>CM024609.1:33241068-34441068 GCA_014182575.1 Eucalyptus decipiens | reverse complement strand
ATCACTAGTCATAACGATAAACACAAGTATTAGTGAGTGTCCTCTTGATTGTCGATAGAAGCGAGGTTTCCCCAAATGCCTTAGGTTTTGGAAAATATACCAGCATCATATTGTTGGTGCAATAAAACGATTATCTATAGGATTTTTAGACTCAGATTGATAATTGACAAACCCATCAATTTCAATTCCTCTTGTTTTAGAATTAGACTCAATCATGGGTCTGCTGGCTTGAGCCCACGGCAAGGCCAATTCAGGCAGGATTGCGAAATACATTTAGTCATAAAAGATTATATTACAAGGCATTTATTAGGAAAAGAAAATGAACTCGTCAGTCGGCACATATTAGAAAGTTAGTGAAGCATAATAGGTGATCAAGAATGTGGGAAATATAATGCTAGGTTTGTGATTGGTAGAATTAAACACATGTATTTTGATACATAACTATCAATATGGATCGCATCTTATGAATAAAGATTACTTAAGAATATGAACATCGACTATATCAGGAAAAATCAATACCTATATAAACTCTCGATCATTCTTAATAGATAACACTTTACATGAAAACTTTTCACGTTCACCTAGAACTCATGAAAAATATTTCTCATTAATGTTATAAGAAATTCGAAATGCGTACAGTTGAACTGCTAAAAAAATCTTAAACATCTTATTTTGTAAATGAAATTGGACTCCACGCCTCCACCACGACTGAACTGGAGGGATCAAATCTGGTGACATGTAAGTGATCTTCACCACACAAAACACTTATTATAATCGACTCCTTTATTGTATGCATGCGATATTGGGATCTTCCCGAGGGTCACACATAGCCACGCAAGATCGATGGCTATTGTCAATGGTGGTGTGGATCGGGTCCTCTGGGTGCAGCCCTATCGAGGAGGATCGATCTCCTCGTGCCGACACGAAGCTTGTGACCACCATCCGCAATACGAAAGGTGTGGCGATGACCACTGTTCATCTGATTCTCTAACGTAGCTGGTAATGCCGCATGAAGAACACGACCATCAAAGCCCGCAAAGAGAGCCCAAAACAAGACCAGGAACAGCAGTACTCTGGACATTGTCGTCGTCGCTGCAGTTGAGCAAGCCATGATGGTCTCTGAAAAGCTTGGAAGTTGTTCGACGGAGAGATGCAAGGAGTGATGTAGGAGCCTGATAATGCAATGAGATACGACCTGCCCTATGTACAGACTCGGTGAACCAGACCATTGGATGTTCGGCTAGTGGTACAGATAATAGTTAAAAGACCACGCCAAGACAGATTTATCCGACGCGGAGACTGCTGTACAATCCACGACTTGTCTTTTTCATGACGCATTTTTGCATGTCGCTATCACCCATTACCGTTATAAGTCCCTTTTATTCTTTTCCGCCTACACATTCTTGTCTGTCGTGAAGCTAGAGTGGATCGGCGAGAGCGGGTTTATATGATTGGATTCACGACAGAAGTGGAGGATAAAGTAAGGTAGGAAAGTAAGTGGTTCAAGCTGCCATGGAAGAGCTACTTGAGCTTGGTTCGTATGCTAGTCCGGCTCGACTTGATTATCCTCGAGTTCAGGTCGGTGTCAAGTAACTAGAGTACTACCTTATGAGTCGAGTTTGAGGTTGAAAATGCTTACATCTGACTTACTTAGTCGCGAGCTTAATCAAGTAGATGAAATTTTATATATTTTAGAAAAATTCATACATTGTAGTACCTACTAATTTATAAGTACACTGTTGCCACCTAGGGCTTCGTGATTAAGTTCGAGCTTAGGTTAAGATCTTCGCTTGCTATTCGAGTTTGGTTGAGTGCAATTTTGTGTGTGTGTGTGTGGATTATTTAGGGGCATGGCGTAGAAACCCAGCTAAGTAAAAGTCCACGGAACAACTTACAATAAGACAGTTGAAATTCATTGTTCGAGTGGAACGCGACTTTATCTATTTTTAACTAAACAGGGCTCAAGTTAAATGCTCGATTGAGTTCACGTATCCGGTTGTGCATAATCAAATTGAGTCGAGATCAGGTGTTAAGTTGAACGGACTTAATGGATGCCACACTTGCACCGACTTCAGAGGCCATGATTTCCAAGGATTCCTCCTCCCAAACTCAGATCAACGAATTTCTTTAAGGTTTTTCACACTCAAAGATTTTGTCACTCTCAAAAGAAGAACCCATGAAATCTCACTCTTAAGGGAAAAAAAAAAGTCCAAAAAGTTCTAAACCCATTGCACTTTTGTTAATTTTATCAATTGAATCCTAATTATTTTTAAGTTTTGCCAATTAAGTCCATCATGCGAAGTTTAGGAATTTTTATATTTCTTTTCTTTTCTTTTCTTTCTTTTTGGGTTCAATGGGCTGGTAGCTTGGCTAAGGGCTGGTGACCTCCACCAACCCTAACCGAGGGCCAGTGATCCTTGTCGGGCCTTGGGTGACGGTCGCGAAGCCCTTGTCGGCCACAAATGAGGGGTCACGGCCCCTCACCATGGCTGGTGAGTGCGTCACAAGTCTTCACTGTGGCCAACGAGGGTCGCTAGCCCTTGCCTCACTAGATTTGGTGCCAGATTACCTTCACCATCCCTCGGCCAATGGTCAATGGCCCCATCGACCTTTTGAACTTTAAAAAAAAAAAAAAGTAGATGTTTATAACTAAATTTGTTAAAGTGCAATAAGCTAAGGATTTTTTTTTTTTTTTTGATAATTTTCTACTCTATACGGATCGTTTTCATGAAACTACAAATCTCATATGGATAGGTCAAAAATACGCACCCATGCACACGCGCGCCAATGCACCCGTGCGCACCTCGCCTTTTCATGTCATTTTCATGCAACTTCGATCATGTCATAGGGATCGAGCGCTGAAGATGACGCGCAACGGCAACCCAAAGGGGGATGGGGCGGTTTAGGCATAGAGTTTGAGTTTTACTTTTTCAAATTAGAAGGTTAATATTGGATAATAAATGTTAGAATACGGTAAAAGGGGTTAATTATCTAAAAGGCCATGAACCTATTATAAGACTACTAATTTAACTTTAAACCTTTCCATAATGTCAATTTAATCCTAATTGTTAATTTTGACAAAAAATATTGCTAATATGAATGCCAGCTAGTTATCCATTGTCTGATGTGGCATGGTCGATATTTATATGGATAAATTTTACACTTTTTTTTTATATAATTTTTCATTCCGCTTGTGTCTAGCCTTGTAAAAAAAGGAAAAAAATAGCAAAAAAAAGAGAACAAAATGCAAAAGTTATCGATTTTAATGCTAGCAATACCATTAAGGTCAATTGACAACTAGCTAATGTCCACGTCATCGGTTTTTAGCCACTATTGACCAAAAGACTAAATTAGTAAACTATCAAAATATTTAAAATTAAATTGGCACAATTGAAAAGTTTAGGATTAAGCTGATCTCCAAATAATAAGTTTGGAATGTTTTGGACAATTTTTCTCCAAGAAATATATTGTTACCATCAAAGTTTTAACGCGGAGTGTTTATGACACGTTAGATCATCGCCTAATCGCAAAGTTGAAACCCTAGTTAAATTTTTAACCTAACTATTATCTTTGAAAAGGAAGTTTTCTTTTTTAATGGTTATTTCTCTTTATCATTGTTGCATATGGATCTTCTACGAGTAGAGGATAATTGGACCTTGTCTTGTCACCTCAAAAATACTTTATGCAATTGCGCATCGTACGCCATAGAACCCTAACATTCTCTTTCCTGCTTTCTATCTCCCTTAGCCTGCCTCCACTACTTGTCTTAGTCACGCCTTCTTAGATCTCACAACGTCATGGACTTCGACCGAAAAAATAAAAAAAAAGGTCATGGGCCTCTAAATCGGTGAAGGTGATGGTCAGTGACCTCATATCGAAGGTGGACCTCCATGGCATCGAATCAGGGAGAATAAAGAGGGAGGGAGGGAGGGAGGGACCAGCGGGGTAGCATGCGAATACAGTGGAGGTCCGCGACCTCTAGTTCGCGACGGTGCGACGGAAGTTGCAGCAGAAAGCTTAGCTCAGAGAAGAAGAAGGAAAGGACAAAAGGAAGGTTGTAAAAACACATCCCGTCGCTGGTTTGAATTTGGCTTATGACTCTCTCATTTGGACCAAGTGAAGATGTAACATTACCCTATGCTGCATGGAAAAAATCTCAATCTTTTAGGGCACGCATGATAAAATTTCTACTTCTCTATTTCTCTGTTTCTTCGTTCCCCGGAACAGGTTTGAAATAGAAATCCATTTGGTAACGCAATTTGATTTTTCTATTTCTGGAACAGATTTCTATTCCAAAAATAGATTTGAAGAATAAATCAAAAGCTAAAATTTTTAACTTCTCAATTTCTAAAATAGAAAATCAATTTCTATTTTAGAAATTTTATCATGCGCACCCTTAGTCTCTTCGTTTTTTTTTTTTTTTTTTTATCAGTTCCCCAACATGAGTGGTTGACGTTCCAGTACAAGCACAATCTCTCTCCATCTCCAACATGACATCTTTCCATATGGTAAAACGAGCTATCGATCATCTTACCTTCAAAAATGAATCATTGGGGGATGGAGGTGGAGGTGCCAAACTACTCACTAAACAAGATGCAACATGGCAATGGATCAGCAATTGGCAAGAGCAAATAGAGAAGTCCAATGGCATGCGAAGTTAATTTTCTTTTTCATTTTATGCGACGAAGGATACTGGGACATCTGGAGTGTCAAAACCTGGTATGGGGGATACTTAAGTGCTAAAAATTACGAAAGTGACACTTAAGTGTTAAAATCGGAGTAAAATAAATCAGTTAAGTGACAACAGCGAGAAAATCTGGTCAAAATGCTGATGTGGTCATTTTCTAGAGAGGCAAGTGCAAAACGACGTTATTTTGCACGATAACGTGTAGAGACAAGTGCAAAAATGACGTCATTTTGTTGTTGACGTGGCTAAATAAGTAATATAAAAATTAATTAAATTTAATTTAAAACTAATTTTTTTAATAAAAAAATGGAAGAAGATGAATAGCAGTTGAGGGCTTAGCCCTTTGCCGCCACCACCTCCCCACCGTCATCGGGAAGGGTCACGATTGTGGGGGGAGGGTCGGCCAAGGTCGCCAGCCCCTAGCCTCTATCCATCTTCTTCCTTTTAAAAAAAATTGGTTTTAAATTTAATTTAATTTAAAATTTAATTTAAAATTCAAATCTGTGCCAAAATGACATCGTTTTTGCATATCTTTATAGAGTTGGCTCTCTAGCGAGCCACGTAGGTGAGCAAAATTAATAAAAAAATTGCCACGTAAGATTTCCAATGGGGTTCACCGGAGGTGATACTCAAATGTCTCATTTTTCAAAGTGCCACTTTCTTAACTTTTGGTATTGAAGTGTCCCATTGTATTAAGTTTTGTCATTTTGAGTGTTCTTTTACCTGTGACGGAACCTCCATGCAAATCATAGAGAGTCAACATTCACCACTATATCTGGATATCCAATTAATTGACCTTCCTCTTTTGTCTCCCTTTATTTAAAAATCTTTGGTGGAAAATCTACATAAGGTAATGTCGAGAAAAAATATTTATTTTCTTTTGAGCGTACCTGAAATCCTTGTGAAAAGAGTATGTAGGACCACATCATTTTATATTGTGCACTTGTTGGTTCGATTGTCCCCTTCAAATCTCCCTTTACATTACTCAACTAAAAGATGGAAATGTTAGGAGCACTTAGGAGGAGTCCAATATTTTCACTTGGGGAAATTACCAAAAAGGAGCTCAAGTTCGAGCCTATCAACATATCTAGTTGAATGCATCTTCACTCAAAAGCTTAAACCAATAAATTATTGGCCAATTGGAATATGATAACTGCTTCATACCATATCAATTATCTGATGTGGAATTTCTTTAACATAACTCACTCACATGTGCATTCTAACAATCTTCCTCTCACGTGTGAGCTTAGTTTTATGTGTGCTCCCCCTTGATTCAAATGTCCTTCTACATCAACTTCCTATGGGCCTGTGTTACTATATCACAACGTCCACATGCCTGGAAATCACAACCATGGACTCCGATACCATTTGTTGGGAGCGCATGGTAGAAATTCGATACCTTTATCTAGGTGAATTGCCAAGAGGGAGCTTAAGTTTGAACCCTTTAATGTATCCAATTGGATCCATCTCTACTCAAAAACTTAAATTAATGAGTTATGAGTCAACTAGAATATATTACTTGTTCCATACCAAATCAATTTTCTGATGTAGGACTTCTCTAATACAACTCATTCACACATGCATCATAACAAGAAAAACATCATCAATATCGATTACCAGCCTCAGGAATTCAATTTCCTTTGCCTCGGTCCCCCAATACTTTGTTCGAACATAAGGCAGAATTGGAGGAGCTCTTATGAAGAACCTGCTTAGCCATGAACATGTTGGGTACTAATGAAAATTCAAAGACTCGCATGGGAAATTATTTGGGTATGAAGAAGTTAAGAATATATCTACCTCATTAATAACTTAGTAGCTTGACCTTATGAGCAAAATGATATCTAATTGGGTATATAAATGAGCTCGGATTCTGCCTTTCCCCTATGACCTCCCCAAGACAAGATGGTAAAGATTTTTTTATTTTTTTATTTGTTTTATTTTATCATTTTGCATATCTTAACAATGGATATTGGAGTCACATTAATGGGATAGGCCTCTTAAGTATATTAGCTTCTGGAGAAAACGTCGAGGAAGAGTCCCTTGTGTCCACCAAGAAACCACCATTAAACAAAAGAGATAACTAATATTGTTAGAATATTGTTTGAACCATTATCAAGTGTTCTAAAGGATTAAAACTTGCAGATGAAGGTATAGTTCAATATTTAATTATTCTAACAAATGTAATCTTGAGAAGCATGGAAAGAGAATATTGGTTACTCACGTCGTCTTATCATGTAAGATAAAGTAATTTGATTATAGATATACAATATTATTTTTTGCTTAGTAAGATCTTATCCTTGTCATATCAATAGCAAGAGTGAAACATGTTTGTCTGTGTAAATTTCCAATTTATCTAGTGAGATTTAGAAAATATACAATTCGCCATGCATTGTTGCGTTGCTTTTCAAGGTTGGCACAGTGGATTAGGATGTTGGGATGCTCAGTAACTAGTGGCAAACCATTCAAATCCCACCAACATGTGTAAGCTACTCTTTGGGGACATCAATACGGGTTAAAGACTTGAAGTTCATAAGACTTGTAGGGTGTTTCATGTATTACATTATATCTTGAGTTTATATCGTTGAACAAAATCTGACCCGAAATTAAATTGGACTGTCTAGATTGCTGTTGCCTTTCTTGTGTGAAAAATAAGGAAGTAAACTCCTATTACTCTTGGCCAAAATCTTCAAAGAAATAACAAGAAGAAGTGTTCCTATTGGTTTGGCCAATTTCCAAATTTGACGTGTCACTTTCTTTATCATTATACGAAGTTTGTGGGATATTGTTTTTAGTCTGAAGAAGAGAACTAACTCTCGCGGAGGTGCTGGTCAGAGGACTTTGCTGGAGAATATGGCCTGTTGCTGGTGGGAACTTAGAATTGGAAAATAATTTAGTGTGTGAGCGAATATACCACTGTCATTTTCTCATTATTTATTGATATATTTACAGCTGAATCTTCTACCTTGTAAATTTCAATGTTTTTTTTATTAGTTATTCTTCCTTATTTATTCCTTTAGTATTTTAATTCTCTCGCATTTATTTAATTTTAGAGAACCATTAGTTTCCGCATTATATTACAACATTATGACGATCTAGGTAATGGATGCGTTTGGATTATAAAAAAAGAAAAAGATTATTATTAAAAGACACATATTATTTGTAAAGTTTACAATAATGATTGTAGGTAGTATTTGTTTTTTCCTAATTGGAGTGAAAAAAACGTGCTATCAACTCTAGATAGCAGGTTTTAGCATGTCCCGTATACTTACATCTACTGCTAATGCTGCTAATGCCAAATTCTAGACATCAAATCACAGTAAACTCAACAGAGAAATGCAGATGCATTTGGTATATCATGTCAATAATTATCCAAAACCGAACAAAATCGAACAATTTCTTTGTTTTTTCTCTCAAGTTTTTGTTTAGAAGGGAACTCTTTTTTTTCCCTTTTTCTTTTTAATTGGTATGTAAGGTAGGAAAATTTGGCGCCCCAGATCAAGATGAGATCCACATACGCTTTTCTTCTTTTTTCTAAATTATTCAGTCAAATGCGTGGCTCCAAGTAATGAACCTTCGCAAGAGTTCGCCATATTTTTTTATTTGGTAATAGTCATGGAAAGGAGAGCACCTTTTAAGGAGCCAAATGGGAATAATATATGGGGAAAAACCTTCGAATGAGGATGGTTTTCTGTGATTTGATTTGTCCTACATTGCTCATCATTCATTTTTATCTCGATTGGCATCCCATGTCATGCGCAATTACCTAGGATAACGTGAAACCTGACCTCTTGAACTTTTGAGTTCTATTGGTCTTATATAAAGCGGTATCAAATTATATCTCAGTTGCCTCATGTTTCGCCACGTTTCGATTTGTCCGTGGCTTGTTTCAATTTATTTCCCCTTTTTCAGTAGCACATGATTTCACGTGAAGCATTTGCGAGTTGTAGAGCAGAACTTTACATGGTGCATCGAGCTGCACAATCATCACTGACACTGACAAGATATCTCAACGAGATTTCTAAATACGCCCAGTCCAATTCCATATTGATCGATTCATTGATATAGGATACTCCTCTAATTTTCTATATAGTTTTTAATTATGCATATCTTATTTGATTTCCTTTGATGATCATCAATTAAAATTTAACTCCATCAACTCTTTTATATACATCGGAATATATATTCAACAATTTTATTTTCCGTTTTTTCATTCTCAACTTGATATCAAAGCCACATTTCTAAGACGACCCTAATGCGCCAGGTGCATCTCGCACCCGATGCACCCACACACTCATGCACCTTGACAACCCTTAATGCATACCCAAATAATTCCTCCATCCCCATTGCTTAGTAGATACCAATGTTCACGTTGTACACACAAGTCTAATATGAGGAAGTGCTTACTCTAATCCATTGCATGATGGCCAGCCATGCAAAGTGCATTGCCTAGTCAAGCCTTTATCATGGAGGTGGCTTTTCTTTAAGTACTAGTCGCATAGGTCACATCATTTAGTGACTATTTTCCTTTACTAGCCGTATAGGCCATTTAATGCTGTGATGTTAGCAATATAGGCCGCATCACTCAATTATTATTTTCCAAGCCAATCACATTGGCTACTTGCTATTTCCTCTCGATATTGTATATTTATTTTGATTATGCATATCTGATTTGATTTTCTTTAATCTCTTCAGATAATCATATATTAAAGGCCTACAAATAGGCCTTCCATCTACTCTTTTTTATACACAAAATATAATGAAAATTATATAGTCTATTTAACGCTTTCTTATTCTCAATTGATATCTTGACCACGATGGCCTAATAATTACCAAAAAAAAACTATATCATAAACCTTTCAATTTAGTAAATTTAGTTACAAACTTTTTGATAAATTGTCAATTTAATCTTTCAAGCCAATTTTGATTGGCAATTGTTGAGATGGATATCGATTGTCTTATGTGATGTGGCCAAGGCTGACGTGGATAAGTTTTTAATTTTTTTTTTAGTTTTTTATTTGTTATTTCCTTTCATTTTCTTTCCCTCTTTCCTCCACTAGTTGCCATGGCTAGCGATCGGCTAGGAGAAGTCCGCCGGCTAATCACCATGGCCAATGACCTGCAGCCATTGACAAGATATCTTGACGAAGATATCTAAAGGCGTCCTGTTCAAATCCATATCTAATGTTCGACCAAAAAAAAAAAAATCCATATCTAATGCGTTGGTCAAAGTTTTGACCACGACACCTATAGATCTTAGGGAGATCATAATGGCCAATTGAACTAAACGAGATCTCGACAAGGTTCACGTGGCCACTGAGTTATAAGGGCAGAGATACATGGTATAGGTCCAGAAAAGAGGAACTCCATCCCCATATCATTGGCCGTGCAACAAAGCAATCGAGAGACCATCGTGAATAGGGGAGAGGGAATGCATTTCGTGGACCGTCAAATTCATTTTGGGTTTCGAATCCACGCTGGCCCACACACATCATCACTTTTTTTTTCTTTTGGTCGATCACACATATTACTTTACGAAATGCTAATCTGAGGCAGAAGTACAGTGTGAATGCCAAAATTTGGTACAGAATATTTAAGTACTAAAAGTTACGAAATGTACATATAAGTGCCACTTTTTAAAATAAAAAATAAAAATGGAACATTTAAGTGTCAACTTCAATGAAGAGTACTGAAAATTTTACATAGCATTTTTTTAATAATATAACTTGCCTAAGTGACTTATCGAAAAGCTAAGTCAAGTAAAGAAGACCCAAAACGACGTCGTTTTGCCTTTTATTTGAATTTTGATATAAATATTAGTTAAGTTAAATTTAAAATTGAATTATTAAAAAGAAAAAAAAAGAAAAAAGGGATTGCAGGACATTTGGCAAGGGCTCTGCAAGCCCTCACTGTCGTGGCCAATCCTCCCCCCCCCCCAGGTGACAGTGGGGAGGCAGTGGGGAGGGCTTGCATAGCCCTCGCCCAACTACAATTTTTTTTTTTTTCTTTCTTTAAAAATATATATTTAGTTTTAAATTTAATTTAATTAATATTTATACTAAAATTTAAATCCCAGGCAAAATGACATTGCTTTTGGCTTATCTAGCTATGTCAACATGCAAAATGATGTTGTTGGTTTATCTAGCCATGTCAGAATTCAAAATGACGTCGTTTTGCACTTGTCTAATCGAAAAAATGCTACGTTAATATTTTGACCGGATTTTCTCAATGTTGGTACTTAGTTGATCCATGTTACTTTGATTTTGGGACTAGGTATACATTTCCGAACCTTTGGCACTTAAGTATCTTCCTAAGCCAAGTTTTGGCATTCCAGGTGCTTGCGTCCCATTAATCCAAATGTACTCTTAACCTCTCTTCCTCATGTCCCTTACCTTTTGCCAAGAAAACATTTTAACAATTTACCAATTTAATCATTCCGGCTAATTTTAACCAAAAAAAGTGACGTAGCAGTCTAATCAATGCTAGCCATCCTAGGTGGTAGAGTTTGCCACTAATATGGACAATTTTGCAATATTTTATTTTTAAAATTTTTTCTTTTTCTTTTTCTCATTGTCTCTCTCTCTCTCTCTCTTTTTTTCTTTTTTCTTTTTCCCTTTATCCCTCTGCCAACCATCGCCAATCCTTGTAAATGGCTGGCAAAGGTCGCCGACATTAGGCCTTGAGCGACCCTTGCCTGACGCTAGAGGAAAACAAAAGGGAAAAAGAAATAGAAAGAATTGCATAATTTTAAAAATTGTATAATTAGCGTCAATTGTGCTATATAGAACAATTTGTGCTAACCAGATCGCCAAATGACTAAATTAGCAAATCTTAAAAGGTTTATGATTAAATTAATAAATCGTCAAAAGATTCAAGACTTAATTGAAATGAATAAGAGGTATATGACTAAATTAGCAACTTATCAAAAAGTTTGTAACTAAATCGGCATAATTAAAGATTTAACATTGAATAGCTGCCATACAATAGGTTTAGAACTTTGGACAATTTCCTCCTTTTGCAATACCATCACATCAAGAAGCTATAGGTTTTCACATTGAAGTTACTTGTTCACTTCTTGAGGCTTTAACTCCACCAAAAATAGCATTCAGATGACTATAATAAAGTCAATCGTTCATGAGTTAGGGCATAGATTTTGGTAGTTCCTACTTAGTGATGTATATGCATTCTTAGTGCACATAACATATTGATGCACGCATGTATGTATGACCTCATTTCTCTTGAATTCTTTGCATTTGTCGCTCTGAATGAACGAATCTAAATGTCTATGAGAGAGAGCGTCATGTACGGTTGCTATTAAATTATGTTTTGAGTTTGAGCATTTGCAAAATAATATCTCTTTGGATAAGTTTTATTTATTTATTAATATTTGATCATGAAGCTATTTTTTCTATTATAGATATTATTTTACATTACAAGAAAAGAAATCCTCTTTAGGTCTTGGATGTCTTCTTCAAATCCTAATCCTTTGATTGGTCGGTCAGCAGGAGTAATTCGTTGGACTCTTTGTAGCTGCACAAAAGGAAAAGTAAAATAAAAGAAAAGCAAGGGTTGTCTTTTTGTACCTGTAGAAGATGTATCACTATTGAAGTTGCACACGGTGGGGGGCTGATGGTTTTATTAGTGATGGGCTTAAGGCCCGTCCGCCCATGTTGGGCCTAAAAACCCGGCCCACAGAATTAGGGCCCGTGGATGGAGGGACGTATAAAAGAGAGGAGAGAGAGGGAGAACGCACCTCTTGGACAATCAATGTACGTACGTCTCCCTCTCTTTCCAACGCTCTCTCTCTCCAAAAGAAAAGAAAAACAATAAGCGTTTTTCTTCCCTTCAAGGCGTCATTGGATCGAACAGGGCTAAATTCTCTTCCTCTTATCGGCGTCGGTGTCTAATCTGTGGCTAACAAGGTACGCTCGAATCCGTGGTGTGCTTTAGGATCGGTGATACGTGATTTTCCCGGGCTTGTCTTCCGCATTGCTTTAGGGGTTCGATTTAGTGTCGAATCCGGTTTTTCAGGGATCCGTTATTCCCAACATTGGTATCCCAGCCCTAGTTCACGTTTTCCCGACCCCTTTGATGATTTTTGATTGATTTTTCGCGAATATATTCGGCCGACATGGATCCGGGCGAGAAATCCTGACACCCAAGCACTGTTCATCCGTTTTTTCGAGTTTCCGTAAGTCGAAATCGATTTCTGAAGATATAGGGTGAAATGGCTCGTCGAGACGAGTCCGTCGACATGTCATGCGCCGCCAGGAGATGCCGCACGCGCCCACACACGTGGCCGGAAGCCGCTGCGCGTGGGCGCGACGCGCCCACACACGTGGCCGGAAGCCGCTGCGCGTGGGCGCGACGCGCCCGAAGCGCTGGCATCGGCTAGCGCATGCGCCACACGCGCCGGTGGCGAATCGGCACTTGCGCGCCGGCGTCCGGCGAACCGGCACGCGCCGGTCGGCGAACCAGCGCATGCTGACGTCACCGTGACGTCACGGTAACCGCCGGGATGACGTCATCGGTGACGTCATCGCCGACGACCGTTGGCCGACCGGTGACCGGTCGGCAACTCGACCCGACCGACGACCCGACCCACGCGGAAGCCTGGCACGCGCATGGCACGTGCCGGTTGACGTCTGCGTGACGTCAGCCCGCGCACGCGCGCGCGGCACGTGCGGTCGGTTTGTCCGACCCGACCCGACCGGTCCGACGACCGGCGAGCCGCTTGTTGACCGACCGTTGACCGACGACCGTTGACCGTTGACCCGAAAAAAAAAAAAAAGAAAAAGGAATTTGTTTCTTTTTTCAATTATATTTGTGTGGGTTATAGGTAATCCATTTTTTATTCTGCATTTGTTGCATGAATCATGAAAAATTATGTATTTTCCCTTATGTTAATTATGGATTATAAGTAATCTAATTTTAGTTCTGCATTTGTTGCAGAAACTATGATGCGTTATGCACGGATACCTGCAATCCCGAGAACGGACGAGAGAAGTGTAAGACTTAAAAGGTTGATGTCAGAATTAGCTAATTATCGGTGGCATGACGGTGACTTAGTATCACATGTGGTCAGGGTCAATCAGATGTTACAGGAAATCATTTAGAATGGTTATCTTATGCCGGATTTTGAGAAGGTGCCGGCTTTGATGAACACTCTTCCACCTGAATGGCAAGTAGTGTTAAATCGGCTATGGGAGGTCAACGTGGTCCCGGAAGCTAGTGGAAAATTTTGTAAGAGAGTACTATAGGATTAAGTTAACCAAAACTTCAACCCTTAGATTGAGCGCCACATGGCGCAGAGTAAATGCGCCTTGGTGGCGACATGAAAGCTCTCCAAAAGTTTTTCCATGGTTGGCAAATGTGCCTTCAGTTTTCTCAGATGTTTTGACTGATAGATTAGAATGGACATTCCCAATTTATTTCTTAGATTAATTATGAGATGTTTTTTGGGTGTGAATATCTCTTTCCATATTGATATTTTTCGCTGTATATATTACTTAGTGTAATATATAGTTGTATTAAAGTGAAAGCATTGTTATTCTATTGGATGATAGATATTATTTGTTTTCTGTTATTGTTGACTACTGTGGGTAGTTCATAGAAGTTTTTGTAACTTCATAGAATTTATTTTGCATATGACAATTATATTAATAATAATTTTGAGTTAGGATTTTTGGAGGATGATTGGAAACATAGTGACCTTTTGATTTTGAAACCTTACTTGAAATTGTTCATTGATATGATGGGTCTGTGCAAAGTGGATGCATAAATTATAGGCATTAATTATTCGTGCACGTATGTCTGATGTGTTCAGATCGATGGTTTCAGCAATTAAGAACGTAATTACTGATATGAACGGTAACAATTGTGAAATATTGAATATGAAGATTCAATATGTGCTGGAAAAGCAAGAAGCACTAGAAGCTCTTGACCATATTATGGAAGATCTTGAGGATGCTATGCGCCACCTTGAGCTTGTAGAGGACCGCTTAATGGCATTTGAGCCGAAAATATGCATTTGCAATGCTGGTTCTAGCTCAGAAAGGGTTTTGAGCTCTAAGCGCAAGTGTATTGATTCGTTCAATATGTGGGAATGCAAATGATCAAGTCCTTATTGCAAAATATCAAGAGTTAACCAACACAAGAGAGGAAAACGTCCTCAAGTGAAGAAAATGTCAAGGGTGAGGTGTTACAATTGTGATAAGAAAGGTCACTATGCTCGCGACTGTCGTGAGCCAAAGAAAGTATACACCTCTCGTACATTTGAGAACTTTGCTTATGTGTCAAGTTCTGTATCATTAGCTGAATCCAATCCTTTGTGGACTAGAGATTTAGGAGCGACAGACCATGTAGCGAAGGATAGAGAATCCTTCGTGGAATTTTGACGAGTACCAACTGGAACTAAGTGCATCCATGTGGGAAACAACTCCAGAGTTGAAGTGAAAGGAATTGGCACCTGCCAACTGAACATGCGTGGTGGACGCACCTTGTTCCTACACGATGTTCTATATGCTTCGGAGATTCGTCGAAATTTAAGTGTCTGTTTTGGTGTTGGTTAAGCTTGGTTTTAGTGTGAACTTCCGTAATAGCGGTGTAGATTTATATTTGGATACAAACTACTATGATTATGGTCACTTTCTGGATGGTTTTATTGTAATGTTGACTGTAGTGATGTTAATATTTGTTATTCCCTTATTTCACGTCTTCTACTTTATATGATAATGATGTGAATATGTGGTATGCTAAACTTGGTCATATTGGCCAATAACGTTTGAATAGATTAGCCAAAGAGGGCTTGTCGGGCAACATTGAAAAAGTCGATTTGCCTATATGTGAGCATTGCCTAGTAGGGAAAACGACAAGGAAACCGTTTGGAAAAGATAAAAGAGCTGAATTTCTTCTGCATTTAATCCATTCTGACGTCTGTGGTTCAATGAATATGAGAAGAAGGCAAGGGGCTGTTTATTTTATCACTATTATAGATGATTATACTCGATTCGGATATGTCTATTTGATTTCTCATAAATCTGAAGCATAAGTTGTTTCAGAAGGTTTATGAACCTGGCAGAAAATCAATTAGACAAGAAAATAAAGGTATTTAGATTCAATCGAAGTTGAGAATATTTATCTGATAAGTTCAGAAAATTATGTGATGAAAAAGGAATAGAAAGACAGTTGTCTATTCCATATACTCCTCAACAAAATGGTGTTGTAGAGAGAAGAAACAGAACCCTACTGGAAATGGTTAGGTTCATGATGGCGCATGCTAACTTACTTATTACTTTTTGGAGTGATGCGTTGTTAACTGCTGCCTATATACTTAATCGGGTGCCTTCCAAATCAGTTACTTCCACTCCATATGAGTTATGGACAAGTAGAAAACCGGACTTAAGTTTTCTTAAGCCATGGGGTTGTGCTGCCTATACACATGAGTTCTCTCACAAGTTTGAGAAATTGGGTCATAGAGGAAATAATAATATTTTCATAAGATACTCGGAACACTCGAAAGGGTATGTGTTCATAGGTGAGCAAAAAAGTGGGAGTATAACTGAATTTGAATCACGGGATGTCGCATTCTTAGAGGATGAATTTCCTAAGAAGGACGAAATAGGGAAAGATTACTCTCTATTTGAAACCTTGGATCAAGATAATGATATTAGTGGAGTTCGTCCAAGTGGGAGTAACATGAGAAATGATGAATTGAATTCAACTCATTCTCAATTACAACCAGATGATGAGATGACATCATCATTATCTAATCTAAGTGGGAGCATAATGGGGAATGATGTGCTAAGTGTACGATCTCCCATACGGCGAACAAGTCGCCAAAGTATTCCCCGTTGACGTTTTGGCATTGAAGGGGAAACTTTTATGATTGCTCCGCAAGATGAGGATGAGCCAAGAAATATTAATGAGGCTTTAAATTGCCATAGTAAGGAAAAATGGATTTATGCAATAAAAGAGGAAATGGAGTTAATGAAGTCAAACCAAGTTTGGGAACTGGTTGATCTTCCAAAAGGACGCAAAGTTATTGGGAACAAGTGGGTTCTCAAAATAAAGCGAAAGGCTGATGGCTCGATAGAAATGCATAAGGCTTGCCTTGTGGCGAATGGGTATAATCAACAGAAATGAATTGATTATGAAGATACATTTTCTCCTGTAGTGAGATTTACCTCGATTCGCATTATTCTGGCAATAGTGGCTAGTATAGATCTTGAGTTACATCAAATGGATGTAAAGACTGCTTTCCTCAATAGAGAATTAGAGGAAGAAATATATGGAACAACCTGCTGTTTTCATAATGAAATGCCAAGAAGAAATGGTATGTCGACTTTTGGGATCGATATACGGCATTAAGCAGTCATCGAGACAATGGTATATACGTTTTCATAATGTCATAATGGCATATGTTTTACAATGATAGATGATGATTATTATGTATATATCCAAAGATCCAAGGATCCATTTGTGATCATATCATTATATGTTGATGAGATACTAATTGTCGGAAATAATATGGAGTTTGTTAATACTGTGAAGAATTGGTTATCTTCCAACTATGAGATAAAAAAATATAGGTGATGTTGCATATATTCTTGGAGTTAAGATTTCAAGATTGTAAACCCATAGACACTCCTATTACAAAAGGTGAAGGATTGAGCCACAGACTATGTCCAAGGACTCCATAAGAGAATAAACAAAAGCAACATGTTCCTTATGCTAGTGTTGTTGGAAGCTTGATGTACGCTATGATGTGTACAAGATCTGGCATATGTTTTGCAGTTGGAATGGTGAGTAGATACCAATCCAATCCAGGTCTAGCACAATGGAAAGCCGTTAAGACAATACTGAGGTATCTAAAGGGAACTGCTGATTATACGCTGAGTTATTAAGGAAATGATCTGCAACTATAAGGCTATTCTGATGTTGATTATGGATGAGATTTAGATGAAAGGAAATCTACCTCTGGCTTTGTTTTCTTACCGAATAATGGCACCATATGTTGGAGCAGTAAGAAACAAAAGTGTATAGCCTTGTCCACGATATAAGTTGCGTTCGTGGCATTATCAGCAGCAGTATAAGAATGTGTTTGGTTAAGAGATTTTTTGGATCATTTAAGTGTTATTGGAAGTGTTGCAGATTAATTGTTGGTTAACTGTGATAGCCAAGGAGCAAAAGGGTACACCAAAGATTCAAGATATCATGGCAAGACCAAACCTATAGATACCAAGTATAACTTTTGTCAAGGATATGATTGCACGAAAAGATGTGAATGGTAGCAGATCCTATGACAAAGCCAATACCTAGAGATGTGTTTTGTGGCCATATGAAATCTCTAGGATTGCATAGAGATTGATATACTGAATATTGTAATTTCCCTAAGTGTTCACATTTGATGAATTTGTGTTTTCATCATTAATGCCTATTAATCTTTGTGTGATCTTTATGCATCTTAATGCTCAATGCATTATTTTAAGTTGAGGAAGTATGTCGGACAGATAAAAGATTAGCCCACTCACACGGGTAATCGCCTTTATTTACTGTGTGATAAATAGATATGAGACTGTTTTTAAGCTTATTATCTAGGTGATAATCGAGAGCTCAAGCTTAAAATACAAATGTTGCCTTAACTAAGTGTTAAGATGAGGACATAATACTTGTGATGTCCAAAAGTAAAATACCCCACATATTTTACTTTATCTGTCTATGATGCCAGATGTGAGTTCTGATTAATTTTGTGAATGAGTAGATACGTGAACTCAAGTTAGACATTGGGTATGTCTGAACTATATCTGTACGGTATTGAAAGGTGTAGACATACGCTCCATGGGAAAAGAGTTAATACCGTAATACGTATTTCATACTACGTATGCATGAGACGACCAATAAGAGTGGCAAAAGTTTGATCTCAACTTTTATGACGTGTGAGACTCTTGAGGAAAAGAGTTCCTCAATTTTTAGTCCCCTCATGACTTTTACTTATTCTCAAGATTTCTATTTAGTGTTTGCTATTTTAGAATGTTGCCAATGGTCATGAGTTTGATTCGATCTAATGGGACATTTCTAGAAAAGTAAGCTGAACTAAAATTGAGAGTTTGAAGGAAAGAGGAAGATCGTTTTTGGAGAATCACATTATACTTTTGTATTAACTGGTCGACCAATTATGATTGTCTTTGTGATAACTGTAATTGTGAATACAATATATATATATATATATATATATATATATATATATATATATATATATAATGTTTAAAAGAGATCAAGAGAGATATAAATGTGATCGATCTAGGGTATTGCATACTAAATCTACTCGGAGTGTGATGCCCATTATGAGCTGCTATATATTCCTAACAGGTGTATAGCAACGAGCTCTCAAAGTATGCTGGTCGCACGGATTATTCACCGGTATGAATGTTGAAGAGAGGTAAAGAGAATCCTGTTCAGCCCACCATGTGCGAGTGGGAGATGATGGTTTTATTAGTGATGGGCTTAAGGCCCATCCGCCCATGTTGGGCCTAAAAACCCGGCCCACAAAATTAGGGCCCGTGGATGGAGGGACGTATAAAAGGGAGGAGAGAGAGGGAGAACGCACCTCTTGGACAATCAACGTACGTACGTCTCCCTCTCTTTCCAACGCTCTCTCTCTCTCTCCAAAAGAAAAGAAAAACAGTAAGCGTTTTTCTTCCCTTCAAGGCGTCATCGGATCGAACATGGCTAAATTCTATTCCTCTTATCGACGTTAGAGTCTAATCTGTGGCTAACAAGGTACGCTCGAATTCGTGGTATGCTTTAGGATCGGTGATACGTGATTTTCCCGGGTTTGTCTTCCGCATTGCTTTAGGGGTTCGATTTAGTGTCGAATCCGGTTTTTCGGGGATCCGTTATTCCCAACAGGGGCCAATGTCAAGAGACGTGGGTTTTCCTTTGAAGAATAGGAGAGAAGCCCCCGCACAAGCCACACGATCAAGAAAGAAGAATGCGAAGCCATACGTATGTAAAGCAAAAGGCGAATGTTGGAGTCCTTATTTTTAGCGTACATGGAGTGTTTTGCTTGAACTTGAACACATGGTGATTTTGTGTCATGAGTTTACGTCCAAATGAGTTGTATATTTATAATCACTATGAATTTTGACTTAAATTTATATGTGAGAAATACTCCACTGTGTGAATAATTATAAACTCTGCTTCTTCGATTATATTATATTATTTTCTCTTAGCTCTTTCTATGGATATAGGTATTGATATTCGATTAAACCACGTATATTTCTAGTGCCATATTATCACTTGTTTATTTATCTGATGATTTCGCATTGACACAAATTGCAAAATCCTGTCGCTTTTGTGTATTATATTTTACCATTTGCTATGCTCCTTGATCTAATTTGAAATGAAAAATGAGTCGATTTTTATTTATTTATTCGGAAGTAGGTTGAATTTGTTGCTGGGGATGATCCCCAATTCAAATGACGTTCTTACGTACTCTTAATTGCTTGCAATTAATGGTAACAAGTATTGCAGCTATGTTGGCCCGTTCACAGCCACAGGGCCCTCCAATGAATCCTCGCACATTTGCTCTACTCGCCCACATCCAGTGAATTCCATACGTTGTGTCGGCAAAAGACATCGAAATCCATTTGACATGAGCTCTTGAACAGAAATATAAGGAACATCTTCTAGAATGCAGCTCAGATGATTCAGTCTGTAGCTACAATGCTCGTGACGGACGAGACCGTTGAGTCCGTACAATTTCACTGTAGCAAGTCACTGTTCACTTTTACTGTAGCACTAGGCTAGGGAAAGTATTATTCACAGTACATTCACTATTCATAGTATGTGAATAATTCCCTCCCGGAAGTTTTCGGTGCCTTTATTTGTATCCGGACTCATGAACTTGGTCCTTTTGAGTGTTTTTGTGACCTCTTATCGTCTATAAAAGGTGAGGAGAGTGTAATGTGTTGGGCAAAGTCCCTTGAAATAAAGTAAGTGTTTTGTAAAAACATCTCCACGGCTTTCTAAATCTCTCCTCTTCTCCAGCCTGGTAGGATCCGCCAAGAAATGCAGCTTGGGTAGATTAGAAACATTTCCATCCTGACATCTTTGAGTGTCTCTAGGCTCTGAACTAAAGGGTTGAGTAATTTTTTGCTAAAAGGCTGTTCCTGAAGGGCTTGAACGGGAGTTGTTCGCCCACTGTGGGATGCATACCTGCAGGAAATTTCCCACTTGTTCCAAACTCTTCCTAGTAATATTTTGATCCTTGATGTGAATATACCTCTTTAATTCATCCAGTCCCATCTGTAACTTCAATTTGTGCATTTCAGTCTTGAAAAAACTCCATTCAGTTGGTAGTTTGCTCAACACAAGACTGACAAAGAGATTATCGAACATATCAAAGTTATCATCTTTCAGCTTGTTTCTCATGTTCTCAAATTCAGCTAATTGAGAGGTATTGCTTGAATCCATAGTGAATTTAAAGTCAAAGAATTTCTCCGCTATGAGAGTTTTAGAGAGCCCCTCTTGTTTTCGGAACTGAGCGTTCAAGTGATACCATATCTCTTTCGCTGTCTTATACTCACTATAAGTCATAGCCAAATTAGGATTTAAAGAGTTCAACAAGTAATCTCTACAAAAATCTCCATATTTATTCCATTGATATTCATCCACATCTTCAGTGGTAGATGCAAAATCACTTAATACAGTATAGAATATGTCACATTCTTTCATGCCAAATTGAACATGTAATTTCCATCCATGAATTTCAGTAACATCAAATAATTATAACTTTATAATATCATAAGAACCACGCTTTACTATTTTAATCAGAGCAAAGTATTAGAAAGAATGCACCTTGGAGTCCTCAGAGCCACAAAGTCGAATAACTCCCCTAACCTTGATCAAACCGCTTTGTAGAGATGGAATTTGCCAAAACAAACCCCAAAATTAGACTTGGAGTGCCCAAAAACCTTAAGGTGGATTACCCTTATCGTCGAAACTCGCTGGAAATTTCCGCCACTGAAATTCACTAAAAATTTTGTTGCCAAAATTCGCTAAAAATTCATATGGAAACTTCTAGGTGCCGTAACTTCTCTGTCCGACCTCCGATCGACGCGAGTGACCACTCAAAACGTTCATATCGACAAGTAGAACAAAGCCTAAGTGGTTCCACCCTCTAAAATTGGCTATAATTTTTGGGTTTTTGAATCAAAGATTTCGGTCACTCAAATCTTCAAACTCATATCCCGGCCAATACCACCGTCAAAATCGAAAGTAAATTACATCCGTGAGTTCGTCTTGACGAAATCTTCAAGAAGACACCTTACTCGCTCAAATCCAACACACTAACGTAATACTTCAAGAATGTTGGAGGTTATAGGTTTGAGAGAGAAGAAGCAGTTGCTTGAAGTATTACACAAAGAGATGTCAAGTTTGAAACGCTCAACAGTGTTACCTCCAGTGTAGGGAAACCTTAGAGTTTTTATATGCAAGTTATTGGACTCCGGTCCATATGGACCCAAATAACCATGCTTTCACCTATTAGGCTTGTATGTGAACATATTATTTTGAACTATATTAATAATATATCCAACATATCACAACATCCACATGCTTGGAAATCACAACCATGGGCTCCGATACCTTTTGTTGGGAGCGCATGGTAGAAATTCGATACCTTTATCCAGGTGAATTGCTAAGAGGGAGCTTAAGTTTGAACTCGTCAATGTATCCAATTGGATCCATGTCCACTCAAAAACTTAAATTAATGAATTATGAGTCAACTAGAATATATTAATTGTTCCATATCAAATCAATTCTCTGATGTAGGACTTCTCTAATATAACTCATTCACACATGCATCATAACAGGAAAAACATCATCAATATCGATTACTAGTCTTCGTTTTTTTCAATTTCCTTTGCCTCGGTTCCCCAATATTTTGTTCAAATAGAAGGCGGAATTGGAGGAGCATCTTATGTAGAACCTGCTTAGCCATGAACATGTTGGGTACCAATGAAAATTCAAAGACTCACATGAGAAATTATTTGGGTACGAAGAAGTTAATAATATATCTACCTCATTAATAACTTAGTAGCTTAACCTAATGAGCGAAATGATATCTAATTGGGTATATACATGAGCTCGGATTCTGCCTTCCCCCTGTGACTCCCCAAGACAAGATGGTAAGATTTTTTATCATGTTGCATATCTTAACAAAGGATATTGGAGTCACATTAATGGGATGCCTCTTAAGTATATTAGCTTATGGAGAAAACGTCGAGGAAGAGTCTCTTGTGTCCACCAAGAAACCACCATTAAACAAAAGAGATAACTAATATTGTTAGAATATTGTTTGAACCATTATCAAGTGTTCTAAAGAATTAAAACTTGCAAATGAAGGTATAGTTCAATATTTAATTATTCTAACAAATGTAATCTTGAGAAGCATGGAAAGAGAATATTGGTTACTCACACCGTCTTATCATGTAAGATAAAGTAATTTGATTATAGATATACAATATTATTTTTTGATTAGTAAGATCTTACCCTTGTCATATCAATAGCAAGAGTGAAACACGTTTGTCTGTGTAAATTTCCAATTGATCTAGTGAGATTTAGAAAATATACGATTCTCCATGCACTGTTGTGTTGCTTTTCAAGGTTGGCGCAGTTGATTAGGATGTTGGGATGCTCAATAACTAGTGGCAAACCATTCAAATCCCACCAACACATGTAAGCTACTCTTTGGGGACATTAGTACGGGTTAAAGACTTGAAGTTCATAAGACTTGTAGGGTGTTTCATGTATTGCATTATATCTCAAGTTTATATCATTGAACAAAATCTGACCCGAAATTAATTTGGACAGTCCAAATTGTTGTCGCCTTTCTTGCGTGAAAAATAAGGAAGTAAACTCCTATTACTCTTGGCCGAAATCTTCAAAGAAATAACGAGAAGAAGTGTTCCTATTGGTTTGGCCAATTTCCACATTTGACATGTCACTTTCTTTATCATTATACGAAGTTTGTGGGATATTGCTTTTAGTCTGAAGAAGAGAACTAACACTCGAGGAGGTGCTGGTCAGAGGACTTTGTTAGAGAATATGGCCTGTTGCTGATGGGAACTTAGAATTGGAAAATACTTCAGTGTGTGAGCGAATATACCACTGTCATTTTCTCATTGTTTATTGATATATTTATAGCTGACTCTTCTACCTTGTAAATTTCAATGTTTTTATTATTATTATTTATTTTTCCTTATTTATTCCTCTAGTATTTTCATTCTCTCGCATTTATTTAATTTTAGAGAACCATTAGTTTCCGCATTATATTACAATATTATGACGATCCAAGTAATGGATGCATTTGGATTATTTTAAAAAAAGATTTTTATTAAAAGACACCTGTTACTTGTGAAGTTTACAATAATGATCGTAGTTAGTATTTGTTTTTTCCTAATTGGAGTGAAAAAAATGTGCTATCAACTCTAGATAGCAAGTTTTAGCATGTCCCTTATACTTACGTCTACTACTAATGCTGCTAATGCGAAATTCTAGACATCAAATCATAGTAAACTCAACAGAGAAATGCAGATGCATTTGGTATAGGGGTGAGCATGGTCCGGGTTGGGCCGGTCCACCCCCTAACTCTAGGACCAACTCGCATAGTGATGGTCCTCAATTTTTGGAACCGAGAACCGACTCTATTGAGCTTGGGATCAAGGATCGGACCGACCCAATGGGTTCGGTCCGGTTCCAGGATCAATTCAGGACCAACCAATAATTTATTTACTCATTTTTTGCACTCTCTGAAAAGGCAACCGAGGATCGGGCCGACTCAATGGGTTTGGTCCGGTTCTAAGGTCAACCTAGGACCAACTAATAATTTTTTGTTTAATTTTTTGTACTCCCTAAAAAGGCGAGTGAGGACCAAATTGACCCTATGGGTTCAGTAACGAATGAAGTCAGCTAAGAGAGGCGAGCGACGAGTGTTAAGTGGGGTGAGCGTCGAGTGTCAAGCAAGGAGCAACAAGTCAAGCAAGCATCAAGCGGCAAGCGGCACAAGTGACCCAAAGCAAGTGAGGTGAGTGTCAAGTGGCTAGCGGAAAAGTTGTTTCTTTCGATTTTGACAAATTAAAGAATAAGAGGACAAATAAGACAGAAGATAACGAGTACTAGAGGAGAATGCCGTGAGGAGCTATTTATGCCCTTTTCAATGATGCGAGAACTTTTCACAAAAATATTTTTCTCCTTTGTAAATTATAGCCGTTGACACCGTAAAAGACATTAAAAGATCTAAGTTATTAAAATATAGTTTAAAATTACTTGAACTTCTTACTAAAAAGCTATTTAATGTTGTTGACGCCGTTTATTTTAGGGTTTTCTCTATATAAAAAAAATTATAAAATATATAATATATAAGCAGGGTTGGTCCGGGATGGACCGACCCTAAACTCTCGGAACTGAGGACCAACCCGCACAGTGCTAGTCCAGGAATCCCAATACCAAGGACCAACCCGATCTCCCTAGGAACCGAACCAGGACCAGTAGGATTGAGCCGATCTAGGGTTGGTCCAGGGTTGACCCTAAATCGATGCACCCACACACCCATGCACCTTGACAACTCTAATGCATACCCAAATAATTCCTCCATCCCCATTGCTTAGTAGTTACCAATGTTCACATTGTACACACAAGTCTAGTATGAGGAAGTGCTTACTCTAATGCATTGCATGATGGCCAGCCATGCAAAGTGCATTGCCTAGTCAAGCTTTTATCATGGAGGTGGCTTTTCTTTAAATACTAGTTGCATAGGTTACATCGTTCAATAATTATTTTCCTTAACTAGCGGTATAGGCCATTTAATGCCATGATGTTAGCAATATAGGCCACGCCACTCAATTACTATTTTCCAAGCTAGTCACATCGGTTGCTTGCTATTTCCCCTCGATATTGTATATTTATTTTGATTATGTATATCTGCTTTGATTTTCTTTAATTTCTTTAGATAGTCATATATTAAAGGCCTACAAATAGGCCCTCCATCTACTCTCGCTTGAGGCCAAAGGAAAACAAAAGGGAAAAAGAAATAGAAAGAATTGCATAATTTAAAAATTTGTCTAATTAGCATCAATTGTGCTATATAAAACAGTTTGTGCTAACCAAATCGCCAAAAGACTTAATTAGCAAATCTTAAAAAGTTTATGATTAAATTAATAAATCATCAAAAGATTCAAGACTAAATTGAAATGAATAAGAGGTGTATGACTAAATTAGCAACTTATCAAAAAGTTTGTAACTAAATCGGCATAATTAAAGATTTAGCATTGAATAGCTGCCATACAATAGGTTTAGAACTTTGGACAATTTTCTCCTTTTGCAACACCATCACATCAAGAAGCTATAGGTTTTCACATTGAAGTTACTTGTTCACTTCTTGAGGCTTTAACTCCACCAAAAATAGCATTCAAATGACTGTAATAAAGTCGATCGTTCATGAGTTAGGGCACAGATTTTGGTAGTTCCTACTTTGTGATGTATATACATTCTTAGTGCACATAACATATTGATGCACACATGTATGTATGACCTCATTTCTCTTGAATCCTCTGCATTTATCGCTCTAAATGAACGAATCTAAATGTCTATGAGAGAGAGCGTCATGTATGGTTGCTATTAAATTATGTCTTGAATTTGAGCATTTGCAAAATGAGATTTATTTCGATAAGTTTTTTTTTTTTTTTTTTTTTTTTTAACATTTGATTGGGAAGATATTTTTTCTATTAAAGATAATATTTTACATTGCACAAGAGAATAAATCCTTTTTAGGTCTTGGATGTCTTCTTCAAATCCTAATCCTTTGATTGGTCGGTCAACAGGAGTAATTCGTTGGATTCTTTGTAGCTGCACAAAAGGAAAAATAAAATAAAAGAAAAGCAAGGGTTGTCTTTTTGTACCTGCAGAACACGTATCGTTATTGAAGTTGCACACGGTGGGGGGACAATGTCAAGAGACGTGGGTTTTCCACTGAAGAACAGGAGAGAAGCCCCCGCACAAGCCACACGACAAGAAAGAACGCAAAGCCATACGTATGTAAAGTAAAAGACGAATGCTGGAGTTCTTATTTTTGACGTACATGGAGTGTTTTGCTCGAACTTGAACACGTATTGATTTTGTGTTGTGAGTCTACATCCAAATGAGCTGTTTATTTATAAACATTATGGATTTGGGCTTATATCTAGATGTGGAAAACACTTCAACGGAAAACACTTCAACGTGTGAATAATTATAAACTCTACTTCTTCGATTATATTATATTATTTGTTCTTGGCTCTTTCTATGAATATAGGTATTGATACTCGATTAAACCATGTATATTTCTAGTGACATATCATCACTTGTTTATTTCTCTGATGATTTCGCATTGATATAAATTGCAAAATCCTGTCGCTTTTGTGTATTATATTTTAACAATTGCTATGCTCCTTGATCTAATTAGAAATGAAAAATGAGTTGATTTTTATTTATTTATTCGGAAGTAGTTTGAATTTGTTGCTGGGGATGATCCCCAACTCAAATGACGTTCTTACGTACTCTTAATTGCTTGCAATTAATGGTAACAAGTATTGCAGCTATGTTGGACCGTTCACAGCCACAGGGCCCTCCAATGAATCCTCGCGCATTTGCTCGACTCGCCCACATCCAGTGAATTCCATACGTTGTGTCGGCAAAAGACATCGAAATCCATTTGACATGAGCTTCCGAGAACTCCAAGTTCTATGTGTTGATTCCAATTTTCGAGAGTATTAATCGCCCGAAACTGCTGAACAGATAGCATAGGGCTTGGCTTGATGCAGAGGCACCTTCCTCAGCAACCTAGGAAACGAATCCCAATCAAATTCTATTTCTTTTTCGTCATGATCATCGTAATCACTGATCACCAACCTTAACTGCATCGCATCGCATCTCAGTCCTCTTGGTCTTCGTCATCATCGCCATCTTCTCTCTCATCAATCACCATGTCACGAGACCCCTCGTTCTACTTCATCGGCTTCACCGCCATCATTCACCATTCCCTCGTCCTCACTTTCCCCTGCTGTCCCTCCTCCTCCTTCCACGGAGACCTGACACGTAATATCTTCAGGACCCAGTTCCCACTTTGCCGCTCGGAATAGGCCCTATTCGCCTCCTCCACGGCCGCCGGCTCCCTGATGTCCACCAGAACGGCGTCGTCGAGGGCGATCCCACTGTACTTCCTCTAGTCTCCACTACCGCCTCCGAACTGCGGGGGACTTCAGGGGGTACCCGAAAGAGAACCTCGAAGAAGACGAAGATGAAGATGACGTCGACGATGCCGACGAAGAAGAAGAGGAAGAAGATGAAGCCGTCGATTTGTCGTTGCACAACGCCGAAATTAATTCTCTCGCAGAGAAAGATATTCTGGAATGCGTTTGCAGCCAAACGGATGACCAACCTTAGCCAGTTTTGTGGAGAGAGCTCTTTTTCTTCTCCACTTTCTTTTTGCCCTTTTTCTATTCTTTTTTTTTTCGCTTTTCTTTTTCATTTTCTCAGCGTGTTATTTTTTGTTTCATATTTCATATTATTAACTTTATCTCCTTGTATTTTATCAAGGCAATCAAATCGATAGAAAAATCATGTTGCTCTTCTTGCCTTAATTAATTCTTTCCAAAAAAAAAAACACCCTTTATGTATCAGAGTCTTGCTATATATGGATAATTGCTTAAATGCTTACGAATTAACAAAGACTTCTATCATTTACAAATATTTTATTTTAATTCATCTTCTTAAAAAAAGTAATTCTTCTCATACAATGATCGATCCAATTGAACTGAGGAATGGTATCAAGAAATGCATTAGAAATACCTTCTTTGTATTGATGAGTGTTTGTAACAACAAGGAAAAATTCTTAAACATCTTTAATAAGGGAATTTTGAGATCGCACGTAACTGTAAAAAGAAAGTTACTAGGTTTTTTTCTTCTTCTTTTTTTTTTTTTCCAAAACAAGCAAAAGACCCTTGATAAATAAAATTGGTTGTCTTTTTAATTCCCCCTTTCGGTCGTTAGTGGAGAAGGTTATTTTTCCTTTCCGTGATGCTTTCGTTGACTAGAGTTGTTAAGGGTGAACGGTTTTAGTTTCCATGCAGATTCCACCTAAAACTTATCCATTGAAATAGACTCATTTTTTTAGGAACTCAAAACCTACTATACATACCCTGGAATATAGAATTTATCCAGTCACAAGTTCTAGGCTTGGTTCCAGGGTTTACTTAAATTTCACTTATATTACTAATTAAACGATTATAGTGAATCATCACTTTTGATGAAATATTAACCATAAAATAGAAACTCAAATTAGTGTTTCTAGATTATATACTTATTATTGTACATATTTGAATATTGCAAGATCGTTCGAAAACATAGATACAGAAAATCACAAAAATCTATTTCAAGTTTCAAGTTTCCAATTCCATCTATTTAAAACTTGGAACCTACCTATCAAAACAGGTTATATGACATACCCTACATACTACAAAACCTGAAATCAGACAAGTTCCCATCAGTCTGATTATTTAATTCTCAATTTTACTTTGGAACCATGCTCATCTCTAGGAGTTGCGTGCGGTGAAAAATTAAATAATAATAATAATAATAATTAGAAAAAATGTTTGGTTGGAGAATCACGGAAATGACGGCAGCGTTGGTGCGCCAGCAGCAACAGCGGAAGGAGCGCGTTGCTCGGGAGCTTTCTGAAAAACGGCGCCGCTTCTGGGGCCGTATGCAAACAGCGGCTTCTGGTTTCGGACGAAAGCGGGTGGTGGAGTCCCGCATCGCGAGAGATTCAATTCTAAAGCATCAGGAGTGGATCGGATGAACTTCAAAGGTGGGGAGGAGGAGGCCCATCAAATGACGTGTTGCCCCAAGCCAATCCTCCCTTTGGTCGTGGACGCTCAACGTTGCCGGCAAGACCGCGAGAGGTTGGGCCGGGCCGGGCCGGGTGGGCCGAGTTTCAGCCCACATTTGATGCCAGCCCACGCAAACAAGATTTCCGTAAGTTTTCAAATGTATGATGAGACCGTATTTATTCGAAAAACTTTCCCACAGTTTCCGGTGTTTGTACTTTGTAGCGTGGAAAATGAGTGGACAAAGAAAATACTTTCCGGTCGACGGAAAACACCCTTCTTAAAAAGAGAGAAATGATATCCGTTTTCTGAAAAAAGGAAATCACCCCCCCCCCTCCCTTACTTCTTCCTCTTGTCAAAGCTTCATTTTCACTAAAACAGGAATTGGTAAACACTTAATTAATTAATTAATCAGTAAATTTTTTTATTAGGTAATAGGCTAATTAATTGTTTGGTAGTTCTCGTAAGTGTTGGAAGATATGCAGAATCACGGATTGCAAAATCAAGGATCCGATTTGATTATTGATTTGATTGGAAGATTAGAATTCTGTACATAATCAATTAAGATTAGATCTAGCTATAGATTGATTTGTATAATCATTTATTTCCTTTACTTTTCATACAGCTTGTATTATATTTACAACAAGAATTTTACAGATTCATTATTGAAGTGAATAGAAAGAGAAACTGTTCCTTCTTCAATCCTCGCCATCTGCAGATCTCCATCTTCTTTCATGGTATCAGAGCCGTCGAGTCTCTGAACCTAGCTTCCGCTTCCGCTCAAAATTTTCTCTCCTTGCCGTGACCTTCTGATCCTGAAGTTCTGACCTGCAAAAAAGAGTTTCTTTTCAGGCATAGTGTCACGCTCAGAAATTTTACTCACCATGGCGAATCTGCAAGATGAAACATCCACCACCAGGAACCAATCTGCTGGAGAAGTCATTCCAGCCGCTGGAAGCACTCCTTAGACATCGACTTCACCTGTTACAACTCAAACAACGGCGCAAATGTTATTTCCAACTCAGCCCGTGCAATGGCGGCCCACACCGGCTCAGTTCACTATGGGGCAGCCCATGATGGGCCAACCTTTCCAATGGATTCCATATCCGATCTATGTTGGGTCAAGCCCAAACTCTTCATTGCCTGGGTATGTGGGCCACCAAAGCCACGTCCAAACCGACGGGGGTCCGCCAGCCACAGAAGGGGCAAACCCGACCGACGGAGTGGAGCGGATACACGGGTCGAGTGAACCGGGTACGGGTACGAATCCCTACCCGGGGTTTTTGAATGCGGATCTTTCATTCGGGTCGAATGAATCGGGCCAAGGGACGAATCCCTACCCGAATCATACGCCCGGTTTTCTGCCCTTTCCAGCGGCGGCCTTCGCCGGACGGCCAGAACCCGGCGATCCCTTGTTCGTTTCCACAGCCGACGGACCAGAGCTGCGACTAATCAGTCAACAATTGACCGGGCCAGAGACTTACCCCAAGTGGTCGCAAGAGTTCCGACGTGCCCTAGCGACAAAGGACAAGGAAGGATTTCTCGATGGAACCATCCCGATCCCCACCGACGAGTGTCTAGCACGGCTCTGGAGGAAGAGCAACCGCCTGATTCGGACTTGGATCGGCAATTGTCTCTCCACAGAGGTCTCGGCTGGACTCCCACCGACAGAAGACGCCAAAGGGATGTGGGATAATATCAAGGAGATGTACGGGAGATTGGATCAAGCGAAAATATTCACCCTCATGCAAGAACTCAGTGATTTAAAACAAGGAAATTCGACTGTCACAGCTTGCTTCAACAAATTATCATCGTTATGGAACAGCCTCGAAGCAGCAGAAGAAAAACTCGAGGGTCCCGAATCCACACTCCGACAGTACAAATCCATCAAAGACAGGGAGAAAGCGACGCGTTTTTTGCTCATTTTAAACGACAACTTTCTTACCTTTCGCTCGCAGATTTTGGCTATGGATCCCATGCCATCAATCGGACGAATTTACCAACTGGCAGTGCAAGAGGAAAGCCAGCGATTCGCATCACCAGAGAACGCGAAGAATGGCGAGAGTATCGCTCTTGCAGTCCACAAGGAGCGAAAAGACGGAACCCAGAAAACCCTAGCAGAGAAGAGACGCGGCGTGCTAGGGTTTCGTGGAGAAGGGTTGCGGGCCTATAAATCAGAAGGGATGAACGGCTCTGATTGAGCGCATACATCCAACCTTTCACTGGAGACTGAATTTTTAAAGGGATCGGACGGCCCAGATGAACTCGCGACAAAAGGAACCGACGGACAGATTTTTGCCACGTCATCCAGGAATTTCGGGCAAAATTTTAAATGGAAAGGTAGATTATTTTGTGACTATTGCAAGCGTTCTAATCACTCAATTGACAGTTGTTGGAAGCTGCACGGGAAACCAGCGGAAAAAGGAAAAAGGATTTCGGCGGCATACCAATTGAGTGGATCTCCCGGCCCAAATTCTGATCATAGCATTACCTATGGACAGTACCAGCAACTAATGCAAGCTCTGCAGAAATTGGATGTTTCTGACAAAGGAGGCAGTTTTTCAGGTATCACGCATGGCTTGATTAACTCTATATCAAGAAAAGCATGGATTATTGACTCAGGGGCAACTGATCATATTATATGTGACAAAAGTCTTTTCTCAAGGATAGATGAGGAATTGAATTTTCGCATTTCCGTACAATTACCTAATGGGAATATTAGTCATATTCATGTGACAGGAACAGTTAATCTCAGTCCTCAAATTATTCTTAAAAATGTCCTTTATGTCCCAGAATTCTAGTTCAATCTTATTTTCGTATCAAAAGTCTGCCAAGAGAATTCATGTCGAGTGATATTCAATGCTGATACCTGTTTATTTCAGGCCCTTTCGACTGGCAGACTGATGGGCTGGGGTAGTATTTCAGAAGGACTATTTTTTTGGTCAAGACTCCCAAGTAATTTTGATTTATTCAGCTTTCCATTAAATAAATCCTCCTTGTGTAATTTGAGCTTGAATGATAAAAGTTCTCTTATGCATATGAGATTAGGCCACAGTGCTACTTTTCCTTATCCTAAATGTCCTATTTGTCCACTAGCAAAACAGTCTCGTTCCCCTTTTCCATCTAGTAATTCTCGTGCTGGCCAAATTTTTTCACTGATACATGTTGATATATGGGGACCTTATCATAAGGTTAATTATGATGGATCACGTTATTTCCTCACAATAGTAGACGATCATTCTCGTGCGACATGGATTTTCTTGATGCAATCAAAGGCTTAGACTTACTCTTATTTAAAGACATTTATTGCCTTATCCCAAAATCAGTTTGGAAAATCAATCCAAAGAATTCGAACTGATAATGGAGCAGAATTTTTCAGTCACAATTGCTCCATGCTTTTCTCATCTCATGGCATCCAGCATGAGAGTTCATGCACTTATACACCACAACAGAATGGAGTGGTTGAGCGCAAGCATCGGCACCTTTTGGAAGTCGCACGTGCCTTGAAATTTCAAGCTTCAGTACCAGATGATTATTGGGGAAATTGTGTCATCACAGCAGCTTATTTGATCAACCGTATGCCCACCAAGATACTCAATGGACGAACACCATTCGAGCTACTATATGGAAGAAAACCAGATTTACAACATCTCAAAATCTTTGGATGTCTTTGCTATGTTACAACATTGGGCTCTCGAGACAAGTTGAGCCCACGTGCTCGGAAGTGCATCTTCATGGGATATCCTACTCTGCAGAAGGGGTATCGAGTTCTTGATATATCAACAAAGGAGTTTCTTATAAGCCGAGATGTATCTTTCCATGAAGATATATTCCCCTTTTCCAACATGGGGGCACCGAATGAGAATCTCGACATCAGTTCTAATTCTCATCGTCTCTCATATGACGACGCAATATCTCCAGACAATGGTTACATACCACTGGTTCAACCAAGGAACCCATCTTACACTCCTACAATAATTCTAGGAGAAATACCATCTATACTGGAGAATTCATCATCATCAGCAAACCTGACAGAAGAAGAAGTTGAAGATGCAAGCAATATTGCAGAAGAAGTTGGCCATGATGTATCGCCATCCACCTCCAATGAAACAGTTCCCACTTCTGATGGAGATCATCCAAGACGCTCTGGTCGGGCCACTCGACCTCCGACGTGGACCAAGGACTATGTCTGTGCCACTCACAACTCTCCAGGTATTCAATATCCTGTCTCTTCCTATGTTTCCTTTCATAGACTATCAGAGGAACATAGATGCTGCATTAGTCGCCTATCAGAAGAACAGGAACCATCTAGTTATGATAAGGCAGCTGTTGATCCTAGATGGCAGCAAGCCATGGCAGCAGAGTTAAAGGCATTGAATGACAATCACACTTGGGATCTTGTCTCATTGCCACCTAATCGGAAACCAATTGGGTGCAAATGGGTATACAAGATTAAACATCGTGCAGATGGATCAATTGAACGGTACAAGGCACGCTTGGTAGCAAAAGGATTTACTCAGCGAGAAGGTTTTGACTACCACGAGACCTTTTCCCCAGTTGCCAAAGATGTCACAGTCCGTTCTTTTTTTACCGTCGCCGCCATCAATGATTGGAGTCTACATCAAATGGGCGTGCATAATGCCTTTCTCCATGGTGATCTAGATGAAGAGATATATATGGATGTTCCTCAGGGTTTACGGAGACAGGGGGAGAATAAAGTGTGTCGTCTCCGCAAATCCCTTTATGGGTTGAAGCAAGCATCCAGACAATGGTATGCAAAATTTGCAAATGCCCTTACGAAAGCTGGGTTCCAACAATCAAAGCATGACTATGCATTGTTCACAAGGAACAGAGGTATGTCATCTATTTTTTTGATGATATATGTTGATGATATTCTTCTTATGGGAAATGATAAGGCTGCCATAGAAAGATTCAAGGAATATTTGCATGCTACCTTTCATATTAAGGACTTAGGAGCACCTAAATATTTCCTTGGAATCGAAATTGCTCGATCTGATTTAGGAATCTCACTCAGTCAACGAAAGTTCATATTGGAAATTATATTAGAAGCAGGGCTATCAGGATGTAAACCAGCAGCAATTCCCATCGAGCAGAACACTAAATTGACTTCTGCAGCTTATGATGAAGGTATATCTAAAGATGACGATCCCATACTCAAAGATCCATCTGGATATCAAAGGCTTGTTGGGAAACTTATATATCTGACAATGACGAGGCCGGACATCTCTTATGCAGTACAAACATTGAGCCAGTTCATGCATAGCCCAAAACAGTCTCATTTCGATGCAGCTTTGAAGATTGTGAAATATTTAAAGAAATGTCCAGGACTTGGGATACTTCTGTCAAAGAAATGTGACATGAAGATGACGGCATACTGTGATGCAGACTATGCAACATGTCCTATAAGTCGAAGATCAGTCACAGGATATTGCATTAAATTTGGGGAATCGCTCCTTTCATGGAAGACCAAGAAGCAACCCACTGTGTCTTTATCCTCAGCCGAAGCAGAGTATCGAGCTATGGCTAAGACCACATGTCAAATAGTGTGGATGCGAGGTTTACTTAAGGATCTTGGGATAGAAGTGCAAGGACCAACCAGGCTTTATTGTGATAACGATGCAGCCCTAAAACTTGCAGCAAATCCTATAGTACATGAGAGAACCAAGCACATTGAAGTCGACTGTCACTTCACTCGAGAAAAGATACAAGAAGGCGTGATTGAGACAAGAGGAATTGGGACAATGGAGCAGCCAGCGGATATATTTACCAAGCCTCTATGTCAAAGACAGCACGCATATCTGTTGAGCAAGCTAGGTGTCTTAGACATATATAGACCACCAGCTTGAGGGGGAGTGTTGGAAGATATGCAGAATCACGGATTGCACAATCAAGGATCTGATTTGATTATTGATTTGATTGGAAGATTAGAATTCTGTACATAATCAATTAAGATTAGATCTAGCTATAGATTGATTTGTATAATCATTTATTTCCTTTACTTTTCATACAGCTTGTATTATCTTTACAACAAGAATTGTACAGATTCATTATTGAAGTGAATAGAAAGAGAAACTGTTCCTTCTTCAATCCTCGCCATCTGCAGATCTCCATCTTCTTTCAGTAAGGTAACTTTTTCAGTAGGTCAATATGGTTCGGTTTGGTTCGGTTCGGTTCTTATGGTGAATGGTTGTCATTAATTAGCTAAGTAGTTAATGTCTGAATGAGTTTGCAAAGTATTCTCATGCTCGCATTAGTAATAGGTTGTGCTACTTTGACGGTATTGCTTGGTAAGATTTTCAATGTATTAGTATGCTTTTTAGTCTTCATGTTCGTAACGGCCATCTGCCTTCAATAATCAAAACGATGAATGTCTAGAAAAATCTGTTAAATCGATGATCGCATCCTTCCAATTAGGAACTTCTTTGATACGCTATTGATGGGGCCCTAGTCATTATTGTACACAATAGTAGTAGCATACTAAAAATGTCCATGCAATAAGGGTCCCGAAGATTTAGTAGATTCTCAAAGGTATTAAATTCTCATTGCTTGTGGTAAATAAAATGCTATTAGGTTATTTAGAAAAGGTTGGTGAATAATTCTAGGACGTTGGTCAACATCTCATCACTACTAGTAAAAATATACGCAAGTATTAGTGAGTATTCTCTTAACTGTCAAAAGAAGAGAGGTTTCCCGAAATGCGAGTATTCTCTTAACTGTCAAAAGAAGAGAGGTTTCCCGAAATGCCCTAGGTTTTGGAAAATATTCTAGGGTCATATTGTTTGTCACGATCAAATTTTGGATGAACCACCTAGGTTTGGCTAATGGATTATTAAGTCTCACTTAGCTCGGGCTTTCCCAAGCCCATACCAAGGTTCAAATATTTTACACGCAAAAGGGAGTCGCCACTAATCAATTTAGTGTAAGTCGATTAGATACCTAAGTAAAATAACGGGAGAATTATTTTACTTCTGTGAGTCAGAGATTGTGAGTTCGGGGGTTAGATTTTTCTAACGCCCTTTCGGTACATTTCTCTTTTATTTCCAAAAAAAAATAAAAATTGCAAGCAGCTTGAATTGATTTTAAATCTATCTCCCTAAAGCGGGTGCACAAACCACCAATTTAACACCCAAGAAAGTAATGAATAAATTGCATAACTTAACTCATAGCAACGAAAGCATCTGTGTTGTTAGATCGGAATTCACATCAACAGTCCTAGATATGATTTCTAATTAACAAGCAATCACTCAACTTTTGGTTTTCACTTATTTGATGAGAATCTAATCTATATGCAATGCTATGCTACTAATCTAACATGAAATGATATGGCATGGCAATATGACCTAAGCTATATGACATAAGTAAAGTAATTTCTAAAGAAATGTAATAATTAAATGTGCAATCTAAATTAACCAAATGACCTAATGTCTAATGAAGGACAATTTCTAATTAAATGAACCTAGCAACAATCACTAAATGACGTGCATTTCATGAACCTAATCCTACATGACATGTGCATGATTTTTTTGTATTTTTATGAAAATTCATAATTAAAATCACTAAAAATAAAAATCTAACTAAAGTGAAATGTTATCTATTCTAAATACCTTCATCTTAAAAAAAAATAAATAAATAAAAAATAAAATAAAATCTAACTAACCTATCATGCAATCAATTTTAATCTACATGAGATGCAAATGCAATTTTTGTATTTTTGAGAAAAACAGAACAATTAAAAGATAAACATCAAATCATCCATGGTCATAAAAAATGTTATCCACCATTCGAATGAAATTCAAACTTGATTATTTCACTAATAAAATCGATAAATTGATCTTAAGTCTTAAAGATTAAGATATTAATTTTATTCCCGCGTGAATAATTATTCCATCTAAAGCCTTATAGATAGAATAAAAATTTGTGTGATTGCAAATTGGATGCTACATCAAGGAATTTCAATCATGCATTGGAAAATATTTCAAACAAAGAGATAAAATATCAAAAACTAAAATAAGATAAAACAAATCTACCTAATAAAATAAATCTGCCTAAAAATAAAATAAATCTCTACCAAAATTGAATTTTTTCCAAAAATTCGAACGGTGAGGTGGACCAACAATGGAGGCTCGGCGCGGCACGGCTCAAGGGCAGGGGCTGTGGTGGTGCTCCTCGTGATTTGACTAGGGTGATGCGCGATAGTGACTCTCGGCTAGAGGGGGAAGCACGGCTTCCGGGCAGTGGAAGATTTGCTATTGCCAAGGTTGCTACAGCAATGTCGGTTAGGCAACAGACTTGTCGGGGTAGCAGCAATCAGGGTCGGTATTTGTCACAAGCAGGGACTAGTTGTAGCTTGTGACGAAGACTCGCTAGGAAACCTGCAAGAATATCAAGAGTGCACTGGACTGGATAAAGAGTTTGCCGAACTGCCATTGTTGCGATGCTCGGGTGTTGACCAGGAACTAGGCACTCGTCGAAAAAATTGAACGTCGGTCAAGGATTGGATTGGCGCAGCGACAAAGAACCCGAGGAGGTGCTGACTTTGCTGATCTGAGCGTGGCTGGAGCATATGGCAAGGTGCGACTGCAAGGCTTGCTGGAGATTCTGATTTCGCTGCAAGGACTGGACAGACCAAGCCAAAAGTCTCCACTTCGCTTTCTCCCTTTGGGTATCAAGCTCCTTCATGCATGTCCTTCGCTGACCTACTGAAAAGACAAGGAAACTCTTCTATTTTTCTCTTTTTTAATGCCGCCCCCTCTTTCTCTCGATTTCCCCCCTCAATGTGCCCACTCACGATTTCTCTCACTAATGGCCGTGGGTTAGCAATTGCGTGTAGGCCCCAAAACTTCGTGATTGTTTATCACCGCCAGGCGAGGGGTGCACGCTGCTACTTTATCATTGGAGAGGATCGCGACAAAGCTGGTCGTTGTCAATGCAACGGACGATTGGCAGCAGGGTCGGTGTCGAGGCACGGCCACGAACTTGACAAATTCATGGCCGTGAAGAGGTTTCAACCGTGACTTGTTCAACTCTCGCGAACGTGTCCTCTCTCAATGGCGGCCGTGTATGGAATTGTGTGGCCTCTTGAAACCCTACGCATTTTACCTTTTTATAGGCGACCAATTAGGTTTTTTTTTTTTTTTTTTAAATTTCCAAATTGATATCTATGAAGATTCATTTTCACAATATTCACTTTTCCAAACGCAATATATGCTTTTCACATCTGCCCTATCTAAAAGATTCATCATATCCCGGAAAATTTCAAATTCCTATTTTTCACGAGATAATTAAAGAAAACGGACCTAGGCTAATTTGCTCGCTCTGTGGACGTAGTCTGGTCTGCCAAGTTAAAACTCAAAACCACTAATTTGAACCCATCCGCCACCGGTCCAATAAATAAATGCAAAAAAATGCAAATGCAAAATAAATGCACCTAAACCTACATGCTATGCAATTAATATTTTTTCAGGGATAAAATTAACTCCTAATTTTCTATGTAATAAATAAATGACCAGACCACCAAAATTTAGGTGTCAACATTGTTGGTGCACTAAAATGATTATATATGGGATTTTTAGACTTGGATTGATAATTGAGAAACCCATTAATTTCAACTCCTCTTGTTTTAGAATTAGACTCAATCATGGGCATAGTGGTTTGAGCCCATGGCAAGGCCAAAATATGCAGGATTGCGAAATACATAGTCATAAAAGATTATATTACAAGGCATTTATTAGGAAAAGAAAATGAGCTTGTCAGTCGGCCCATATTAGAAAGTTAGTGAAGCATGGTAGGTGATCAAGAACGTGGGAAAAATATTGCTAGGTCTCTATAATAACTTCTTTTGGTTGGTAGAACTAAATATATTTATTTTGCTACGTAACTATTGATATAGATTGCATTTTATGAATTAGATTACTTAAGAATATGAACATCGACTATATCACAAACAATCAATACATATATAAATTCTTGATCGTTCTTAATAGATCACACATTTTACATGAGAGCTTATCACATTCACCTAGAACTAATGAAAAATAGTCCTCATTAATGTTATTAGAAAATCGATATGCGTACGCTCGAATTGCTTAGGAAATCTAAAATGTCCATTTAAAATCACATTTGGACTCCATGCCTCCACCACGATTGAACTAAAGGGAGCAAATCTGGTGAGTCGTGACATATAAGTCATCTTCACTGCGCAAAACACTTCGATAAATGATTACATAATAGTCTTTAATATATTGTGAGAATTTTTTTTTTTTTGGTGACCCGGGAACCCCTGTACAGCCGGCAGCCGGCGGGGCAAACCCGGGGTGACGCTAGCGGAGGACCCACCACCCCGACGTCACGCTTAAGATCCCGTGCGGCCAGCGGGATTCGAACTCCTCCCCTCTACGCAAAGGGTCATGGGAGCCTTATCCAACTGGGCTATTCTAAATCACAAAAAAGCAAAATGCAAATAACTATAAATTATTGTAAGATTCACTTCTTCCAGAATTCGTGACTCACAACAAATTGTTATTCTTACAGTACTCGAATGACTGTCATACAAACAAAGTCTAAACACTTGTTATAATCAACTTCTTTATTGTATGCATGCAATTGAGGGATCTTCCCAAGGGCCAAACAAAGCCATGCAAGACCGATGGCCATTCTCAGTCGTGGTGTGGCTTAGGTCCTCCGGGTCCAGAGTCGTGGTGTGGATTAGGTCCTCCGGGTCCAGGCTTGTCAAGGAGGACCGACCTCCTCGTGCTGAGATAAAGCTCGCGACCACCGCCCACAACATACATGTTCTGGTGACCACCGCCCACAACATAAATGTTGTGGCGATGACCATTGTTCATCTGATTCCCTGACGTAGCTGGTAATGCTGCATTAAGAACACCGCCATCAAAGCCCGTAAAGAGAGCCCAGAACACGACCAGGAACAGCAGTACTCTCGATATCGTCGTCGCCGCTGCAGTTGAGCAAGCCATGATTATCTCTAGAAAGCTTGGAAGTCGTTCGACAGAGAGACGCAAGGAGTGATGTAGGAGCTCGATACTGCAATGAGATACGACCCGCCCCATTTATAGACTCGGCGAAGAAGACAATTGGATGTTTGGCAAGTGGTACAGATCATAGTTAAATAACCATGCCAAGACAGATTTATCCGACGCGGAGATTGCTGTACAATCCACGACTTGTCTCTTTGTTGGCATGTCGCTGTCACCCTTTACCGTCATTGGTGAGCTTCCCTTTCGTTCTTTTCCGCCTGCACATTCTTGTTTGCCGTGAAGCCAGAGTCGATCGACAAGCGGGTTTATAAGATTGGATTCACGACAAAAGTGGAGGATGAAAAGTAAGGAAAGTAAATGATTCGAGCTGCTATGGAAGAGCTAATTGAGCTTGGTTTGTATGTTAGTCCGGTTGTGCATAACCAAATTGAGTTGAGACTGGATATTAAGTCATACGGACTTAATGGACTCTATTAATATTATAGCCCTACTTGCATCGACTTTGAAGGCCATAATTTCCAGCAAAATTTTCTCCTCCCAAGTTAAAAAAAAAAAAACTCAAATCAACAAATTTCTTTTAGGCTTTTTACACTCAATGATTTTATCATTCTCAAAACAAAAATCCCATCGAATCTCTTTCTCTTTCTATGGAAAATTATCCAAAAAATCTTAAACATATTGCACATTTGCTAATTCAGTTCTAAATCTTTTAATTTTCTTAATTGAGTCATAAACCTTTTAAGTTTTATTAATTAAGTCTATCTGGCCAACTTTTCGATTTTTTTTATTTATATTTTTGCTTTTTTTTCCTTTATCTTTTTTAGTTTGGACTAACAAAGGACCAGTGATTCCTATTGCTCTTGGGCGCGGGCCGTGACCTCGCCCAAGGGTCGCTCACCCTCAGCCAGGTGGCCCCGCCAGCCCTTTGAAGTAAAAAAAAAAGAGAATAAAAAGGGAGAAAATAAAGATTATTAAAGATTATTAAAGATTATTAAAGATTATTAAAAATTATTAAAAATTATAAATAAATAAAATCTGTCCAAATCTCATATACAAAGGTCTAACACACGCGGCAGTGCAGACCCTGCCTTTGCATGTCATTTTCAAGCCACTTCGGTCTTTGGATAGAATGGTCGTGCGCGCACACGCAGAGAGAGAGAGAGAGAGAGAGAGAGAGAGAGGGAGAGAGGTGGTGCAACGAACGACCCGATGACGACGCACAACGGCAACCCAAAAGGGGATGGCCTAGGGAAAGGCGTGGAGTTCTGAGTTTTACTTTTTCGTTCTTGGGTGAGTTACTGGTCCAGTGGTTGATAACTGTTTCCATTAAAGGAAGACCAGGCTCGGGGGGCCATTACAGGGATCCTCTATCCACATCTCCAGTACCTCGTGATTTAACACGGTTAGTAACTGGTTTTCTGAGGTCCTTTGCAGAACCTAAGGTGTAAATCCACCTCCCAGAGAACCCAAGGTGTAAATCCACCTCCCAGATACCCTCTGATTTGACACCCTAGTTATGCTCTAGGGATCAGAAGAGCCACTGCACGTGGGGACTCTCACCCCTGCCAGGTTTTCCCTGGGGTGCAACTCTTAGCCTTTTAAGATCGTGCTCAGGACCATTTATAAAGTCCAGTTTTTATGTGAACGGTGCGGGTGTTGTATCTTAGTGTCTAGAGCGCAAAGGAGGATGTCCTCTTCAATCACGAATGAAGGAAAATTATAACAGTAGTTACAAATAAGAAGCATAATATTGGATAATAAATGATAGAATATCATAAAAATGGGGATAATTGTTCAAAAGATCATAAACATATTATACATCAGTCAATTCACTCCTAAATTTTTCAATTTGACCAATTTAGTCCTAAACATTTTGGTTGAAAATTGTTAACGTACACGTCAATTGACTGTCAACTATCTTATATGATATGACCGACACTCATAGGAATAATTTTTGCATTTTTTTTTCCTTTTGTTCCTTTCTTCTTCTTCTTTTTTTAATCCTTTTTCATTTTCCTTTTGCTTGTGACCAGCCTTATATAAAATGAAAGGGAAAAAAAGGAAAAAAATTATAAAATGAAAAAACTATCCATGTTAGTACTAGCAATGTGACAAAAGACTATTGGCAGCTAACCAACATTCATGTCAACGATTTTCAGTTAAAATTGACTAGAATAATTAAATTAGCAAATCATCAAAAGATTTAAGACTAAATTAGTACAATTAAAAGGTTTAGGACTGAGTTAACCTTGTAAAATAGATTTATGACTTTTTCGATATTTTTGATAATGTGACCATTCAAAGTTTTAACAGATTGAGTGTCAATAACACGTTAGATCATCGTTTAATCCTGAAGTTCAAACTAGGCGGTAAGCAGTTTCAAGTTTTGTACAGGTTCCACTTAAAATTTAGAATCTACTTATTGAAACATTTTTCTCAGTTTTGGAACCCGAACCTATCTTTCATATTTTGGAATCTAAAACCTTAAGGTCAGTTCCAAAGTCTACTTAGGTTTTAAATGTGTTATTAATTAAACGATTGCGGTAAATTATCACTTTTAATGATCATTACTTGTTGTTACAATTTACTGGTCATAACTTATATTTAAACATATGAAAAGATGGAAGCTTAGACTAATGGTTCTAGATTGAATCGAATGAAAATATGAATCAAGAAAAACACCAAAATTTGTTCTATATGTTAGGTTTTAGGTTCTGAGTTTGACCAATTTAGAACTTAGAACTTATCCAAAGAAACGAACTCCCCAATTTTTGGAACTTGAAATTGAACAGGTTCTCACTAGTCTGGTTCTCAGGATTTAGGTTCTACCTTGAACCATGCTCACCCCTAGTTTAAATTCCTATTAAATTTTCAACCTAACAATTATCATGGAACAATGAGAAAAGGAAGTTTTCTTTTTAATGGTTATTTCTCTTTATCATTGTTGCATATGGATCTTCTACAAGTGGAGGGTAATTGGACCTTGTCTTGTCATCTCAAAAAAACTTTTATGTAATTGCGCACAATACGCCATAGAACCCTAACATTATATTTCCTACTTTCTATCTCACTTAGCCTGCCACCACCGCTCGCCTTAGTCACCCCTTCTTAAATCTCACGACGTCATGGACTTCGACCGAAAAAGAAAGAAATAGTCATGGACCTTCTTATCGATGAAGGTGGTGGTCCGTGACCTCATATCGAAGGTGGGCTTCATGGCATCGAATCAGCGAGAACAAGAGGAAGGGACCAGCGGGGTGGAGTGCAAATTCAGTTGGGGAACGCAACCTCTAGTTCGCGATGGCATGACGGAATTTGCAGCAAAAGGCTTTGCTCAGAGAAGAAGAAGCAATGGACAAAAGAAAGGTAGTAAAAACACATCCAATCGCTGGTTTGAATTTGGCTTATGACTCTCATCTGGACAAAGTGAAGATGTAACATTGCCCGCTGCTGCACGGAGGTCTCAATCTATTAGTCTCTTCTTCTTTTCTGTTTTTATCAGTTCCCCAGCATGAGTGGCTGAAGTTCCACTACATGCGCCATCTCTCTCCATCTCCAACATGACATCTTACGATATGGTAACACGAGGCATCGATCATCTTTCCTTCAAAAATGAATCGTTGGGAGATGGAGGTGGAGGTGCCAAACTACTCATTAAAGAAGCTGCAACACGGCAACGGATTAGCAATTTGCAGGAGCAAAGAGAGAATTCCAATGGCATGCGGATTTATGTTCTTTTTCACTAGACCATCAGGAATATCTCGTTAGTCAAATCACGGTTGCACTTGCCCATGCGCACGCTAGAGAATGTTGGCGACAGAGCCTCCATGCGCATTATAGAGAGTTCACGTCCACTGCTATATTTAGATATCCGTTTGATTAGAAATAAAAAATAAAATATGAGTCGATTTTTATTTTATTTTATTCAGAAGTAGTTTGAATTTGTTGCTAGGTATGATCGCCAACTCAAATGACATTCTTACGTACTCTTAACTGTTTGCAATTAACGGTAACAAGTATTGCAGCTATGTTGGACTGTTCACAGCGACAGGGCCCTCCCATGAATCCTCGCGCATCTGCTCGACTCGCCCACATCCAATGAATTCCATGCGTTGTGTCGGCAAAAGACATGGAAATCCATTTGACACGAGCTTCCGAGAACTCCAAGTTCTATGTGTTGATTCCAATGTTCGAGAGTATTAATCGCCCGAAACTGCTGAACAGATAGCATAGGGCTTGGCTTGATGCAGAGGCACCTTCCTCGGCAACCTACTAAACGAATCCCTATCAAATTCTATTTCTTTTTCATCATGATCATCGTTATCACTGATCACCAACCCTAACTGCATCGCATCGCATCTCAGTCCTCTTGGTCTTCGTCATCATCGCCATCTTCTCTCTCATCAATCACCATGTCACGAGACCCCCCGTTCTATTTCATCGGCTTCACCGCCATCATTCACCATTCCCTCGTCCTCAATCACTTTCCCCTGCTGTCCCTCCTCCTCCTTGCACGGAGACCTGACACAGTGACACGTAATATCTTCAGGACCCAGTTCCCACTTTGCCGCTCGGAATAGGCCCTATTCGCCTCCTCCATGGCCGCCCGCTCCCTGCTGTCCACCGGAACGGCGTCGTCGAGGCGATCCCACTGTACTTCCTCTAGTCTCCACCGGGGCCTCCGAACTGCAGGGGACTTCAGAGGGTACCTGAAAGAGAACCTCGAAGAAGACGTAAACGAAGACAACGACAGCGATGCCGACAAAGAAGAAGAGGAAGAAGATGAAGCCGTCGATTTGTCGTTGCACAACGCCGAAATCAATTCTCTCGCAGAGAGAGATATTCTGGAATGCGTTTGTAGCCAAACGGATGACCAACCTTAGCCAAACGAGTGACCAACCTTCACGCCTTTCTTGTAAAGAGAGCTCTTTTTCTTCTCCACTTTCCTTTTTGCCTTTTTTCTATTCTTTTTCTTTTTCGCTTTTCTTTTTCGTTTTCTCAGCGTGTTATTTTATGTTTCATATTGCATATTGGATATTATTAACTTTATCTCCTTGTATTTTATCAAGGCAACCAAAATCGGTAGAAAAATCATGTCACTCTTCTTGCCTTAATTAAATCTTTCCAAAAAAAAAAAAAAAAAAAGAGCTTTTTTTATATCAGAGTCTTGTTATATATGGATAATTGCTTAAATGCTTACGAATAACAAAGACTTCTACCATTTACAAATATTTTATTTTAATTCTTCTTCTTAAAAAAAGTAATTCTTCTCATACAATGATCGATCCAACTGAACTGAGGAATGGCATCAAGAAATACATTAGAAATACCTTCTTTGTATTGATGAGTGTTTCTAACGACGAGGAAAAAATCTTAAACATCTTTAATAAGGGAATTTTAAAATCGCACATAAGTGTCAAAAGAAAGTTACTAGGTTTTTTTTTTTTCCCAAAAACAAGCAAAAGACCCTTGATAAATAAAATTGGTTGTCTTTTTAATTCCCCCTTTCGGTCGTTAGTGGAGAAGGTTATTTGTCCTTTCCTTGATGCTTTCGTTGACTAGAGTCCTTAAAGGTGAGCGTTTCTAGTTTCCAGGCAAATTCCACCTAAAACTTATCTATTGAAATAGACTCATTTTTTTTAGGAACTCGAAACCTACTATACATACCCTGGAATATAGAATTTATCCAGTCACAAGTTTTAGGCATGGTTCCAAGGTTTACTTAAATTCCACTTATATTACTAATTGAACAATTATAGTGAACCATCACTTTTGATAAAATATTAATCATAAAATGGAAATTCAGATTAGTAGTTTCAAATTATATATTTATTATTGTACGAATTTGAATATTGCAGGATTGTTTGAAAATATAGATAAAGAAAATCACAAAAATCCATTTCAAGTTCTAAGTTTCCAATTTCAGCTATTTAAAACTTGAAACCTACCTATCGAAACCTGTTATAAGACATACCCTACATGCTTCAGAATCTGAAATTGGACAAGTTTCCACTAGTCTGATTCTTCAATTGTCAATTTTACTTTGGAATCATGCTCACCTCTAAGAGTTGTGTGCATCGAGAAATTAAATAATAATAATAATAATAATAATTAGAAAAATGTTTGGATGGAGAATCACGGAAATGACGGCCGCCTTGGTGCGCCAGCAGCAACAGCGGAAAGAGCGCGTTGCCCGGGAGCTTTCTAAAAAGCGGCGCCGCTTCTGGGGCCGTATGCAAACAGCTGCTTCTGCTTTCGCACGAAAGCGGGTGGTGGAGTCCCGCACCGCGAGAGATTCAATTCAAAAGTAGTGGATCGGATGAACTTCAAAGGTGGGGCAGAAGAGGCCCTTCCAATGACGTGTTGCCCCAAGCCAATCCTTCCTTCGGTCGTGGACGCTCGACGTAGCCAGCAAGACCGCGAGAGCTCGGGCCGGGCCGGGCCGGGCCGGGTTTCAGCCCACGTTTGATGCCAGCCCACGAAAACAGGATTTTCGTAAGTTTTCAAATGTATTTTGTATGATGAGACCGTATTTTTTTCGCGAAAGACTTTCAAATGTATTTTGTATGATAGCGCTTGTAAAAAATGGAACGGAAAAAAAAAGGAAAAAGAATATAAAATGCAAAAACTGTGCACGTTAGTACTAGCAATGTGGCAAAAGACTATTGGCAGCTAACCAACGCGTTCATGTCAGATTTCTAGTTAAAATTGACTAAGAATAATTAAATTAGAGAGTACAATTGAAATGTTTAGAAATTGAGTTAACCATCTATCCACAAGTGCGAAAACTTTCCCACAATTTTTGGAAGAACAATTTTTGGAACTTGAAATCTCAGGTTCTAGTCTGGTTCTCGGGATTTAGGTTCTACCTTGAACCATGCTCACCCCTAGTTTAAATTCCTATTAAATTTTCAACCTAACAATTATCATGGAACAATGAGAAAAGGAAGTTTTCTTTTTAATGGTTATTTCTCTTTATCATTGTTGCATATGGATCTTCTACAAGTGGAGGGTAATTGGACCTTGTCTTGTCATCTCAAAAAAACTTTTATGTAATTGCGCACAATACGCCATAGAACCCTAACATTATATTTCCTACTTTCTATCTCACTTAGCCTGCCACCACCGCTCGCCTTAGTCACCCCTTCTTAAATCTCACGACGTCATGGACTTCGACCGAAAAAGAAAGAAATAGTCATGGACCTTCTTATCGATGAAGGTGGTGGTCCGTGACCTCATATCGAAGGTGGGCTTCATGGCATCGAATCAGCGAGAACAAGAGGAAGGGACCAGCGGGGTGGAGTGCAAATTCAGTTGGGGAACGCAACCTCTAGTTCGCGATGGCATGACGGAATTTGCAGCAGAAGGCTTTGCTCAGAGAAGAAGAAGCAATGGACAAAAGAAAGGTAGTAAAAACACATCCAATCGCTGGTTTGAATTTGGCTTATGACTCTCATCTGGACAAAGTGAAGATGTAACATTGCCCTCTGCTGCACGGAGGTCTCAATCTATTAGTCTCTTCTTCTTTTCTGTTTTTATCAGTTCCCCAGCATGAGTGGCTGAAGTTCCACTACATGCGCCATCTCTCTCCATCTCCAACATGACATCTTACGATATGGTAACACGAGCCATCGATCATCTTTCCTTCAAAAATGAATCGTTGGGAGATGGAGGTGGAGGTGCCAAACTACTCATTAAAGAAGCTGCAACACGGCAACGGATTAGCAATTTGCAGGAGCAAAGAGAGAATTCCAATGGCATGTGGATTTATGTTCTTTTTCACTAGATCGTCAGGAATATCTCATTAGTCTAATCACGGTTGCACTTGCCCATGCGCTCGCTAGAGAATGTTGGCGACGGAGCCTCCGTGCGCATTATAGAGAGTTCATGTCCACCGCTATATCCAGATATCTGTCTGATTGACCTTCCTCTTTTTCTCCCTTTATTTTAAAAACCTTTGGTGGAGAATCTACGGAGGGGAATGTTGGGGAAATGATTTATTAAGTCATTCGGGTGTACCTGAAATACTGGTCAAAAGATAATGCAGGACCATGCCATCTTATGTCACGAGACTTGCAAAGTATTTCATGTGTTACATTATATTTTGAGTTTGCATTGTTGAACAAAATTTAATCTGAAATTAGATTGGAAAGTCTAGACCATTGTTGCCTTACTGTGTGAAAAAAATAAGGAAGTAAACTCCTCTTACTCTTGGCCGAAATCTTCAAAGAATTAATAAAAAGAAGTTTTCCTATTGGTTTGGCCAATTTTCTGGTTTGGGTCTCACTTTCTTTATTATTAAACAAAGTTTGTGGGATATCGTTTTTGGTCTGAAGAGGAGAATAACACTTGTGGAGGTGCTGTTTGGCCCGTAGTGCTGCTTGACTAAACACTGCAGGTTTGGGTGTAATGTAGAATTGGAAAATACTTGAGCATGTGAGTGAGTATATCACTATAATTCTCCAATTGTTTATTGAAATATTTGCAGTTGACTATTTCACCAAATAAATATCCAATATTCTTTATTATTCCTCATTTATTCCTCTAGTAATTTCATATTCTCGTGATTATTTAATTGTAGAGTTCATTAGTTTCTGCATTATATTACAACATTATGAGGATGCAGGTAGCGGATGCGTTTGGATTATAAAAAAGGATTTTTATAATATAAAAAAAACCCGTTACTTGTGAAGCGTACAATAATGATCATTGATAGTCTCATTTGAGTGAAAAAAACGTGCTATCAATTCTAGATAGCACCGACAAAAAAAAAAAAAAAAAAAAAAAAAAAAAAAAAACTCTAGATTGCAAGTTTCCCGTATACTTACATGTACTGCTAATGCGAAATTGTAGACACCAAATTTCAGTAAACAGAGAATTGCAGATGCATTTCGTATATCACGTCAACAATTATCCAAAACCGAACAATTTCTCTTCTTTTTTTTCCTCTCCAGTTTTTGTTTCGGAGGGAACTTTTTTTCCCCCTTTTTCTTTTTGATTGGTAAGTAAGGTAGGAAAATTTGGCGCCCGGATCAAGATGAGATCGACATATGCTTTTTCTTCTTTCTTCTAAATTATTTAATAAAGAGCGTGGCTCCACGTAATAGACCTTCGCTAGAGTTCGCCATATTTTTCCATTTGGTGAAAGTCATGGAAAGGAAAGCACCTTTTAATGAGCCAAATGGAAAAAATATATGGGGAAATACCTTCGAGTGAGGATGGTTTTCTGTGATTTGATTTGTCCTACATTGCTCATCATTCATTTTTATCTCGATTGGCGTTCCTTATCATACGCAATTACCTAAGATAACGTGAAACCTGACCACTTGAACTTTTAAGTTCAATTGGTCTCATATAAAGCGGTATCAAATTATATCTCAGTTGCCTCATGTTTCACGACGTTTAAATTTGTCTGTAGCTTGTTGTTTAAGTTTATTTCCCCTTTTCGGTTGCACACGATTTCACGTGAAGCACTTGCGAGTTGGAGAGCGGAACTTTACATGGTGGGTCAATCCTGCAGCCGTTATTACTGGCATTGACAGGATATCTCGACGAGATTTCTAATTTCAATTCCATATCTGATCAATTCGATACTCCTCTGATTTTCTATATATATTTTGATTATGTCTATTTTATTTTATTTCCTTTAATAGTTATCTATTAAAAGTTAACTCCATTGACTCTTTTATATAGGATGACAAAGATTTTAAGCGCTAAAATTTCCAAGAGGTATATTTAAATGCCAAAATTAGAAAAGAAGAAGAAGAAGAAGAAGAAGAAGAAGAAGAAGAAGAAGAGGAAGGAAGACTTAAGTGTTAAGGGCAAAAATTTCCGGTCAAATTGCTGACATGACATTTTCTGGTAAGATTTTTAACTGATGTGGTAATTCTTTTTTAAAAAATATCCATGTGGTACTGACGTGACTAGATAAACTAAAATGACTCTATTTAGGTTTAAATTTGATTTTTAATATAAATATTAATTATATTATATTTAAAAAAACTAAATTTAAAAAGAAAAGAAAAGATTATTAGATTTGGGGCTATCAAGGCCCTTGACATCGCCACCCCACAATCGTTGGAAAGAGCCGATAATAATGGGGCGAGTGTCGGCCAGGGTCACCAGGCCTCGGCCACTGGCCAACAACCCTAGCTCACCGCTTTTTGTGATGGTGGGGTGATGGTGGCAAGGGCCTCCATGGCCACGAGATCTAATCCATTTTTTTTTTAACTTAGTTTTAAATTAATATTTATATTTATATTTATATTAAAGATGTAATTTAGGAGCAAAACAACGTCATTTTGGGATAAGAATGTTGAGTGTACATTCCAACAAGCCACGTAGACTAGTTTTATTAATAAAATAATGCCATGTCAGATTTCCAACATATCTCATTGGAATTAGCGCTTAAGTATACTTTTTTGAAGTTTTGGCACTTATGTGTCCACTCGTGCCAAGTTTTGGTATTTTAGGTGTACTTTTTCCATTTTTGATTCATTGAAATAAAAATAAAAATAAAAAAAAACCACAATTCTTTTTTATGCTCTCTCATTCTCAACTTGGTATTAGAGCCTCATTTCCTAAGACTAGTGTACTGGGTGCATGTTGCACCCAATGCACCTATGCATCTCGAGCACCCTAATGCATACCCAAATAAATCCGACGTTAACATCGCTCAACAGTCACCAATGTTCACTTTGTGTACACAAGTCTAATCTAAAGAAGTGCTTAATTTAATCCATTCCATGATGACCAACTATACAAAGTGTGCTGCCTAGTTGAGCCTTTATCACAAATGTGGCTTTTCTTTCAATACCAGCCGCACATGATGCATTGCTTAGTAACTTTTTTCTTAAGCTAGCCATATAGGCCGTTTAATGCTATGACGCTAGCAATATAGGCCATGTTGCTCAATTACTATTTCACAAGCTAGTTGCATCAGCTGCTTGCTATTTCCCCTCTAATGTTCTATATCTATTTTGATTATGCATATCTCATTTGATTTTCTTAGATAGTCATACATTAAAAGCCTTTAAATAGGCTCTCCATGTACGCTTTTTTATACATAAAATTATACTAAAAATTTCATAGTTCTATTTTCCGCTTTCTTATTCTCAATTGATATCTTGACCACAATAGTGATATAATTACCAAAAAGTCCATCACCAACCTTTCAATTTAGTCAATTTAATCTTAAATCTTTTAATAATTTGCTAATATAACTTTTCAGGCTAACTTTGACTGGCATTCATTGATGTAGATACTGGTCGTCTTATATGGCATAGCTGACGCTGATGTGAACAAATTTTTTTAAATTTTGTTGATCTTTGCTATTTTTCCTTTTCTTTTTTCTTTCCTCGTTGTTTTCTTTCCCTTCTTCCTCCACTAGTTGCCATGGCTAGCAATCACCCAGGAGAGGTCCGACAATGGCAAGCCTTGCCTAAGCTCGGCCGATTGCTATTGCTAGTGACTCGCAGCCATTGACAAGATATCTTGATGAGATATCTAAAGGCCCCTATTCAAATCCATATATGATTTGTTCATTGATAATTTGACCTCGATGCCTATATATCTTATCGAGATCACGATGGCAGATTGAAATAAGTGAGATCTCGACAAGGGTCATGTTGCCATTGAGTTATGGTAAAGGTCGAGAAAAGAGGATCTTCATCCCTATACCATTGGCTGTGCAACAAAGCAATCAAGAAACCATCGTGAATAGGCGAGAGGGAAAATGCATTTCCTAGACCTGCAAAATCATTTTGGGTTTCGAATTCACGCTGGCCCACAAATATCGCTTTTTTTTTTGGTCGAACACACATGTTACTTTACTAAGTGCTAATCCGAATATACTCGTGAACTCTCTTCTTCGTGTCCCTTACCTTTTGCTAAGAAAACTACTCATGCCTAACCCGCGCTGCTTTGGACCCTAAGAGCAAAAAAGAATGAATAAAGCAAGATTGACAAGATAGATAACCCCATATCGTACGTGCATCAGCCAATAAGGAAGATCATATGCATGAGGGGACGCTACGATCGCAGAAACCGAAGTATTTCAAACTCTCACGGTGTGGTGTCAATCCACCTTTAACCATTTTTGGCAATATGATTCTTTTGCAACTGGAAAATTGTTCGAAAAGTTGTAAACCTATTGGACAGCAGCCAATTCAACGTTAAACCTTCCAATTATACTGATTTAGTCATAAACCTTATGACAATTTGCCAATTTAATCATAAACATTTCAATAATTTACCAATCTAGTCCTTCCAACATTTTTTTAACCGGCAATCATTGACGTGATAGTTTAGTTAGCACTAGTCATCCTATGTGGCATAGCTGACGCTGACATCAATAATTTAAAAAAAAAAATTAATGTTTCTATTTCTTTTTCTTCCTTTTCTCTTTTCTTTTTTTTTTTCCTTTTCATTTTTCATTTTCCCTTTATCCCTCCACCAACCATCGTCAAGCCTTGTCAATGGACAATTGAGGCTGTTGGCCTCAAGCGAGGGCAGCCCTTCGCCCAATAGGATGTGGGTGAGGGCAACCCTCATCGTATTTGTCGAGAACAACCCTTGCTTAAGACTAGTGAGGGTAGCCTCACTTGAGGCCAATGGAGGAAAAAAGGAAAAAGGGAAAAAGAAAAAGAACAGAAAAAAACGAAAAAAAATCATATACTTTAAAAAATTCCATATTAGTATCGGTTGTACCACATAGAACAGTTGATACTGATTAGACCACCACATCAGCTATTTTCTGTCAAAATTGGCCGAAAGTACTAAATTAGTAAATCATTAAAAGGTTTAAGACTGGGTTGACAAATCATCAAAATATTTAGAATTAGATTGATATAATTGAAATATTTAAGACTAAATTGATCATCGTACAATATGTTTAGGATTTTTTGGACAAATTTCTCCTTTTTCAACGTTAGCACATCAAGAAAGCTTATAGGTCTTCACATCGAAGTAACTTGTTCCCTTCTCGAGGCTTAACTCCACTTAAGCTAGCTTTTTGGTGACCATAATAAAGCTGATCATCTAATGAGTTAAGGCGCAGATTTTGGTAGTATGCGTTCTTAATGCACATAACATATGGATGCGCGTATGTATGTACGACCTCATTTCTCTCAAATTCTCTGCATTTGTCACTCTGAATAAATGTATCTAGAGATCCATTTGTTTCATACAAAAATGTACCATTTTTGAAGAATATTTTTCAGGAAGCTTTTTCCATGAAAAATGACTTTATTTTTTTATGTTTGGCTAAAACTTGAAAATTAGCTAGAAAATATTTTTTTCACCATTTGGTATGATAATCTAATTTGATTTTCCATGGAAAAAGTACTTAAAATTTTGAATTTTTAAAACAGCGAACCATAATCATAGCTATCACTATCGCTCGTGGCTCCTCCATGCGTTCTAAGGAAAATCTGAGTTTTTTTCCCCTCCCTCCTTTTAATTAAACGGCGATGGACAATCTGACGTGGGCATGAACATGCTGCTTTTGAAATTCCTTGAATCTGAATTCAGCAATCTTGTCTTATAACTGATGAGCGAAGGTAAAGTACGTACCCACGTGCCTTCATGACCCAAGCCATGCAAACATGCTGTTACATGGGCCATATCAAAGATTCTGAGTTGCCTTAATGGGTCTGTACTCACCTAACTGAACGCAACGCATTCGATCGGCTGCGAAATAAAGGAAGGACAGAATGAGCTGTCCAAGATGACTCTACTCTATGCGTCTACCAATACCGATCAAGTGTGATTCGTTGTGTCTATATCATGTTAACACCGTTTGTGATTGAAAAGAAGAAAGAGAAACAAGAAACACGGTAGTTTAATAACATGAAAACGTTGAAGCAGCAGAAAAGTACATCAGATTGTTCAGCAAGCAAAATAGCGGAAATCACCAGAAAGTTAAGGAGAGATATCCTCGACAGAAGGAAGGAAGCTCATCATACACCGCCTGCTATAACCTCAAATAAGATTGTGGTTTCGGTTACTAGCTAATAATGGTGTTGAGGGTCTGGTCCTCCAGGAGCGACTTTATCTCCAGACGCCAAGCTTCTTCGATCCATCGCCTCAGCTCGGCTCACCAAATCGGTGAACCCTAATCCACGCAAGAGCTGGTGGCTTGGTATAGGCGGGCTGTGAAGAACACGTGCGTCCGAGCTTCCCAGGAACACCGCATGGAAAGATAAGAAGAGAAATAGATAAAACCAGGTGGTTCTTTTGTTGCGTGCATTGTTGGTAGGGAGGGAAAATCAAAGAAAGTGGCGGTTTATATTGAGTAGAGGACTGGCTAGTGATATGGAAGTGACTCGTATGAAATGTGTCGACCAGAGGTACTCCTATTTATAGGAGAGCCCTACCACTTTTTTATTTGGGTGAGCACAAAACAATGGAGCATTTAATCGTGGTCATCATCAGAAAGTTATTAATTTCCTAGGATCAATTTCCTTTTGATTGAATGTAAAGTTTAATTGTTGACCGGGCACCAGCCTATGATGGCTTTTGTCCGCTTAGGTGGCAATCATCTACGATCTGTTTTATCACCCATAGATATTCATTTAGAGGCTTATTGGGCTTAACAAGACAAAAGACTATCCTCTCATCACAGAGAAAATATTGGGTAGGAATGGAATTCTAGCATGTCTAAATCCCACTCCATTCAATAGGCAACAAGTGTCATTTGGGGCCCACCACATCAAAAGTCTCCCTCACCTCTCGTCACTATCTCACCTCACTCTTCCCTCTCTTTTGTTTTTTTTTTTTTTTTTTTTTTTTTTTTTTGGAGATTTAAGGCCCAAGTTTGCCGGCCTAGTTCGATCTCGACGACAGAGGACTGAAATAGTGACGATGGGGTGGATTGAGACGGTGGTGGGGTGGTGGTGATGGAAGGGGAGATATTCGCGTCAGAGTGAAAGGGAAGAAGAAGAAAAAATAAAGGAAAAAAAAAAGAAGAGAGGGAAAAAGAGAGACTAGATGGCGATGTGAGGTGAGGGAGGCTTTTGGCGTAGTGGGCCCCAAGTGACACGTGTCCCTTGGTGAAGTGAGTGTTATTTTGATATGCTGAAATCCTACTTCTACCCAATATTTTCTCTGTATCACTAGCTTTTTCTTCTTTTTGCTCATTCCTTAGGTTGCCATACACGATCAACACCAAGCCACCCATCACTACTACCGCAACATGCAAGGCGACCACAAACCTCTCTCTCTCGCTTGTGCATGCACTTGTGCTTGGCATAAACAATATATACATATGATCTCCCTTCATCTATCAACTTAAACTTTTTGGGTTGGACTTTCTAACATTGTATCAAAAGCAGGTTTTACTCCGATTTATTTGAATTTGTATGCTCTTTATAAACATATGATCTCCATTTATCAATCAGCTTGAGCTTTTGTGTTGGAATTTGACAGCCTATTTCATAATGCCCGACACACTCTTGGAAAGTTGGTTGTAGGTAATATATGGGTGTATAACTTATACAATACAAGATTAAGAAAGTCAAATGAATGATAATGTGGAATGTTGAAAAGCTCGACTAGTAGTAAAAGGTTTTACTCATGAGACCTTTACTCCAATTGCACATCTTCTACTCAAAGTTTTCTTGCTATCGCCTCTATTATGCGATGGCTACTATTCCAAATGGGTGTTAAAAATGCATTCATCAATGGCAATCTTATTGAAGAAGTTTATATAGAACCTCCTCCTAAATACACTCATTCTTCTAAGTAAAGTATGTCGCCTATGTTGAGTATTATATAAATTGAAGCAGGATCCTCATGCATGGTATTCCAAGTTTAATTTTACAATGGAACAATTTGGGTTTGCATCCAATACTTATGACAATGCTTTCTTTGTTCAGCTAACATCTCCTAAGTATATTCCATTGCTCTTACAGGCAGATGACATAGTTTTTACTAGCAGCGATCAAAACCAGAATTACAAAACTCTAGCAGCATCTTAGTCAACAACTTGAAAATGAAAGATGCCGAGTGGCTCAAATATTTTTTAGGCGGAGATTGCTCGCTATCATCTTTCTCAAGTGAAATATGTCATTGATCTTCTTTCTTGATCAAGACTCACTGATAACAAAATTGCCACCATTTCCATTGAATCTAATGCCAAATTTGATGACAAAGATGGACTCATCTTCCAAATACTACACCTTATCAATAGTTGATTGGCAATCTTTCATATTTCATTGTTATTCGTCTTAATATAGCTTATGATGTTCACATTGTTGGTCTTTTTATGACTTCTTTCATGTTTTTCTTCAAATTCTTCGCTATGTCAAAGGTATATTATTTCATGGCAAGAAACATATCGTTGTCTCTCGATCTAGCACATAAGTAGAATATCATGCTCTTGCTGATGTGACATCAAAATTACTATGCTTGGGCTGGTTATTAGAAGATACGGATGTCTCTTATACTGGTTGACCAATAATTTATTATAATAATCAAAGTGCTATCTAAACAACAAAAATTGATGTTTTCCATGAACACACCATGCACATTAAAATAGACTGACATTTCATAAGCTATCAAGTGCTTCATGGCATTGTTTGTCTCATCTCCACTTCATCAATTGAACGAAATGCTATGTTTTCACTATGATGTTGACTCAAGCGTTTACAATATTTTTTCTTCAAACTCCAGTTGACTTTGAGTTTGAGGGAAATGAGAGAGAGAGAGAGAGAAATATATGGAGTCCTATACTTGTAGGAGATACCTAACTCTAGTTAATCTAACTTTAAGTGCTAAATTGTATAACTGACATACAAATATATATATATATATTATATTACAAGATTAATTGGATTTCACAACAATCAATCATACAATGCAGCACCAAGAGAGAGATAAGTAGAGTTAGGTATCTCCCACTAGAATAGGATCCCCTATAAAGACAACCCCCACCACTCACACACACACAAAAGAGCACTCATAAATAGATAAGTAGGGGCTACATGTTTTCGTTTCTTTTTTCTGTTTAAGAACAGAAATTTTGTTTTTTTGTTCCCAAGAACAAAAAAAGAACAGAAACGCGTTTATTTGCGTTTTTGTTCAAAATCTAATTTTTTTGTTCCCGGAACACAAAAAGAACATAAATGAGAAACAAAAAAAAATTGTTTCTTGTTCCATAAACACTTTTGAAGAAACACTTATTCTCTCTCTTCCCTTTTCTTCTTCTTTTCTTCTTTGGCCGGTCGCCGGCCTCAGCCATGGCCGACGACCGGCCGTCGAGGGCCAGCAACGCTGTCGAGAGTCGGCGACCTCGCCGAAGCGTCACCGGGGGCCGGCGAGGCCGAGCCTCACCGTGGCTGGGTGAGGCTGCCGGCCCCGTCAGCCGGTCGCTGGAGGCCATCGACCGGCCGAAAGAAGAAAAAAATGAAAAAAAGAAAGGAAAAAAGGAAAATTAAAATTTTAAATTTTAAAAATTTAAAAATTTAAAAACAAAAAAAAAAAAAAGAATATAAATTTACTAAACGTGTTTTTATTCATTTTTTATTCCCGGAATAAGTTTACAAACGCATTTTTCTGGTCAAAAATTATTCCCCGTAACATAAATACTTTTTTCTATTTTCGTTCCGAAATAATTTTTGAACAGAAACGTTACCAAACGAGCTCGTAGAGTTAGGTATCTCCTATATGTTTCTTTTAGCTATAGAAGCCTCTCTCCTTCTGTCTCTCTTCCTCTCCCTTGTGATACGCATACACGGTCAAGTTGTTAAAGAAAGGAATATGACAAGCAAAGAAGCATCAGCACATGCGGCGACTCTCACAAGGATTTGTTGTTTTCCATGTCAATCTTTTTCGTTTCTGTCCATAATGACGGAAAGGTTTCATTGATCACATGGGAATGTCGGCGGCGTCTCTGTCCACAACATGATACATCCCACACAACACCCCCCCCCAAAAAAAAAAAAAGGAATACCTAATGGGAATCTAATTCCCCAAAGGCGTTTGATTCTTATTTAAGAGTTTTTTACACAACTATCATTCTTTGAAGACTCGGAAATAGATTGAGAAACGCAAAGGGAAGTTTGAACAAGAGAGCTTTAATTGGCCAATTCCAGAAGTTGGAGAATTTTGAAAGAGACTCTAGTGGACTATGATAATTCAATGTCCTCTCCACGTCAGCTCCAGCAGGGACCATGTGACATTTTATGTGAAGATCCTCTTTCCTATCGTCATATCGTGTAAAGGAAATAGTAGAAAGAGTCTTTATAGTCCACTTTTTACACAACTCGACTCTGCTTTACTTTTACGTGGATAATTAAGTTCCTGAAAATTAACTAATCATCAAGATCAATAGTGTTAGAAGTGACTTTTGTACAAAAAAGATTACAAACTGACATACCATACAGAAATTATAGCAAGCCCCACAAGGCCGATGGACTGACATTGTAATTGTTAATTTAGCAATCATTGGGAAAATTGTTCAAAAAATCTTAAACATATTGAGTCCTAAACATTTTGACAACTTGTCAATTTATTCATAAACATTTTTAATTTTATCGATGGAGTTCTAAATCTTTTGACAATTTGTTAATTTAGTCCTAAACTTTTTAATGGTTTGCCAATTTAGTCTTTTTGAAAAAATTTGACCAGAATTTGCTGAAGTGGGATCTAGTTAGCATTGGGCATTTTATGTGGTACGGTTGGTGTTGATGTAGATAATTTTTTGACATTTTTTTCTTTTTTCCTTTCCTTTTTTTTTTTTTTTGCTTTTGTTTTTTTCTTTTTTTCAGCCAACATCAGGCCTTGTCAATGGTTAGAAACGATCATGGGCCATCAACAAGGCCCGTCAATGACTAGTAGAGGAAAAAGGGAAAAAGGGAAAAGGAAAAAATAAAAAGAAAAGGAATGGAAAGGAAAAGAAAATAAAAGATATTAAGAAAATGACAAAAATTGTCCATATTAGTACCAGTTGTGCCATATAAGATGGTCGGACTAAACTATTACATCAGTGATTTTGGCTAAAATTGATGAATCTTTAAGATGTTTAGGACTAGGATAGCAAAGTATTAAAACGTTTAGAACTCAATAGGCAAAAAACTAGATTGGCAAGTTATTAAAAGGTTTATCACAAAATTGGCATAATTGAAAAGTTTAGAATTGAATTAACCATTGTATAATTAGTTTAAGACCTTTTAGAATTTTCCTAAAGATCATTTGCAATTTTCCACCAGCTATCCTTGCTTTTTATCGTGTAACATGGTAATTATCTATCTAACTTTGCACTCACTAGTTACGTAATGTTAGGATGCAAACACGATTGCCGAAGAGTGGCTAGAGGAATCACATGGAGATATGTGAACAAAAAGACACCAAAGCTTATCACTTGGGCACTCTTTTGATGGTATTTTGGAATTAAAATCCAATTTTGGCCAATTTATATCTATCAAGTAGACTATGTTTATCATTTGTTTTGGTGTATTTGTTTCTTAAGGGAAAATTAACAAAAAGGTTCTAAACTTATTGCATACCAATTTATTGCTAAATATTTTAATTTGATCAATTTATTCTTAAATATTTTGATAATTTGTCAACATAGTTCATCTAGTTAATTTTGACTACAAATTGCTAACATTGATAATTTTTAAATAATTTTTTATTATATATTCAATTCTTTTTCTTTTTCTTTTTTTTTTATCGTGGGCCCTCACTAGACGCGGACAAGGGTGACCCTCGCCCAAGTAAAGCCATCCCTTGCTCAACCCTCTCAGCCATTGCCTATGGCCGATCTTTGGCCATCAGCCAAAAAGAAAGAAAATAATAGAATAAGGGAAAAAAAGAGAGATTTTTTTTTTTTAAATCATATTAGTATTGGCCATGCCACATAAGACAACTAACACTGGACCGCCACATCAGTGTTCTCGTTCAAAATTGATCAAAAGTACTACATTTGTAAATCATTAAAAAAATAATGATTAAATTGATATAATTGCAATATGTAGAACTGAATTGGTACAAGTGTAGTAGGTTTATGACATTTTTGATAATTTTTCCACTTTCTTGATTCCAATCTTAGTTCTTACTATTAAGATGTGTTACGGTTTTATACACACACGTATATATGCGCCTTATTTTTTTGTAAAATTTCTCTCTGCACTTATTTTAAAAATTGGGATTTTCTCTTCATTTGCCACTCTATCTCCGGTACCTCAACCAACAAAGGAAGTGGAATGCTTGGGAGCATATACAACCGAGCCTCGTGGTCCAAAGTTGGTGCATTGACGGTGGGATTAAAGAAGCAAGGAGTGGGAGTCCATAATGCAAAACCCTAGCGCCGACCAAAAAAAGAAAAAAAAAACCCTAGCGACAGTTTTGGTGGTTGATTGAATATATAACGGTCCCCTTCTCCTCGTCACGTTCACCCAACCAAAGAGAAAAGCAGAAAAAAACAACCACATGATCGAAAGATAACATAACTTTTGCGATTCTGTCCACAAGGTACAAGCTAGAATCCACCTCGATTCCCTTTATATTGGTCGGGTTAAATCAATCGATTGGAATTATTATAATGTTGATAAAGCAAGAAATGGTGCCCGGTTTAGGAAGGTGTATAAAATGATTAAAGGGAAAGCATCCATGAGTCAGCTCAGATGGTCGTGCTTAAAAGTTCGTTTGCCTGTAGACTTTATGAATATTATTAGGGACAACTTTCAATATTGCTCTTGGCGGCGGAGCAGATCATGGTTTGATCTTCATTAAAAAAATGTCGTCATTTAAGAGTAAAAAAATCAAGGGTTTTGGATTTCTTTCTTGTGGCTAATTCGGGTTGGATCGCTTAGACACGTTTGAACCCAGCATAGATTAATCAAAGAAATCGCTGAGAAAGCGACGTTAATGGACCAAAGTCGGCGGCTTCTAAGTTCTATCCACGGATAAATAACTTGTTTTGGCAGAGAATCTACTCGCGGAGGGAAGTGGCGAACCGTGATGGTACAGGAGTTGCAGCGTTTGGTTTTATTAGAAATAGGAATAATTACCAAAATGATCATAAACCTATTACATTTTTTTCAATTTATTCATAAATCGTATTTTTTGCTAATTTAGTCCAAAACCTTTTAAAATTATGCCAATTTAATTTATTTAGCCAATTTTGGCCCATCAGCCCTAACGTAGGCAATTTTTTAATAATTTTTTTTTCAAAATTTTCATTTTTTTTTCTCCTTCTTCCTCCTTCCTCCGGCCGGTGGCCAGCCAAATCCGAGGGCTGGCAAGATCAAACTTGCCAGCCAATGGCGAGGCTCACCCAAGCTAGAGGCCTCGCGAGGTCATGCCCTTTGACCTCGCGACCTCATCAAGCACCACTCATGACTAGTGAGGCTCAACCTCGCTCAGCCACCGATAGCCGTTGCCTATAACCAGTGAGGGTAAGCTTCGCTAGCCTAGCAGGTGGCCTAGGCAAGGTCGCCTAACCATGACCAAGCTTCCCTAAGGCCAGTCACTGGAAGGAGGTAGTGAAGAAAAAAAGAACTTTTTGTAATTTTTCCCACTTTTCCAAGTTGGCTCAATTAAAATGTTTATAACTAAAATGGTACAAGTATAAAAGATTTAAGACCTCTTTGTAATTTTCCCCACTTTTCCAAGTCCTAACAACTTTTGACTCAAGCCAAGCGGCTCAGTGGCATCACTTTTGTCTTAAAAGGGAAAAAATTATAAAAATAAGTAAAGATATAATAATATATCTTCTCTAGAAATACGCTAGGATCCGATCTGATCACGCAGTCTTAGTCAGCATTGAGCCTCACTGGATGATCTTGGCCGATGTCGAAACTATAATATATACGAACAGCAGTCTTGTTGATTCGCCACATGCAACGCAATACACCTTCTTTTTGACCTTCCTCGAGTTATCCAAAGGTCGCTTTCTCTGCCCTTTGGAAGAGATAATAACACCAAGCAATGACAAATCATGGGAGAAGTACACTATCAGTGTCATAAGTTGTGTACGGCGCTTACCTTAATGCCAAAAGTTTCCGTTGAATCACTTAAGTACCAAAAAGTTTGAAAAATGATCATTTTGGTGCCAACTCCGATCAGATTGATCGGAAATCTGACGTGGCACTTTTTTATTAATTTTTTACGCTGATGTGGCTCATCGGAGAGTACAGTTAGCATGTAAACTACAAAAACGACATTGTTTGGTGTCTCTCCCTAATTCAAAACCCTAAACCCTAAATCTGCTGGATAATCTTGGCCACCGCCGCCCTCTTCGTCCTCTTCTTCTCCCTTGCCGTCCTCTTTGCTGCCACCCATGGCGCCGCCAAGCACCACCATCTCCTCCACTACCTCAACGAGTTTGGCAACCGCAGTGAGCAAGTCGCCGTCAACCCCTCCGCCTCCTTCGAGAACCCACGCCTCCGGAACGCCTACGTCGCCCTCCAGGCCCTGAAGCAAGCCATCCTCTCCGACCCCAACAACTTCACCGCCAAGTGGGTCGGCCCCAACGTCTGCGGCTACTCCAATGTCTTATGCTCCCCTGCCCCCGACGACCCCGGCATTCGCACCATCGCTAGCGTTGATGGTTTTCCCTCCTCCTCCCCCTTCAACCACCCACATCCCTCACCTCTACCTCCGCCAGTGATGGGCCAGTCGCCATCCTTGACGGTCCCCGCGCTCGGTGGCCACAGCTCCAACCCCGACCCTAACCCCGACTTGGCCACTCGGCGGCCAAGTCAAAGGTCGTGATCTCGCTCAAGTGCAAACCTCACATCACCAAGCGACGGCTGCCGAGCGAGCTAGGTCGACGGCCGAGCGACGGCGGCTGAGCAAGCTAGGTCGGCAGCCAACGAGGATCGGAACCCTAATTTCAATCTCCAAATTAAAAAAAAAAAAAAAAATCCCAAAATGAGTTGTGCGGCGTTGTTTTTTTGAGACCATCCACTTAGGACGGCAAAATGACGTCGTTTTCTTAAGGAGGATGGAAAACGACGTCATTTCTCAAGCCATGTCGATTTTTTTATTTAAATAAAAAACCACATCATCATTTTGGCCGGAATCTCTCGCCGGTAGCACCAAAGTGATCGTTTTTCCTCCAATTTGGCACTTAAGTGATCCGATTGAAACTTTTGGCATCAAAGTGAGCGCCGTACACAATTTATGGCACTACTAATGTACTTCTCCCGATGAATCATTCTGTCATTTTCTATGGTTGTAAAGACAAAACTTCTGCTCGGGTTTCTTGTAGTGGATTTTTTTTTTTTTTAATTTTGTTTGTTTGGGTTTAAAGTTACTCGGGATTTTTCGGAGCTTTTGAGGCTTGTTGCTTAGGCGACGAGAGTAAGCAAAATGGCAATTATTTGGGGAGTATGAAGGAGTTGAAGTCCACTGAACAAGAATCTGCTGTGACACTTTATATCCTTGAAATATTCTTATTATAAAAATAAACCCCCCTCCCCCCTTCAACTTTGCAAAGGCATACTATTCCAGTAAAGTTGAATTTGAGATTAATCGGGCTTGGTGACTCGTGGTGTACGCCCATCAATTTCCCTGAACATTCTAAAAAAAAGCATGAGCAATGTAGAGAAGTGGTATGCACTTTGAGTCCGCAAACCACTTGGACCTCGTGTGAAACTTAGCTGATTAAAAGAACTGTTGGTGCATAACTAGCTTAAATTCAAAGTCCTACTATGATGTAAAAGAAAATACTTCATATCATAACTAAATAAGAAAAACTAGCCAATGTGTTCTCCAATGGCTTTCCAACTTTCATTAGAATTAAGGGAAAAGTGTCAAAAAAGTTCTAAAGCTTTTGCATTTATACCAATTTAATTCTAAACATTTTATTGATTACCAATTTAGTCCTAAACATTTTTACTTAATGCCAATTCAGTCATTTTTGGCAAATTTTGGCCAGATTTTGCTAATTGCATACCGATCGAATAATGTGGACAACTTTTAAAAAATATTTTAATATTTTTGAATTACTTTTTTATCTTTTTTTCTCCTCTTCTTTCCTCCAGCCTATCGCTAGACCTTGGCGATCAACTAGAGGCAACTACTGACGAGGTTGAGGCCAACCTCATTGGCCATTGGTGAGACTCGAGCCCTCCACCCTTGCGGCCTGGACATTCTTGGGTGAGCCTCACTCATGGCCGATGAGGCTAGATCCTCGCCAGATTTGGGGAGGGTGAGCCCCGTCACCTAGTGCAAGGCCACCCTTACAGCCTCTGGCTAGGGCTTGAGCATCACTAGTGGCTAGTGAGATCAAGGTCGACCTTACCAACCATCGCCTCTGGCCAGTCGCCGAGGTCCGACAACCGGCTGGAGGAAAGAGGAGGAGGAAAAAAAAAAAGGAAAAGGAAAATAAAATATTTAAATATTGTTCAAAGTTGTCCACATCAGCATTGACCGTGCTATGTTAGCCGACCGATGCCCAATCAGCAAAATTCGGCCAAAATTAGTTAGAATGATTAAATTGGCACCAAATCAAAAGGTTTATGAGTAAATTGGTACCACTGAAAAGTTTATAACTAAATTGATACAACTACAAAAGGTTTAAGGCTTTTTTTTTTACACTTTTCTCTTAGAATTAAAGCTGAGAATTGGAAGTTTTCGTAAACAAACAGAAGATCCTTACAATTTAGAATGTTATAAGGTGTACATTTAGGAAAGGCAATTACAAATTCGTCAGCTTAAGACAGGATACTCTAGATTGATTGTAAGTTATCAAAACGAATTGTATAGTTTACGTTGACTTTGTATATTTACATTCTAAAGCCCTTGGCAATATTTTTCCTAAACGATGTCGTCTAACTCACGTTTGACCCAAAATTAACAAATTAGGGACATATCGAGTCTCTTCTTCGAACCTTAAACTCAAGTTCGAGGATATTGGGGCAAAAAAACTACCTGAAACTTGCAATAGAGAGCGGGAGTAGGAGCAGTGGCTCGATCGCACCGACCAAGTGATGACAAAAGTTAACATTACCGCAACTTTGGGATCAGAAGTCCAAGTGTAAACAACACTTCGAATGCGGATACCCTTTCGAAGCCCCAGTCTTTCATACCCACTTCCAGAATTTTCAACTTTTTTTCTCACGCCATTCGATTTTCTCGTTGGTAGTTGCTGGTTTAATGTGAAAATCTTTTTGCTTGCTTTTTCAATTTTGTGGGTATCTTTTTGATTGTGATGCTCAATCGTCTGATTGTGTTGCAATTGATTATTTTATGTGGGAAGAAGAGAACTGGGGTTTCATGACAACAAAACCTGCGAATAGCAATTCATAAATTTTTGCGTATTAATTTCCAAGACTAAGAGCAGTTCGATGTTCAAATAATGCGACTCATTTTGTTCTTTTAGCAGCGATTGTCCCTCTAGCACCGAACCCTTATTTTCCTCCAATCTCTCGCATTTTCCTGCGCCTTTACCCTGTCTATCGAGTGAGGGAGGATGACAGGTCAGTTACTAAAGATTCCCAATTATTCCATTTAACCTAGATGTGAAGATGTTATTAATTGTGAATTAATATTTCGTTATTTACACAGAGGAGAGAGAGAGAAAGTTAGACCTCTTTGTTTATAAGTGACTCGTTTTGTCATGAAGGACCACCAGATCATGGCAAAGTTGGATAATTTTTTTTTAAAAGAAAAGCCACGTAGTAATAAAAATGTCATTAAAAAAAGCCATGTATGGAATTCTTAAGTAATCGTTTTTTCACCAATGTCACCAATGTGTGTTCAAGTAATTGTTCAAAAAAATTTGCTATTAAAATGAGCGCTATATTAATATTAGGGACTTCTAATATCATTTTTCCTTCAGCAGTAGGTTTTATTTTTATTTATTCATTTATTTATTTATTTTGGTCGTAAAAGAACTTTCATTCAAGAACTAGGTACAATACAACCCGCAGCCAGTGCGTTCCCAACAGAGAAGATCAAGCAAAAAAGAAGGGGGCTCCACGGCCCAATTAGCAGGAAGGGTGCCGTTCGTATGGGCTTTTGCAGCCCAGTCAGCTGCAAAGTTACCCACTCTTCTGCAATGCCCTACGCGAAGTTGAGAGAAACATCTACAAAAGAAAACACGTACAACCTTGGGAGTGCGCAATACACATGACTATAATTGAGGAGCATGTCAAGTTTAATCAATTAGCGAAGCCTCGTCTTTTTAAGCCAAAGAAGTGATGCACATGTGGAGATTTTAGGTTTCAGCACGTATAGTCTAGAGAAAGCAAACTATTTGTTGTAATCATATCATCAATATAAAGAAGACAATAACAACTTTATAATATTCTTCTTTTTATGTAAACTTACAAATTTTGGAGAAGAAGAAAATAAGATATCACTAGAAAAATAACATAAAATTGGAGGTGAGGTACGGATATCTGAATCTCCTTAAGGCTATTAGTCATTGCCAATGGTGCTCCGCAGATTCCTGAACTATGCCTTCCAATATATAACACCTTGAACCTGTTTGGATTAGCACTATACAAACAGGACTCAGTCAAACCGTTCAATTGAACCAGCACACCTAGAAAAATAAGAAGAGTAGAGTAGTATTTCAAATCTCTTTTGGAATCATTGCCTCGAATTGTTCTATCGAAAACCTTTTTGAAGCTCTATGCTCTTATCTATTTATAGAGCTTTAAAGTTCATGTACAGAAGAAATACATGAATTAAATAGACACGCATATCCAAGAAATTTATGAATCAAGAAATACGTGAATCCAAAATATTCATGAATCCAAAGACGCGTGAGTCCAAGAGATTCGTAAACTCAATAAATACATGAATTAAAAGATACGCGAATCTAGGAAATTCATGAATTCAATAGATACATGAATAGAAAAATTTAGGAAATTCATGAATTCAATATATACGTAAACAGAAAAGACATTATCTTAATTTGTCTCCATTAACCATAATTACAACAATCACAACTGAACTACTTCCACAATCTTTCAATAATCAAGCTCAAATAATTACATCACAGTTTTCCATAAATGGCAACTGTTCACATCATTACCAAAATTAGAAATAATAAAACGTCCTCCCCATTCAGATCATTTTAGTTTCATATCCTTTCTTTGTAAAATTCATTATTTTGCACCCCGAGCTTTGATGTTGGACGCTAATCTTTTGCTTAACTTCAGTCATTACGGTCGTTTACAAACGTCTCTCTCTCTCTCTCTCTCTCTCTCTCTCTCTCTCTGTTAAGAGCGCCGTCATGGGCTTTCTCGATCTAAGGTTGGGCTGTGATAGGAATTTGATATCATGGGCTATCTTGATTTAGAATATTACCACAAATATAATTCCTAAACTTTGATTTAATGTGTAATATCGTCCCTAAAGTTTTAATAGATTTCATGTGGTCCTTGAATTATTAGTAAATATTCAATCTAGTCCCTAAACTATATGAATCTATTCAATGTGGTCTTTTCATGAATTTAAGTTAATAGAGTCTATTGATGTGGCTTCCAATCCATTATGTGTAAATGGTTGACAACAAAAAAAGTTACGTGTAAATTATCTAAGTTAGATATTGACCTCAAATTAGGATATAATAATCTACATCAACAAAAGGCAATGGACATGTTGACTCATCATTTTTAATACTCCAGCTCAGCATATAATAATTACTGTCATTATATATCGTTTAATTTGCCTTTTGAGCAAATGAAAGGGCCATATTGAACATTTACTAATAATCTAAGGACCATATTGAAAAATTAAGAATCCATAGGTAATAATTCGATCAAAGTTCAAGTATCATTTGTGTTATTTTCTTTTTTATCTAAGGCTGTCCACAAGAGAATGACAGTCATCGGCAATAGGATTCCCCACCGGGGGGAATTAAGGTTCGAAAATATGGGGATAAGATTCTAATCAAGTGCAACTGGGTCTTTTCACTCTTTGAGTTTTTCCCTGAGCTCCAACTCCAAGTGTTGGTTTTAGAATTGGAGGAGTTAAATGAAATAGGTGCAAAATCTTAAGGAGAGTAATCAGCATTTCCCCTGCCAAAATGACAAACCTATTGACTCCTGTCTAAAGGCTTCGCAAACTATTCATCTATTAATACGCTTCCGCAACCATCACCTCATCAAGAACTTTGTTGCATCAAGAGAGTATAATTCTTGATGTAAGATTTTGTGAGACCTCTTTAACTGTTCTAAAAGCATGGTAATATTTAATTGGGGAGGCAAAGAGTGGTATGAAAACTCAAATAATAACTTCATTATATCAAGAGAGTACAATTCTCAATGCGAGATTTCGTGGGGTTACATCAAGAGAGTACAATTCATCAAAAACTCCATTACATCAAGAAAGTACAATTCTACTACCAACTATTCTAAAAACTTAAAAATATTCAATTGGAAAGGCAAATAGGGGCCTGGAAGATTCAAACCCAAGGTTCTGTAACTCTGATATCATGTAAGATTTTGTAAAACCACTACCACATGTTTTACGAGCTTAAATTATTACATGAAGGCATGATTTATTATTTAAATATTCTAACACTCGGAATCAATGGTGTTGCGGATCGGGTCCATTGGGGCTTTGTCTTTTAGATACATACGGACTCTGCATCAGCTCCTCTCCTCGCAAATTCACCTTTAGGGCTCTCAATCTTTCGAGCAGCTCTCTCAATGTCCGACTTGAATGGGTCCTCACTCGCCGATACGGCTGGAGTGGTCGAGTACTTTCCGATTTGGTAAGCAATGCAAGCAAAACTAAAAGAAAACAAAACCAAAACCTTGGGCTGGCCATTTGCTATGTTGAAAAGATGAGGAATCTGATTATCAAAACCGGTTGCTATATCTAGAGCTCGAACAGATGGCCCTTATACAGTTGCTAATCCTCTAATTTTGTTTTCATCTTTCATGGTTCCTTTTTCAATAGAAAATTAAAGTGGAAGTCAAAATGGGGGATTCTCTTTTCGTTTGTCTTATTAGATGGTGGTGCAACCCAGCTACGCAAAAGAGCGCATTTCATTTTTTGCTTATATGACCACCAGAGATTAAAGCTTTTAAGCTGGCCAATATGAGTTAAGATTAGAGCATTTTCAATTGGGTTTTTCGAGGGCATGAATGATGGAAGCATAAGAGGGCTAGGGTTCCCTTTTTTAGGGCGAGAGGAGAGCTTCCTCCTCTGGTGATTACTTCGATGGAAGTGTGTGTCTAGTCATTTATTTGATATTGGCCTTAAGATATTGTCAATCTGTTTATTTAATTTTTGTGAGGGTCTAAGGATGGTGGCTCTTGCAATGGAACTTGATCCCATGAAACTTTTTCCTTACGGATTCTCGAAGGGTCGTCCACGGTTTTGGATGCTTCTGAATCGATGTGACTCACTTCAATGATTTGCATTATGATACTCTCCAGAAGCAAAAGCTTTTCATCTCGTACTGTGACCTCAACTTCCTCAATCCTAATCCTTAGTGACTCATATGTATGAATCCAGATCCTATCTACATAAGTTTTGCTAGAAGAATGGCTGGAATATTTGCTTTTGGATGTCAATTTTGTAGCACGCTTGTAACCAATGAAACTATCACTAACAGAAGTTTAGTCATATTCTGAATATGATTGAGGTGATCGATTATCATACAAGCAAAAAACTTTATATGCATTTTTGTCATATGAGTTGGTAAAAGAATCCTGACCAATTTCCCTTAATTCAATGCAAATATAAAGGATGTTGGCTACATGATTTGACCCGATGCTACTATATTCTAAATTTTTCCTTATCCAAAAAAGAAAAAAAAAAAACGGTAATGGAAAAAAATATTGATACATTCTAGATTTCCTTAATTTCCTATTTTCACAAATATAGTCCATTTAATGCTAAAGTAGGTTCAGTAAGCACTAAAACTCAACGCTTTCTGTGATCAAAGAAGTGTTATTGGGGTCCTACGTCTGCATGGCATGGATATAGTTCTCTTTTTAAGCTTCCCTCCATCATGTTCCAAAGTTATTCGACTCTTTAATAGGGGAAAAGAGTTATGCTAGAAAAATGATGGCTAGAAAAGTTTTGCTGACATATAATGCACTCAAGAACAGATGTACAGTCTTAAGGGTAATAATTTACACTAAATTGCTCAATGGGATATGCGTCTCCATCCATTATATTTATTGAAGTAATGTCCCACGTTGTTTGACAACAAGTTATAAATGCTTTTTATTTTCATGTGATATCTTTCTACTTATCAGGTTAAACTTTTGGGTCATACTTTCTGACTTAATATAGCTAATGTTATTGCTTTCACATATGTGCATGCTTATAATCTAGCTTGCATATCAAAGCGAGTGTTGGTTCTAAATGCTCTTTATATTCATGTAGTCTTCATCTACTTATCAGTTTAAGTTTTTTGGTTGAACCTTCTCATCCGGTATCGGAATCAGTACTTTCCCATTCGTGAGGCTTGCAAGTCACATGGGGTGTTGGCCCTAAATGTTCTTTATATTCATGTTATCTATCTATCAATTTATGACAATGTTTACCTCATTATTCAGTACGCCATGTAATTATAATCCCAGTATAGATCCATGTTGTGACTTTGAAAAAGAAGCACAAGCCCTACACTTCATAACCATCAAGGGTCGTTCGAGGATGACTTGAAGTTGCTGATTATATGATCGCAAATGCTAGTCGATAATCATTGTGGGCGTTCGGTAAGCCAGGAGGCTTTTCAAAGAGATTCTCACGCCCCTTTGAATATCCGTCTATTTCAACTGAAAATAAACTTGTTGCACCTTTCGATTTGATTATCTCAACACGCATTAGCCAACCTCACGAACCACTCTCTGGACAAGAGGCAAAGAACAATGTCGATTTGACGACCCGGATTAGATTAAGTCGCAAGCTCCCCTACTCGAACATTTTGCCAACAAAGTGAAGATGATAGGGGATGACAGCGGCGATCGCACGCCCTCGTCTTGTTCTTTAAATAATCAATATGCACATATTCGCCGCACTCGAGCAATTAAACAACGTGTATGGCCTCAATGGTTGATGAAGTCAAGTGAGTGTAGAGTAGGAATAGAGTAGGACTGACAAAAAAAAAAAAAAAAAAAAAACAGAACCGGACGCCATCTGGCTACTAGACTGTGGCACTACGAAGTGTAGAATCAAGATTTGTGACATAATGTTCAAAATAATGTTTCTCTAAGCCAAATAGGATGATAAATTAATTTAATTTGCTTTTCTGGGCTTCGAAAAGTGATGCTGCTTTTGCAATCCACTGATTTATAGGCAGCATATGGGTGTGTTACACGTAGGATGTAATCGGAAGATCACATTGGGATAGAGAAATTTTTCTAATTGAATGTCATGCAGTTGAATAACCATTTTAATTTGAACCTGTTCATTGTCGGATTCCACATTTTGCTTGCGAGATCATCACCATATAATTTGCACGTGTTACACATGGCAACTTGCTCAACAGTTAAGGAGAAAAGGACATTACTATTAGAGAAAACTCGTTTATTGTTTTGAAGCTGACAAAACCTTTTCACAATCTAGTCTGAAGACTCCAAGACTCTATCAACAAAGTCTGAAGACTGAAAGACTTTAGGATCAAAGTCTACTCATGCTGACAGATTCCAAACTGAACGTCACTGAAGAATGAAGACTTATTCAGATGCATGATTATCTTTATTTCTTTGAGAGTTCAGTTCGTATGATTGGTGGAAGGCTTACTGGATGGATACATGACCTATATGATCAATTTGGATAATCAAATCTTTTGAATGACAAGTATACTTGGAAAGTTATACAAATGGAAACCAAAATCCCGATTGTATGGGCGAACAGGATTGATGGGCTTTCATCTCGATCATCAAACTACTCGAGATCTCCTTAATTGATTCTATCCAACGGGTAATTGGAAGAATTCTTTTGGAAAGTGTCAATGGTCATTTTGGCATAAATGAGTATTTAAAGTGGACTCGCTAGTTGTTCAAGAGTGAGCGTGAAAGAAAAATTTTAAAGTTTGAAGCTTCCTAGTTCTTTGCTATTTCAATTGTCGAGCTTAATTTGTACTCAAAAGAGAAAGTAAATATTTGTGAGACTTCGCAAGAGTGTAGTAGAGTTTCTACACTATGAAGCCAAGATCATGAGACTGTAAAATCTCTTTTGATTCATAGTGGATTCCAGCCGATGGTCAAAGACCTGGAGAGTGGACGTAGACTTGATCTAAGCCGAACCACTATAAACTTTGTGTTCTTATTCTCTTCCTCGAACTCTTTTATTCATTCATAAATTTATATAATTGCTGAACTCGCTCTAGTCCATTACTTTGAAGATTCTATTTCAAAAGGAAAATATTTTATAAACGATTCCGCAAAAATTTATTTTAACACCTATTCACTCCCCTCTAGGTGTTCTTACTAGCCATTTCAATTAGTATCAGAGCTTATGTGCTTATTTCATTTGAAGTGTTTTTTACTTCTTAAGCTAAAGATTTATGGCTAGTATTTTGGCTCCAGGATTGGTTGAAGGCCAAAGCAACACCAGACCTCCATACTTTGATGGAAAAAAATACAACTTGTGGAAAAACAAGATGAAAGCATTCCTAAGATCGAAAGATCCCCTGGAATGGGATGTTGTGGAAAAAAGGATCATTCCCAGAGTTACATCAACCTCAAAAAGCGGAAAGGAAATTGAAGATGTTGGCGAAGTATCACGAGCAGAATTAACCAAGAGACAAGCTCTTGATGTTAAAGCCATCTACTTCTTATACTGTGCTTTATCTCTTACTGAGTATAACCGAATTTCATCTTGTGAAACAGCAAAAGAAGTTTTGGATAGATTGCACGTTACTTATAAAGGAACTGATCGAGTAAAGGAAACGAAGATTAATATTCTACTCGGATAGTACAAAGCCTTCAAAATGAAACCTGGTGAATTCATCACTGATATGTTCAGTCGCTTTACAGAAATCGTAAACAGCCTGGCATATCATGGACGGCCAATCTTATGATCAATGGAGGTCAATAAATTGCTGCATGGACTATCCAAAGACTAGAATCACGTGAAGAAATCGATTAGAGAAACTCAAAGGATCATGCCTCTTTTAGCAGATGAATTGGTTGGCACACTTCAATCATATGAAGTGGAACAAATCAATGAGGATGAAGATCATAAAGGTAAGAAATCAATTGTTTTGAAATCTAATGATGATTCTGATAATACAAATTTTGAAGATGATTTGGACGATGAAGAGCTAGCACTCATGATCAAAAAGTTCAGAAAATTGAACAAGAAGGGAAGAAAATTCAACTGGAAAAAGCATAGCACACAAAAGTTTCAGAAAAGATCAGCTGAGGACAATGTAACCAGCCAAGATGTGATATGCTTCGAATGTAAGAAAATGGGCATGTCTGACCTAATTGTCCTTTGTTAAAGAAAAAGAAATGAAGAAATGAAAAATACAAAAAGGCTCTCAAGTAGAGACATGGAGTGATATAGAATGCGAGGAAAGTGATGAAAAATATGCCAATATCGGTCTAATGGCAAATTCTGAATCAGATACAAACTCTGAAACAAGTTCAGACTCAGACTCAAATAAGGAAATTGAGGTAAACAATTTAAAAAATCCTATTAAAGTCTCGAAGTATATAGATGAACTTTGTCTTAGTCTCAAAGTCTCTCTTAAGAGAATTTCCGAACTAAAAAAGGAAAATTCCAAACTCAAACAATAGGAAATTCATTGGAAAGAAAAGTTTGAAAATCTAGATAAAAGTTTTGTTGATTTGAAAACAAACTTTGATTCTCTTACAAAAGAGAATGCACTTTTAAAAGAAGACATCCCAAACATCACAAAAAGATTTTCAATAGGATCCGAGAAGCTGGAGAAAATTCTTTCAGTACAAAGACCTTATTTTAACAAGTCTGGTTTGGGAATGACTTTAGAAATTGTTCCTTTAATTGATTTTCCCAAAGTTAAAGAAATAATCAAACAAAGACCTATAAGGGCATTTTACAAAAATCACTTTCAAAAGATTTTTGTAAAACATGTTGGCAGGAGTGTTTTCAAATGTTTTAAGTGTAACGACTCAAAATATTTCGAGAATGAATGTCTCAAGATTTGGAGACTTGTTAAGAGGGATTGGGCAAAGACGGTGTTTAATATTAACTCCCCTAGACCCAAGAAAATATGGGTACCAAAGAAAGCTTCAGTTCTCCTTTTGATTACAGGTCACTATCAAGAGAAAAATCAAATGGTATTTGGATAGTGGCTGTTCGAGGCACATGACTGGAAACTCTAATTGCTTTATAAATCTTGTTCGAATAAATGGTAGAAAAGTCTCATTTGATGGAAATAACAAAGGAAGAATCATTGGATATGGAACCGTGAAGATTTGAAGCTTGACTATCAACAATGTCTCATAAGTGGAAGGTCTAAATTACAATCTACTCAGCATAAATCAACTTTGTGACACGGGATTCAGAATCAACTTCCAAGAAGGCATTTGTTCAGGAACAAGTCAAGATCTCTCTCAATCTTTCACTAGACGAAGGCATGAAAATATTTACCTTATGGATGTAAAACTATAAATTTCTCAGTGTCTTATATCCATTCAACATGAAGCAAATCTTTGGCATTGAAAGCTTGGTCATGTCAACATGAAGCAGATTGCTAAAATTTCATCCAAGAAACTTGTTCGAAGTCTTCCCAACTTGAGCTATCAAAAGTCTGATCTATGTACTCCTTGTGTTTTGGGAAAATAGGTTATAAGTTCTTTTAAACCTATAAATCAAATTTCTATTAATCAAGTTTTGCAACTTCTACATAAGGACCTCTTTGGACCAACCAAAACTCAAAGCATTGGTGGAAAGAAATACTGCTTAGTAATCGTGGATGATTACTCTCATTTTACTTGGGTTTACTTTTTGGCAAATAAGTCTGAAGCATTCTCTCACTTCTTAAAGTTTGCCAAGAAAGTTCAAAATAAGAAAGGTTATGTTATTTCTGTTGGAGAAAACTTCATTATTTTTTTTGAAGTTGACAAAACGTTTTCATCAGTCTAGTCTGAAGACTTGCAGACTCTATCGTCAAAGTCTGAAGACCTCCATACTCAAGATTTAAAGTCTACCATCACTAATAGTTTACAAACCGCCAAAGAAAAAGATTTATCCAATGAAGAAGACTTATCCAAATGCAAGTATATCTTTAAGGATTTGGTTCATACGGTTGAAGAAGATCTCACGGCTGGAGATAATATCTCGTGATCAATTATTCTTATTGAAATCAATTTGAATAATTAGATCTGTTGATTGGCGAAGTATACTTGGAAGATTCTACTTATGAAAACTTAGATTCTGATTGTATGGGCGAGCAAGATTGGTGGGCCATCATCACATTCCTTAAATAACTCGAGATCTTTCTAATTAATTATGTCCAACATGTAGATTGGAAGAACTCCTTTGGAGGGCGCCAACGGCTATAATGGCATGAATGAGTATATAAGGAGGACGCTCAAGTTATTCGAGTGTGTGCGTGAAAGAAAATTTTCAAAGTCTGAAGCTCTTAGTTCTTTGCTGTTTCAATTCGTCAAGCTTAAACTGTACTCAAAATAGCGATTAAATACTTGTGAGAGCTTGAGAAAGTGTAGTAGAGTCTCTACACTGTGGAATCAAGGACGTGAGACTATAAAATCTTTTTTGGTTCCTAGTGGAATCCAGCCAATGGGCTATCAATGCGAGAAAGTGGACGTAGGCTTGGTCTGTTGGAGAAATCTTCCTGGAGTGTTTTGAAGCTGACAAAACGTTTCCATCAATCTAGTCTGAAGATTTGCAGACTCTACTATTTAAAGTCTGAAGACCTTCGGATTGCTAGGCTCAAGACTCAAAGTCTATCCTCATTGACAGTTTCTAGTTTGTCGAAGAAGGTCTATCCAGGACTGGATGTTTTGTTAAGGATTTGATCTTATCGACTGACGAAGATCTCTTGGCTGGATATGACATAACGGATTTCTTTATTCGAATCAAGATTGATTAAGGATCCGATGATTTGCGAAGTATACTTGGAAGGTTCTACTTATGGAAACCGAGATCCTGATTGTATGGGCGAGCAGAATTGATGGGCTATCAACATGTTCCTTTAATAGCTCGAATGATCTTCCTAATTGATTCTGTCCAACGGGAAGATTGGAAGAATTCTTTTGGTAAATGCCAACGGGTATGATGGCATAAAGGAATATATAAGGAAGACGTTCCAGTTGTTCAAGAAGGTGCACGATAGAAGAATTCCAAAGTCTGAAACTCCTTGTTCTTAGTCAATTCATTTACTGAGCAAAATCTTGTACGCAAAAGAGAGTCTATATTTTGAGATACCTTGAGGAAGTGTGGTAGAGTATCTACACTGTGGAATCAAGGGAAAGCATTGCTGTAACATCTCTTTTGATTATAGTAAAATCCAGCCGGTGGGCTGTCAGTGCGGAAGAGTGGACGTAGGCTTGGAATAAGCCGAACCACTATAAACCTTGTGTTCAATTTTCTCTTCCCTACTCTCCGCTTTACTTTGATCATAATACGTTTTGTTAAAGGAGAACTTCATTTCTATTGTCTGCCTAGTATTGGTCTCTTATCTCGAAAAATTATTTTTACACCTATTCACCCCCCTCTAGGTGCTTATACTAACTATACCAATTGGTATCAGAGCCTGTGTACTCACTTTGTTTGAAATGTTTTACTTTAGAGTTAAAGATCCATGGCTAGTATGTTAGCTTAAGGGCTGGTGGAAGGGCAAAGCAATACCAGACCACCTTACTTTGATGGAAAGGATTACAACATACGGAAAAACAAGATGAAAGCATTCCTAAGATCAAAGGATCCTCTGGAATGGGACGTTGTAGAAAAAGGAATCACTCATAAAGCTGCACCTGTCTCAAAGAGAGGAAAATAAGCTGTTGAGTCTAGTCAAATGACTCAGGAAGAGATAATCAAGAGATAGGCTCTTGATGCAAAAGCAATTTATTATTTATATTGTGCTTTGTCACCTACTCAATATAACAGAATATCTTATTATGTTACAGCAAAAGAAGTCTGGGATAGATTACATATTACCTATGAAGGAACTAATCGAGTGAAAGAGACCAGACTCAACATTCTCCTCGGTCAATATGAAGCCTTCAAAATGAAATCAGGAGAATCTATAACTGACATGTTTAGTCGTTTTACAGAAATCGTGAATGGTCTTGAAAATCAAGGTCAACCAATTTCTGATCCCATGAAGGTAAATAAGCTACTACGTGGACTCTCCAAGGATTGGAATCACATAAAGACATCAATAAGAGAGACACAAAGAATCATGCAACTATCTGTTGATGAGTTGGTTGGGACTCTTCAGTCTTATGAAGTAAAACGAATCAATGAAGACGAAGATCCTAAAGGTAAGAAATCTATTGCATTAAAATCCAATGATGATTCTGATGTTACAAATTCAGAAGACGATATGGATGATGAGGAGCTTGCTCTCATGATAAGAAGATTCAGAAAGCTGAACAGAAAAGGAAGAAGATTCAATCCAAAAAAATAGAATTTTCAAAAGCAACAGACTAAGTCTGTTGAGGATGATGAATCAAACAAAGATGTAGTCTGCTTTGAATGTAAGAAAAAAGGACACATCAGACCTAATTGTCCTCTTCTGAGGAAGAAGAAAGGAAAAGCTTAAAAGTATCGAAAGACTCTTAAAGCAGAAACCTAGAGTAATACAGAGTGTGAAGAAAGCGATGATGATTATGCCAATATATGTCTGATGGCACAATCGAACTCAGATTCAAACTCCGAGACAGACTCAGATTCAGACAGTGAATTTGAGGTGAGTAACTTTAAAATCCCTATTAAAGTTTCTAAATACATTGATGAGTTGTGTTTTAGTCTTAAGACTTCTCTTAAAAGGATTTCCGAACTCAAAAAAGAAAATTCTACACTGAAACAACAGGAAATTGTTTTGAAAGAAAATGTGAAATGTTTAGATATAAATGTTTCTACTCTTAAAGAAAGCGAAGATAATCTTTTAAAAGAAAATGAATTTTAAAAAAATGACATATCAAATATTTCAAAAAGATTTTCAATAGGATCTGAGAAACTTGATAAAATTCTTTCAGTACAAAGACCTTATTTCAATAAATCTGGTTTAGGAATGATAGCAGAAACCATTCCTTTAATTGATTTTCCTAAAGTAAAGGAAAGAATTAAGCAAAGACTCACAAGAGATGCTTACAAAAATCATTTCAAAAAGGTTTTTGTAAAACCAATAGGTCGAAATGCTCTCAGATGTTCAAAGTGCAATAGTGCAGATCATTTTGAAAATGAATGTCCTATGGTTTGGAAACCTGTTAAGAAAGTATGGGCAAAAATCGCATATCATACTAACACTAATGGACCCAAGAAAATATAGGTACCAAAGAAAGCTTGAGTATCTTTTTTAAATACAGGTTACTATCAAGAAAAAGGTAAAATGGTATCTGGATAGTGGATGCTCAAGACATATGACAGGAGATTCAAATTTCTTCATAAAGCTTGTTCAAGTAAATTGTGGAAAAGTCTCATTTGGAGGAAACAGTAAAGGAAGAATTGTGGGATTTGGAACTGTAAAGATTGGAAACCTCACAATAAGCAATGTTTTTTTCGTGGAATGACTCAACTACAATCTGCTTAGTATCAGTCAGCTGTGTGATACCGGTTTCAAAATCAACTTTCAAGAGGGAATATGTTTAGGAACCAGTAAAGATTCTACTCAGTCATTCATGGGTCGAAGACATGGAAATATCTACCTCTTGGATGTGAAACCAGATGAATCGCAATGTCTAATCTCAATTCAAGACGAAGCGAGCTTATGGCACAGAAAGCTTGGGCACATCAATATGAAGCAGATAGCCAAAATTTCAGCAAAAAAGCTTGTTTGTGGTCTACCCAATTTATCATACCAAAAGTCCGATCTATGTACACCATTCGTATTGGGAAAGCAGGTAAGAAATTCCTTTAAACTAATAAATCAAGTTTCCACTAATCGTATACTGCAACTTCTGCATATGGATCTCTTTGGACCAACCAGAACTCAGAGCATTGGAGGTAAGAAATATTGCCTAGTAATTGTGGATGACTACTCACGATTTACTTGGGTATATTTCATGGCAAATAAGTCTGAAACCTTCTCTTACTTTGAAAATTTTGCTAAAAATGTTCAAAATGAAAAAGGGTATGTTATTTCAAGTATAAGAACAGACCATGGAGATGAATTTGAAAATCAAGATTTTACAAAATTCTTTGATGAATCTGGTTTTCAGCATATGTTCTCCTCTCCATATACTCCAGAGCAAAATGAAGTAGTGGAAAGAAAGAATAGATATCTTCAAGAAATGGCTATAACTCTTTTAATTGAAAGTAACATCTCTTCACGATTTTGGGCTGAAGCAGTTTCAACAAAGCATGTTATATTATCAATAGAGTTTTTCTAAGGCTTATTCTGGAAAAAAAAAAAAAAAACCCCTATGAGTTATTCAAAGGAAATAAGCCTATTGTTTCATATTTTCATGTGTTTGGATGCAAATGCTTTATATTAAAAATGTAAATGATCGAGTTGGTAAGTTTGAAGAAAAATCGACGAATGCATCTTCCTTGGATATTCAACATCAAGCAAAGCCTACAGAGTCTACAACAAGAAGACTCAATCTGTGGAGGAATCAATGAATATCAAATTCCAAGATTCTATGCAAATTGAATCTATTCAGACTCATCTTGAAGAATCTGAACCTGCTCCAGACTCTACAAAATCTAAATCTCAAGAAGCGGCTCAAACTTTGAAAGACCAAAGAACAAGTGGTTATTGAAGATTCAAATGAAGGAAATGATCATCAACCGACAAATCAACCAAGAACTAGAAGCATAAGTCCCAGTCATCCCAAAGACCTCATTATTGGCGACATTAATGAAGGAATTCGCACAAGATCCAAAAGGCGCGAAGAGTCTAGTGCTGTGGCTCTTATTTCTGAAATAAAACCCAAAAGCATAGAAGAAGCTTTATCTAATGAAAGCTGGATTGAAGCTATGCAAGAAAAACTCAGACAATTCAGCATTAATGATGTCCGGGAGTTGACTCCTAAACCAAAAGATAAATCTATTATTGGAGTTAAATGGGTTTTCAGGAACAAGATGAACGAGAAAGGAAAAGTCGTAAGAAACAAAGCAAGACTCGTGGCCAAGGGATATACGCAAGAAGAAGGGATAGACTATGATGAGACTTACACACAAAGTAGCAAGGTTAGAAGCAATTCGATTATTACTTGCTTTTGCTTGTTATAAAAATTTCAGGTTATTCCAAATGGACGTCAAAAGTGCTTTCCTGAATGGATTTATCCATGAGGAAGTCTATGTGGAACAACCACCTAGATTTGAAGAACCAAGGAAACCAGACTCATAATTCAGACTGAAAAATGCCTTATATGGTTTAAAACAAGCACCTCGAGCTTGGTACGACAGGCTGAGTAAGTTTTTAATTCAGAACGGCTTTGTCAAAGGTAAAGTAGACACTACTCTATTTATGAAAAGAGAAAGCAAAAGTTTTCTGCTTGTTCAAATATCTGTTGATGATATTATTTTTGGATCCTCTAATGAAAGTTTGTGCAAGAAATTCTCTAAGTCTATGCAAGATGAATTTGAAATGAGCATGATGGGTGAGTTAACCTTCTTTCTTGGACTTCAAGTGAAACAATTGAAGGAATGGACTTTTATTCATCAAGAAATATATGCTAATGATCTTGTCAAAAAGTTTGGACTAGAAAATTGCAAAAAGACTGATATACCAATGTCAAGTTCTTTGAAGATAGACAAAGATGAAGGAGGAAAGAAAGTTGACCAGAAGCTATACAGAAGTATCATTGGTTCACTTCTTTATCATACTGCTTCTAGACCTGACATTTTGTTTAGTGTTTGCATTTATGCTAGATTTCAAGCAGATCCTAAAGAATCTCATCTAAGTGCTGCAAAGCGTATTATCAAATACATTGCATCATCTTCAAGCCTCGGTCTTTGGTATCCTAAAAAGGGAGACTTTACTCTTCTTGGATACTCAGACGCAAATCTAGCCGGTTGCAAAGTTGATAGAAAGAGCACCTCGGGTACCTGTCAGTTACTTGGAAGCAGGACAGTGTCTTGGTTTTCAAGGAAGCAAAATACAGTAGCTCTTTCTACAGCAGAAGCAGAGTATGTAGCTCTCGGAAGTTGTTGTTCACAAATTCTGTGGATAAAACAACAGCTAAGAGACTTTGGAATTGAAGATTCATGCACAGAGATTAACTATGACAACATCAGCACAATCAATCTCACCAAAAATCCAATTCTTCACTCAAGAGTAAAGCATATAGAGATTCGACATCACTTCATTAGAGATCATGTTAAAAATGGAGAAGTTTCGATTCAATATGTTGACTCAAAGAACCAACTGGCGAATATATTTACAAAACCTTTGGAGAAAAATCAATTTGAAATCATCCGTTCCAGACTCAACATCTTAAAGTTTGAAGAAATTAAACTCTAAAGACTCTCAAACTCGACAAACAAGGTTCTTGACTGTAAGTTATTTTATTTTCTTTCATATTAAATCTCGGAAAGGTATGATCATCTATCTATAATTGATTTTTGCTACTTTCAATTTCTGTGATAAGTGCAATTTTTTTTTTCAAAAAGAATTAAGTTTTCTTTAAAAAGGCAATTATCTATTTTTGAAAAAGGCAGTTATTTTTAAAGAGGCATCTTTTACTTTCCTTTACAACGTTTGATATTCCCCTCTTCGACTGACCTATATACAGTCAGTTCCTCTTCGTTCAAAAACCCTAAAAAGTATCGATCTTCCACTCCTGTCTTTTTCTTTCACTTAATCTTCAAAAAAGTTATCATCTTTCTTGGGAAAGTCAAGTTTGGAATCTTTCAAAGACTGAGAAAGATGTCGTCTTCAAGAAAATCTTTAAGGATCGCAAGTAGGGGACCGCAGAGAATGAGTGAGGGGCCTACTCACTTTGATCTCACCGAGGAAGAGGAGTCTCCCAGTCAGCAGCAGAGCTCACAACATTCTCAGCAGCGTCATTCTCCACCAACTAGTCCACAGGGTGTTGGTCATCGAGAAGAGGAAGAAATCGTTGAAGGCGCAGATCCTGTAAGAACTTAAAAGCCCTCTTTTATTTATAAGCTTTACCGTGCTTTAAAGAGGACCGGTACTCCATTGAACTACATCGATGAGTTTCTTAAGGACAAGGGGTATGGTAATGAGTACATCTTTTTGCGAAATATGGAACGTTTGGGAATTGCCCCTGCGAGGTCGGCAGAAGAATCTCTTGCTAATATTCCAAGTGATCCGCGTGTTGGAGGACTGATTCTGATAGATGGGAATGATGATGACAAGTTGTACAGCCAATTTCAACCGAGAATGGGTGTTGCGGCAAAAATTCGGGGAAAAATGACAAACTTGTTTAAATCGAAGGAACAGAATGATCTATACTCTAAGTTGTTGAAGCATGGGGTGATAAACCCTAGGAGTGTGGACTTTGATTTCCTTAATGCTGTGAACGTCAATTTGAGGGAAAAGTTCAGTCTTCTTCAACTTGAGCAATTTTCGTTCGACTCTACGAAGCCTATCTTTGAACTACTGCATATTTCTATTCGAATCTTAGTTTTTTGGATGCAAATAGAATCTCTTTCAATGTCTGAGATCAGGACTTTGTGGTGGATGTAGATATGATGGCTGATGTGATTGGGGTTGAGAGAGGTAGATATCAACCTATCAATGTCTTTATTGCTCGTGCCACATTGGAACTTGTTAAAGATAAAATGACAGAGGGAAGAATTTCCTACTCAAGGATGCGTGCGTTCAACATTTTGCTTCACAAGATTGTGATTAATTGCCTCAGACCAAGATCTACTTCAAAGACTGATGTTTCTAACTCAGAGGCAAAGCTGATGTACGCCATCAATGCTGGGAAAAAGTTTTCTCTTCCTCACACTATTTTGTTTCACATGTATAGAGCAGTGGTGAAGGATAAGGGTCAACTTCCTTATCCAGCTCTTGTGTCAAAGTTATTCAGACATTTGAATATTCAACCTCCACGAATTCTCTGTGTTCGATCGTGTGATAAAATTGTGGTAGGACTGAAAATGGTGTCCAAAATGCGTCTGAAGGAACTTAACAATGCGTTGGAGAAATTCAAGGAGACAACCCCTGCCAAGCCTCATCAAGTCTCTTCGGCAGCAAAAAGGAAAGGGAAGGAGCCCATGGTTGCTCCATCCAAAAAGAGAAAAGCTCTCATCATTAAGGATGAAGATGATGATGACATCACCATTTCTGCTATGGCATTGAAGAACCTGAGTCCTTCTGTTCTAGAATCAATGGAACGACAAGAGGAAGAAACGGAACAGAGGACTGGAGAAAGAGAAGATTTGGAAGCAGAGGAGAAAGAAGCATAGGAGAAAGAAACAAAGGAGAGAGAAGATGAAGAAAGAGATGCAAAGGAGGAAAGGTTTGAAGAAGAAGAAGAAGAAGAAGAAGAAGAAAGAGGAAATCAAAAAGAAGGAGAGCATAAGGAACACTCTTCTCCACCTGAAGGCATGGAAATAGGGGGAGATCGTGAGAAAAGAGGAATGTCCTCGTATCCTGCTACCAGTGAAGGAGTCAGCCGCTCCCCAGCAGATCTAGAGGACGTCTATGCCTCTCAATTTCTTGAGGAGGGACATGATGTTTCATCGCCAAATTTGCGTGACTATGCTGATGTGCCATCGTCTACCTTTACTCCATCTGATCGTGCAGAAACCAGAACGCAAACTGATAATTCAGCAGATTTTCGCAAAATTCTTGAAGTTCTCTTGGAAATGAAGGGTCAGATATATGCTCTGGGATGCGAAGTTCAGAATTTGCAGTATGCAGGTCAATCTTCTTCGTTTCCTTGAATGATCGGATCCAAGCCCTTGCTCTTGATTCAAGCAACCGCTAAGGGTGAAGAAGTGGCTCAACCGAAGGAAGAATTGAAAAGCCGGAAGGCATCATCCAAGTCAATGGGAGATTTCCAGCTTGTTCGTGTTCCCAAGCAATCTTGACTCTATCATATTTCCATCTCAACCTTTTTATGATGACAAAAAGGGGGAGAGATGCAAGATTTGAAATCTTTGAACTTAAACTTGTTAAACTTTTAGTTTTGTTTTACTTGACTTGACTTGTGTGTCTGGATGTGGACTGAATTTGGGATTTGGATTTGACTGCTTATATTAAGTATTATTGATATCTTATGAATGGCTTTACTTTCATGCAAGACTAACTTATTTTTGTGGTTGCAGATTCTAGTGTTATCATTAAGCCATTAATCTTTATGAGATATCTATATTTGCTTGAGTAATGTTTTGCCGGTCAAAGTTATTCAAATCTGCAGGAAAGTTTTGTCACCATCAAAAAGGGGGAGATTGTTGGAGAAATCTTCCTGGAGTGTTTTGAAGCTAACAAAACGTTTCCATCAATCTAGTCGAAGATTTGTAGACTCTACTATTTAAAGTCCGAAGACCTCTGGACTGCCAGACTCAAGACTCAAAGTTTATCCTCATTGACAGTTTCTAGTTTGTCAAAGAAGGTCTATCCAAGACTGGATGTTTCGTTAAGGATTTGATCTTATCGGCTGACGAAGATCTCTTGGCTGGATATGACATAACGGATTTCTTTATTCGAATCAAGATTGATTAAGGATCCGATGATTGGCGAAATATACTTGGAAGGTTCTACTTATGGAAACCGAGATCCTAATTGTATGGGCGAGCAGAATTGATGGGCTATCGACATGTTCCTTTAATAGCTCGAATGATCTTCCTAATTGATTCTGTCCAACGGGAAGATTGGAAGAATTCCTTTGATAAATGCCAACGGGTATGATGGCATAAAGGAATATATAAGGAAGACGTTCCAGTTGTTCAAGAAGGTGCACGATAGAAGAATTCCAAAGTCTGAAACTCCTTGTTCTTAGTCAATTCATTTACTGAGCAAAATCTTGTACGCAAAAGAGAGTCTATATTTTGAGATACCTTGAGGAAGTGTGGTAGAGTATCTACACTGTGGAATCAAGAGAAAGCATTGCTATAACATCTCTTTTGATCATAGTAAAATCTAGCCGGTGGGCTGTCAGTGCAGAAGAATGGACGTAGGCTTGGAATAAGCCGAACCATTATAAACCTTGTGTTCAATTTTCTCTTCCCTACCCTCTGCTTTACTTTGATCATAATATGTTTTGTTAAAGGAGAACTTACTTTCTATCGTCTGCCTAGTATTGGTCTCTTATCTCGAAAAATTATTTTTACACCTATTCACCCCCCCTCTAGGTGCTTATACTAGCTATATCACGGTCTAAGCCAAACCACTATAAATCTTGTGTTTCAATTATCTTTCCTTAAACTCTTTACTTTAATTCGCAATCTTATATAACTGTTTACAGTCTTTTACATCTTCAGTCTACTGTTTTCATAAAAGTCGAATGAAGTTGTTAAGTCTTGCAAAAAATTATTTAACACCTATTCACCCCCTCTAGGAGTTCATTATAGCATTATCAATTAGTATCAGAGCTTGTGTGCTCATTTAATTGAAGTGTTTTTACATCTGAGTTAAAGATCTATGGCTAATATGTTGGCTCCAGATTTGGTTGAAGGCCAAATCAAGACCAAACCACCTTATTTCGATGGAAATGAATACAGCATATGGAAAAATAAGATGAAGGCATTCCTAAGATCGAAAGATGCTCTAGAATGGGATGTGGTAGAAAAATGAATTATTCCTAAAGTTACATCAGTTTCAAAAATGAGAAAAGAAGTTGTAGACGCTGGCGAAATGACTCAAGAAGAAATAACCAAGAGACAAGCTCTTTATGTTAAAGTAATTTACTCCTTATATTGTGCATTATCTCCTACTAAGTATAATAGAATATCTTCTTGTGAAATAGCCAAAGAAGTCTGGAATAGGCTGCACATTACCTATGAAGGAACTGATCGAGTGAAAGAAACAAAGATCAATATTTTACTCAGATAATATGAAACCTCCAAGATGAAGCCAAGAGAATCTATCACGATATGTCTAGTCGTTTTTGTAAAACGACTAGAGTATCGGGGACAACCAATCTCGGGATCCATGAAGGTTAACAAATTGCTACGTGGACTCTCCAAAGACTGAAATCACGTAAAGACTTCAATAAGGGAAACACAAAGGATCATGCCACTTTCTGTAGATGAATTGGTTGGCACACTTTAGTCCTATGAAGTGGAGCAAATCAATGAGGAAGAATATCCCAAAGGTAAGAAGTCAATTGCTTTGAGATCTAACGATGATTCTGATGTTACAGATTCTGAAGATGATATGGATGATGAAGAGTTAGCTCTTATGGTAAAGAGGTTCAGAAAACTGAACAAAAAGGGAAGAAGATTCAATTGGAAGAAATAAAGCACTTAAAAGTTTCAAAACAAATCAAGGCGAGGATGATGAAGCCAATAAAGATGTGATCTGTTTTGAATGCAAGAAAAAGGGACATATCAGACCCAACTGTCCCGTGTTGAAGAAAAAGAAAGGAAAAATTGAGAAATATATGAAGGCTCTCAAGGCAAAGACTTGGAGTGATACTAAATGCGAAGAAAGTGATGAAGATTATGCCAATATTTGTCTAATGGCAAAATCAAAATCAAACTCAAACTCCGAAATCGATACAGACTCAGACTCAAATAATGAAATCGAGGTAAGTAATTTAAAAATCCCTACTAAAGTCATGAAATATATTGATGAACTTTGTCTTAGTCTCAAAACCTCTCTCAAGAGGATTTCTGAGCTAAAAATGGAGAATTCTACACTTAAGCAACAGGAAATTTTTTTAAAAGTGTTTGAAAATTTAGATAAAAGTTTGGTTACTTTAAAAGAAAATGCAGACTCTCTTTCAAAAGAAAATACATTTCTGAAAAATGACTTTTCAAATATTTCAAAAAGGTTTTCAATAAGATCTTAGAATTTGGAAAAGATTCTTTCAGTACAAATACCCTATTTTAACAAATCAAGTTTGGGAATATGACTTATGAAACTATTCCTCTAATTGATTTTCCAAAAGTGAAGGAAATAATCAAATAAAGGCCTACAAAAAAATTTTACATAAATCATTTTCAAAAAGTCTTTACAAAACCCGTTAGATGAAGTGCTCTCGAACGTTCTAAGTGCAACAGCATAGAACACTTTGAGAAAGAATGTCCTATAATTTGGAAACCTGTTAAGAAGGAATGGGCAAAGACTGCATATTGTACTAACTCCACTAGACCCAAAAAAATGTGGGTACCAAAGAAAACTTGAGTTTCTTTTTTAACTGCAAATCACTATCAAGAAAAAGCTTAAATGGTATTTGGATAGTGGTTGTTCAAGGCATATAACTGGAGATTCAAGTTGTTTTATAAAACTTATGCAAATAAATGGTGGAAAAGTATCTTCTGGTGAAAACAGCAAATGAAGAATTGTTGGGTGTGGAACTGTAAAATTGGAAGTCTCACAATCAACAATATTTCCTTGGTGGAATTACTCAATTACAATTTGCTCGGCATTAGCCAATTGTGCGACACTGGATTCAAAATCAATTTTCAAGAAGGAATATTTTTGGGAACTAGTAAAAATCTTTCACAATCTTTTATTGGATGAAGACATGGGAACATTTATCTTATGGATATAAAACAAGAAAAATCTCAATGTCTAATTTCAAGTAAAGATAAAGCAAATTTTTGGCATTGAAAGCTTGGCCATGTCAATATGAAGCAGATTGCCAAGATCTCTTCTAAGAACCTTGTTCGAGGGCTGCCCAACCTGAAGTTTCAAAAATCTGACTTATGCACACCATGTGTATTGAGAAAACAGGTTAGAAGTTCTTTTAAACCAATAAATCAGGTTTCTACTAATCGTATTTTGCAGCTTCTGCATATGGATCTTTTTGGGCCAACCAGAACTAAAAGCATAGGCAAAAAAAGATATTGTCTAGTAATCGTGGATGATTATTCACGATTCACTTGGATTTACTTTCTGGCAAGTAAGTCTGAAACATTTTCAACTAAAAGCATATGGATCTCTTTAGGCCAACCAGAACTAAAAGCATAGGCAGAAAAAGATATTGTCTAGTAATCGTGGATGATTATTCACAATTCACTTGGATTTACTTTCTGGCAAGTAAGTCTGAAACATTTTCTTACTTTTCAAAGTTTACTAAGAAGGTTCAAAACGAGAAAGGATATGCTATTTCAAGCATACAGACAGACCATGGAGGTGAGTTTGAAAATCAAGACTTTGCAAAATTTTGTGATGAATCAGGTTTTCAGCATGTTTTCTCCACCCTATACACACCAAAACAGAATGGAGTTGTCGAAAGAAAGAATAGATCTTTGCAGGAGATGGCAAAAACTCTTTTAATAAAAGTAGTATTTCCTCTCATTTTTGGGTTGAAGTAGTTTCTACAGCGTGTTATATTATTAACAGAGTCTTTTTAAGATCTATTCTGGAGAAAACTCCTTATGAGTTATTCAAATGAAAGAAGCCAGTTGTTTCTTACTTTCATGTATTTGGTTGCAAATGTTTTGTTTTGAAAAATGCAAATGATCGAACTGGTAAGTTTGAAGAGATATCAGACGAAGGAATCTTCCTTGGATATTCAACCACCAGCAAAGCTTGCAAAGTATCCAACAAAAAGACTCAGTCTATGGAAGAATCTACGAATGTCAAATTCCAAGACTCTTTGCAGAATCAACTGATTCAGACTCATCCTAAAGAATCTGAAGTTACTCCAGACTTTACAAAGCCTAACTACCCTGAAGTAACTCAGATTTCTGGAGAAAATCAACGAACGGAAGTTAAAGAATCAACTGAAGTAGAATAACAGCATTCTGCCAGACCAACAAGCAATTGAAAGCACAAGTCTAGTCATCCCAAAGAACTCATCATCGGTAACATTGATGAAGGAATTCGCACCAGATCCAAAAGGCAAGAAAAGTCTAGCGCCGCGGCACTTATTTCTAAAATAGAACCCAAGAACATAGAAGAAGTTTTAGCTGACGAAAGTTGGATTGAAACAATGCAAGAAGAACTCGGACAATTCAGCATTAACGATATATGGGAATTAACTCCTAAACCAAAAAGTAAATCCATTATTGGAGCTAAATGGATTTTCAGAAACAAGTTGGATGAAAAAGGAAGAGTGATCAGGAACAAAGCAAGACCCGTGGCCAAAGAATATACATAAGAAAAAGGGATAGATTATGATGAAACCTATGCACCAAAGTAGCAGGTGTCGAAGCAATTAGATTATTACTTGTTTTTGCCCGTTATAAAAATTTTATGTTATTCCAAATGGATGTCAAGAGTACATTCCTAAATGGATTTATCCAAGAAGAAGTCTATGTGGAACAACCTCCTGGATTTGAAGATTCAAAGAGACCAGACACAGTTTTCAGACTGAAAAATGCTCTATATGGTTTAAAGCAAGCACTTCGAGCATGGTAGCGATAGATTAAGTAATTTTTTAATGCAAAATGATTTTGTCAAAGGAAAAGTAGATACTACCTTGTTTATTAAAAGGGAAGGTAAAAACTTTCTACTTGTTTAAATTTACGTTGATGATATTATATTTGGATCACCTAACGAAAACCTGTTGACTTGAGCTTTGTGCCTCCCACGAAAGGTGCCAAGTTCAAATCCCAGAGGCGTTACTTGGTGACTTAACTGCTGGCGTGAGTGTGGTGGCCAACTTGCGTCAGCCCCAGGTTCTTCCCGCCGGTTGTTGGCTTTCGGGGTTTCCTAGGTCATCAAAAAAAAAAAAAAACAACCTGTGTAAGAAGTTTTCTAAGTCTATGCAAAATGAATTTGAGATGAGCATGATTAGTGAACTATCCTTCTTTCTTGGATTACAAGTAAAACATTTGAATGAATGAATTTTCATTCACCAAGAAAAATATGAAAAAGAATTTTAAAAAGTTCGGATTGGAGAATTGCAAAAAGACTAAGATACCAATATCTAGTTCTTCAAAACTAGATAAAGATGAAGGACGAAAGAAAATTGATCAGAAGCTTTATAGGAGTATTATTAGTTCACTTCTTTATCTTACTACTTCTAAACCTGACATTTTGTTTAGTGTTTGCATTTGTGCTAGATTTCAATCTGATCCAAAAGAGTCACATCTAAGTGCCGCAAAACGCATCATCAAATGCATCACAACTACTTCAAATTTAGGTCTATGGTATCCCAAAGAAGAAGACTTTACTCTCCTTGGATATTCAGATATAGATTAGCAGGTTGCAGAGTTGATAGAAAGAGTACATTTAGTACATGCCAATTGCTGGGAAACAGGACAGTATTTCGGTTCTCAAGAAAGCAAGTACTGTAACTCTTTCAACAATAGAAGCAGAGTATGTGGCTCTTGGAAGTTGTTGTTCTCAAATCTTATGGATAAAACAACAACTGAGAGACTTTGGAATCGAAAACTCATGCACCGAGATCAAATGTGACAACACCAGCACAATTAATCTCACAAAGAATCCAATTCTTCATTCAAGAGCAAAGCATATAGAGATTCAACATCACTTTATTAGAAATCATGTTCAAAATGGAGAAATTATGATTCAATTCATTAACTCAAAGACTCAACTAGCAGACATATTTACAAAGCCTCTGGAAAAAAGCCTATTTGAGTCTATTCGCACCAGACTGAACATCATATCTTTTATCCAGTAAAGTCTGGAAATGCTCAAGACTCAGAGGTAAAGTCTGAAGTTGTTCAGACTCTAAAGACCAAGAGTTACGACTGTAAGTTATTTTTATTCCAGTATTTTAAAAAGGTACGGTTACTTATTAATTGCTAATTGATTGAAATTATCTTTCCAAGTTTTTCTTTTCAAAAAGGCAATTATCAATTTTGAAAGACGGTTATTTTCAAAAAATGAAGTTATTTTTTTTCGAAAATGTATTTTTATTTTTCCTTTTATGTCGTTTTGATTACCTCACTTCACTTGCTTTATATACAGCTGAGATTCGTCTTCTTCATTTTTACACTGAAACCCTAGAATACAAAATTCCCACTTGTTTTCACTTTCACTCTCGATTTGTTCAAAAGTTTTCACCTTTTTCGAGCAAGCTTGAGAATCTCTCCATTGAAAAGATAATGTCTTCAAGAAAGTCTTCAAGGATTGCAAGCAGGAGACCACGACATATGCCCAAAGGTCCTACGCATTTTGACTTGACCGAGGAAGAAGATTCTTCTCCACCACTACGTCCGAGTCAGCAACAACCTTCTCGGCAATCTCAGTCTTCTCCACCGACTCAACCAGACGAAGAAGTTATAGAAGAGGTTGAACCTGTAAGAACGCTAACTCCCAAGGTTGCTTTCAAACTTTACTTTAATTTGAAGAAAGGAGGAACACCAATGTCTTTGATCAATGAATTTTTAAGAGATAGAGGAGACAAGAATGAAATCTTGTTCTTGCGGGAGTTGGAAAGGTTAGGAGTTGTAGAGAGAGGGACAGCTAAAAAGACTTTTGCAAATTTCCCAAGTGACCCTTTCTATGGTACTGCAAATCAACCTCAAAGTCTGGATGACGATGAACGGATGTTTACCCATTTTTAGCCTAGAACGAGAGTAGCTGCAAATATTACTGATGGTTCCAATCTGTTTAGATCAAAGAACCACAAGAGGGTTTATTCGAATCTGCTAAAGACAGGGGTTATGCACCCTAGGAACGTCAAATTTGATTTCCTTGATTAAGTAAAAGTCAATCTGCGAGAGAAGCTTGCTCTACTGCAATTAGAGTGTTTTTGTTTTGAATCCACTGTTGCTTATCCTGAACTCACAGTTTACTTTTACTCGAACTTATTTTTTGTGGATGCAAACAATTTTTCTTTCACAATGAGAGATAAGGAGTTCTTTGTGAATATGGACACGTTGGCTGACATAATTGGGGTGGAAAGAACGAGTTTCCAATTAATTAGCATGTCTATTGCTCATGCTACTCTTTCATTGGTGAAAGATAGGGATGTTGAAGACAAAATTTCCTACTCAAGAATGAATGCCTCTAACATCTTGCTGCACAAGAACGTAATCAACTGCATTCGTCCCAAGTCGACATCCAAGACCGATGTCTCTCGATCTGAAGCGAAATTAATGTATGCCATCAATGATGGATTTAAATTCTCTCTGCCTCACACCATTTTGTTTCACATGTACCGATCAGTGGTGAAAGATAAGGGACAACTCCCTTATTCTACTCTTATCACGTGTCTCTTTAGACATTTTAAAATTCACATCTCTACACCTTTATGTTCGTCAACTATTTCCCCAATGGTGATTGGTTTTAAAATGGTCGCAAAGATGCGTTTGAAAGAACTGAACAAGGTGTTGGAGCGTATGAAGGAGAAGTCTCCCATCAAAGCAAAACAAGACTCTGCTGCAGCGAAGAGGAAATGCAAGGAGCCCATGGCTGCTCCAGTAAAGAAGAAAAGAATTATCATCTTGCAGGATGAAGAGGATGAGGATGAAATGACTCTTTCAGCCTTAAGAAATTTGAAGAGTTTTGTTAGCTTTCAAGAGACTCGAGAAGAGCCAGAAGAAGGAGAAACAGAGAGAGAAGAGACAGAGAAGGAAGTTGAAGAACAGAGGAGGACAAAGGAAAGAAGAGAAGAGAAAGAAGAAGAGGAAGAAGAAGCAAGAAAAAGAGAGAGAGGACAAAAAGAAGAGAGAGATCGGGGTCAAGATGACTCTTTTGAGCCAACTTTAGCTGTCTCTTTATCCAGTGAATCTGAAATGGCTGAAACTGGGATTGCTGGAGCACTTAACACAGCTAAACATCACTCTGAAGTTGAAGCTGCAGTTGAAGAATTTGTTTCTACTCCTCTTAAAAGCAAACAAATAGGGGGAGCTGTTAAACAAAAAGGTACTTCTTCACATTTATTTACTAGTGATGTAAGTCGCTCCGCTGCAAATCCAGAAGATGTATATGCTCCACATTACCCAGAAGATAGTCATGGTGGACAATCTGCTGAAATTCCATCCATTCTCAAAATCCCTAGAATTGACTCAATTAGACCTAGTGCTGTGACAAAACAAACAGCAGACTTTTCGAGACTGTTAGAGATTCTATTAGATGTAAGGAAGCAGCAATATGCTATGGGATACGAGAAGCAAGATCTCAAAAATGCTTTCATGGCTACTTCAGCGTCTTTGCACGATCAGTTGAACGCCCTGAAAAATCAAGTGCAGTCTACAGTGCAAGGTGCAAATTTCCAGTCACTGAAGCAGAGTTTTGCAAGGCTTAAGAAGACTATGGATTCTATGGGAGAATTCGAGCTTGTTCGCCTTCCAAAACAGTCATGATTCTGACTCTATTTTCAACAATTTTTTTCTCCACTTTTTGCTGTTGACAAAAAGGATGAGAAGTTGATACTGATTTGATGATTTTGTTTTTGGATTTTTGGACTTGTCTTTTTTTTTTTTTTTTTGTGGCGTGGACTGATTGGACTGATGATGCTTGTAAGTAACTTAAGTTATGTTATTGATTATGGTAAAGATAGTTGCTTTTACAAGACTAACATGTTTTCTGTGGTTGCAAAATCGCTACTATCCTTATCATAATCTCTACTTATCTTTTATAAGAAATCTTGGTTTGCTTAAGTGTTGTTTTGTAGGTCAAAGTGTCAAATCTACGGAAAAGTTTTATCACCATCAAAAAGGGGGAGATTGTTGGAGAAAACTTCCTTATCTGTTTTGAAGTTGACAAAACGTTTTCATCAGTCTAGTCTAAAGACTTGCAGACTCTATCGTCAAAGTTTAACAACCTCTAGACTCAAGATTTAAAATCTACCCTCACTGATAGTTTCCAGACCGACGAAGAAAAAGATTTATCCGATGAAGAAGACTTATCCATATGCAAATATATTTTTAAGGATTTGGTTCGTACGGTTAAAGAAGATCTCACGACTGGAGATAACATCTCGTGATCAATTATTCTTATTGAAATCAATTTGAATAATAAGATATGTTGATTGGCAAAGTATACTTGAAAGGTTCTACTTATGAAAACCTAGATCTTGATTGTATGGGCGAGCAGGATTGGTGGGCTATCATCACATTCCTTAAATAACTCGAGATATTTCTAATTGATTATATCCAACGGGTAGACTGGAAGAACTCCTTTGGAATGTGCCAACAGTTATAATGGCATAGAGGAGTATATAAGGAGGACACTCAAGTTATTCGAGTGTGTGCGTGAAAGAAAATTTTCAAAGTCTGAAGCTTTTAGTTCTTTGTTGTTTCAATTTGTCAAGCTTAAACTGTACTCAAAAGAGAGATTAACTACTTGTGAGATCTTGAAGAAGTGTAGTAGAGTCTCTACACTGTGGAATCAAAGACGTGAAATTGTAAAATCTCTTTTGGTTCTTAGTGGAATCCAATCAATGGGCTGTTAGTGCGGGAGAGTGGGCATAAGCTTGGTCTAAGCCGAACCACTATAAACCTTGTGTTTCAATTCTCTTTCCCTAAACTCTTTACTTTAATTTGCAATCTTATATAACTGTTTACAGTCTTTTACATCTTCAGTCTACTGTTTTCATAAAAGTCAAATTAAGTTGTTAAGTCTTGCAAAAACTTCTTTAACACCTATTCACCCCCCCCTCTAGGAGTTCATTCTAGCATTATCAATTTCGAGCATACAAACAAACCATGGTGGTGAGTTCGAGAATCAAGACTTTGATCAATTCTGTGATGAATCTGGTTTCCAGAATGTTTTCTCTTCTTCATATACTCAAGAGCAAAATGGGGTTGTGGAAAGAAAGAATAGATCATTGTAGAAAATGGCTAGAACCCTCTTAATTGAGAGTAAAATTTCCTCTCGATTTTGGGCTGAAGTAGTTTCTACAGCTTGCTACATTATTAATAGAGTGTTCTTGAGGCCTATTCTAGAGAAAACTCCTTATGAAGTCTACAAAGGGAAGAAACCAATTGTCTCTTACTTTCATGTGTTTGGTTGTAAATGTTTCATTTTGAAAAATGCAAATGATCAAATCGGGAAGTTTGAAGAGAAGTCAGACAAAGGAATTTTCCTTGGCTACCAACCTCAAGTAAAGCATACAGAGTCTATAATAATAAGACTCAATTAGTAGAAGAGTCTATGAACATTAAATTTCAAGACCTTGTGGATACCCAAGAATATCATACTCAACTTGAAGAATCTGAACCTGCTCCAGACTCTACAAAACCTAATTCCCCCCAAGCAGTTCAAAATTCTGAAGATCAGAATCAAGAAGAACTTGAAGATTCAACTAAAGTAGAGGATCAACAAACTTTCAAACCAACCAGCAATCGGAAGCATAAGTCAAGTCACCCCACAGATCTCATCATTGGAAACATTGATGAAAGAATTCGTACCAGATCTAAAAGACGAGAAGAGTAGAACTAGCATTTATTTCTAAGATAGAACTCAAAAGTGTAGAAGAAGCCCTGTCTGATGAAAGCTGAATCGAAACTATGCAAGAATAGCTCAGACAGTTCAGCACCAACGATATTTGGGAGCTAATTCCTAAACCAAAAGATAAATCTATTATTGGAACTAAATGGGCTTTCAGGAACAAAGTGGACGAAAAATGAAAAATGGTCAGAAACGAAGTAAGACTCGTGGCCAAAAGATATACGCAAGAAGAATGGATAGACTATGACAAGACCTATACACCAAGAGCGAGGTTAGAAACAATTAGATTATTACTTATTTTTACTTGCTATAAAAATTTCAGGTTATTCCAAATAGATATCAAAAGTGAATTTCCAATTAGTTTTATCCAAGAAGAAGTCTATGTGGAACAACCACCTGGTTTCGAAGATCCAAGAAAGCCAGACTATGTCTACAGACTGAAAAATGCCTTATATAGACTAAAATAAGCACCTCGAGCATGGTATGAAAGATTAAGTAAATTTCTAATCCAAAATGGATTTGAAAAGGGAAAGGTAGATACTACTTTATTCATAAAGAAAGAATGAAATGACTTTTTACTAGTCCAAATTTATGTCGATGATATCATTTTTGGATATCCTAATGAAAATCTATGCAAAAAGTTTTCTAAGTTTGTGCATGATGAATTTGAAATGAACATGATGGGTGAATTAACTTTCTTTCTCGGATTAGAAGTCAAACAATCAAATAAATATATTTTCATTCACCAAGAAAAGTATACAAAAGACCTCATCAAGAAATTCGAATTGGAGAATAGCAAGAAAGCAGAGACACCAATGTCAAGTTCTTGAAGCTCGGCAAAGATGAAGGAAGAAAGAAAGTTGACTAGAAGCTCTATAGAAGTATTATCGGTTCACTTCTTTATCTTATTGTTTCTAGACCTAACATTTTGTTTAGTGTTTATATTTGTGCTAAATTCCAATCAGGTCCCAAAAAATCTCATTTAAGTACTGCAAAACACATCATCAAATATGTCGCAACTACTCTAAAGCTAGGTCTGTGGTATCCAAAAAGGGAGACTTTACTCTTCTTGGATATTCAAACGTAGATTTAGCAGGTTATAAAGTTGATAAAAATAGTACTTCTAGCACTTGTCAACTACTTGGCAACAAGCTTGTTTCCCAGTTCCCAAGGAAGCAGAGTACTATAGCTTTATCAACAGCATAAGCAAAGTATGTGACTCTTGGATGCTGTTGTTCTCAAATTTTGTGGATAAGGCAACAACTAAGAGATTTTGGAATTGAAGAATCGTGCACCGAGATCAAATGCGACAACACCAGTGCTATTAATCTCACGAAGAACCCAATTCTTCATTCAAGGGCAAAGCATATTGAGATTCAACATCGTTTCATAACTAGAGATCATGTTCAAAATGGAGATGTTATGATTCAGTTTATCGACTCGAAGAATCAGCTAGCAGATATATTTACAAAGCCACTTAAGAAAAGTCTATTTGAGTCTATTCGCACCAAACTGAATATTATCTCTACCATCGACTAAAAGTCTAAAGTTGGTCAGACTTTGAATTTCCACAAATTACTTCAGTAAGTTAATGTCTCTTTGATACAGGTAATTTAAATTTAGCAGGAAAATTTCAAAAATGTATGTTTTTGAATCGTTATCTATCCATTTTATTTTAGAAATTATCTTTTTGAATTTTTGAATTTTTGGAAGTTTTTCATTTTATGAAAATGGCAGCTTTTTCAGTGTGACGGTTCATTTACCCCATTTCACTCTCTTTTTGTACCTTCGAGTCCTTTCATCTTCATTTACACTCTCTCAAACCCTATAATACACAATTCCTACTCTCTCATTTTTTTACTCTTGAATCTGCATCCAAATTTTCATCTTTCTCGAATCGAACAAGTTAGAAATCCTCCTCAACTACAACAATGTTTTTCCAAAGGAAGTCGTCTAAGATCGCAAGCAAGGAACCATAGAACATGCCTGAGGGTCCTACCCATTTTGACTTAATCGACGAGTAAGATTCGCAACAACAACAACAATCGCACTCTCAACCGCGTGCACCTCAACCTCCTCCGCATCATCACAAGGAAGAAAAGATCGTGGAAGACATTGAACCCATAGGAACGCTAAAACCTGAGACTTTCTTTAAACTCTACAATCAGCTAAAATAGGGTGGTACCGAGATGACTTTCATCGATGAGTTTTTGAAAGAGAGAGGGTAAATGAAACTCAGTTTTTGAGATCGATGGAACGGTTAGGCATTACGCCTGAAGGAACAATGGATAGGACGTTTGCTGAATTTTCGACGGATCTGTGCTTTAGCTCCTTTAATTAGCCTGAAATCAAGGATAACGATGAAAGGCTGTATGCAAAATTTTTGCCTAGGATGGGCGTTGCTGTAGAAGTACGTGAAGATGGAGCAAATTTATTTCGTTCCAAAGAACATCAAAAGACTTACTCCAAACTGTTGAAAAGAGGGGTGATGAACCCTCAAACTGTTGATTTCGAGTTCTTAGACTCTTTGCAAGTGAATTTGAGGGAGAAGTTTGTTCTCCTTCAACTTGAAAGATTTTGTTTGGAGACCGCTATTGCTTATGCTGAATTGACTGCTTATTTATATTCGAATTTGTCATTTCTTGATGCGAATAGATTTTGCTTTACTGTAAGGGACAAAGAGTATGTGGTGGATGTAGACACTCTGGCGGATGTTATTGGTGTGGAAATAGGGAGTTTCCAACCAATTAACGTGACTATCGGTCATGCTACAAGTTTTCTTGTGAAAGACAAATCTTCTAAGGGTGGCATTATCTATTAGAGAATGACTGCCTCCAATATTTTACTGCAAAAGATTGTGATCAATTACATCCGACCCAAGTCAACCTCCAAGATTGATGTTTCTCATTCCGAAGCAAAACTGATGTTTGCCATCAGTAATTGGATGAAGTTCTCGCTGCCCCCACACTATCCTCATGCACATGTACAGAATTGCGGTAAAGGATAGAGGACAATTACCTTACTCTGCGCTGGTCACCAAGCTGTTCAAACACTTTCACATTCAACTTCCCTTATCTCTTTGTGTTCGAACCATTGCTCCTATGGTGATAGGATTGAAGATGGTATCGAAAATGAGGCTAAAGAAACTGAACAAGGCATTGGAGCGCTTTAAGGAGAAATCCCCCAACAAGATAAAATTAGACTGTCCTGCGAAGAAAATGAAAGGCAAGGAGCCCATGATTGAATCCAAGAAGAAGAGAAGAGCCCTTATCCTGCAGGATGAAGAGGATGAAGATGAGCTCACTCTTTCTGCTTTTACTTTGAAAAATCTTCTGAGTTTTGTTAGTTTTAAGCAACTGCAAGAGCAAGAAGGAAGAAGACGAGGAGAAAAAGAGGAGAGAGGAGAAGAAGAAGAGGAAGGAAGAGAAGGAGAGGAAGAAGGAAGAAAAGAAGGAGAAGAACAGGGTAGAGATGACTCCTTTGAGTCAACTCTTGCAATATCCTTGACAAAGGATTCTGAGAAAACTAGGACTGTGACTGCTGGAGATGGAAGAAATGATGAGCATCACTTTGAAGTTGAAACCGAGAAGGAGCAAGAAGTAAATTTCGCTTCTCCACCTGTAGCCACGGAAACAAGAGGAGCTCGTGAAAAGACAGGTACTTCTACTCCTATTTTTACAAGTGATGATATTAGCAGGACTCCAGCAGATCCAAAGGATGTTCATGCCTCTCAAATTCCTGAAGCTAATGTTGAGGCATCCTCTCAAAGCCCTAGTGATCGACATGCTGACGTTCCCTCGAACCTCAATACTCCTGAAATTGATTTGGCTGAACCAAGTGCTTCAACGAAACCTTTTGCAGACTTTAAAAGACCGTTGGACATCCTTTTGGATTTGAAGGCTTAGCAATATGGATTGGAGTTTGAGATCAAGAACCTCAAATCAACTTTAGCAGCTACTTCAGTATCTCTACACGACCAAGTACAAGCCCTTAAGCTTCAAGTTCAAGAGACTTCAAAGGGTGAGGATATTAAGCAGCTAAAGGAGACTTTGAGGAAGCTGGAGGAGACTGTTAAGTCTATGGGGGATTTCCAGCTAATTCGCATTCCCAGGCAGCCCTGATTTTATCAAACTTTTTGTACTCCACTTTTTGCTGTTGACGAAAATGGGGAGAATGATGCAGATTTAACCTTTTAATTTTGGTTTGGATTTTTGTTTGACTGCTTGAAATTTGGCTTTTGGATTGTTTGGTTTGACTGATGAACTTATTCTGTGATAATGATTATCGTTGGATAGTCATTATGAAGAGGCTAAGTCATGCAAACGAAGGAATGAGTGGCATGAAGCCATGCAAGAGGAGCTTAAATCCTTACATGACAACAACACATTTGAATTGGTACAGTTGCCTATATGTAAGAGAACACTCACAAATAAGCTGGTGTATAAGTTGAAGACGGAAGAAAACAATTTACAACCACGGTACAAGGCTAGGCTTGTTGTGAAGGATTTTCGTCAAAAAAATGGCATAGACTTTGAAGAGATTTTTTTACCAGCTGTAAAGATGTCTTCTATTCAAGTTGTTCTTAGGTTGACTGCTAGTTTGAATTATAAGTGACTCATTTTGTCTAGAAGGACCACCATATCATTGCCAAGTTGGAACCTTTTTAACAAGAAAAGCCACCTAGGAATAAAAATATTATTAAACAATCCCCGTACATAATTTGTTACTAAAAACATTTAAGTAATAGTTTTTTCATCAATGTTGCACTCAAGTAATTGTTTGAAAAATTTTGATATTAAAATGAGCGCTATATAAAAATTAGGAACTTCTAATATCAGTTTTCCTTAAACAATAGGTTGAGTGCCTATATACATGCACATATGCAGAAGAAGACACTTACAACGTCAGTAGTACGCAATATACATGACCATAATCGAGGAGCATATTAAGTTTAATCCATTTGCGAAGCCTCATCTTTTTTAGCCAAAAAAGTGATGCACATGTGGAGATTTTGGGTTTCGCCACTTAACACAACTGAACTACTTCCACAATCTTTCAGTAAGCAAGCTCATAATATTTCATCACAGTTCTCTTCATCATGGTCGTTTACGAATCTCTCTCTCTCTCTCTCTCTCTCTCTCTCTCTCTCTCTCTGTGTTAAGAGCACCGTCAAGGTCATGGGCTTTCTCGATCTAAGGTTGCGCTATGATAGGAATTTGATATCATGGGCTATTAAGAATATTACCAAAAATATAATTCATAAAAATTGATCTAATACGCAATATTGTTTCTAAAGTTTTAATTGGTTTCATGTATTTCCTAAATTATTGTTAAATAAACAATATGGTCTCTAAATTATATGAATCTATTTAATATCATACCCACTGGTGGGCAGCATAGTTGGTTGAGCTCTACTATCTTACCACATGAAGGAATGAGTTCGAATTTATGCGTTATCAACACGTCTTAAGTGGGGGGTCATGGTGGTGGGGTCCTATGCTAACTTCCCCCCAAGTATTGACTCTTGGTCTGGGGTACACTGCACACTTTATGGGCCATGGGCTACCGGCATAAGCCCGGCGAGCCCAGCAGATCCTAGGCATTAAAAAAAAAATATCTATTTAAGATTGTCCTTTCATAAATTTAAGTTAATAGAATCCGCTAATGTGACTTTCAATCCATTAAGCGTAAACGGTCAACAAAAAAAAAAAGAAGTACAAGTAGATTATCCAAGTAAGATATTGACCTCAAATTAGGATACAATAATCCACATCAACAAATGGCAATGGACATGTTAACACCATAATTTCCTTTTTCCTTTTCTAAAGTAGATGGATAGCAAAATGGACATGTTGACTTATCATTTTTAATACTCCAACTCAGCATGTAATAATTAACGTCATTATATAATGTCTAATTTGTCTTTTGAGCAAATGAAAGAGCCATATTGAACATTTACTAATAATTTAATAACCATATTGAACGAATTAAGAATCCAAAGGCAATAATTCAATCAAAGTTCAAGTATCATTTATGTCATTTTCCTTTTGATCTCAGGTTGTCCTCAAGAGAACCACAGTCATCGGCAATAGGACTCCCCCGGAAGGGAATTAAGGTTTATGGGGATAAGATTCTAATTAAGTGCAATTGGGTCTTTTCACTCGTTGAGTTTTTCCTTGAGCTCCAACTCCAAGTGTTGGTTTTAGAACTAGAGGAATCAAATGAAATAGGTGCGAAATGTTAAGGAGAGCAATTACCATTTCCCCTGCCAAAATGACAAACCTATTGAGTCCCCTCTAAAAGCTTCGCAAACTATTCATTTATTAAAATGCTTCCGCAACCATCATCTCATCAAGAACTTCATTACATCAAGAGAGTGCGAGAGTACAATTCTTGATGTAAGATTTCATGGGACCTTTGTTGACCGTTTTAAAGCACGGCAATATTTGATTGGGGACACAAACAGGGACCTAGAAGTTTGGAACAGTAACTTCATTACATCAAAAGAGTACAATTCTTGATGTGAGATTTCATGGGGTTACATAGAGAGAGAGAGAGGGAGTACAATTCATCAAGAACTTCATTACATCAATAGAGTACGATTTCATTACCAACAATATTCAATTGGCAAGACAAATAGGTGCATGGAAGATGTGAATTTAGAACCTCTTAGCTTTGATACCATGTAGGATCTCATAAGACCGCTGTCAATTATTCTAAAAGCTGAATATGTTATATGATGGCACGGTTAATTATTTAAATATTTCAACACTCGAAATTAATGATGTTGTGGGTCGGGTCCACCGGGGCTTTGTTTTTTGGATACATACGGACTCTGCATTGGCTCCTCTCCTCGCAAATTCACCTTTAGGGCTCTCAATGTCGGACTTGAATGGGTCCTCGCTCGCTGATATGGCTGGAGTGGCCGAGTACATTCCGATTTGATAAGCAATGCAAGCAAAATTAAAAGAAAACAAAACCAAAACCTTGGGCTGGCCATTTGGTATGTTGACAAGATGAGGAATCTGATGATGTATTACCTAGTTTCCTCAAAACCGTTTGCTATATCTAGAGCTCGAACGGATCGTCCTTATATAGTTGCTAATCCACTAATCCTCTATCTTTCTTATCATCTTTCATGGTTCTTTTTCCAATAGAAAATTAAAGTGGAAGTCAAAATGGGCGATTCTCATTTCGTTTGTCTTATTAGATGGTGGTGGCATTTCATTTATTGCTTATATGACCACCAGAGATTAAAGTTTTGAAGCTGGCCAATATGAGTTGAGATTAGAGCATTCCAATTCGACTGGGTTTTTCGAGGGCATGAATGATGGAAGCGTAAGAGGGCTAGGGTTCCCTTTTTTTAGGGCGAGAGGAGAGCTTACTCCTCTGGTGATTACTTTGATGGAAGTGTGTGTCTAGTCATTTAGTTGATATTGGCTTTGATATTATCAATCCGTTTATTTAATTTTTGTGAGGGTTTAAGGATGGTGGCTCTTACAATGGAACTTGATCCCATGAAACTTTTTCCTTACGGATTCTCGAAGGGTCGTCCACGGTTTTGTATGCTTCTGAATCAATGTGACCCACTTCAGTGATTTGCGGTATGATACCGTCCAGAAGCAAAAGCTTTTCATCTTGTACTGTGACCTCAACTTCCTCAATCCTAATCCTTAGTGACTTATTTATATGAATCCCGATTCTATCTTGTAACCAACGAAACTATCACTAACAGAAGTTTAGTCACATTCCGAATATGATTGAGCTGATTGATTATCATAAAAGCAAAAAGAGTTTCCATGCATTTTTGTCTTAAGAGTTAGTACAACATTCCTCTCCAGTTTCCCTTAATCGAATGCAAATATAAAGGATGTCGGCTATATGATTTGACCCGATACTATTACATTCTACGTTTTTTTTTTTTTTTTTTTTTTGGTGACCGAGGAACCGCCGGAGATCACCCTTCAGGGATCACACGACCCTCCAAGCATACCCGATGGCACCGTCGGGCCTCGCCGCAAGCCGCTATTTAGACGTAAACCTTGGGGGAGGCTAGCCCAGACCCCAACACCAGGACCCCCTCTTCGACACTTTAGCAACAAGAGGGTTCGAACCCTCGACCTCTGCGATGAGGGAGAGAACTCACACCAACTGCGCTGCCCGTGGTTGGGTTACATTGGGTTACATTCTACGTTTTTCTCTTAACAAAAAGAGAAAAATGGAAAGGGAAAAAATTACTATTACATTCTAGATTTGTTTAATTTCTTATTTTCACTAAAATATATTCCATTCAATGCTAAAGTAGGTTCAGGTAAGCACCATGACTCAACGCTTTTTGTGATCAAAGAAGTGTGGTCATCCTACGTCTGCATGGCGTGGAAATAGTTCTCTTTTATCCCTCCCTCCATCGCGTTCCAAAGTAATTCAACTCCTCAATAGGGAGAAAAGTTATGCTAGAAAAATGATGGCTAGAAAAGTTATGCCGAAGTATAATACACTCGAGAATAGATATATAGTCTTAAGGGAAATAATTTACACCAAATGCTCAATGGGATATGTGTCCCAATCCATTAATTATTGAAGTATTAGCCCACATCGCTTAATAACAAGTTCTAAATGTTATTTATATTCACGTGGTATCCATTTACCTATTTACTTAAACTTTTAGATTTGACTTTATAACTTGATATCAAAGCTAATACTATCCCTTTCACAAATGTGCATGCTCACCATTTGGCTTGCCCATCAAACCCAGTGTTCATCCTAAATGCTATTTATATTTATGTGGTCTCCTTTTACTTATTAGTTTAAGTTTTTGAATCGGACCTTCTAACTCGGTATCAAAGTTAGTATTATCCCTTTCATGAGGCTTGCACATCAGATGGGGTGCAAAAAAGTCCTAAATCTATTGTATTTGTATAAATTTAGTTATAAACATTTCAATTGGATCAATTTAGTCATAAACATTTTCACTTTGATACCAATTCAGTCCATCTAGCCACTTTATGTCAAAAATTGTTGATATAAATGTTGATCGCCCTACGTGGCACGACTGACACTGACATAGATTTTATTTAATATTTAATTAATTTTTCGAATTTTTTATTAATTTTTTCCTCTTCATTTTCTTTTTTTTTTCCTTCTCTTTTGTTTCTTTTCTTCTTCTTTTTCTTTCTTTTTTTTTTTTTTTACTTTCTTTTTTTTTTTTTTTGTTACTTCTTTATTTTCATCCGCCAACCTCCGTGATGGCCAGCAAAGGTTGCCAACTATCGACGAGAGCAAGCGCTAGACACCTTCACCGATAATAAGCAAGATCGGCTAGAGGGTTGGGCAAGGCCATCCCTCACTAGATCCGAGACCCTCACCTAGCCCTAGCCAGAGGCCAATGAGGGCTGGCAAGGGCCGGCCCCACCTGGATGAGGCCCCTTGTCATCCGAGTGAGGCCACCCTTGCCACAAGGCCCCCTCACTGGATTTGGCATGGGTTGGCCTTGTCAATCTCTAGTGTTGGCAAGGGCCCTCATCCAGGCAAGGCCAACCCTCACCAAAGGCCGATGAAGGCTTCCCAATGCTCACTAGCCCTCGCCGACCATCATAAAAGGCCGGTGAGGGCATCCTGGTCCTTGCCCTCGTTGACCGACCTCCATTGGCCATAATGGAGACTGGTGGAGGAAAATAAGGAAGGAAGCAAAAAAAAACCAAAAAACCAAAAAAAAAAAAGGAAAAAGGAAAAAGACAAGAAGACAAGAAGGAAAAGATAAGGGAAAAATGAAAAAATTCAAAAAAATTGAAAATTGATTAAATATTAAATAAAGATATCTATGTCAGCATCAGACATGCCACATACGATGGCCGACGTCTATGTCAGTAATTTCCAGCATAAATTGGCAGGATGGACTCAGTTGGTATCAATATGAAAACGTTTAATACCAAAGTGGTTCAATTGAAATATTTATGATTAAATTAGTATCAATGTAATAAGTTTATGACTTTTTTGCTACTTTTCTCAGTGTTTGTTCTAAATGCTCTTTATATTCATGTCCTCTATCTATTAGTTTAAGCTTTTAAGTTGGACTTTATAATAATATTTACCTCGTTTTTCGGCATGCTATGTAATTATAATTCCGGTATGGATCGATGTTGTGATTTTGAAAAGGAAGCACAAGCCCTACACTTCATAATCATCAAGGCTTATTCGAAGATGAGTTGAAGTTGCTGATGACATCATCGCAAATGCTACTCGATAAACATTGTGGGCGTTTGATAAGCCAGGAGGCTTTTCAGAGAGATTCTCACGCGCCTTTTGAATATCCGTCTATTTCAATTGGAAGTAAACTTGTTGCACCTTTCGATTTGATTATCTCAACACGCATTAGCCGACATCACAAGCCACTCTCTGGACAAGAGGCAAAGAACAATGTCGATTTGACGAACCAGATTAGATTAAGTTGCAAGCTCCTCTACTCGAAGATCTTGCCAACAAAGTGAAGATGATAGGGGATGACAGTGGCCATCGCACGCCCTCGTCTTGTTCTTTAAATAATCACTATGCACATAATCGCCGCACTTGAGCAATTAAAAGACGTGTTTGGCCTCAATTGTTGATGAAGTCAACAGAACCGGACGCCATCTGGCTACCAGACTGTGGCACTACGAGTGTAGAATCAAGGTTTGTGACATAATGTTGAAAATAATGTTTATCTAAGCTAAGCCAAATAGAATGATGAATTAATTTAATTTGCTTTTATGGGCTTCCGAAAAGTGATGCTGCTTCTGCATCATTGATTTATAGGCAGCATATGGGTGTGTAACATGTAGGATGTAATCGGACGAACCCATTGGGATAGAGAAATTTTTCTAATTGAACGACATGCAGTTGAATAAGCATCTTAATTTGAGCCTGTTCATTGTAGGATTCCACTAATTTTGCTTGCGAGGTCATCATCATATAAATAAAAATTATATTGGTCAGCCGTGGGGAACACAAAATTCGTACATGCTCTCAACAATCATGGGGAAAATGATACTACAAGTGTTATAGCTTTTATATGGTGCTTACTTTGATGCAAAAACTTTTTTTCCCAAATAACTTCAATTTGGGATACTGGAAATCCAACCTTTGACAATATTTTATCATTTTTTTTGGATCAACGTAACTTATTGGTGACCTGACTCAGCATTTGTGTCCCAAGCGACATTGTTTAGCATGCCAAATCAACCAAATCCCCCTTCTTCAGCCCTAATTTAGAACACAGCAATTTTGGGTCAAAATTTCGTGGTGAATCTTGCAATGAAGACTAAGAGCATGACAAGCAGCTCAATTTCGTGTTTCGGGAATAGATGAGTGAAGGCTCGGACGAGAATGTTAAGCTCTTAAAAAGTGCAAACAAAAGCTTCAAAAACAAGGGCTCTTGGTTCGTCTTCTCCGACACTGACTCTAGGATAAACTGGAGTTTCTTCGGCCGCTATAGGAAACTCGGAATACTAGGCAAATATCCGGGGGCTCCAAGAATGAACGAACTAAGCTTGAATGGGGAGTGAATTCTTGAGAGATGGAGATGGCGACGAAATAGAGGCTCTTGGTCACAGTTTTCCATGGACAACAACAATGGTTGCCGACTATATCTTGGAGGCCCACTGGAGGTAGTGTTAGAGCTGAAGGAGGACTGAGTGCTGAGAAGGGGTGTCACAGCTGTGATACACGAAAGGAGAAAATTGGAGACGAGGATAAAGGTGACAGGGGAGATTGATGGGTCAATTGAAGCGACGTCGTTTGGTTTAAATTAAATAAATAAATAAATAAATAAATAAGAGTAAGTGACTGGAATTTCCAAGTCGACTTTTCTTTTTCATCAAAAAGCCATGTAATTATATCGTTAATTAAAAAAAGCCACGTTCGAATAAACATTCAATTACAAATGAGTTGGGTGAATGCATTTGGGTTTAGCCCATAAAGCTACGTTTTAATAAATATTTAATTACAAATGCATTTGCATTAGAATGGCAGTGGTGAGTAGGTCTATATTAATCATGTGGACTTAGCTCACGCAGGACGTAAAATTCGGCCAGAAGCATGTGGAGGAATAGCCATAATTTTCAAGCCTGAAATTAGAGTAATTAGGCTTTAATTGAGTTGGGTATAGTTAGTTATCCCCATGTCTGGGATTAACTTAATTAACTGATCTCGAGGAATTTGTTTGGGCAAAAAGGCTTTGAGTGTAATCAGAATAGGCCCTTGAAGAGTGCAAACAAAAGCTTCAAAAACGGGGCCTCTCGGTTCTTCTTCTTCGGCACTGACTCATGGAGAAACTAGTGTTTCTTCAGCCACCGTTGGAAACTTAGAATACGAGGCAGATATCTGGGGGCTCCAAGAATGAACGAACTAGGGCTTGAACGAGAAGAGTGAGTTCTTGAGAGATGGAGACAACGAGGAAATAGAGCCTCTCGATCACAGCTCTCCATAGACAACAACAATGGTTGCCGACTATCTTTGGGGCCCATCAAAGGTAGTGTCAAAGCTGAAAGAAGGCTGAGTGGTGAGAAATGGTGCCGCAGCTGTGATGCGCGCGAAAGTAGATGAAGCCGAGCGAGGGAAAACTAGAGGAGACGAAGGTGGCGGTGCGCCGGTGACAGGGAAAATAAATGGGTCAATTGGAACGACCCCATTTGGTATAAGAGAGAGAGTAGCCGGAATTTTCAAGTTGGCTTTTCTTTTTCATTAAAAAGCCATGCAATTATATAATTAATTCAAAAAAGCCACTTTTGTATAAATATTTAACTACAAATGAGTTAGGTGAATGCATTTGCCTTTAGCCCATAAAGCTACGTTCGAAGAAATATTTAGTTACAAGTGCATTTGCGTTAAACTTGCGGTGTTGAATGGGCCTAAATTAATCAATGAACTTGGCCCACGCGGGAGGTAATATTCGGCCAGCAGCATGGGAAGGAATAGCTGAAATTTTCAAGTCCAAAACGAGGGTAATTAAGCTCTAATTGAGTTGGGTTTAGCCCATAAAGCTATAACGCTTTGAATGTAATCAGAATAGGCCCTTGAAGAGTGCAAACAAAAGCTTCAAAAACGGGGCCTCTCGGTTCTTCTTCTTCGGCGCTGACTCTTGGAGAAACTAGTGTTTCTTCAGCCATCGTTGGAAACGTGGAATGCGAGGCAAATATTTTGGGGCTCCAAGAATGAACGAACTAAGGCTTGAACGAGAAGAGAGAGTTCTTGAAAGATGGAGACAGCGAGGAAATAGAGCCTCTTGATCACAGCTCTCCGTGGACAACAACATTGGTTGCCAACTATCTCGGAGGCCCAGTTAAAGTAATGTCAGAGTCGAAATAAGGATAAGTGGAGAGAAGGGGTGTCGCGGGTGTGATGCACGGAAGGAGATGAAGTCGAGCAAGGGAAAACTGGAGGAGACGGAGGTGGTGGGGACAGGGAAGATGAATGGGTCAATTGGAACAACGTGGTTTGGTTAAAGAGAGAGAGAGAGTAGCTGGAATTTCCAAGTTGGCTTTTCTTTTTCATCAAAAAGCCATGATAAAATAAATAAATAAATAAAAGCCGCGCTCAAATAAATATTTTATTACAAATGTCATGTATAACTTTTGGTCAAATTTTCTCATAGAAGGCATTTAAGTGATCGTTTTTTCTCCGATATTGCACTTTAGGATGTGTATGGTAACGTTTCTGTTCCTAGGAATAATTTATTTTAAGAAACACTTTTTTCTATTTCTATTCTAGAGAACAGTTTCTAAGCATTTTAAACGTTTGATAACTATAAAAAATTTATGTTCCCGGAATAGAACCACATTTGGTACAATCCCTAATATTTTTGTAACTTATAATTTCTTTTAATATATTAATAATTTTATTACTTTTTTCTTTTCTTTTCTTTTTCTTTTTCTTCCCCTTCCTCTTAGCCGATCACTAACCTTGGCCATGGCCGGTCGGCGATCGCCAAACTTGGGCCGGCGAAGTCGCCGGCCTCGGCGGAGCCTTGTCGGCCACTGGCAAGACGATGTCACCCATATCTAGCGAGACCAAGCCTCGCCCAGCCATCGCGAGGCCAGGTGACGCTGACCTCATTGTGGCTGGGTCGGCGTCGCTTGGCCTCGCGGTGGCCAAGCGAGGCTCAGGGGGCCTCACCCAGCCACAATGAGGCTCTGGCGAGGTCATTGAGCCTCGTCTGACCGGTCGTCGGCCATGGCCGAGGCCGGCCACTTGCTAGGAAGAAGAGAGGAAAAGAAAGGAAAAAAAAAACTTATTTCTTAAATTATTCTCGGGAATAAGAAGCAACTTTTTTATTTCTTGTTTCTGTTCCCACGAACAAAAACTTACCAAACGCGTTTTTATTTTAATTCTACTCCCGGGAACAACCAGGAACAAAAAAATAGAATCACTTGTTCCTGGGAGCATTACCAAACGCAGCCTTAGTAATCCGACAGTATGTTTTGATATCAAAGTGTGTAATGTACAAAAGTTTACTATCTCCTTTTTCCACAATCAGGATATATAGTCTAAAAGTGAGAGATAGTCTAGGGAGGTTTTAAAAAGGTACAAAAAAACAATGAAAAATATCACGACTGAGTTTTTTTCTTAGCAATAAAGTGCTCGAGACTTGTTGAACATCTGGCCCATCCAAACTGAATGTGGCGGACCACCTAGTTCAAGCATACCTAATAATTATGAGAAACAAAGGTTTGTGCCGCTAAGCATGATGAATTTACGAAGCATTTTTGAGGAGATGACAAGTGGGAAATAGATAGTAACTAATTTTTCTCATATAAGTTCTCTATATTTTCTCGCGAAATTTGAACAAGTCTAAATCCAATAAGGCGGAGGACTTTTCCCTTACTGGAGTTGAGACAGTTTGACATTGTCGAAGATGCGTTTAATTTTTACAGATCTTGAAAAAGATATTTGATAATCTGGTTGTGCCATATTTCTCAATTGAAAAGTTTTACAAAGAATTTCAACAAACGCAAAATGCATATTTAATTATATACGATCGCATTTCATCACTAAATGAACAAAAAAAAAAGGATTAAAGGGATAATGATACAAATAATCCCTAAACATTAATCCAATATACAATGTGGTTCAAAACTTTCAATTTTTTCAATGTAATCCCTAAAATTTAATATAATATGCAATGTCATTCTTAAATTTTGAATTTCTTCAATGTAATTCTTAAACTTTTTGTAAATGTTCAAACTAGTCCCTAAACTATATAAAGATAACCAATATCATCCTTCCATTAGTTTAAATTCGGGACAACATTGAATATTTTCATACGATTTGAGGATTAGTTTAAACATGTACAAAACGTTTAGGGACTATATCGAATAAATTCAAAATTTAAAGACGACATTGCACATAAAACTAAAGTTCATGGAATATATTGAACAAATTCAAAATTTAGATATCACATTGCAAATTAAGTCATAGTTCAAGGACCATTTGCAACATTTTCCCTAAAATAAAAAGTGAGAATTATTATGAAGCAATTTCGTAATCCCCTGAATATATGATTATATATATAATCTAATTTCTTTTTTTATTTTTTATACGTGCATACCCGTGCGCTCTTTTCCTAATAACTATTACAAATACTTTCTCAAGTAGGAGTACAAGAGTGGCATGCACTAGTTTGAGTATAATTCAATTTTCCAAGTGGTAGCTAATCTGAGAGAGAAGCAAGAAGAGATTCGTGGAGAAAAGCAAAGTATATGACTTGATAATGCCTCCTAAGCTTGGGTTGCGCATGCATTACACAGCACTCAAACTCTCAATTAAAAACTAATCTTGTCGGCAGAGATTAACTAATGCGGATACCCTAAGTGTGCAACGAGGGTTTTTGTTTTTTTTTTTTTTTTCCAAAGTTTAAGTTAAATCGCTTCAACCTTGCTAGTAAATTGCAACTTGAAGCACTTTTGGTGATAGATTTATCTGGACGGCTCAATTCGGGATTGTTTGGAAACTATTATTTTTTTTAATAACCTAGCTCAACCTGCGTTAATTGGTTTCACCATATGTAAACATGATACATACTAGACTAACCCGCTGTTGACATCTATCTAGGTAATAAATGGGGTAATATCACGAAAACCTCACACTGGTTTACATGTGACAAATTTTCCAAAATTAATTTTTTGACTATAGAAAATTCCAACTAGTACACTTATGATAAATTCACTCCAAACTAATTTTTTGATAACTAGAAAATCCCAAACTAGTACACTTATGATAAATTTATCACAAACTGATTTTTAATCCCAAACTGGTATACCTTAAATAAATTTACCATTCATTAACTCATGTTAAATTTTATTATTAAATTTACCGACATGAATGACACATAGTGACATGGCAAGTCCATATGAAAATTCATAGGATAAATACCATTAAAAACTCCAAATCAGTACGCCTATGACAAATTTAATGATAAAATTGTGACAAATTTGGGGTTTTTCATGATATAAATTTTATAGAGTTTCACATGAAATTGCCACGTCACCTCGTGTTATCCACGCCAATAGATATAATGGTAAAATTTGACAAAAGTTAACAAAGGATAAATTTGTACAAATATACTAGTTTGAGGTTTTTGTTATCACAAAATTAATTTTGGGTAAATTTATTATAGGTATACCAATTTAAAGTATTTCGCTATATTAACCCTAATAGTTGTCTAGCTAGGAGCAACTCAAAGGGACAAATTTGAAAAGTTTGATCAAGCTTATAATATTCAATTTTGATGGAGCATGAAGCTGGTATGTAAGTTAATAAAAGGTGAATATATGATGTACTAAACTATAATTTATCTCGATGGGTCACTCAACTTTGTGAAGGGATCCACATTGGTGTAGCCCGTTAGTTGCCGTTTAGAAGAAGAGTGAGGAGTGTGCCCTTGTGACAAGGCATGCATAATTTTATATTGCTGTTTCAAACCAAATTTTTAAGGTCGGGCCAAAAAATGATCAAATTCTCATAACTTCCTATGTTAGGTAATTGGCCAATCAGTTTTAAATCTATTATACAAATATCAATTCCATCTTAAAATTTTCAATATCGTCAATTTAGTCTTAGACTTTTGTTTGGAATTTCAATATAGTCATTCTAACCAATTTTTTGCTGAAAATCATGTTGTATGCCATGTAAGAAAGCCAAAGATGACTGAACTATCATATCAGTAATTTCTAGCAAAAGTTGACCAAAAAGACTACCTTTAAAATTCAAGCAAAAGTTTATGATAAATAAATTTGTTTATAAAGATGAATGAATGAATGAATGATACAAAATATAATCATCATCAACAAAAATGTGCTGGTCATAAATGTTGTAGCTGCACCATCTTACACTTGGTACCTACCAAATGAAATTCTTTTGCTTGACATATATCGACAAGATTCTCTAAGATAGGCATGTACATTGGACACCACAAGTAGATAGTGTTTGAGAAAAGGTAGTGACGAAAGAAACAATATTTAAGAGAACTAGTATTTTTACCTTCTTTGAATTGGATGAGAAAGAATCTATGTGAACATTGGATTATGTTCAACTCAATAATCAGCCGAGATGGCCTCATCAGTTTGGTTCTAAGCCAGTTTAGAGAAAATCGGTTTAATTTTTGGATTCGCAATCCTAACCTTGGACCTATTTGGTTTTCATTTCCAAGACTGAAACTGCCAACTTAAGAATTGAACTGATTTTGAAACCTCTTCTGAAAAATAGTACTTTTGCAACCATAAAATTTCGAACAATGATATTCAATATGATTAAACAACATAATAACGAACCAACAAAGGTAGTTTAATCCAAAACATAAAAATGGGTCGATTTCCAAATAAAATTGAGAACCAAACCCCTCAACCCTACATGAGACTCATCAAATTGATCAAAATGAATTAGAATAATACACGCGACCCATATAATAAAAGTTTCTTTTGATTTTTCTTTCCACTAAGGGCACTCGCTTTCCTTCGTTGTCAAATGAAACAATTTGGTTGGTCCTAATAGAAAATCAAGATTTGCCGACGTGGCTTTGTCCACGTGCATTCCTATTGGATGCCTGGATGGATAAAAAAATTTGATTAGAGAGAGCGAGGAGGCCAAGCTCGAGTACCCGCCTTTTTAATCCATTCATTTTTCGCTCCCTCCACTCCCGCCCAAATAAAAAATGTCCTTCTCTTCCTCTCTTTTCCTCCTAAACCTGCCCAAAATGTTTGAACAATCTCCCTCTCTCTCTCCCTCTCTCTCTCGTTTCCCTCTCTCTGTCAGAAGCCAAAAAAGCTGGAAATAAGAACCAAACCAAGTAATGAAATTCAAAAAAACACCCTCCACAATTTGAACCAGCACCCAGCACTACAAATACCTACCTCCCTCCCTCCCTCCCTTCAACTTTCAAGCCACCCTCATCTGCCCCCCCTTCTCTCTCCCTCCTTCTCTGTCTCAGCTTCCTTTGTCATAGACAACCCGAAATGGAGGCCGTCCCTCTTCGTGCCCACCATGACAACAAAGAGAACGTCCGTCCGTTTTCTGCTGACCGGATCGAACTGAAGCCGGCAGACACTGGGCCATGTCTCAAGAAGCACGTCGTCAACAAGGGAATGGCGCGAAAGCCACTTGCTGATGTCACCCACTTCTTTGTCGGCAGCTCCACGTGGACTCGTTCGAGCTCAGCCAGAGCAAGTGGCGATCTATTGATGCTGCATTTGCCCTCCCTGTATCCAAAGAAGAGGGGAGCGTTGGGCGATGTCGAGTTGTGGCGAGCAACGGCCTGCTCCGCCAAATCCTTGAGGATGGTTTTCCGATAGTTGGAAGGATTTCGAAACGTCATCGGAAATTTTCCCGATGTTCGATGCGGTTAGGAGAAGAGGGGAATTCGGTCGCCTAAGGCTCATTCACCTTTACATTATACTGAAAATAATTGTGGTATTCATGAAAGCAAATAGATTGATACATTTGTTTCCCATACATCTATTTCTCCTCCTTATTAATTCCATTAATTTTAGATTTTTTTCTGTTTAATGATTTAAAGTCATACTCAGGGCTAAAAATCACTAGTCATTAATTAGGATAGATTAAATCTGATATACCAAAAAACAGAATCAAGTATGCTTGATCACAGTGAACAAAAAGTTACATCAGTTCAATACAATCCAAACTCCAAAATTTAGATCCAAACATGCATTTGACCTGTGGGAGACAAAAAGGTACCCTCTCTTTTTGGTAATCAAAATCAAAATTGCTCTTGTTTGATTGTAAATTCGTAGCTATTATATGTCTTGAGATTTTGCTTTCCTATTTCAACATTGGCAATAAGTAATGGGTGCTTATCTTGATATTAGGTTTTCACTTTTTTTTATCTTTGAATTCACCATGCTGCTAGATATACTTATTCTCTATTTGCTCGACTTATGGTTACTCTTCTCTCATAACTATCTTTAGCTTTATGTGGAGCTCAATCAGCGGGCCATAAGGACCTTTTACAAGCTTTGTTGATTCACCCATCAAACCATACTTCTTTTTCATTTGGTCAGACATTGAACCAAACTTCTTTAGGTTGAACATCGAACCGTACTGCAAAAGGTAGGCTGTTGACATTGTTCGACAAAACAGCTTCTAGAAGTGGCTTTGACATAGAAGGTTTAAATGCAATTCTCGTGATTTCGACATATATCCTCTAATTCCAAAGTTGGAGATCAAATGATTCATTCAACCAACAACGTCACCCCTATGCGCATATGTGTGTGGTGAAGAAGAATCTTTTGATTTTACCCCTTTACTCTCAACACTAAGCAAATGAGAGAATTTTACAAAGGATATTTCACGAAGGGACAAATTGGTAAATAATAACCTCTGATTGTCAAGTACATACCAAAAAAAAGCATCCTTTGATTTTCCTCTCGCTAATAATATCCTTGATTGTCAAACACATACAAAGAAAGCATCCTTCCTTTGCACTTGTAACGCATCTCATGGATTTAAAGGCTTCTGAATAGAGCTTGAACAAATAAAAAGTCTAAAACATTGTAGTATCACTAGAAGACTTTAGATAATTAGATAACTCTTCTTACTAACGATCGATATTTGCCATGAGAGCCCAACTTTTCAGGACAAGTTACCAAAAAAGTTATAAACCCATTGAACTTATGTCAATTCAATTTTAATTTTTTTTAATTCTACTAATTTAATCATAAATATTTTTTATGTTTTGCCAATTAAGTCTATTTGATCATTTTGATCCAAAATTGTTGACTTGAATACTAGTTATTCTATTGGATATGGTTAGTGCTGATGTAGATATTTTCAATAATATTTTAATAATTTTTAAATTTCTATTTTTTTTTTTTTTTCTTTTCACTTTCTTTTAGGCTAAGGGCTAATAAGGGTCATTGACATTAGGCGAGGGCATTGTGACCTTTGCCTAGACTTGGCAAGGGCTATGATGCCCTTGCTATGGTCAATGGGAGCCTGAGAGAGGGTTGCAAGACCCTTGCCGGCCAAAGAGAGGGCATATAATCCCTTGCCCAAATTTGACGAGGGCATTGTGGTCCTTAGCCCAAAAAGAAAAAGTAAAGAGTATAAAATAAAAAATTTAAAAAAAAAATTATGAATTTATTAAAAATGTTTGCATTAGCATGTGGCCGCATTATGTAGGATGGTTAATATTCACATAAGTAATTGTCGGTTAGAATTAGCCAAATAGACTCAATTGACAAAACATAAAAATATTTATGACTAAATTGGTTCAATTGAAAGATTAAAACCAAATTTACATAAGTACAATAGATTTAGAATTTTTTTAATTATTTCCCTCGAATTTTCCTAGTCCTAACAACTTTTGATTCAAGCCAAGCGGCTCAGTGGCATCACTTTTGTCTTACAAGGTCAACAATTCAAAAAAATAAGTAAAGATATAATAATCTCTTTCTCTCTCTCATAAAATAATCTAGGATCCGATCCAATTGCGCAGTCTGTCTTAATCAGCACAGAGCCTCATTGGACAATCTTGGCTGGTGTCGAAACTATAATACATACGAAGAGCAGTCTTGTTGATTCGCCACATGCAATGCAACACACTTTCTTTTAGACCATCCTCAAGAGTTATCCAAAGGTCACTTTCTCTGCCCTTTGGAAGAGATGATAGAACCAGGCCATGACGAATCAACCTGTCATTTTATATGGTTGTCAAGACAAAACTTCTGCTGAGGTTGCTAGTAGTGGCATTTAATTTTTTTGTCATTTTGTTCGTTTGAGTTTAAAGTTACTTAGGGTTTTTCAGAGCTTCCGAAGCTTGTTATATAGGCGACGAGAGTAAGCAGTTAGGGTAATAATTTGGGGAGTCTAAGGGAGTTGAAGTCCGCTGAGCAAAGACATACTATTCCAGTAAAGTTGTATCTGAGATTAATTGGGCTTGATGACTTGTGGTCTAAGCCCATCAATTCGCCTGAACATTTTATCAAACATGCGCAAATTAGAGAAGTGGCGTGCACTTTGAGTCAGCAAATCACTTGGACCTCGTGTGAAACTTAGCTGATCAACAGAATTGTTGGTGCATGACTAGCCTAAATTCAAAATCCTACTATCATGTAAAAGAAAATACTTCATATCCTAACTAATTAAGAAAAGCTAGCCAATGTGTTCTCCAACGGCTTTCTTGCTTCCATTAAAATTAAAGCTGAAAATTGGAAACTTCTCGTAAACTAACAAAAGATCGTTATAGTTTAGAATGATATAAGGTGTTCATTTAGAAAAGGCAATTACAATTCGCCAGCTCAATTAAGGGAACTGGAAGGCAAACTGGGGGATTCCTTTTTCGTTTGTCTTATTATATAGTGGTGCAACCCAGCTACACCAAAAAGTTATTCTCATTTCCTTTGTCTTATGAGTTAAGATTGGAGCATTCCGATTCAACTGGGTTATCGAGGGCATAAAATATGGAAGCGTAAGAGGGCTAGGGTTCCCTTTTTCCCCTTAGGTTTGTGAGGGCCTATGGACGGTGGCTCTTGCAATGGATTGATCTCATGAAACCTTTTCCTTACGGATTGTCGAAGGGTCGTCCACTTCTTCTTTTTTGGGGTAAAGGTAAGGTACAAGATTAAGAAAAATTAACATTTAAAATCTACAATCCCAACTTTATCACTAAGCAAAAACATTAGATAATTCTCTAGGATGTTGCAAGTATAACATAGTATCCAAATGCTTCACTATACAAACATTGGCAAGCATATCAACAGGCCAATTGCCTTCCCAAAAAATATGACGAATTTTGAAGCCAAAATGAGACCTCAATAGTCTTCTAATATCCTTAAGAAATTTTGGTCTAGTGTTGTCCGCTATTCTTTCTTAATTAACAAATTATGTAATAATTTTGGAGTCCATCTCAATTATGAGCTTTTGGATGCTTATGAGACAATGTGACTCACTTCAATGATTTGCATTAGGATATTCTCTAGAAGAAAAATCTTTTCATCTTGTTCAGTAACCTCAACTTCCTCAATCCTAATCCTTAGTGAAGTATATATATGAATCCAGATTCTATCAACTTAAGTTTTGCTAGAAGAATGGATGTAATATTTGCCTTTGGTTGTTGATTTTGTAGCATGCTTGTAACCAATGAAACTGTCACTGACATAAATTTAGTCATATTCCAAATATGATTGACATGATCGATTATCATGAAGCGAAAACAGTTTCCATGCATTTTTGTCTTACGAGTTGGTACAAGATTCCTCACCAATCTCCCTTAATTGAATGCAAATACAAAATCACTGGGGGTTCGCCCCAGTGGCCACTCTTCCAATATGGAAGGGGGAGGTGAGGGGTTCAAATCTCCACCTTCTCAGGGGGGATGGGGGTTAGGGACGCGTAAGTTTGAGAGTGGGTTGCGACTCCCACGCCCTGCAAAAGGCATGGCACAAGTCTGCGAGTGAGTATAGAGTAGGAATAGAGTAGGATTGACCAAAAAAAAAAAAAAGAATGCAAATACAAATGATGCAAGCTTTATGATTTGACCCGATACTACTATATTCTACATCTTACTCTTATCCAAAAAGAGAAATATGGAAAGGGAAAAAAAAAAAGATACCCTTAAACTCTTAAATCCTGGATTTTCTGAATTTCTTATTTTCACCAAAGTATATTCCATTCAATGCTAGATTAGATTCAGGGAAGCACTGAGACTCAATGCTTAGAAGTGTTATTATAGTCATCCCACGTCTACATGGCATGGATATAGTTCTCTTTCTATCCCTCCCTCCATCGTGCTCCAAAGTTATTTAAGTCCTCAATAGGGGAAAAAGTTACGCTAGGAAAATGATGGCTAGAAAGGTTATACCGAGGTAAAATACACTCAACAACCGATATATAGTCTTAAGGGTAATAATTTACACCAAATTGCTTGGTTGACACATATAGACAAAATTCTCTAAGATAGGCATAGTCGTATGCCACATACACCACAAGTGGGTAGAGTTTGAGAAAAGGAAGTAAGAAAGAATTTTTTTTTAAAGAATTAGTGTTTTTATCTCCTTTGAATTGGATAAGAAAGAATCTATGTGAGCATCACATTCGGTTTAATCCAAGAATCGACTAAAACAGCCTCGATTGGTTAAAGAGAATCTGTTTAATTCTTAGATCCAAAATCCAGATTTGACCTTGGATCGATTTGGTTTTCAATTTTGAGGCTAAAACTGCCAACTTATGAATTGAATCAATTTTGAAACCTTTCTTAAAAAAGTGTTAAGATGCATGTGTGAGTAAAGTGTGTTGAGAAGTCTCAGATCGGATAATTGATGTAATATCAAGCAATTAATATATTTTAGTTGGTTCATAATCTATTAACTTAAACTTTTGAGCAAATGTAGATTCAATTGTATATATTGACAAACTCGGATTTAAGCTCTTTCTTGGTGACTTCCCCAAGTGAAGGCATTGGGTTGCACATTCCCAACAAATGATATCAAAGCCAATGGTTGCGACTTCCAAGAAAGTGAACGTTCTGGTGTAGTAATGTGGCTCGTCGTTATGAATTCAGGCCAGAAAGATACCTGAATTAAGGGGGAGCGAGCCTAACACTAAGCTCTCGCGTGAGGGTGAGATTGTTAGGATGTATGTACGGGCCCACAGTTATGAATTTGGGCTAGAAGGATACTTGAATTAAGGGGGAGGGGGCTTAACAATGTGCTCGCATGTGAGGAGGAGATTGTTAGGATGCATGTGTGAGTTAGTTGTGTCATAAAAGCTTCACATCGGAGAATTGATTTGGTGTTGAACAATTAATATATTTTAGTTGGCTCATAATTAATTGGCTTAAATTTTTAAGTGAAGATGGATCCAAATGAATATATCGACAGGCTTGGATTTATACTCCTTCTTGGTGACCTCTCCAAGTGAAGGCATCGGGTTTCTGTTGTACACTCTTAACAAAAAGTAATACTTTTACAGTCATAAAATTTTGAAAATTTTGATTTTGATAGAACGGCCGGATCACAAAGTAACATTTTTTGTAACAAAATCATAGAGCTTTTGATGTTTTATCATGAAAATTCGGGTTATTATTATCCAAAACATTAAAAAAAAGGGTCAATTTTTAAGTGGAATTGAGAACCCACCGGTTCAGGACTCGAGAATCGAATCGATCAACCCTGCACAACACTGATCAGATGTAACGATTAAGATGAATAAGAATAATATAAATGCGACTCGTGATAAAAGTTCCTTTTGATTTTTCTTTCCACCAAGGGGGCGCTCGCTTTCCCCCCGTTGTCAAGTGAAACAATTTGGTCTGTCCTAATAGTAATAAATTCGAGATCCGCGGACGTGGCTCTGTCCAGTTCCATTCCTATTGGATGCCCTGGATGGAGCCAAAAATTTTGACTTGAGAGGGAGAGGAGCCAAGCTCCAGTACCTCCCTTTTTAATGCTTTCATTTTTCGCTCCTTCCACTCCCGCCCAAATTAAAACGTCCCTCTCTCCCTCTCTTTTTCTCCTAAACCTGCCCAAAAAGTTTGAACAATCCCTCTCTCTCTCTCCCTCCCTCTCTCTGTCGGAAGCCAAAAAACTGGAAATAAGAACCAAACCAAGCAATGAAATTCAACCATCCAGCTCCCTCTCTTCTTCCAAACCCAAAATTCAACCTTCCACCAAAAGCAAAACGCCCTCCACAATTTGAACCAGCACCCAACATTACAAATACCTCACTCTCTGTCTCAACCTTCAAGCCTCCCCTCATCATCTGCTCTCTCTCTCTCTCTCTCTCTCTCTCTCTCTCACCTTTATTTGTCATAGACAACCTGAAATGGAGGCCGTCCCTCTTCGTGCCCATCACGACAACAAAGAGAACGTCCCTTCCCTGTCTGCCGGCCGGATCAACCCGCAGCCAGCGGACACCGAACCGTGTCCAAAGAAGCGCGTCTTCAACAAGGCAATGGCACGGAAGCCGCTTGCCGATATCACCCACCTCTTCGTCGGCTCCTCCGTGTTGACTTGTTCAAGCTCAGCTAGAGCAAGTAGCGACCTATCGATGCTGCATTTGCCCTCCTTGTATCCAAAGAAGAGGAGAGCATCGGACGACGTCGATTTGCGGCGAGCGACGGCCCGCTCTGCCAAATCCTTGAGGATGGGCTTTCGATAGTTGGAAGGATCTCGATACGTCATAGGGAATTTTGCTGATGCTCGAGTCGATTAGGAGAAGAGGGGGATTCGGTCGTCGAAGGCTTATATATTATACTGAAAATAATTGTTCTTGTATTCATTAAAGCAAATGGATTGATACATTTGTTTCCCATACATTCATTTCTCCTCCCAATCAATTCCATTATTTTTAGATTTTTCCTATGTTGTCGGCAATGATTTAAAGTCATACGTGGGCCTAAGCATCACTAGTCATTAATTAGGATAGATTTAATTTGACATACCAAAAAAGAAAAAAACAGAAGAAATAATCAAGTATTCTTGATTGCAATCAACAAAAGATTACAAATGGTTCAATGTAATCAAGCTCTAAAATTAGATCCAAACATGTATTTGACCCCGGGAAACAAAAGGGGTATCCTCTCTTTTTGGTAATAAATTCGAAATTGTAAAGTCATAACTATTATGTGCATTGAGATTTTGCTTTCCCATTTCAACATTGGCAATGAATAATAGGTACTTTTTATTAGATTTTAACCTTTTTTCTTTTTATCTTTGAATTCCCCCATGCTGCTAGATATACGTATTCTCTATTTGCTTGACTTATAATTACTCTACTCTCATAACTATCTTTAGGTATATGTGGAGCTCAATCGGCAGGCCATAAAGATAGTCTTGATAGATCTACGTTCGAAAGATGTCCATAAGCAATTATTTGTTCGTAAGGTTAATTGCAATCGGCTATTCACTTATGTGGAGCTCAGTATGCAGTTGAAAATATGGATGATGCATATGCTTTTCTTTTTTATCGGCAGTAAGTATCATTTCATTCATATTGAAAAAACTTATAAAAGTTCCAAGTGGGTTTTTGAGCATAACAAATCATAAAGGGTTTGGGGTCGATTAGAATCCAACTAAGAGGCATGATATTTTGGGCTTGGGCCTTTACAACTCAAGTGTGTGAACTTCCCAAGACATTTGATATTCACCTTGAAGTGCATATGTGACCTTCATCGAGCCCTTGAATCCGTTTATAAAATTCCTGGAAGAGTCTCGACACACTCAAGAGATGGCGCCAGCAGCTTCTTCCTCTAGATACGAGCCATTGACATTAATTTTCAGAGTACTCAACCGCAGTAGAGTCCAACATCCCGATGAGTTTCCTTGTCTTTTCTTTTCCCACGGGTTTCTAGCTCTAGTGAGTAATATTGCTACTCATTACACATGTTTCAGCGATTACACTTTTCGGGTATGACTCAGTGCCTCTGAAGATGCGGTTGTTCCAGGATCTCCAGATCTGCCATACGAGTATCACGATAAACTCTAGGTTTGGCGACTCACTGGCACTTTTACAAGTTCAGTAAGATGGGCGATCCGACGATTTTCATGTAGTATGCAAGCGTGAAGGACAATTGCGGCCCAATGGTAGGAGTGACTATATGGTTGATGGGCTGTGTTGTTCGATCCCTTTACCCTTTTAAGGCTTAATCAAGCAAGAAGCCCAAGGAAGGAGTACTAATTGAAAGTTGAAATGTACTTTCTTGATGTTCAACAACCAAACGTTGCAAATATGAGTTTCGCTCAAAACGTCGAAACCAAGGACCACCTTGTAATAATGTATTCATTCACTACCTTATCGTCGACTTTAATGGGAAGTAGGCAAAACTAGATACTAGGTGAAGAAGAGCAGGCAAAATTCTTGGGATCTCGATTAATGCACTTTCCCAAATTGCACAAGCATTTAGATTAAGGTACATGCAACTATGCAAGTTGCGAAGAGGGGATTTTCTTTTCCTTTTTTTCTTTTATTATTTAGCTTTCTTGAAAAGAATCGACCTTTGTTGAGAGTTTTTTATTTCGTTTCCGTCAAAAGAAAAACAAAAAAATTAAACGAAGGACCATTTGCAAGGCATTGTTTGAGCAATTCTTAAATCGATATGTCAAGTCTACTTAAATCAGACCGATCTCCTATGAATAGGGAAATAAACCTATTAGTGACCTATCTAATGCCGAAGTGGCAATTATATCACGGGACTAAATAATCCAATTTGCCCACTAATCTACTCGCTAATTTCCTTCCTTAAAAATATGAATAATTTTGACTCGTAGGATGGAAATCAACATTTTCTGAATTTGAAATTTAGTCCTAAACCTTAATGTAGTTCATCCGGCCAATTTAAATTTTGAAGTGAAAATCTACTTAACGTTGGCTATTTTACATGGCACACCAACGTCTACTGCACTATTGTGGATTTCCCTTTCTTTCTCCTCCCTTTCTTTCATTCTTATTGTTCATCTTATTCTCAAATTCTTCTGATTGTCCATCGAATCCGCTCTAATCGTTGAATCCGTAAAGAGTGAGCTTTAATGAGTGAATCCAAAATGGGTCTCGCCAACTGAAAATCGCCCGACCAACACATGGATTATGTGGCAACGCAACTACTAACTAGAGGTCTACTACAAAACCCATTCTGGTTTGAGCCAATCGAGGAAACTGAGAGATATTTGAGGGTTTGTTTCGATTTTCCATCGGATTCGAACGAAGAGAGATGGTTTTAAGCGAGAGGAAAGATTGAGGGTTTCTAGAAGAGGGTCGAAGGTCGTTGCGGATCTACACCTCCTAGGAGGACTAGCTGGATCCTCAGAAGGTCGTGAACTCGTGAGCAGTCTAATGAAGCTGTCCTTTTTAGAGTTGATATTCTCCTTGGCGCGGTGGGTCTTGCAGGGGAGGAGGTCGAGCCATTAGCTAAGAGGACGCTCGGAGGGCTCGGCAGGGGATATCTTGCTGTCGCTGTCGCCGTCGAATTGGTTGAAGACCTTCCGGAGCTCACGGTCGTTCGCGTCCTTAAGGAAAAGGTTGGGTCACTCCTGTTGAACTGCCTAAAGAAAAGAAGGAGAAGGAGAAGAAGATATGGTAAAAATAAAAGGATAAGAGAAAAAAAATCAGAAAATTCCGAAAAGTATCCAAAAAGTTTTATCTCGATTAAGTTCTTCCATGCCAGATAACTGATGCGCCACGTATGATGGCTGAAGACGACTGGATCGTGGCATTAGCATTTTCAAGCAAAAATCAGTTAGAAAGACTACATTGGAATTTATGCAAAGTTTATGATTACATTGACCAATTTGAAAAGTTTAAAACTAGATTGACATCTATACAATAAGTTTATAAATGATAATTTTCCTCATCTTAGACTATGTTCATTTGATACTATCATAGTAAAAACCCTCAATCATTCAACAATATGTATTTGAAATGATTGCAGAATTCATTATACAAGGAAAATTGTGAAAGTTGCATACCTTAAAGTGTGAAGATTGGAGATTTGGATTGTGAGAAACTATTGATAAAAGAAGGGCCATGTTCTCAAGCCACGACTCGGTTGACAGAGATCGGTAAGAAGCGACAGTGGCGAAAATCACCAAGTGTCGAGAGCCGTCCGTCGGCAAGAAAACCCAATTTTAGCCGACAAAGGATATCGGTGGAAGTGGCTAAGTCTTGAAGCAATGTAACTGTCGAAGAAGTGGGAACGAAATAGCTTGATTATGGAGCCGATGATTTCGGATAAAACCTTCAGGGGGCAGCCGTAAAGAAGTTGATCCGACACAATTGCCAAGAAGTGAAGCCAATGATTTCGGGTGCAACTGATGGTGGTAACCGTGAAGAAGCGAAAGCGTCCAACCGGGGAGTAGTAGAATCAACAATTCCAGAGTAACTGTTAGTAAATTAGAATTGCTAGATTGTAAGAGCCACATAGAGCATGTTTCATTTGTTAACTGTTGATATTACGCATAAATACTAGAATTATAGTTTGCACAAGCGACCTTCAATCAATTCAAGAACATCTGTCATTTATTTTCACTTTTAGGTTGTCTTTACATTTACAGTATTCTTAGTATGACAAGTAACGATTGTTCCCAATCACAATATCTCTAAATTCCTCATTGTTTACATTTACTGTCCAAGAATTAACAAAGTATTGTTAGCATCATTTGTCCATTTACTCAGTGATTCATATATTGATAGGTATTTCATCAACTTTTCGGTGGAACATCCTTATATCCCAAAATATATTTCATTGAATTTTTGGCGGAATGGAAACCAAGCTTATTCAGTTCACTAAAAGGCGTGTCATTGTCTTAATTCAATTTAATAGAGACGTTACTTTTTATGAGAACTTCATTGAATCACATCCAAATTATGCGAGAGCAATTACGTTTGAGAAAGCTTGCCATGTACCTTGCAAGCGAGGACTAAGTGACGGTTAAATTTTCATTACACTATGGTCTATTTCATCTACTCTCCCTAAATTTCCAAATTATTTGAAACCTTGAAGTAGAATATGCTGAAAACCCAAAAAGCGTGAAGTGGAGATTAGATTCATGATTAGAAGATGGGGATAGATGCAGAGCAAGATTTGGAAATGGAAGGGGGGATTTTGAAGATTTGCCATTTTCTTTCATGGGTTCACGAAGGAGGAGGAAAATCAAATTATCAGTGATTGGCTAAAGCAGATTCGCATATTTCCAAACTAAATAAATAAATGAGATACTTGCCTCGGTAGATTAGGCACATGACACAAGATCGGTACCCCCACTACCTGTAGGGGTGTCAATAGTTCAGAAATCTGAACCAAATTGAACTTGAACCGTTTTCATGTGCATTAACTTTGAATTGAACCATGGCATGAATGGAAGCGACCGTAGTTTTTTTCTCTTCTTTACTTGCTTCTTGGGCGGTGATTTCTTGGTTTGATTTACAGGCTTTGATGGCCATGTTCTTCATGCAGCATTACCAGCTACATAAGGGAATCAGGTGAACAGTGGTCATTGCGACACCTTTCTGTCTAGTTCAATTTGGCTCGGATCTTCCCAAGGACCAAACAAAGCATGCAAGACCGATGGCTATCGTCAATGGTGGTGTGGATAAGGTCCTCTGGGCGCAACCCTATCAAGGAGAATCGACCTTCTTGTGCCAACATAAAACTCATGACCACCATATGCAACATGAAAGGTGTCGCGATGACCCCAGTTCATCTGATTCTCTGTTGTAGCTGGTGATGCTGCATGAAGAAGACGACCATCAAAGCCCATAAAAAGAGCTCAGAACGCGACCAAGAACAGCAGCGCTCGACATTGTCGTTCGTTGCGGTTGAGCAAGCCACGATGGTCTGAAAAGGTTCGAAGTTGTTCGACAGAGAGACAAGAGGAGTGATTTAGGAGCCCGCTAATGCAATGAGGCACACCCACCCTATTTAAATGACTCGCCGACGAAGACCACTGGGTGTTCGGCTAGTGGGACAGATGAGCGGCAGAAATTAGTGGATTCATGATGAGTTAAATGACCATGGCCAGACAGCTTTATCCGACGCGGAGATCGCTGCATAATCCATGACTTGACCCTTTCAAGACGCTTTTTTGCATGTCGCTGTGACCCATTACCTTCATAGTTGAGCACCCATCCAGCCTTTCGAGCCTGCCCATTCTTGTTTGTCGTGAAGCTGGAGTCGATCAACAAGTGGGCTTATATGATAGGATTGACGACAAAAGTGGAGGATGAAGTAAGGTTGGAAAGTAAATGAGTAAGCTGCTGTGGAAGAGCTACTTGAGCTTGGTTCGTATGCTAGTCCGGCTCGACTTGATTATCCTCGAGTTCAAGTCGGTTTCAAGTAGCTAGAGTACTACTTTGTGAGTCGAGTTTGAGGTTGAAAAAATTTATATTCGACTTACATAGTCACGAGCTCAATCAAGTAGGTGAAATTTTATATATTTTAGTAACATTCATTCATTGTAGTATCTACTAATTCATAAGCACACTGTTGCTAGTCTAGCTTGATGTAAGTGCAAATAATTTTTTTTTTTTTAAATTTTGTGTTTGTGTGTGTGTGTGTGTGTGTGTGTGGATTATAGGGGCACTGCTGGGACCTAGCTAAGTAAAAGCCCATGGAACAACTTGCAAGCCCCATAAGATGGTTAAGCTTCATCATTTGAGTGGAACTCGATCTTATCTGTTGTTAACTAAAGTGGGGTCCGAGTTGAATGCTCAATCGAGTTCGAGTATTTAGTTGTGCATAACCAAATTGAGTCGAGATCAGGTATTAAGTTGTACAGACTTATTGGACTCTATTATAGCCGTACTTGCATTGACTTCAAAGGCCATGATTTCCAAGAATTCCTCCTCCGAAACTCATATCAACAAATTTCTTAGGGGATTTTTACTAAATGATTTTGTCACTCTCAAAACAAAAACCCTGTGAAATCTCTCTCTCTCTCTCAAATTGTTCAAAAAGTTCTAAGTTTATTATACTTTTATCAATTTAGTTCTAAACCTTTTAGTTTTGTCAATTAAGTTCTAAACTTTTTCAAATTTTACTAATTGAGCCTATTTGGCTAAATTTTCAAATTACATATATATTTTATTTTTTTCCGACATAATCGCTAGCCATTGGTTGAGGGTGGGCAACCTTTGCCAACCATTGACTAAGGGCTAGCGACCCTTGCCAACCCTTGGGGGTTGTGAAGCCTTCATTGGCCGCATGCAAGGGGTCATATCCGCAAGCCCTCGCTGTGGCTGCCAGCCCTTGCCTCACCAAATTCGGCAAAGGCTTGCAAGCGCTTGCGAGATCCAACAAGTGCTGGCCCTTGGTCAGTGGTTGGCGACCTTGCCGCTTTCAAAAAAATAGAAGAAGAAAGAAATGATTTATGACTGAATTACTAAAAATATATTAAATTGATGGCTGTTTGGACAAGTCTCTCCTATCTGGATATTGTTTTCATGATGTTAGATATCTCAGATGGAAAGGTCAAAGCACACGCATCCATGCACCCGTGCGCACCCTGCCTTTGCATGTCATTTTCATGGACCGTCGATAATTTGGATAGAATGGTCGCGCACGCGAGAGAGAGAGAGAGAGAGCAACGAACAACACGATGATCAGTGACGCTGGCTTCGAGCGCTGAAGATGACGCCAAACGGCAATCCAAAGGGGATGGAGGAAGTAAAAGGGCATAAAGGCAAGTTATTCTATATTTAAAGCGCTCATTTGGACTTTCACTGGTGGCTTATGTGGTTGAGTGTTTGTCCAAATCGATCAATTAAAAAGGAGGGAATCCACGAGTTTGGGTGGCACTGAAATATAATAAAACAGACTCTAAGCTCGGCTTGACGATTATATTTACAAACCTTTTCGGTCACTAGACCTCGCATGGTCCATGCGTGATCACTCATGGTTGTACAACAAATGATCATTGAATGCTGATCACAAAAGAATAAGGAAAATTGTATGAAAAGTTCTAAACCAATTGCATTTTTTTCCAATTTAATTTAAAATTTTTCAATTTTACTAATTGAGACATAAACATTTTGATAATTTGTCAATTGAGTTCATTGGACAAATTTTAGTCTGAAATTACTGATGTGGATGTTAGTTGTCCTATATGGCACGGCTACAATTGATGTGAACATTTTTAATAATTTCCTAATTATTTTTTGAAATTTTCCTCTTTTTTTTTTTTTTTTTTTGTTTTTGTTTTGTTTTTTTTTTTCTTTCATTTTATTTTCTTTACTTTTGTTTTTTTGGATTAAGGGTTGGCGAATCAACAATGGGCGAGGGCATCGCAGCCCTCGTGGTTGCTAGCGAGGGTTCGTGGCTATGGCTATTGAGGGCTTAGGTGAGGGTTGTGATGCCCTCGCTAGCCAAATCGAGGGCACACAAGCCCTTGCCTAGATTGGCAAGGGCCACGATCCCTTGCCGATTTGGGCTAAGTGAGGGCTTGGTGGCCCTTGTAGGGTCTGGGAGAGGGCTGCCCCATCCTTGCTTTGGCTGGCAGTTGTGCCACGTAGTATGGCCATTACCCATGTGAGTAATTTCCAAGCACAATTAACTAAATTGATTTAATTGGCAAGATGTGAAAATATTTAGAGTTAAATTAACAAAATTGAAAACAACATGACAACATTGTCAGAAGTGCAATAGATTTAGGATTTTTTGGATGATTTTTCCCAAAAGAACGACATTACATGCCAACTTGGTTTGGACTTTGTGACATAGGTTTGCTTTTGCGCAATTGATAGGAGTAGGGATATTGCATTGGTTTGGCATTTAAAAAGATTTAAAAAAAATTGGCTCTATTTATTTCTTGAAAGATGAATGATTTGAATAATATTATCCTAGAAATGATCGGTTGTATAATTTACAATAATGAATAAATCAAGAATATCTTTATTAATCACGAAAATATTTAGATATAAATTGTTATTGATAATAAAAATATTTTCATCAACTAATTATTCCAAGTGATACAAACAATTATTTCTTGGAAATATTTTTTAAATCATTCATTTTTTGTAAAATAAATGGAGCCTTAGTTAGTAAATGAGTAATTGATTGATCTAATGATCTTGTTATGCTGATTTTAGTGAGTACGTGAAAATCATCAATCAAGAGCTTATATTTCTACACGGGTTAATGTGGAGGTGGTCTTTCATTAAGCAGATGTGAAAGAAATTATTAAAAAAAAAAAAACACACATTGGTGTATCTAATAATCTCACTCTACAATATTGGTGTGGTGTTAGCATTATTATATTTTCTTCTTGTTCTTCTTCTTTTTTTTTTTTTTTTTTTTACGGGGTATATGAATCTTTTGAATCCATTACTTTCCATTGATGCATGCAAATCATCTTGTTTACGTGTATGAGCACAAGCTCCGTCAACAGAGTGGCGGGCAAGTCTCAAAAGTAACATAAAATTATTATATTCAAATCAAGCTCTTGATCATTCATTCAGTCTCTTGTGGATGCTGTTGCTGGAAGATAGTGATCATATGGGATTACTTTTTTGCCATAGGGATTGATGATATGAGTTTAGTATTTTATTTTTTTGTGGCAATTAGTGAGTTAGAGCAAGTTGGACCATCGAAGTTTTGAATGGTGCGATGTGAAAAATATTGTAAAAAGCAACGAATCGAAGGTGTAAACTTATGTCAAGATTAGTTATGAGGGACTGCGATCCTACTGGCAACGTGCTGAGTCACCTCCCCATAGCCACAACTTTCATCATGAACAACGTCATCGAAAACCATTATTTTCTTCCCTCACCAAAGAGTAGAGAAGAAAATAGACATTCCCATCAATCTAGTAGTAGGTTGCAGCTACCGGTTTTAGTCAATTTGGCATAAGCTACAGCTAATTAAACCATTGAATACCAAAACCTAACCAGATCGAAGAGGTACTAGTAGTTGATTAGACCCAATAATTGCCCTGTGCCGAAAGTCTCCCATCTATATCTACTTTCGAAGTCAACTGCCTTATAGATCGATATCAATTCTCACGTGTCTTTGGACTGAGGGACGTGGGAAATGAATTCTCCATTAGGTATAGCTTTCACGAGTGAAACGAGGAAAGGCTTAGAACAAATCTGGCAGCTTAGTTTTGCGTGGATTGAACTTCTGAATCTGTCTGCTGCGGAAACATTAATTCTGCATTGAAACAATCTGGCTCCCGGATTTATGAAGAGAACCGAGTCAGTGGGCATTACTATTTCTGTTTCTTGGATCAAGAGCTCGTTCTAGTGTAATGGCAATCCTCCTATTCCTTAATTTCGAGTAATTCTCGACTTTATTTTCGTGTCATCAAAATCCTCCATTCCAAAAAGAGAGTCCATTTGGAACATCAAGGCGTGCTGCCGTTCTTATGTAAAGTCAATGGATTACGTGCAACATGTTGTCACTCTCAGAAAAATACGAGAGAAGCTTGTGCAGGGTTCATTGCACGTCTCGGGTCACATTGCTAACATCTTGACCATTGAACATAGATTAGGATCTTCTCAATTCAAGTGGATAAATCTATATTGTCAATTTAATTTTTAAATAAATGATGTATCAATTGACTTAAAATGAAAGATTAAGATATGTTTTTCACTTTTTCCCATTTTTCTTTCTTTCTCCCCCAAGCAACCCTTACATTGCCACTTCCTCCTTCATTGCCGACACCACTTCCATCACGATGTTGCTACCTGCATTGTGCTATTGCCCACCAACTCAAGGTCGCGAACCTCCACTGCCTTTGCATGCCAACGCATTAGTTCTGATACCGGTGGTGGTGGTGGTGGTGGTGGTGGTGGTGGTGGTGGAGGCCGAGGGGAGAGAGAGAGAGAAGGGAGGGGGAATTGTGGTAAGGAAGAGTGTGTTGGAAAGAGAGAGAGGTTATCGATCGGCAATGGAGGGAGCGACAGGTGGTGGTGGAGGGTGAGGGAAGTAAGAGAGAGAGGGCACCGAGGGAAGAGCATGATTGGATTATTTTCTTGAAAGAAATTTACATAAAAAATGAGGTTCTTCTGATCATTTTGAGAGTTGATAAAGGATCCCTGTCCATTAAATAGAATAATCGAACGGTTAGAGCTCGCAAGAAAATTAAAAGAACCCTTTTTGGTTGGCACATAACGGGGGAACCCCCTTTTATTTTTTTCTTGTAAATGACATATAGATGATAGAAACCTGATTGGATCTTGCCTTCCCTGACTTGGTACCCATATCAACTTGCTTTTCGCGTGCATAAGCGTGTCTAGCCAAGTTGCACCAAAAGATTCCTGGTGCATGTCCACTTCCGAAGTGATCTCAAACCTCAAGCGCTCTCATATAGCTAGGGTTTCCCAACTTTTCATATGGACTCCACCCGAAATGGAAATATAATCAAATCATTATCCCCACTAATTCCCTCCCTCGAGATTAGACATTTATCCACGTGACTTTGTCACTTGGACTTGGCCGGTGGATCATCATCCATTCCAACATTAGAGAAAGAGAGAGAGAGAGAGAGGCGCGGCTTTTAAAGAGCTTTTCATACCACTTTAACATATGCTAATTAACCTGGGTGTGAATATGTAATGATTTTGGAGAGTGGAAATCTACTTTTTCCCTTTGGAGGCATGCTGGGTTATACTTATAATATATACATGATCAATGTCCAATTCGTCCAGTCCTAATCCTATATATGGCATTGATATATATTGGTCCTGTAAAACCAATTTCCATTGATAGTGCATTGCACTAGGTTGGTCTTGGGCTTAATCTTAGTGTATGACTATCAAGTAATGCGAGCGAGAGGTGCTAACTGCGGGCATATTTTCTCTAGTTCTTTAGTTAGCCAAAAGTTATGCCAGAGATGGAAAGTACTAAGTAAGGCTCAGCTGAAAAAATTTTATGCCATGTTCTGATGTTATATAAAATTCCACTAGTCGCTTTCAATAATTCTAGAAATTTATATGTGATTTCTGTATTTAAAGTCAGCTAAGGAACTTCTTTTTTTGCGTTGAGTAATAAACAAAGATAGAAAAAGGACAATTTGAAAAATAAAAAAGGGCAACCCCGGGTTGAGTTTCAGATTCTCCTATTCACCTCACGCGTGAAAAGAAAAGAAAAAGTAAAGGAGAAAGAATCCTTAACAATTTGCTAGTTCAATGACTCTTGGTGCCATTAAATCTCCATCATATAAATTTTAATCGTATTAGGTTTTATTAGAGATTGATACGTACAATCGGTTTATGAGGGATTTGACCGATTCTTATCGTGTTGAATTTAACTCAATGACATTTCGATGCATGACGTCTGAAACTAATTTAATAAATCAATCTCAATATATTTAGCTTTTTCCTTACTCCAATTATTTATTTTGCAGGACATCACTTACTTTAAAACCGGTCAGACAACACCCTCAAATAACCTCTTCAACCCCAGCACTCTCGAATGGAAGCAATGAAGACTCCCGCTGGAGGAGAGACAGTCCAAGTCCGGGGCAGTGGCCACGTCCCCCGCTCGGGGGCCGGGAGGAAGGACCGCCACAGCAAGGTGCACACGGCCAAGGGCCCCCGGGACCGTCGTGTCCGCCTCTCGGCCTACACCGCCATCCAGTTCTACGACGTCCAGGACCGCCTCGGCTTCGACCGCCCCAGCAAGGCGGTCGACTGGCTCATCCGCAAGGCCAAGCCCGCCATCGACAGGCTCACCGGCCTCCCTCCCTTCCACCCTGTCCCAACCCACCCAAACCACCCACTCCAAGAAACGCTGACAACGGTGCCTCATAACAATAATGGCTCCTCCTCGTCCTTCTTGGATTCCTTCTTCCCAGTGAGCTCCACAACGTCGTCCATCAACTTCCACGACCAAGATCTTGGCCTTTCCCTTCACTCGTTTCAAGAACCGGGCTCGGGTCTGATCCACGCTCATCACCACTTGGCATCATCGATGCAAGGAGAGACGCCGACGGTGAGCCATGTTGCAAGTGGCGATCTCTTGGGGTTCGACGAGTCCAACTATCAAAGAATGATGGGCTGGAACAGAGCAGGAGGAAGCGAATTGACATTCTTCATGGACTCGCAGCAAGAGAACCAAGAGCCCCACGAGGTGGAGGCGTTCTCGCATCAGAGGGGTGCCCTTCAGTCCAGCCCCGACATGGCGCTGCAGCTCCAGTCACAGACGCATCCGCCACTTGGGGGTTATGTTAATGATGAGTTGGCGATGGGTGAACACATGTAAGCCGCTGTTCGGATGCCGGTTTTCGCCTGACCAGGTGACGGGATTTTGCGTACGGGGGCGGGGGCGGGGCCGGGTTGATTTTTGTTGTTGTTCTTGGTCGGTCGGGGCTGGGTTGATGGCGAGGCGGAAAGGAGTCTAGTCTCGTTATCATCGGCTTCGCTGAATTCGGATTGAATTTAATGATAATGGTGGTGTGTTTCCAGCTTGCGAGGCACTTTTACTTGTTATCTTCGTTGGTGATTTCACAATTTTTGTGGTACTTTCACAGCAATCATTAGCATATGGTATGGTGTGAAGTAGTGAGTTTCAGACATATTCTTATAAAATTGCATGGTTGCTATCAGTGCAAAGACGTTACCACATATCTAAACGTCCACATTGTCTGTGGTTCCTTTGGATTTGAACTACTGTTGAGCATGGAACCTGACGGCATCGCACTTCCCTCAAATAATTACTTTAATAGATTAATAATATTATTAATGTTTCCGCGTGAAAAACAAAAGATAGTGGTGATCTTTTTAATTCCCAGAGTAAATTCTGTTGCGTTCTCTATCATGATTGATGACATTTTTTTTATTAGTTTGTGTTGTGATGATTAGAAGGTCAATAAAGCCTCTCACTTTCTTTTTTTTTTTTTTTCATTTTTTCAATAACGGCAAGTTATATCCTTAATAGAAATTGTTAAATAATTAAATAATAAATCACACATTCATCTAATAACTTAAACTTTTAAAATCGTTGATAATTGTTTCGCAAAATATCATAGAAATAATTGCACAAATAAAATAAGTACTAATTTTAAATCAAAAGACTTGTAAAGATAACTCCGAGTTTAGTCCCATTTAGCATCGTGAGGGCAGCTGTGATAGGCTCGCCCAAAATGAATTACTGCTCAAACCAATGCGTCGTGAAAGTAAGAAATTTAATGGTAACACTTGGAGGGGTCGCCGGTACTGATCCCCTTCCATACCTTTTCCATTATTACTGTTCAAGAACAAAGGCCTGGAGGCCCAAACCGTACACAAGAAAATAAAGGCCGTAAGGCTCGTGCCCTTACTCATTTTACCAAGTTTAGGCCTAAAAAGATGAAGAGAAAAATACAAATTGTTTTACTAATTGTTTTACCCAAATTTCCTTATATTGATGGACTTTAAGAGTGCACTATTACAACCTTTATGGCTAAATTAATGGAAGATTTCTCTAATTTAAGGATTTTATTCAAGGGTATCGTCAAGGCACTTGTTAGGTAAGAAGTAAAGGAAACTGTGCAGTTTCCAATGCTCTATTTTCCTCATGTAATGTGTAACTAATATATTAAAAATTGAAATATTTTTTATTATTAAGTACAGTTAATAAGTACACTGAAATCACTAATCAACAACACCTTCAATATTTTTCTCCTCAAGTTTTTGCCTTCCGAAGAATAGGAGACTGTACGAATTGATTCGCAAAGTTGGTGAGGGAGCCTAGTGGGATCAGGTTTTGGGCTAAGGCTTACATGTGGCACATGAGCAACATGGAGATGTGGGTAAGGCACTGACAAACAAAAACAAAGAGGCTTTAGAACTAGTACTGATTGCTTTCGAGTCTCTAGGAACATGCCCATTTTATGTTTTTTGGATAAAAATCAAATCTTTATATTAAAATATAAAAGTTGCGCAATTTCACCACAAATACATATATTGGTGAGATGTCATATTGTTGTTTCTTCATTTTAGAAAACCACAATTCAATTCTTGATACATGCAAAAGTATTATTTTATTTTAAAGAGAAGTTTGCTCGACAGCCAAAGAATTGAGCATATGTTGAGGGAATTAAACCCTAACTTTGTGGACTTGGCTAAGCACTAGTGACTTTGGCGTAGAGTCAGATACCTAGACATGACCATTGTGGACTCGAGCACAGGCATCAAGGTCTTCAACCTAGCCTTGAGGAGTTGAGTGTAGCTTCTGTGGATTTGATCGTGCGCTACCACAGTAGACCCAAGCTTGCCTTGATGGACTCAAACTGGGTGGCTTAGGCATGGGAGCTAGATACCCAAGGATAGCTTATGAAGGACCCATGCACCAAAGTCCCAAGTCAAGCCTGGGAAGACCTAAGCATGGCTCTATGGACATGGGCATTAGCACTAGGATCTTGGGCTTGACCTTGATGGACTTGGGCCCTACTACCAAGGAACTAGGCCTAGCCATGATAGACGTGAGTCGTGCACTAATGACTTGGGAGCTGGAGTTAGGTAACTAGGCAAGGCCACCACCAACCTAGGCATGGGTGTCTTAGGCATGGGCATTGGGTCTCGAGCTTTGCCTTAAGGGACTTAGGCCCAACCAATATAGAGTGGGGCACAACTATTGAGGAATTGGGATTGGTTGCGTTAGATCCAAGTTGGGTGCTAGTGCTTGAGAGAGTAAGCCAAGTACCTAATGGCAGTTGGGGACCCAAGCAAGTGTACCAAGGTTTGGGCCTAGCCTCAAAGGGACTTAGACATGGACATGAAGGGCTCAGTCCCGAATTGAGGGACTTGGGCACCACCGCTATGGATCTGGGCCTAGCTGCCAAGGAATTGGGCCAAGCCTCATCATTCCCAAGTTGACCTTGATGGATTCGAGCCAGGTGCCAGTGACTTTGGCGCGGGAATCGAGTATCTAGGCATAGCCATTGGAGACCTCAGGACGGGCATCAAGGTCTCAAATTTGGCCTCTAGTCTACCAAAACATGGACACCAAGGCCTTGGGTCCAGCTTCCATGGTTTAGAGAATTGACATTGAGGTCTCAAGCTCAATTTCGAAGGACCTAGGCTAGGCTTTGTGGACTTGGACCCAACCATCGAGGAACCGAGCCAGTTTCGATTAATCCGAGCTAGATGCACGTGACTTGGACGCAGGAGCTGGTACATGTGGTTTACTGCCGAGAAACCCGAGCATGAGCCCGGGAGTGTATTACTTTAAATGGGTTGAAGTTGGGTTCTTTGCAAACCCATTATCAATTGGGCTTTGCTTGATGAGACCCATTTAACCCCTGTTTAAAAATTTGGGCAACTCATATCCTGCCAAACAAAACGTAACAAATATTTGTTAAAATATGGGTTCATAACCCATCTTGCCAATTCTAATTTTCACCTCATTAGTGAGTGGACCTGGGGGCTTTCAATTTGCAAAAAAAAAATTGTAATGGTCAATGAGAATCCTTTCTTGAACAAACCAACGATGCTGGCCTCCTAGATGTATATATTCTCTTCAGATCCACTACCACTTGTATTTCTAATTTTTGAAATTTTATCAATATTATACCAAATTCCAAGTAGGAGGCTGGATTGGTGGCAGATATTGCTTGGATTAAACTGGCTTTCACCCAAGCCCTCTCTCGAGCTTTACATAATCACGACCCGATTGATTATCATAAATAGGGATGGCAAAATATCCGTCCCCTCATGGGGTGATAATCCGCAGGGACCCCGCCAAGGTGGAGCAGAGCGTGGGCGACAACAATGCGCCGGCAGTGGCGCAAAGCTTTGGTCAAAGCGTGTTTCGCCCGCTTAGCTAAGGATGAGAGGTGATTCTGGCTTCAGACGCAGGTTTTGGGATGGGGAGAACAGAGAGGTCCGGATGTGGAGGGGGTTGTATTTTTTTTATCCTCTATGTCTAGCTCAATTGAACATTAATGGAAGAATATTTGCAGATCAGGAAGCTGGTCATGTGTCTCTCTCTCCAGTTCTGCAAGAAGGTGTGAATATAAATGTGGAAATAATATGTATTGAATAGTCTGAATATGATTTCTTTTTGTCATAACTTTAAGTGTGAACGTAAGAGGTGTATAGCCGAAGAAATTTCTAGTCTACGATGCTCTTTCTGGGGGCTTTGGGATTGTGGATGCCCAAAGAAACCATTTGCCAGTGCATTACACCTTCCGATATAGTAGATGTATTTTGGTGTTACGATGGAATGCTTTGGGATCCGTACTATTTACTAATAGTCTGAAGTACACAGAGAAAACCAATTCGCATATTATCCTTTGTTTGATGATCTTAAAATAAGATGAACCAAAAGCTTTTTCAAAGGATGTCAAGTTCCAATCTCAGCATCTTAGGCAGAAATCTTACATTTTTCCCATTTTTTTTCTAGAAAATAATGGTATGAACTTTCGTCTCAAGTTGAAAACTAGTTGCAAAATAGAGAAGGTGATTTCGTTGCGCAGTACCGTGGGGGTCTGCTGGTATATGGATGAAGTCGCGACTCCATGTTGTACTGATTCCTCCGCAAAGTCATTTTGGCTTCCTCCACAATTGATAAAATAAGGAAGGATCTGCAAGGTTAAACCTCAAATTTCAACCCCTAAATCTTGCAGTACAGATCACGAATGCGAAATTCTTGCAGCCCATTGGAAACGTGAATTCGCATGCGAATTTCCTTTTCGTCACAATATCAAGCTAACAAGCTAACGTGGTTGACTTTTCTTCAGCATCCTAACTTCAGACGAATCAAGTGGTAACGTAATGGAAACAAACTTGGCCAATGTATATATATTATAGAAAAATGAAGGAAAGTGGAAGGCGGCAAGTCAACATTCAACAGTCAACCCTTTGAAACTACACGGAGATTAGCTCTTCTTTTCGTCGGTTTAGTTTTGGATGTTCACACAAGTTCCTCAATCTTCTCAAAAAACTCCCCACATTCACCTAACTACATATAGTACAGATCACATCGGGGAGGCCTCTCATAGCCAAAGCATATAAGTTGATTATTATCTCTCTCGTTTTCATTAGATCTCTTGCTTTGGCGCGTCTGTATATTCACACACGAGTATGGATGAGGATCACGATGATCACCTTCCACCCATATTTCCTCACAAAACAGCTTATGACTTCAACAGCAAGATCCTGCTCACCGCCATCGTCTGTTTGTCCGTCGTCCTCGTGATAGTCATCCTCCTCCACTTGTATGCGAGATACGTTCTTCGCAACCGTGCCCGGCGCGCTGCCGCCGTGCATGCTCTGGCCCTCAGGGTCGCCCATGTGCAGTCCGGTGGCGAGCCACCCAAGACTGGCCTAGAGCCGACAGTCATTTCCTCGCTGCCCTTCTTTATATTCAAGCGAAGCGACCGCCACGACGATGCCTCAGTCGAGTGCACGGTTTGTTTGAGCATGTTGGAGGATGGAGAGACGGCGAGGGAGTTACCCAATTGCAAGCATATTTTCCATGTGGAGTGCATTGATAAGTGGCTGAGCTCGCAGTCCACGTGCCCCATTTGCCGCACCGAGGCCGAGCCCTGGATGAAGGCCGAGCACCGCGAGCCTCCTGCTGGGACAGCTGCAGCAACGGCTCCATCGCTCGAGAGCGTACCCTCTATTTTTCCAGGCATGCCGGATGCTGTGCATGGGGCGAACAAAGACAGCAGTTCGTCAAGCGTGCGATTTAGTTCATTCAGAAGGATGCTTAGTAGGGATAGATTGTCGCCGAGAGTTCAATCTCGTGGTCAAGAAGATGATGACATAGAAGATATAGAGAGACAATGATGCAACAGCTATAGGTAATTACAGGATTTTTTGCCAGAATTTTTCATTCTTGTTAATTACTTTTGAATGTTACCAAATATTCTACCTTTAGGAGAGAGTCGCTGTTGAATTGCTTGAACATTTTCCCGAATGATGACTCATGTGGGGAAAATTAATTAGTCAAAGAAATGAGCTGGTTTAAAGTTTTCATATAGTCGGCTTGACGGTGCTGATGAGGGCCAATGAGATCTGGTGTTTGGTAGCCTAAGGTTTGAATTGAAACGATGAGTGGACTATTAGGTGGTGGCAATGTGCGGCACGCTAAAGAGCCATTGACCTGTCGAATGAAACGTATTGTCTCTGCAGAAATCAAGATCCTGAATTGCAGGAAATCGTTATAATTAATAATGATAGCCTCCAGTAGAACATGAAAACTTCCGTACAAGCAAAGTTAAACTGCTAACATTTTGCGTCCTCCAAACGTGTTGACACAGCTGTCGATGCATCATCGTCATTCGCACGAGTTTGAACGCATAGACTTGTCACAAGTATTAGATCCGAAATTTAATTTGTTGGACAAGCACATGGAATCAACCTTGGTTAGATCGACGACAGCTACTATCAAGATCATGATTGTAAATTACAGTATATCGGATAGTGGAGTCCATCTGAAGCTGAAGGTGATGGGCGAAAGATTGTGTCCATCGAATTAGATTGAAGAATTAGCACTCTCCTCGAAATGAATTAAGAAGAGCATCAAACGAATGCGTGCTGATTTCTCTATGCAATTTCATATAGTCTGCTCTGCTTCACAGCTCAAGCATGAGCGCACCGATGGAGGCTTATGAGAGAAGGGATCTGATCAGTGATCTCAAGGTAAGCCGTAGGGAAATAAGGCAAAAAGTCTTTGAGATGAGCTCACCTTCATTGTACTGAAAATCCGAAAGTCCAAACCATCTGGGTCTTGATGATGCGCATATCAGTGCCTTAGATGGGCTCGAATGGAAGAGTTAGGTGGGGCAGAAATTGCTCTCGCTAAGATTCTCTTTCGTATCTGTCACGGAAATGCAATCTCCCACTAGATTAAAAAGTGCGGTGCTTTATCGACTCCTGATGTAAAGCATTTGAGTTCATTCACGTAAATGCTTCAAGCGAACTCGAAAAGGAAAGAGATACGATGTTGGAAATAACTGTCCTGAGGATTTCCCTTACGTTTTCTTTCACGTAACTCTCTCTTGAATTTCGTAATTCCCATTCATTTGTCTAGATTTTAGGAATGACGAAGGTGTTTGCAAGTCTTTGGTCCAGCTTAATGAAAGAAGTTTGTCAACTGCTCAAGACGCAAGGCAGCGTTGCCACACTTAAAGCAAATGATTGATTCGCCATGTCAAATGGAACTCTAGCATCGAAGACATGCTGAAATGGCACAAACCTTCCCTAAGAGGACTACTTCAAAGCAAATGAACATGGTGGTGAACTGGCTCAATGGAGTTTTAATTCAGAGTTAAGCATTGTCATAAGACGGAAAAATCGATCTGAATGACAAGCCTCAGTGTTCACAAACCAAATAAGCCGTGAACTTCAATAAAGCCTCAGTTTTCTTACAAAGTAAATTGCAGGGTCAACAAACCTATGATAATCCAAGAACATAGTCGAGAACGTACACCAGTAACAAGGAGAGGGGGTAAAGCGCTAAGGCCAAGAAACTCATCCAAAGCGGAAAGGTAGTGCGGAAACTGGCGATTGCGCCCATCACAAGGCATACAATCACCGTCACCAATACTTCCGAGAAGAAGTCCCATGTCAGTTGCCGCACGTAAACTAAGCCTAAGAACACCGCCAAGGACAGGACATTTCCCATGGTCACTGATCCATATATCTGCACCATAGTCTCTCATAAGTTTTGTTACAGTCACCTTCATTTGTGGCTATGTGAATTAAGGTTCATAAAGACCCATAGATGCCAGAAAAACGTACCTCTGAGTACGTTAAGGACGTGGTTCTCTTTTTCTTTCGACTGGAAAATGTAAGGCACGAGACAACCTCACTGGAGCAAGCGAACGGAAGGATCACAAAGGACACAAAGAAGGAAGGAATACTTGTGGCGGTTGAAAAGTTGTCGACTGCGTCCACAAGGGGATCTGCAGTGACGGCGGCAATAGCTGTTCCGAGAAGCAGCATTAGTATCGCTTTGGCAGTATTCCACTTCACGTTTTCTACGTCATCCACCTCCAGCTCATCTTCCTGGTCTACCAACTGATCAAGCTGTTGCTCTGTCCGCTGCATGGTCAATTTTCGTTACAACATTTTTTAGATGAACACTGACTGTAATAATTGTAATACCTCGTCAAAACTGTCCAGAAGCCTTGTTGTCAGGGATGTATCATCTTCCACATGTGCTCCTGCTGCAGTGCGTCTAGCCCTTCTGAGCCATTTAGAGATTCCTTCAATGAACTCAGCAGAATCGAGTTTTGAATCCCGAGAAGTGTCGAAATCCTCTATCACTTTATGGACCGCGTCATCCATGTTTATGTCTACCTCTTCAAAATTGATTCCAATGATGAGGGCTCGTAGCTCTTTTGAGGATAGGTTTCCATTAGAGTCCGCATCAAGTGTCTCAAATAACCTGCAATATTACGTTGGTAGAAAGTTAGATCAAGTTCACATTGTTTTTAAGAAGAATAAAAGTACATCTGATCTCTCCTTGACTATTTGAGTTTCACTGAACTGACGCAGCTTTTCCTTTCTTGCCATAAATCAGCTTATGGTTATTTGTCCATTAACTGCTGGCATTCATCGACTTTTTCATGTTCAAGAATGTTTAATTTAGGAATGTCATCTCCATATATGCGATTTTTCAGGCTTCCCTAGTCCTTACTTCAGGGTTCCCAGTAATTGCTGAGGAACATGCCACTTTGAAGGTGAGTCGAAAGGTTCATAAAGTGACGATGAAATGATGAAGAGTAGAGGGAAAAAGGAAGCAACTAACTTTTCTATCACAGCCGTATTGGGTTTGCCTTCATCAGTAACTAGCTTTCCAAGTTTACGAGCTTTGAATTGCTGTAGGAGTCCTGATATTATGCGCTTATGCATTGCATATGCAATTCTTCTTTTCTGGATTCTTGGCTGGAAAATCTGCATTAGTTTTTGTTGTCCAAAGGGCCACAATTCAGAATACATCAGCTTATGTCATATGAAATTTGCCGATGTGGCTTGAACTGTGACAGCTAGTAGACTTTGCGAGCATTGAGTTTCGCTGAATGAAAGTGGGATTACCTGGTAGAGGCAGTAAGACAGCAACAAACATATGGAAACAATGAAAGAAACCAGAATTGCGGCTCGGCTTAGCGAGCTCGCTCCAAAAATTTCTGGTAGTTGGACTATTATGAATGGAATTATAGAGATCATCATGATTCTTGCTGCATAGCTTGTCCAGATGTCAGTGCTCACCCCAGATCCTGCAACAGCCACCGTTATTTGAAATATAATGTGAGTTGCATCTAAGTAGACAACCTATAACGGGGGTCATTTTCAAATCGTTTTAGTCAAGGGTCCTGTTGCAATACCCAGTACAAAGGAGTAAAGCTATAAAGATACTCGGATGGGGGAAACATTGTCGCTTCAGATGCAACATACAAATATAAAAATCATGCACTTGTTCCACTTGAAACATTCAAAGATGATCTTTTGAGGAGCCTACTTTCTCTGCATATTCATCTGTGAACATTTGGTCCGATAACTATGCCATAGAGCAGAATTATGCAAATCAGAGCTGATGCAGTTGCAGAGCTTTGACCTTCATATCCTTTATTCAGTGGGCATTCATAACCATAAGTATGATCACTGCGCATTCAAATAGAGTTCCGAAAGTACCAGCTAAGCTGAATTTTTTTGTATCCTTTTGATCCACGGCAGTTGAGTTCTCAATATCGCATTTTCCGACGATAATGCAAGTGCCCCATAGAACAGTCAGGAGCATTACTGTCGATCCAGCAAGCAAGCCCATCCCGACAGAGACCTGGCTTTGAGCATCTTCTGTGCTCCCAGAGACGCCAGATGCTACAAATAAACAGATGTTACACTCGCATAAGCCATCAATTATTCAAATCAACATGCTGAAAGGAATGACTTCAGGACTAGCTGATGAAGCCAATGAAGTTGGACGACCACAGACATCAAGAGCTACCAATCACCATCCAGAGCATATATTAGTCATCGGTGGGATTATGATGCCTCATCCATATAGCAATAATAAGTTCATGTGAAAAGAAATGTCTCTACAGTATGCATATGCAGCAGAAAATCAAGACATAAGGCTAAGAATTTATAAGGTACAACTATCTCCGTCCTTGCTGTCTCCTTTCTACAGGCCAACCGTACAACCATCCTGAATTGCAGAAACAGTAATTCTCACGATATGATTTCGTGGAAGAAATGCTATATGGCATTGTAATTAGGGGAAAGACTACAAAAATGGCAAATTTATCCTCAACTTTTTTTTGTGATATGAAAAATCCCAAACTTTGCAAACTATGACATATTTACCTCATTAAGAACATTTTCGTCTTATTCTTTCTGTTTCTTTTTTCTTTTTAAATTTTTTTTTTCTTCTTCTCTTCGCTGCCGCCAACGGAGGGAAGTCGGCGAGGGCAGCCCTTGCCTGGGTTGGCTAGGGCCACCCTCGCTCGATGTTGACAAGGGCCACCCTCGCTCGATGTTGACAAGGGCCACCCTCCCCCAACGCCGGGCCTGGCGAGGGGTGCCCTCGCCAGACGCCGGCTTCCCTCCGCCGGCTCGCCATGGCCGGCGGAGGGAAGAAAGAAGAAAAAGAAAAAAAGAAAGAAGTTTTTAAAAATAAAAAGATCAAAATGCCCTTAATAGGAAAAGATCGCTTTATTAACCTCAATAAAACACGAAATCATTTTTGTGAGAATTACTGATCCAAAGACCTAGAGACCTCACTTTTACCCACATTTTCCTTACTGTTACCGCTTTGGATTAAGGATGTTGATGCTAGGATGACCTTTTTGCATCGAAACATGGATGAGAAAGAATCTTAGCATAGGTTACAATTCTGACAAGAAGGGACTACATTTTAGCAAAGCTAGTAAACAAGCTTACCAAGGATAATTGTAGCATCAGGAAGTGAGCCAAGTACTGGCAGAAAGAGACCCCCAATAATGCCAGGACCAATAATTTGCAGCAAAATCTCACTTCCATCGGACAACAGCTTTGCCGATAGGAACATCAGGTAACCATACGCCAGAATCAGGAAGACATTCCCCCATACAGTGGAGGTGCACGGCAAGAACCCATATGTCTGATCGCAGTCGTCCGATGAAACCAAATGGCTCAAGAACAGCACCGGCTGCTTTACATATTGAACTGCCCCAAAGATAATACCAGAGGCTGAGTTTTCCTCGATCTTACGAGCCTGAACGTGGCAGACGAGCAAAAGCAAGACGGCTGGAAGCAAAAACTGAAGCACTTTCATCTTCGCCATTCCCGGGGACGAAGCCTCGTCCACTAGCTTGATTAATACGAGGATTTGGATCTTATATCGGACTTACAAATTTGTCATTTTGTCAATCTTCAACTCGGTCTTCTAGATGGAGAGGATTAAACAAAGACATCAGAAGTTCATCTTATACAATCAAAGAACCAGCATGTGGAGTGGTTGAAGTCAAACCTTCCAAGGATAAAACCTTGAACGAAAGGAATATACTTTTCAAGTGAGGATTAAACAAATTGCTACACTTAAAATAACGTGTTCGTGCAGAGATCGGATGCAGACTTCGAGCAAACCGGCTTGTACGATACTAAGCAACCACGTGTTTTAGACAACAAAGTAAAACCACCAGTTGTCATTATATATATATTGAATTGAATAACCATAACTTGCGGAATCATCAGGCCTGAGCCTTGAGGCGCAAGCTCTTATCAGTTCTCTGATGGCAGTGAGCGATGTTGGTACACAAGTAGTTGGTAGAACCGTAGAAGTACAAGTCGGAGATCTTTGCAGATCAGAAGGTTGGTCACGTGTCTGTCTGTCTCGTTCCGGGAGCTTTTAAATCTGAAAATGCAAATGATAAGTAGTGAATAGTCCGAAGGTGATTCTTCAAATCAAGTTGCGTGTGTATGCAAGAGAAGTACAGCCCAAGACATCTCCGTTATAAAAAATAAGTTCGTTTTCTGGGTTATCCAAATTGACCCGGAAGGAAAATCTGAGAAAGCTACACCCCACCATATTGAAGTCGACATATGATTTTGGTCAAATTACAAGCAACAGTGCACTTGTATTCCTGAAATTTACGTGGGAAAATTATCAAAAAAATCCTAAACTTATTATAATTATGTGAACTTAATCTTTAAAATTATTTTTTTGACAAATTAAATCATAAACATTTTACAATTATTCTCAATCAATTTATTCCGCCAAAATTAGCGCTAACTTGGCAGCTGATCGGTGCCGGCGTGCTTTTTTTAATAATTTTTAAAAAAATTATTAATTTTTTTTTTCCTTTTTTTTTCCTCCTCTCTCTTCCTCCCTCCTCCCTCCTCCTTCCTTTGCCTCCGGTCGCCGGACTGAGGCGATCCGGCGGGGCGGGGCGAGCCCCCGCCGGATCTGGCGAGGGCTAGCCTCGCCCGGCGACCGCGAGGCGAGATCGAGCCCAGCGACGGCGGGGTCCGCATCCTCCGCCGCCGCAGCGGGAGGAGTCGGAGGAGGCCCAGGCGGGCCTGCGGACCTCCGGCGGGGAGCTGTAGATGACGTCGGACTCGTCGAGCTCGAATACGGCGGCTTCATGGGCGGCGGCGGCGGCCGGCTCGTTGGAGAAGAAGCGGTAGTTCGCCCGGTTGGCGAAGTAGCTCCTGCTCGCGGCCATCGAACCGGTCTCGAGATCTCTCGGTCGCTCTGTAAAATTTCCATCCCACCGTCGCTAGGCGCGAGCTCCCCTCGCGGTCGCCGGGCGAGGCGAGCACTCGCCAGATCCGGCGGGGGCTCGCCCCGCCGGATCGCCTCAGTCCGGCGACCCGCCAAGGAAGGAGGAGGGAGGAAGGAGGAAGAGAGAGGAGAAAAAAAAATTAATTTTTTATTAATTTTTTTAAAAATAAAACATTATTAAAAAAGTTTGCCGGCGCCAGTAGACTGTCACATCAGTGTTCGGCCAATTTTGGCCAGATGGACTGATCGAGAATAATTGTAAAAGGTCTAAGATTCAATTGATCAAAAAAATAAGTTTAGGACTGAATCGGTACAATTACAATAGGTTTAGCAATTGCATTCCTGAAATTCACATTGAGATCCTTAGGACAAGAACAAATAGGAAAAAAAAATAATTATAAATGGAGAAAGTGCAAAAGAATCTACAAAACATCTTCTAAGTATGTTTCCAACTTTGCCAAACTCAGAATGACAAGGTTCGAGAAAGAAATTCAATCGGACTCATTTCAACAATTTCTGAAATATGGAAGTGGAAGATTCATGCTAGAGAGAGTGATGGGTAGATCGCTTTGATTAATATACATGTGATTAGAAGATGATGTCAATTAACATACATACACACATTTCATCTCCTATAATCTTAGTTAGTCTTGTATATTATGCCGGAAGGACGCACGCCAGTAACTCCATCGGTGATTATGCTGTATTACAGAGCTTTCATAAACTACTTTGACCATGAGTCATGCTACGGGCTTTGGCTATCGCAAGGTTCTAACAGCCAAATATAATTCATCTCAATGAAACGTTCCGTTAAATTAACCAGCACTTCCAAATTTTACAAGAAACTTGAACCAAATAATTGATGTTGTGATCGAAGTCCTGATTACCACAAGAAATACTCGGTATGTGTAACAAACTTCAGACTCATTTACGCGTTGGAGATGAACAATTATCCAAATTACATATCCTAGATTCAATATGCTTGAAGAACTCTATCTTGACAATTGAAATTTCGATATACAATTTGCATTGCCTTTATTTTAGCATATAACTCCACGTGCTACGCATAAGAAAATGCTGTCAGAATTATTTGATGCATGAGAGGAGCAGTTCTTTCACAAAGACTCTCACCTTTGAAACAAACAGCTTCGTAGTCAACCATCATAGAATTCCCTCTTACTACTACTCTACTCATGTGATATCATTATCTTCCTTCAAATACATTCAGTGCTCATTGACCACCATATAATTTTTTCGTGGTATTGTCAATGTTCTCACAAGCGTTTGGAGAATCACTTGTAAGTGATTAGTCAAAGATGGCAAGCATAATCATAATTGCAGAACCTGCATATTTCTCTCAAGACATGAATGTATCGTCAGTCGACGATACCACCAATCTTTTCAGGAGCAAAAAGCACTCACTCAGAGGCCGTTCTACATGTAGCGGCAAGAACAAATCATCTGTATATTTATTATTCTGGTGAATGTCGTTCAGAGAAACACTTCCAATCTTCATACAGCACAATGACAGAGAAGCATATCCAACCATTTCTGTCTAATCATTCTATACCAACATCAGAATCAGATATAAAAAAAAAAAGCACAAATTTTGTCCCTTTCTTCGAACTCACTCCTTACATTGCCTCATTTGAGCTTGCCTGATCAATAAGAGAAACTGGAAAAGCAACAGACTAATGGGTCAAAATGGCATGTTGATTGTTATCCATGGACTTGGATACAGTTAGGGGTGCACCATCATGCTGCCGGATCAAAAGAAAATTGAGACAGGAATATGTGGAATAATTGGTCATTTCACTGTAAAAAGGAGATTTTCTCTCTTCTCTGCCATTAACTTTATTGTCTAAAATGGCTATTCTTCATTTCTCAATACATTGGTGGATATTCAACTAATTTGTCAGTCCTTCTCTGTTCCACCTCAGAGGCAGAACATCATTCTTCATGTAAATGGCCTAGATAGTAGCTATTAGTAAAAGGAATCATGCGAAAATATGATGGGAGACATGCTGCTGAAGATTTTCACTTATGACAAGCCGCAAGAGAAAAAGTGTGCTTGCCTCAAGCATCTGAAGCTGCAGGTATAAGACTGTGCAAGATGAGAGCATCCGAACTGTAACCAAATCCATATTGTGCTTCAAAGCTTGGTTGAAACAGGCGCAGTTTGACCTTGGATTTTCATCATACAATGGTACTTGGCTGGAGGAATAGCACCAGCCTGCACACACAAACTCACTACAGCAGGGGCATGACCATAGAAATTCCTTCCTTCGTCTACCAGCACAGGAGGATCTTGAGGTCGAGGGAACCAAACAATATTTGAGGGCACCAGATCATCCACCTCAGCCTTCTTCCAGAAGTGACCACCACGCCAACTCTGGTACTTGAATACCCCACATACCCGAGCCTTGTGGCCAGATGGCCCAACATGAACTTCTGAACAGTACTTGCAGACTTTTGCTGGGTAAACTAATAATAACTTCTGCACACCAGACCTAAGCGTCTCCCATGCCCTCAGAGTCCCATTTGCTATCAACATCAGATCATCAGCCGAGATAACCTCGGCTTCATTGCCCTCGATCTGAGCATCATCAGATTCAGGCATGCACTGCAGATTCTCATCATGCAAATCAGCTCCAGCCTGATAGCATAGCTCAACAACAGCAGGTATACGATCATAATCAAACCGCTGATGGTGCTTTATGACATCTTGGAACATCATTTTAAGATGAAATGCCTCAACCGGTACAAGAATATCTTTTATTCCACCGTTGATCCATTCGTGAACTCGATTTTTGCCACGAGGCCTATAACCACAGCATGTTTGAATTAGGTGTCCCTTTTCACCTACATATACTTCCGAACAGAATCTGCAAAAGCATTACATATACAAAATAAGGGCTTTCCTTCCATGGCTCTGAGACTGCGAGACAAGATAGCAACTTCCTTACATACAATTGCAGGTCACATGAAATTGGCATAACCATACCAAACTTGGGCATCAACGTAAGAACAAATAAAGATATATGCCAATAATCAAAGGGTTCTTTTCTTTTCACATGTTCTCTTGACAACACATTTGCATATCAAAACTTCTTGCAGGCTTCTTCTCCCATGAACACGCCCAAGCATAAGGCGTACCCACCTTCATATTGATGTAGTACACTAAGATAGGATGATTGTCAATGGGATTTAGAAAGAAGATTATGGTCCCCAACACCATGGTACAAAAGCATCATGCGGTAAGAGATTGCAGAGGGGTCATTTATGTTGAAACTCCATTAAATTAACATGGGCAAGCAAAAGCATTCCTCATGAACAGTCTTTGAGTGATAGTAATAACGGTAAACATGGACTAGAAAACGAACCAACTAGGATGCACAAGAAGGGTGGGACCGCCAAGACAGTTGAAAATGCATAACAACATAGAGCAATTTAATCTCACAATCTCAAATACTATCAGAATTAAGCCGCAGCCAACCTAATTTCAAGAGAACATTTTTTTCCAAATCTTTCCTTGATGAGATTCTTTCATTTTTCTTTCCTTTTGTGGGATTTAGGATGAGGAAGTTCTAGGAAAGTACAGACACAAAAAAATAGGAAAACTACTCAGCTCGGTACCATTTTAATTCATTCAAAATGAACATTAATATTTTATCCCACTCAGAACCCATCTCATATATCTGACCATTTTTGCATATTTATGTAAGACTAAATGCATGGGAATGGGGAATTATATCCCCCTATTTCGACTACTAAATCAGACTTGGTGTTGATGTCACAAGGTGATGATCCAACTGATTTGAAAGAATCTTATGGCCAATGTTTCTTTTACTACAACCACAATTCCATGTATTCTTTCACAGGCCAGCAAATGCAACTTATAATGAAGAAAATTTGTTAATGAGTGCCCTAGGGGCACTGGTTAAGTTGCTATGCATTAACTGTTCTAAAGAGTGGGCAATCCATACATTAAAAATTTAAAATATCCTTTCATGTCAATCAAATGCCTCCAGGGCACCCTTTAAACAAGACTCAAACCAAAAACATTCTCAATCCACAATCCTCTACCAGATCTTTTCCCATACCCACCAATGCCAGAGAAAACTAGTGTTTTCAACAACCTGAGACCCATCCTGCTATGTTATGTACAAACTACAAAGGGGCTGGAAACCACTTTAAGTCCAAAAGCATCTGCAACCAGGTGACTTTTGTCATTGATTGGCATTATATCTGTCGTTCAATCCTAATTAACTCCTAACTTCTTGATCCCATCACCCAATACCATGATCATGAAGTACAAACCCCCAAGCCGCTCAACCGAATTTTACCAAGTGGTGTCTTTTAATTCAATAAGAATTAAGCAGTTCCAAACAGTCAAGTCAGACAAAATGGATATGCACGATCATAAATCATGGTTATATACTTTTACAACCATCTTGCGATGCTATCTCTATGGAATAATTATGGTTTGGTCTGCCAAACTTACTTGCAAGCTGCAACTGGGAAGAACCTAAGAAGCGTCGATACGCCCTGGATGAGCAAAGTCCTGGCCTTCAACACTTCTTGCGCAACAGGAACCATACCGGGGACCGGATAATCCTTGGCCCTACCTTCAATCCTCTTCAGAATCATAGGCCGGAGCTTTTTCAAGTCCACTTTGGCGCTATAAAATCGGGCATACGTGCCGCAAAAGTGTCTCCCTTCAAGCAAGATTCGACATAGTTCCCTCCTAGGAACCATCGCAACTCCTCCACCTAATGAAAATGGTAAACACTCGTGGGTCCCTGTCGGTGAGGAATTTTATCAACAACCTGGCGGGCAAGGAGCCAGGACAAACCGAAAATGTAAGATACCCCCGTTGCTCGAAAATTTGACGCAACCAAGGCCGCGTGGACAAGCGACGCGGTACTCGGTTACCGGGGCTAAACGAGCGCGAGCTGTCTCCCTCCGACTCGTTGCCCTCGGGAGCAGAATTCAGCGATTCCGGAGGTGGGTCGGAAGGAGATGGTCGCGGCGTGAATCAAGTCGGGATTTTGATTCGAAGGCGCACGTTAGTCCTTCGCCCACAGCGCCCGGAGTCCTCAGCCTCCGCAACAGCAAAAGAGGATCTGTCGCACCACAGCAAAGGAACAGACAACCGACATCGGCCGCGTTAGCCAACAGAAGCGCCGCTGACCTCAAAGGCGGGTGGCGCAGAGCAAAGGAAGCATCCCGAAAGTAGTCTGAACCTGGATGGACGGACGTCGAGCTCAGACGCGGAAACAGAGGAAACGCATAGGAATTCAGCTTGTCATAGCAAGCTAAACAGAACTAAAGACGTCTCTTTTCGAGTTGGTCGTGTCTTCGGATGGCACGAGGAATAGAGTCTCCAGCAGCGTTATGCTCCACGCTCTGAACCAAAGGGAAAAACGCATTTGCTTCCCTCGGTTTAAGGTTTTTTGGCTTCTGTTTCCCTGCACACTTCGAGTGCGTTTGATAATGCTCGTATTCGGGAATAATTTCTCATTAAAAATGATTCATTTTATTTTTGTTCTTGAAAATAATTCTAAGCATTGTAAGTCATTTTATAATTGTCCAATATTTCAATTCCAGGATAGAATTATTTTTGGCATTGTTCTCAAATTTCCTACTTCAAATCATTTTTTAAAATAATTTTATTATTTTTTTCCACATTTTTCTTCTTTTCCTTTTTTTTTCTCCATTTTTTCTTCTTCAAGGTAGCCAGTCACTAGCCTTGGGATGATTATTCAATGGCCTCACTAGAGCGTTGCTAGCCCTCGGTGAGGCCGTGCCTTGTTGGCCAAGCCTCGCCCTTAGCCTTGGCTTGGCGAGCGGCCTCGCCCAGATCTGGCGAGGTTGAGCTCGCCCAGCCACTGGTGGGGCTTAACCTCGATGGGCCATCGCGAGGTCGACCTCGCATTGCCCCAACGAGGTTGAGTCCCGTCGGCGGTTGGGTGAGCTAGCCTCGCCAAATCCCAGTAAAATCAAGCATCTTTGGTGGCTAGGCGAGCCTTGGCAAGCTCTCGCGAGACCGGTTGCCGTGACTAGCGACGATGGGCGGCGAAAGGCGGATGGTGGTGGACAGTGATAGTGGCAGCAATTGAAGAAGAAGAAATAGAGAATAAGAATAAGAAAAAAAGAAATTAGGGAAAATAGATGCATGTTTCTAAAATTGTTTTCAAGAGCAAAAAATCAATTTTTTTTTTTTTACTTTTCGATTTTATTCTAAATTTACTTCTGAGAACAAAAAAATAAAAATTTGTTTTCAGAAATAAAAATTTTACCAAATGGATTTCTATTTCAAATTTACTCCCGAAAACAAAAGAATAAAAATTAATATTATTTTGGCAAATTGCTAAAGAGGCCCTTCACATCCTAAGTTCATGGAACCAGGACGGACGTCGAACTCAGACGCGAAAGAAGAGGAATCGCATAGGAATTCAGCTTGTCACAGAGAGCGAAACAGAACTAAAGATGTCTCTTTTCGAGTTGGTTGTGTCTTCGGAATGAATACAATCTTCAGCAGCATTCTGCTCCACGATGGCTCTGAACCAAAGGGAAAAACGCATTTGCTTCCCTCGTTCAAGGTTTTTTTGGCTTATGCTTCCTTGCACACTTCACATCTTAAGTTCATCGAAACCAAGAAGTAACATTTTTCCTAATTTTTATCCGAGAAAACCATGAGTATTTTCCCATTTATTTTGTTATGAAATAATTCTTAACACCACAAAAAACGTCAACTTGATAATTTTTTTTTTTGCCTAAATTAAATCTCAAACAAGCATATATGTAATAAAGTTACTTTCCATTAATTTCAATTATAATACATTGTAATTGACAAATATACTGATTTGGCTTTTTACCCTTCATTCCAATTTGTAGTTTTTTGAAAACAGAAAAAAACGAATGATAATTTTATCATAATTATATCCATTTTTTGTGGTCAAAAATTAATTTAGAATAAATTTGAGATTTTTTATGATCAAAAAATTATTCTAGAGTAAATTTATTATAAATATGTCGGTTTAGTGTTTTTCTTGATATTAACTTAAATACTAATGATATGACGTTGAAGCGTAGAATATTCAAACAAATATGGAAACCATAACTTATAAAGATACAAGTCTAGAATAAATTATAAAGATATCTTTAAAGGTTAGGATGAAAGTCACAAAAAAACTACTTTCACATATTAACCACAATATCTTTTGGTGAAACCAAAAACTCCCATCTTATATCTTTTTTTTTTTTTTTTTTTTTGGGATCAAAACTACTTTTTTTTTTTTATCTATCGGGAGTTATTTGACCATATTACTGTTTCACTTACGAACCTACCAATGTGACCACTCCGTAACATATTTATTCTAAATTTTTTCTGTAACACAAAAAATCCTTAATCTTATATTCATATGTATTTTTTAGATACCAAAGGAAACACATAAATTGACTCGATGTGTACTTGCGATGCGCGAATGCGACGCCAACACCGTTCGCTTTCCGTGGTTCGTACGGGCAGCCGGTTCGGATCTTCAAAATTAGAAACGGGGGTCGACTTGAATGACCCGACGATCGATCGTCCGCGGCCGCTTTCCCCTGTTCAATTTCAGAAGCGAGGAGGAACGCGTCCTCTCCGGCCGCCCGAGAGCAGCAGCGAGTGAAACACTGTCCAGTCACCCCCCCCAACCTTCTCTCCTCAGCCATGAGCTCCCCGTCGGCCTCCCCTCTGCGCCACCCGCCAGATCAAGCGGCCGACCCGCCGCCCCATCACCCGGAATCGCCCGAGACCCAAACCCTAACCCTCGAGGCGGACCCTTCCAGGTCCGACGGGGACTCCCAGATCCTCGTCCAGGACGACGACTCGACCCAGGACCAGCCCGACCCGGCCCCCGCCCCCGCCCCCGCCCCCGCCGCCGCCCCCGCCCCCGCCCCGGCCTCCGCCTCCTCCCGCCGCGGCGGCGCCAAGAGCAAGAAGGCCGCGCAGAAGCGGCGCGCCATGGCGAAGAAGTCGCAGCAGAAGCTCGAATTGCTCGTCAAGACCTTCAAGCCCGTCCCTTTCGCCCCCGGCAAGGCCCTCGACTTCTCGCGCCGCGAGGACCTCCTGCGGCGGCTCGGGCTCTGGGAGTTCGTCCGCCTGGACTTCGACCGGCCCCTCTGCGGCGGTCTGATCGCCCAGCTGGTCGCCAGTTTCAGCAAGATCGAGCGGTGCAGCTACGTCAATGGGGTCAAAGTTCGGGTCAGCCGGGCCGACCTGGCGCGGGCGCTGAAGCTGCCGGCCAAGAGGGTCGTGGCCAGCGCGGAGGGCGCAGGTGAGGGTTCCGAAACCGAGGAGTCTATCGGGTTTGTTTTGGATTTAGTGTCGAATTGGATGCTTTTGCATGATGATGATACGTGGATGATGCCTGATGAGATTATGAGTTGGGACAAGTTGATTAGAGAAGGGAGTTTCGAGAAGGTGGATTGGGCGGGCATGATGTGGTTTATGGTGGAGAAGGAGTTGATGCTGGCCCCCAATTTGGAGAATTGTTACTATGCGTCGCACTTGCAGTGTCTGATTAGGTCTCAGCGCGAGGAATTGTTGTCGGCAGCGGAGGTCGAAGTGAAGGATGTGGAGGAGGTGGAAGTGAAGGATGTGGATGAGGTCGAAGTGAAGGATGTGGATGAGGTTGAAGTGAAGGATTTGGAAGAGGCTGGAGTGAAAGATGCGGAGGAGGATGCAGATGGTGGTGATGTGAAGATGGCTGAATTGGAAGAGCAGAGCTTGGAGTTGAGCCTTGGACAAGAGAATGCCGATAACAAAGCTGATGAGGAGGAGAAGGAAGGTAACAAACCTGAGGAGGAGAAGGAAGGTACTACTAGCATTGAATTGGGACTTTTGCAAAACGAAAAGTTTGATGTTGAGAATGAGGACAATGCTCAACTGAGCCTTGGGCTTGAAGAGAAAGTTGAAGCTGAAATGGACGACAAAAATGAAGCGGGTCTGGTGGAGGAGAAGGGCGTCGAAATGGAAAAGGAAAATAAAGAGGAAGGTGGATTTGATGATATCATGGATTCTCAGGAGTGTAAAGAGGAGGAAGAAGAACAAGGTGGGCAGTGGCTTTTGGATGGGAGAAATATATCAGGAGAGCAATTCTTGCAGAGGTGCCGTTTTAATGAAGCTAATGAAATGAGGTTTGATGTGGATCAGAAAGGAGGAGTGGAAGGAGAAGGAGTAGTAGGCGAGGAACAAGAAGACGAAGAACTAGAGGAAGAGGAAGAGGAAGAAGAAACCAATGAGGAGGAGCAGCAAGAGCCCGGAGGGTTCAATATATCTCCAAAGTTTAGTGATTTAGAGAGGTTGCCTTCATCAAATCTTCTGCATGTTTTGGAGTCTGCTCATATTCCTTTTAACACTGGGATGCAACTTCGAGATGATTCTTGTGGGGAGTTCTTAGCTTCAAGAGCTGACAGTCACTTGGGTCCAAGTTCTTCGTCCATCTTTGGCAACGTGAACAAGAGAGAGATTGATACTGACAATGACAGGATGCATCACCAGCTGAATGGGGGAAACAAGCGGATGAGGACTGACGGTTCTTGGGATAGTAAATCACTGGACTTCAATATGTGCATGGAGCAAGTGCAACATTGGGTGGAAAAGGCAAGGATGGCGCATGAGGCAAAAGAACAAGCGTTTGCTGAGTCCGGCATGAATCAACAAATATTCCTCGGTGAGCTGCAACGGCGGGATGCTTTGATCGAGCATTTGCAGAAGACAAGTAATGAAGAGATAGTGAAAAAGAAGATGGAAATATATCGACTTGAATGTGAACTCTATATGATGGCGAACCTTCTAGATGGCTACAAGAAGGCCTTGAAGGAAACCGACCGGAAATTCACTGAATACAGGGCTCGTTGTCCTCAGCTTGATGAGCCACTTTATAAAGATGTTCCTGGGTCTGGCGGTCTTGTTTTGAGCATTAGGGAACTGGAAAAGCAGCGGTTAAAACGGGAAGAAGAGGAGAAAATGAAGCTTTTGGCTATGAAGGACAAGATTGAGGAATTCGAAAACGTTTTTACTGTCGGCTTCAAAGAACGTCTTGAAGGAATTAATCTGCTCAATGGCAGGTTGCACAATGTTGAGAAGGGATTGGAACGTTTGAAGGAATCAGCGGAAAAGCATAAAGCCTCAGAAGCAACAATTGCTATTGCTTCAACGGAAGAAAATGTCCCAGAAAAAGCAACAACTGCAGCTGCTGCTCCTATGGAAGAAAATGTCCCGGAAGAAGCAACAATCGAAGCTGCTGCTCCTATGGAAGAAAATGTCCCGGAAGAAGCAACAACCGAAGCTGCTGCTCCTATGAAAGAAAATGTCCCAGAAGAAGCAACAACCGAAGCTGCTGCTCCTATGAAAGCAAATGTCCCAGAAGAAGCAACAACCGAAGCTGCTGCTCCTATGGAAGAAAATGTCCCGGAAGAAGCAACAACCGAAGCTGCTGCTCCTATGGAAGAAAATGTCCCGGAAGAAGCAACAACCGAAGCTGCTGCTCCTATGAAAGAAAATGTCCCGGAAGAAGCAACAACCGAAGCTGCTGCTCCTATGGAAGAAAATGTCCCGGAAGAAGCAACAGCTGCAGCTGCTGCTCCTATGGAAGAAAATGTCCCAGAAGAAGCAACAACCGCAGCTGCTGCTCCTACGGAAGAAAATGTCCCGGTTGCTGCTCCTATGGAAGAAAATGTCCCGGAAGAAGCAACAACCGCAGCTGCTGCTCCTACGGAAGAAAATGTCCCGGAAGAAGCAACAACCGCAGCTGCTGCTCCTACAGAAGAAAATGTCCCAGAAGAAGCAACAACCGCAGCTGCTGCTTCTACAGAAGAAAAACTCTCGGAAGCAGCTACAACTGGTGATCCAATGGAGGAGTGAACTTATCAGGAGTTCTTTGCTTTGCAACATTTTGATAATATATAGGTAGCTTCCATGGTGGCTTATATTTTCAGCCTCTTAACAATGAACAGGTTCTTGATTTGGGTCAACATTACCCCCTTGTGTTATTATGGTTGGCCTATTCTGTAATTTAAGCGCTTTGTTGACTGGAAGATAGGGGTTGGTATTGCAGTTCTACTACATCTAATGGTTGCTTTGCTTAGTCTTCATACGGATCCTTTGAACTGCTTGCAGTTGATTTTGGGCAACAGCGAACCATAGCGAGAACCATGCCGCAATGGTACCTGGAAAAAGGGACACAACATTTTGCAGATGATCTTTTGGGTACATTAATTTAACCCTATGAGCTCCAACAGAGCTCAACGTGTGATTTATTATTACATGTTCTTGTTTGGAAAACCACTGCTTTATTTATGCTTGAGAAATGATGACACGTGATAGATAAGTCCTACAAATGTTGAACTTTGTACCTTGAGATACGATGACTCGTGATAGATATGGTGTCGCTGCACATATAGTTGAAGGCTTGGTTTGTAATTGTCCAAAATGTGCTAGCATTTGAACTTCAATGCAGAGCAGTCCACTGCTTCTTGGGCAGCGAGTTTCTGATCTCTGTCGTTGCTTCTCAGCGAATTCCCACATGCAGGATCACAAATTCGTTTGGCTGCAATAAAATGCCGAATGAAGTATAAAGAGATGATTTTTCTTTCCCTTTGCCATAGATTAGGCAACAGGCCTCAAGATAGCTGTTCTTTGAGACATAACAAAGGAGGATAACATCTGTTTGTGAATCGACTGAGCTTTGCGGTTGCTCAGGACTTGTTTACTACCTGCAGAGGCCCACGGCTTGGCGCAGGCCTTGAATTTTTCACTTTGGGATATCTCGATTGTTTAATCAATTTTTTTAACTTTTATTTTCGCTGCCACTAATTTCAAGTGGATGGTGTGGCTGTCTTGGCTCTGTCAATAATGGGTATTCCTATCATTTTTCTTTTAATCTTTTAAGCAAATAAAGATTAATTCACGATTAACCAAATACTCATGAATGGGTCCAGACATATTGGCGTAGAAGTCAATTGCATATTCTCATGGGCAAATAATATTGCCCATGGCCAAATTATTTGAGCAAAGTGAATGCGGAAGAGACCTTAATTATGTGTTAGTTTAGTGGAACAATAAAATGGAATGCGTGATTAGAGATTTCAACACAAGAGCATGAACTGTACTTAATTGAATGGATGATGCCCCGTGTTACTTGGCAAGTGGTATAAAATTTTGTTGGAGTACCCCTTTTAGTGGGTAAGTTTGTGCTTAATTTCTGACCTCAACGTTCGGATTCGAAAATTCATGTTAAAATTCACCCGCTTGACATTCCAAATAAATCACAGTTTGCAAACTGTTCTATGACTAGCGAGTGGCCATCATGTCGCGTGCAATTGGCAATATTCTTCATGTGGTTAGTACTTAGTACTTGGTCAAGGGTTATGTAGAATGTGCGCGTGTAGTCTGATGCATTCACTGTATTCACTTTCTTGAGAATTTTTAGCACACAGGATCATCCTTACAATATGCGATCTAGTCTTCAAAAGAGGTTCACTTATGTAAATTTATAATGCATTTTATTTATTGAAGATGACTTAAGATGGAGAAAAAGAGCCACCTAATTAATTGCTCATTTCTTCTATGAAAACAACTGAACTAGGCGATCAGTAACTTGTTCTATTGTTGACTTTGCACATGAAAGGAAAATTTGACGCAGCAGTTGGAGACACAGCCATAGTTTCCAACCGTTGCCAATTGGCGATGTTCTTGCAACCTCATGCCGAGTCTTGTCTGCAAATGGTCATTACTATAAAGCTCAGGAGATTTTCTCGGATAAAAGGAAAGAGGAGACCCCATATACTTCCCTCTCCTTGGGGAATATTTTCAAATTTTACGTGTTCTTAGCAGTTTAAGTTGATGGATGCATAGCGGAATGAATATATATTATATTTTTGTTTTAGAAAACAAAAAGGACGTACGTTTCCCTCCTCTCCCTTTCTCTCTCACGTTTTCTTCAAAGGAAAACAGTGAAGCGCGAAAGGCCAAATTTGCTTCATCGGATCGAATTGCTCGTTTCTCTTCCTCCATCAACGTGGGTGTTTAATCTGGCTAACAAGCGTACGCTCAAATCCGTGGTGTGCTTTACGATCGGTGATACGTGTAATTCCCGGCTTCGTCTTCCTCATTCGATTTAGGGGTTCGATTCGGTGTCGAATCCGGTTTCGGGATCCGTTATTCCCAACATTGGTATCGAGCCCGAGTTCACGTTTTTCCCGATCAATTTGATGTTTTTCTTCGATTTTTCGCGAAAACATTCTCGGTCGTACGGATCGGGCGTGAAATCCCGACACCCGAGCACTGTACGTCGTTTTTTCTGTGTTTGCGTATGTCGAAATCGAAATCTGAAAGCACTAGGTGAAAGGCGACGTCGAGACGAGTCCGAGGAGTGGTCGACCGCCGCCGGCGACACCGCACGCGCCCACACGCGCGGCCGGGAGGCGCCAACGCGTGGGCGCGACGCGCCCGAAGCGCGGGCTATGGCGGCGCGTGCGCCACACACGCTACGGCGATTGAACCGCACGTGCGCCGGCGATCGCCTGAACGGCACGCGCCGGTCCGCGGACCGACGCGGCCGACGCGTGCCACGCGATGACGTCATCGCGGACGTCATCCAACGGTCGGTAACCGCTCGGATGACGCGTCACCGATGACGATGCCGCGACGACGGCTGGGCGGTCACCGGCCGGGCGACCGACCCGCCCCGGGACCCGACCCGACTCGAGGACGCAAGCATGCGCCAAGCACGTGCGGATGACGCCGCGTGACGTCATCCCCGCACGTGCGAGGCACGTGCGGTTGGTCCGCGCGAGCGGTTCGACCGGCCTGACCGGTCCAACCGGTACGACGCGGCCCGGCACGCGCGAGGCACGTGTCGGATGACGTCTGCGTGACGTCATCCCGCGCACGTGCGCGGCACGCCCCGGGCGATTCGCCCGAACCGGCCCGATGGCGAGACCGGGTCCGCCCGGTCTGACGACCCGCACGCCCGTTGACCTGACCCGTTGACCCGTTGACTGACCGTTGACCGACCGTTGACTTTGACCATTGACCCGAAAAAAAAAAAAAAAAAAAAAAAAAAAAAAAAAAAAAAAAAAAAAAAAGCATTTGGTCCTTTTTCATGTATGCCTATGTGGTTTATATGTAACTCTTTTTTTTTATTATGCATGTGTTGGATAAATTATGGAAAATTATGTATTTTCCCTTATGTAAATTGTGGATTATAAGTGATCCATTTTTAGTTCGCATTTGTTGCGTGAACTATGATGCGTCATGCACGGATACCGCAATCCCGAGAACGGACGAGGGAAATGCAAGACTTAAAAGGCTGATGAAAGATTTAGCTGATTATCGGTGGCATGACGGTGATTTAGTATCACATGTGGTCGGGGTCAATCGATGATGGAAATCATCCTGAATGGTTATCTTACGCCGGATTTTGAGAAGGTGCCAGCTATGATGAACACTCTTCCACCTAAATGGCAAGCAGTGTTAGATCGGCTATGGCAGTCAACGTGGTCCCGGGTTATAGGGAGCTAGTGGAAGCTTTGTAAGAGAAAGACTATAGGATTGAGTTGGCCAAAACTTCAACCCTTAGAATGAGCGCCACATGGCGTAGGGTGAATGCGCCTTGGTGGCGACATGAAAGCTCTCCAAAAGTTTTTCCATGGTTGGCAAATATGCCTTCAGTTTTCTAAGATATTTTGAATGATATATTAATTATGAGATGTTTTATGAGTGTAAATATCTCTTTCCATATTGATATTTTTCTCTCGTATATATTGCTTAGTGTAATGTATAATTGTATTATGTGAAAGCATTATTTATTTTGTTGGATATTAGATATTGTTGCTTTTGTTATTGTTGATTCTTTGTGGGTAGTTAGTCAGTGGGTAGTTATAGAAGTTTTGTAACTTCATAGGACTTATTTTGCATATGGCAATTATATTAATAACAATTTTGAGTTAGGATTTTGGAGGATGATTGGAAACATAGTGACCTTTTGATTCTGAAACCTTACTTAAAATTGTTCATTGATATAATGGGTCTGTGCAAAAATAGATGCATAAGTGATAGGCATTAATTATTCGTGCATGTATGTCCGATGTGTTGGACCGATGGTTTCAAAGAACTAAGAACGTGATTGCCGATATGAACGGCAACAATTGAGAAATATTGAAAATGAAGATTCAATATGTGCTGGAAAAGCAAGAAGCACTAGAAGCTCTTGACCATGTTATGGAAGATCTTATGAATGTTGTGCGCCACCTTGAGCTAGGCGAGGACTGCCTATCGGCATTTGAGTCGATAATAGATATTTGCAATGCAAGTTCTAGCTCAGAAAGGGCTTTATGCTCTAAGTGCAAGCGTATTGATTCGTTCAATATGTGAGAATGCAAAGGATTAAGTCCTTGTTGCGAGAAATCAAGAGTTAACCAACACAAGAGAGGAAAACGTCCTCAAGTGAAGAAAATGTCAAGGGTGAGGTGTTACAATTGTGACAAGATAGGTCACTATGCTCGCGACTGTCGTGAGCTAAAGAAGGTATACACCTCGTACATTTGAGAACTTTGCTTATGTGCCAAGTTCGTATTATTGGCTGAATCCAATCCTTTGTGGACTGTAGATTTAAATACGACAGACCATGTAAGGAAGGATAGAGGATCCTTCGTGAAATTCCGACGATACCAACTGGAACTATGTAGATCTATGTGGGAAATAATTTCAAAGTTGAAGTTAAAGGGATTGGCATCTGCCAATCAAACATGCGTGGTGGACGCACCTTGTTCCTACATGATATTCTATATGCTCCGGAGATTCATCGAAATTTAATGTCTGTTTTGGTGTTGGTTAAGCTTGGTTTTAGTATGAAATTTCATAATAGAGGTATAGATTTGTATTTGGATACAAACTACTATGATTGTGGTCACTTTCTAGATGGTTTCATTGTACTATATATTGACTGTAGTGATGTCAATATTTGTTATTCCCTTGTTTCACGTCTTCTATTTCATATGATAATGATGTGATTATGTGGTATGCTAGACTTGGTCATATGGGCCTACAACATATGAATAGACTAGCCAAAGAGGGCTTGTTGGGCAACATTGAAAAAAAGTCGAATTGCCCAGATATGAGCATTGCCTAGTAGGGAAAATCACAAGGAAACCATTTGAAAGGTAAAAAGAGCTGAATTTCCTTTGCATTTAATCTAACCCGATGTACGTGGTTCAATGAATGTGAGAGAAAGGCATGGGGCTGTTTATTTCATCACATTTATTGATGATTATACTGCGTTTCGGATATGTCTATTTGATTTCTCACAAATCTGAAGCAATAAGTTGTTTGAAGGTTTATGACCTGGTAGAGAATCAATTAGATAAGAAAATAAAAGCATTGAGATTCGATCGAGGTCGAGAATATTTATCTGATGAGTTCAGAAAATTATGTGATGAAAAAGGAATAGAAAAACAGTTGTCTATTCCATATACTCCTCAACAATATGGTGTTGCAGAGAAAAGAAACAGAACTCTACTGGATAAGGTTAGGTCAATGATGGGGCATGCTAACTAACCTATCACTTTTTTTTGGAGTGATGCGTTGTTAGCTGCAGCCTATATACTTAACCGGATGCCTTCCAAATCAGTTGCTTCCACTCCATATAAGTTATGGACAGGTAGAAAATCGGACTTAAGTTTTCTTGAGTCATGGGGTTGTGCTGCCTATACACATGAGTCCTCTCACAAATTTGGGAAATTGGGTCCCAAAGGAAATAAGAGTATTTTCATGAGATACTCCGAACACTCGAAAGAGTATGTGTTCATAGGTGAGCAGGAAAGTGGGAGTATAAGTGAATTTGAATCACGGGATGTCACATTCTCAGTGAATGAATTTCCTAAGAAGGGCGAAATAGGGGAAGATTAGTCCCTATTTGAAACCTTGGATCAAGATAATGATATTAGTGGAGTTCATCCAAGTGGGAGTAATATGAGAAGTGATGAATTGAATTCAACTCATTCTCAATTGCAATCACATGATGAGACGACATCATCATTATCTAATCCAAGTGGGAGCATAATGGGGAATGATGTGCTAAGTGTGCAATCTCCCATACGGCGAACAAGTTGCCAAAGTATTCCCTTCGACGCTTTGACATTGAAGGGGAAACTTTTATGATTGTTCCGCAAGATAAGGATGAGCCAAGAAATATTAATGAGGCTCTGAATTGCCCTAATAAGGAAAAAATGGATTTATGCAATAGAAGAGGAAATGGAGTCAATGAAGTCAAACCATATCTGGGAATTGGTTGATCTTCCAAAAGGACGCAGAGCTATTGGGAACAAATGGGTTCTCAAAATAAAGCAAAAGGCTGATGGCTCGATAGAAAGGCATAAGGTTCGCCTTGTGGCGAAAGGGTATAATCAACAGGAATGAATTGATTATGAAAGTACATTTTCTCCTGTAGTATGATTTACCTTGATTCGCATAGTTCTGGCAATAGTGGTTAGTATGGATCTTGAGTTACATCAAATGGATGTAAAGACTGCTTTCCTCAATGGAGAATTAGAGGAAGAAATATATATGGAACAACCTGCTGGTTTCATAGTGAAAGGCCAAGAAGAAAAGGTATGTCGACTTTGGGGGTCGATATATAGCCTTAAGCAGTCGTCGAGACAATGGTATGTATACGTTTTTAATAATGCCATAATGGCATATGACTTTACAATGATAGACGAGGATCATTGTGTATATATCAAGAGATCCAATGATCAATTTGTGATCATATCATTATATGTTGATGATATGCTAATTGTCGGAAGTAATATGGAGTTATGTTAATACTGTGAAGAATTTGTTATCTTCCAACTTTGATATAAAAGACATGGGTGATGTTGCATACATTCTTGGAATTAAGATTTCAAGATTGTAAACCCATAGACACTCCTATTGCAAAAGGTGAAGTATTGAGCCATAGACTGTGTCCAAGGACTCCACAAGAGAAGGAACAAATGAGATATGTTCCTTATGCTAGTGCTGTTGGAAGCTTGATATACGCTATGATGTGTACAAGACCTGACATATGTTTTGCAGTTGGAATGGTGAGTAGTTACCAATCTAATCCAGGTCAAGCACGTTGGAAAGCCGTTAAGAGAATACTGAGGTATCTAAAGGGGACTGCTGATTATATGCTGAGTTATTAAGGAAAGGATCTGCAACTCAAAGGCTATTTTGATACAGATTGGGAAGGAGATTTAGATGAAAGAAAATCTATCTCTGGGTTTGTTTTCTTACCGAATAATTGCACCATATGTTGGAGCAAAGTAAGAAACAAAAGTGTATAGCCTTGTCCACGATGGAAAGCGAGTCCGTGGCATTATCAGCAGAAAAGTATATGAGAAGATGTTTGGCTTAAGAGATTATTGGATCATTTAGGTGTTATTGGAAGTGCTGCAGATTCGTTATTGGTTAACGATGATAGCCAAGCAGCAAAAGTGTACACCAAAGATCCAAAATATCATGGCAAAACCAAACATATAGATACCAAGTATAATTTTGTCAAAGATATGATTGCACGAAAAGATGTGAACTTAGAGTATATACTACGCATAGAATGGTAGCAGATCCTATGACAAAGCCAATACCTAGAGATGTGTTTTGTGGCTATATGAAATCTCTAAGATTGCGTAGAGCGTGATGTACTAAATATTGTAATTTCCCTAAGTGTTCACAATTTGATGAATTTGTGTTTTCATCATTAATGCCTATGAATCTTTGTTTGATCTTTATGCATCTTAATGCTCAGTGCATTATTTTAAGTTAAGAGGAGTATGTCGGACAGATATAAGATTAGCCCACTCACATGGGTAATCGCCTCTATTTACTGTGTGATAAATAGAGATAAGACTGTTTTTAAGCTTATTATCTAGGTGATAATCGAGAGCTCAAGCTTAAAACGCGTATGTCGCCTTAACTGGGTGTTAAGATGAGGACATAATTCTTATGATGTCCGAAAGTAAAATACCCCACATATTTTACTTTATCTGTCTAAGATGCCGATGTGAGTTCGATGAATTTTGTGAATGAGTAGATACGTGAACTCAAGTTAGACATTGGGTATGTCTCGAACTATCATCCGTACGGTATTGAAAAGTGTAGACATACGCTCCATGGGAAAGGAGTTAATACCGTAATACGTATTTCATACTACGTATGCATGAGACGACCAATAAGAGTGGCAAAAGTTTGATCTCAACTTTTTATGTCGTGTGAGACTCTTGAGGAAAAGAGTTCCTCAATTCTTAGTCCCCTCATGACTCTTACTTATTCTCAAGATTTCTATTTAGTGTTTGCTATCTTAGGATGTTGCCAATGGTCATGAGTTTGATTCGATCTAATGGGGCATTTCTAGAAAAGCAAGCTAAACTGAAATTGAGAGTTTGAAGGAAAGAGGAAGATCGATTTTGGAGAATCACATTGTAGTTTTGTATTCATAGGTTAACCAATTATGACTGTCTTTTGTGATAATCATAATTGTGAATACAATATATATATATATATATATATATATATATATATATATATATATATATATATATATATATCATTGTTTAAAAGAGATCAAGAGAGATATAAAATGTGATCGATCGATCTAGGTACGCATACTAAATCTACTCGGGATGTGATGCCCATTATGAGCTGCTATATATTCCTACAGAGATGTATAGCAATGAGCTCTCAAAGTATCTGGTCGCACGGATTATTCACCGGTATGAATGTTGAAGAGAGGAAAAGAGGATTCTGCTCACCCATCATGTTAAGTGAGAGTCTATGATGGATTTTTACGATGGGGATGAGTAGGGCATGTCCGCCCATGTTGGTTTTGTACCACCATGTGCAAGTGGGAGATGATGGATTTATTAGATGGGCTTAAGGCCCGTCCGCCCCTGCTGGGCCCAAAAAGGCCCGGCCCATGGGAATATGGCCCGTGGATGGGGGGAGGTATAAAAGGGAGGAGAGAGAGAGAGAATGAATATATTTTTTTTTGTTTTAGAAAACAAAAAGGACGTACGTTTCCCTCCTCTCCCTTTCTCTCTCTCACGTTTTCTTCAAAGGAAAACAGTGAAGTGCGAAAGGCCAAATTTGCTTCATCGGATCGAATTGCTCAGTTTCTCTTCCTCCATCAACGTGGGTGTTTAATCTGTGGCTAACAAGGTACGCTCGAATCCGTGGTATGCTTTACGATCGGTGATACGTGTAATTCCCGGGCTTCGTCTTCCGCATTCGATTTAGGGGTTCGATTCAGTATCGAATCCGATTTTCGGGGATCCGTTATTCCCAACAAGACTTACTAGGGTCCAATAATTTTACATCTTTTGTCTTAACATGATGAAATTTACTATAGATATAATAACTAATCCCCTTCAAGAAATGACTTGCAATTACTTGCTTTCTTGAAAAGATATTCAAGTACCGATGAGACGAATTGTGAGTTGGGCTTTCACCTTTGTGCCACGTTATATATCTAAAGTTTGTATCATCCAATGAAAACACATACTAAAATAATTAAAAAGAGTCATTGGTAAATTAGGATGTTATCGTCGTAAATGGTAAATTTGGATATTATCGTCGGAGGGTGTTTTTAGCTTGTAAATAGGCCAAGCTCGAACATAAGAACGGAAACATCAATCAGGTCTCTCATTCTTAACGTGGAGGATGATATTGAAAGACGGAAAAAAAAGGCTCAAACCAAGTTAACCAATTCAAAAGCTGTCTTTCCTCGTATCTCACTAGTAATAAATTAAGGCTGCTTTATTTAATGGCGATAGAGAATTGTTGCTTAACATATTTGCAGAATTTAGCATTTAGGAAAGGTCATCCTTGCCCCGGTCGGCATAGTTGGCGAGGCTCTTTTCTCTAAACGAAGAAGACAAAAAGAGAAGTATAGAGCGGAATGTTTGGATTTAGTGCATAGTCATAAGCAAATAGAAAGTAAAAGCAGGAAAGAGAATTTAAGACACAACGTTTTATTGTGGTTTACTCCTCAACTAGGGTTACATTAAGTAGAAGATTATATAATAATTAGCATCTCATACTTTTCTATTACTTTATTCAATTACAAGAGAAATAGATTATATACACCTAATAACTATTTATGGGCCTAAACTCAAACTACCAAGGCTCAAGCTATAAAAGTCCTTTGACAGCTTGGGAGTGTTGTCTTGCAACCCCATTTGGGGCAGCCTAGGACCCTTGCTTGCTTATCATAGAGCTCTTCATGCTTTTCTATTGATGGAGGATATGGATTACACCTCATCGATATATAGTTGATAAAAAAGTTAAGTCCACTTTTTGGTCCCTAACTCTTGTCAAATATGCAATTGGGTTATCGTACGTTTTTCTTGTTTATTATTAAAGTCTCCTTATTTAATTGATTCGTTCAATTAAAATTTCTAACTTGTTTGATTTATGCAACGAATTCTTCCATCACCTACCACGGACAATTCCACCAATTTTGCAAATGTAAGATAAATTGATGTGACCAAAAATGTCACGCTGCACCAACAAAGTACCCCTAAATTTTTTGTGTGCGTGTGTATGAGAGAGAGAGAGAGAGAGAGAGGACCTAACCAAACAGTACTTTTGCATCAATTTTTCTTCTTACATGAAAGTTCCATTATCTGCTAAATTTGACTCTACGTGCTAACAAAATGAAACCGATTCAGATGTTGTGACAACAAGTCAAATATCGCTAATCGCTAAGAGTACGCTCCGCTAAGAGTACGCTCCGTCTTCCTAATGGGTCATTTCGATGCGTGACAAGAGCAGTCAGCGGCGTACAACTACAGCTTGTCGAAGCCGTTTCCGAATTCTCTCATCAGACGCCTGGGCGCTGCTTGAGCTTTTGGTAGCTCCGTGCAGGAATGTAGCTGTGTCATACTTCATGCATGGACTGCATTTTTGGCAGAGATCAACGGGGCGATGTCTTCCTGCTTTTGGGCACTCCAAGCTAGAAGATCTAATCAGGCTTCTCGCAACCTCGTGCTCGCATGACGAACTCGCTTTCCTCACGTTCGATGTCGCCGCGAGACGTGCAGGAAACATAAGCTGCGCGGACCACTCATTTAAAGCATGAACTGGTAGGGTACTTTCCTGTACTAACTAAATACATCCGAATCTGTATAAATCAAGAGGCCATTCGAGCGGATAGGCTCCAGTTTCTGTATTACACTAGATTGGCCGACGATGGAGCCTCGTTTGATTTCGAGGAACCTCAGCCCGATTCTTTTCGTCGTGTGGATCCTGTGTGCACGTTCCGGCGCGTTTCCAGGCGATCACTTGTCTCTGAAGTCCGACCAGGCGAGCATAATGGAAGACAGATACGAGAGCTGGCTGGCAAGGTACAACCGGACATACAAAAGCAGAGCCGAGCGAATGCTGCGGTTCCAGATTTATCAGGCCAACGTCTTGTACGTCGACTTCATCAACAGGCTACCGTTGCCGTTCAAGCTCACCGACAATGGATTCGCGGACATGACAAACGTCGAGTTCAAGGCAACCTACCTGGGTTTTCACAGGAGGACGAACCGGAGGACTGATATGGAGACTAACGTTACCGACGAGACCGACGGAGACATGCCGGTGAGTTTCGACTGGAGGAAGGAAGGCGCCGTAACTCCGGTCAAGGATCAAGGCCAGTGCGGTATATAAGATTCAGCTCTTCTTCATCTTCTTCTTCTACTTCTTTTCCCCTCATTTCATCTTTTCTTCTAAGTCAGCATGCTCACTCTGCACGTTTAGGAAGTTGTTGGGCTTTTTCGGCGGTGGCGGCCGTTGAAGGCCTCAACCAGATCAAGACGGGGAAGCTGGTGTCGCTATCGGAGCAGGAGCTCATGGACTGCGACGTGGGGAAGCACAACCAGGGCTGCAGCGGCGGAGAGATGGACACCGCGTTTTCCTTCATCCAACGCAACGGCGGCATCACTTCCGAGTCCGATTATCCCTACCGAGGACGGGACGGATCTTGCGACGCGGCCATGCTCAGGAGTCACGCGGCCACGATAAGCGGATACGGCGATGTGCCCGCCAACAATGAGCGGAGCCTGCAAGCCGCGGTGGCCCGCCAACCGATCTCGGTGGCCATCGACGCGGGCGGGCTGGAATTCCAGCTATACTCTAGGGGGATTTTCACGGGCATATGCGGATACGACTTGAATCACGGGGTGGCCGCGGTCGGGTACGGATCGGAGGGCCCGAAAAATTACTGGATCGTGAAGAATTCGTGGGGGCGCGACTGGGGCGAGGACGGCTACGTTAGGATGCTGAAGGATGCTCTAGATCGGCGGGGCGTGTGTGGGATCGCGATGGACGCGAGCTATCCCGTCAAGGGTTGAAAAGTAAACGTGCGGGGGATTGGTGCCGGGAGTCCTACGTTCTTCTTCGGCACGGACTTCTATTCATGCGGTATTATCGTGTCAAATTGAATTCTTCATATGAGAAAGGCTTATATGGTAATCATTAATTAGAAATTATTATGAGATCCGCTCTTTCAAGAAATTTGATTATGCTAGCAAAATTATTAATCGACTAACTTTAAAGATTTAGTACAAATCAAATTTTCGATAAATCGTCCACTTCCCATAATGGGAATTGAAGGTGGAATCTGTATGGAAATGCTTCAACGATCTTGAGTTGGGTTTCTAAGTAAACATTTTTATCTTGTACAATTTACTAAAGCAATGAGAAAATTCGAATTGTAAGAATGTAACCTTACAAACCTAGATTTGGCATTAACTCCCGTTCGGGGTAGTTACTTTACACCGAGTGCTCGAAAACGACGGCGCATCTCAAAGCCCTGCATAAACCCTTGAATCCGATTAAAGATCAGATCGAGGCGGAGCGGCGGTGAGCGTGGAAAGCCAGCCGTTTTTCTTACGACGCCGCCGCCGTAAGAAATGGCCGGTCCCCTGCTCCGATCGCTCTGCTCCGCCGCCAAAAAGTCCATCTCCTCCTCCCCACGCGTCAGCCCCTTCTTCTGCCCGCGCGCCGCCCCCTTCTCCCGCGCCTTCTCCACCGCCGCCGCAGCATCCGCCGCCGCCGCGTCGTCCGGCCCTTCGGTCGACCCCGGCCGGCTTCGGAACGTGGCGGTGATCGCCCATGTCGACCACGGCAAGACCACGCTCATGGACCGGCTGCTCCGCCAGTGTGGCGCCGAAATCCCCCACGAGCGCGCCATGGACTCCATCAGCCTCGAGCGGGAGCGCGGCATCACCATCGCGTCGAAGGTCAGTTTGTGCTTTGGTTCTGGTGGAGTTTGGCGCATTGAGTTGTTCCCTGAGCTTCGCGAATGGGTGGTGTGAAGTGTTGATTGAATTACCATGCAGCCTAATTGCGTGGTTGAGTGTTGACGTGACCATAGTTTAGTGTTTTGGATTAAAGCGAAGGTGAAATGATCTTCTGTAGGTGGATGAGCAAGGTTTTGGTTTAATCGTGATTGTGCACACTGATTAGTGCGGTCGAGTTGATGCATTGCTGTGCAACTTTTAAAGCACCTGTTTCGTTTTTCATTTGACTCATTCTTTGATTCGTGAATTGTTGATAGATTAAAGTCCTAACCTTTTCCGTTCGGGTAATAAAGTTTTATATTTTACTGCTGAGGCCATGCTGTTTATGTTTTAGATTACGTGTAAAATGAACATTTTCAACTTGGGGGTATCCACAGGTAACGTCCATCATATGGAAAGACAATGAGCTAAATATGGTTGACACACCAGGACATGCAGACTTTGGTGGCGAGGTATGATAATTGATACATCTGCTGGATAAAATTTGTTCTTGCTGATACATATAGTTTGTGATAGGTACATACATATATACATTGATGAATAGTTGATGGACAGAATGGTAAGAGATTGATTCCATCTTATCTCATAAGCAAGTATTATACATTTAATACATCAAATGGGTCGTTAGCTTCTTTATTTGTCAGCCTTGGTTTCTGGTGCGCTGTGTTATCAATGTGCTTATTTGAATATCCTTGCTTGATTATAGGTTGAGCGAGTAGTTGGTATGGTTGAGGGGACAGTTTTATTGGTGGATGCTGGTGAAGGTCCCTTGCACAGACGAAGTTTGTTCTGGCAAAAGCCTTAAAGTATGGTCTACGGCCTATCCTCCTCTTAAATAAAGTAGACAGGCCTTCTGGTATGGTTCTTCATCATTTTAAATGATTTCACTCGTGCATTAACTTAGTGAAACTTACATTCAGTCGTTTAATAATAGAAACTGCTTTAGTGGTGAAGGCATACTGTTCATTTTCATTGACTTCTATTTCTGGCAAAGAAAGTCCATAGCTTAGGAGGCTTTTGGTTAGAAAGTGTCCTACTTCTTTTTCTCCATTCTAACCATCAGCCAAGAGGGATTCTATCAATTATGGGCATGTCTGTTTACACTCAATCGGAAGGAAAAACCCAAACTTTGGAATAATATTTAAGTGTCAAGCTATTGATCTATGTGTCAACATTTATATAAAGTGGAAGTTTCTGATATTTTGGATTGAGCCGAAGAGCTCAAGTTACAAGATTTTGATTAAGCAAAAAGTAAAATGTAAAAGTGAATTCCTACACGCCCTAAATTCTTATCTTTACAAGTATGAATGCCTTCTCCAATTTTCATTCAAATCCAAAGTCAAGCATGAATTTCTTCTTCAACTTTTCATTCAAATGTAAAGTCAAGCGTCATATCCCCAGCAATAAAAAGGTGGATACCCGCAGCTTTCTGGTCTATGTACTAGTGTAAAGGTGGTTGGCAGCTGTGGCAGCTCTTTTGCATAGGGAGTGCCTATCACCAATGGCCTTCCTTTTCTTTATAGATTGTCCATCTTCTGATCTGTTATTGAAAGTGTATAAGCGTGGCTATTCTGTTTCATGTATGTTTCCTGTCTTTAATTGGGGGTTGCGTTACTCTTGTTAATTTCTGCAGTTTCTGAGGAGAGATGTAATGAAGTAGAGAGCTTGGTATTTGATCTTTTTGCAAGTCTTGGCGCAACAGGTGTGTAGACATATGTTGTGAAGTTGATTTTGCAGCCCGTATATTTGTCTAAAGGAAAATTTTGTTCCATTAATCTTTTATTTAGAGGAACAGTTGGACTTTCCTGTCCTCTATGCTTCTGCAAAAGAGGGGTGGGCTTCTGCCACCTTCACAAAAGATCCTCCGGCTGGTGCCAGAGATATGTCACAGTTGCTGGATACTATTGTGGGGCATGTTCCTCCACCAAATGCTAGTCTTGATGCGCCCTTTCAGATGATGGTTAGTATAGAATGGTTTATGGGTTGGCCTTTCTCATTAATTTCATTGTGTTTTTCCTTCCATTTCTCATCCTCAAAACTGGATGATGAAGCAACATCTCGTTTAAGTCATTGTGGACACAATTTTGAAACTTCTTATCACTTTACAAATTGTTATTATTCTCTTATAACTTATGCTCTTGATCAGGTTTCCATGATGGAACGGGACTTTTACCTTGGGAGAATATTGACTGGTCGTGTGACTTCTGGAGTAGTTCGTGCAGGCGATAAAGTACATGGAATTCGTAGCACAGAGTCTGGGGTTCAGAAAATTGAAGAGGGAAAGGTTTGTTCCCTATTCCCTGAAAGAACCTTTCAAACCTACGGTTTATGGACTTTAGTTTATGATTGCTCGTGCCCTTACCAATGTCTCATATGGAAGATGAAACTTTGAGACCATTGTCTATACTTGTCAGCGCTCAAGAAAATATCAATGTTGCAAATGAAATCAGGTCTATTCATGCTTTGGAGTCCTGTTTTGATATCTTGATTTCACTTGCCACCATGGAGTGAGCCAGAGGTTCCCATCTATAGGACCTAAGTTTGCTCTTCTTAATTTTAATACTGTCTAATGAATATGGCTTTGAATCCATACTTTGCTCAATATCTGTACTTTGATTGTGGACTTCCTACCTACATGCGTTGGCATTGAATGTTGTGAGAATGTAGGTTCTAAAGCTCATGAAGAAGAAGGGTACGAGTATGGCTCTTATTGATACTGCTGGAGCAGGCGATATTATATCAATGGCCGGGCTAGCAAGCCCATCTATAGGCCATACAGTTGCTAACATGGAGGTGTGTGATCCTATAATTGTCAATTATCATATATGTGTGAATGTATTCTTATCTCAAGCAGCTTGGCCTCTCAGATTCTACTTTACAGGTTATCATCATTGTTTGCCATGCCCTTTGGCAACATCTATTCACCTTGAGTGATTTTATTTCTGTAGTTAGTGTTAATGCTTGCATTGGTTGTGGCCAATTGAGATTTCTCTTGAGTTAGCATATATGACACCATCATTTTCATAGTTGAGAAATTCTCTGTTGTAGCATTGTAAGTGATAATACTTCACCTATTAGCATATGTAGATGCCTTTTATTCTGGTTTCTTTATCCAAAGCCTTTATGTAGTTTCCATTTTTGATAGACTTCAGTTGAAGCTATTGCGTATATGAGACTCATGCATGCATCAGAAAGGTTGTCTAGGATAAGACTTGATGGAGTGAAACTGAGTAGGATAAAACATGGAAGTCAATATGTAAACTTAAATGACAGGTCTAACCCTTGCTTCTCCTATTATTGGGGGTTCACAATATTGTTAGATGAGTGGGTTTGTGACTTATATCCAGCTACTATGTGCTCATTTCTCATACTCAGTCTTCTGCATACATTAAAGGCGCTAATAAGGTTCTTGGATGATTCCAACAGATAATGTGGAAATTTTGTTTTAAAAAATAGTGAGGAGACTGTACATGATGAATGTGTTTATAACTCAGGTAGAATACATTAAGATTGAGAATGATGTCTAGATTTGTGTAATGAACAGAAATGAAGAGGGCATGGAACTTTTTTAAGTAGATGAAAGGGGGGAAATGCTATAAATCTCGAGAGGAAAGTAGAGAAATCAAATACAAGTAGACTTGCAAGAATAATTGAAAGACCGTTATGAAAGTCGCTAAACTATACTTAATTGTAAGGGTCTACTTTCTGAAATTGCATTTAGAATGTCCCATTCACCATGAGCAATATATAAGAATTTACTAATATCCTCTTTGTGATAGAACAATTAGTTCTCATCATGTTTATGAATGGATTATTCCCTCCATGTTGCTCTGGGTGGAGAAAAAACAGGAATAAAGCTCATCTGAATAATTTCAAAATATGTAAGGCTGATAAATTTATTCTCATCTTGTTAACAAATACTTGGTGGGAAATTTGATGGGCTGCTTCCTCTTTATAAACATAAACTGCAAATATCAGCGAACCAAAATTTTTTCATCAGTGGATTGACCTTTGCATGCATGAATTAGAAAAGGAAAGGTGATTGAAATAAAGTGTTTATCATCCATCAAAACTTCAGTAAACAGAATACATGATACCAAGAGTTGAGAAAAGGATATAAAACTGACTTCGAATAGTTTAGAAGAGATGAGAATTTGGAACTAAATAACGATGAGTGTAGGAATTGCATCCTATTTATTAGATCAATGGAGCTGTTTGTGTTTTCTGAACATTTGTGCTAGTTGGACATAAAATGAGGTAGTCAGGGATGCACTCTGACAATTCCGAGAAGATTCTCATGAAATCATGTCAAATATCAGTCGATAATTGGTCCCTTTGAGATATGGGGTTCCGGTTCTTTTGCCAGTTAATTGATGATCTGTTAATATGTGTTAACTCACCGTTTGACTAGAGTCTACTGCAATGAAAATTATGCTGCGTAATTTTGAATTTTGTTGTCACCATTTTTGCATAAGCCAGCCGGATACATCACAAAATGCATTCTACGAAGCATCTTTGATCCAACATAGGCTTGAGCATTAAGGTTATCTAATGTGAACTCTTGGAGTTGAGTATGAACTAATCTTCTTCTCCCTATCCAGGTAATGACTCCATTGCCTACTGTTGAGTTGGATCCTCCAACTATTTCTATGACTTTTGGTGTGAATGACTCTCCATTGGCAGGACGTAATGGTACACATGTAAGTTTTAAAGCTTCTTTCCATTGCTTTCACTAAATTTTGAGTGCGTGAGGATATGCTGCCATCTCATTGTGATTCTTACTTTGTAACATCTCATGTTACGAGTTCTAACATATTGCCATTAAAGGGTCAGCTCATATTCACCTAATGAAAATGTATGATTTGTGATGTTGAAGTTTTTAATTTATGGGGCTTAACATGAGCTGTGCATAATGGATTCTAGTACCTGGAGGTTGTAACATTGTGTTTGGGTGGAAAAATAAAATTGAACAGGTATGAAAGAATTTGCTAATATGATGTGCATGATTTAGTATTTGGCATCTAAATTCCTGTATTTATCGTTAAAAAGAATGACTGGTAAGAATGACTGGTTCCTTTAAATCATCATTTTCTTCCCTTTGGTAGCCATTACTGCCGAGACATCCTTAAAGAAAAAAGTTCCAGTAATGAAGCTGTGTTCATTGTCCCAGTAATATGGCCTTAGTTTCCAGATCTAGAAAGTTAAATAACCATTTGGGTATTGGAACATAGTGGATAGCAGATATCCATGTATGGCTTGAATAGATCAACCCTAGTATCAGACATTGTTGTCATGCAGAGATTGCCACAATGTTAGGTACTATCTGGGGCGACTAGAGAAGTTGAACTGCTTTTTAGAAAAGATGCTTTAATCTTGTTCTTTGTGTGAACTGTCATACATGTTTCTTTGTGAAGTGGAAGATAACACTGCAGATGGATATTTTTACCAATGAGGACTTTGTTGTCTCGTTTTCTTGTATATAGTTATATTAAGGTGATAACCTTTTCAGGACTATGTAAGTTTTGGGCCAGATATTGAGTAACCAGATTCTACACCCTTCTCTCTTGCATTTTTGAATGTTAACTAGATGATTCTCCTTTTTTTTAGCTGACTGGTGGAAAAATTGGTGACCGGCTTATGGCTGAAGCAGAGACAAATCTTGCAATAAATGTGCTTCCAGGGTTATCAGAGTCATTTGAAGTTCAAGGGCGAGGAGAACTTCAATTAGGTTTGTTCCCAATTCTTTTTCAATGATTTCTTTTCATCCTCCAAGCTTACAAATATTATTTTCAGATCACCCTAAGATATGTTTGGACATATGCAGCTGTGGATTATGATTCTTTGGCAAAACTAATTTGAAAGATCCAGTTAATCTATATTTTTAATGTTTAGAGCAGGTATCTTGATAGAGAATATGAGGCGAGAAGGATTTGAATTATCTGTGTCACCACCAAAAGTCATGTGAGTTCCTTGTATACTTTGGCTTTGACGTGGAGGTGTGGATCACTCTCAAAGCTTTTTATCCCCTTTTAATCTTGGGCCCTTTACCCTAGTACAAAAAGATTTATTGTCCTTCATGAACTACTACATCCTAGTACTTCTCAGTGAATGTAAATGTGATGGCATACTACATTAAAACATGGATTTGATACTGCAACGTTCTGTCATATAATTGCATATGGAAGAGTCAACGGGTTTCATCAGCAAAAGCATTTTTCTATTCCTTTTAAGAGCTACAGCTACAGCTAAAGCTAAAAGCTGCAAGTTGGAAAGGGGCCATGTTAGGACATTCTGTTTCCAAACTAAATGTGAAATAGAAACCAACAAAAAAACTTAATGAGAAATAAAACCTTACTTCTGGCCAAAATTGAAATAAAGGCTTAATAGTAACGTGTGGATATTGTTTGATGGAGGACATGATAAGAATCTTTTTGTTGTTTTATTTTCTATGTAGTTAGATCACTTAAGAGTTTTTCTATTTCTTTTTTCTTTGTTCACTTTTCTACATATTCATTCTGGATATATTTATCCTGCAGCTTTAGTATTTTATATTACATCATTTTTTTTTTCCTTCCCAAAAAAAAAAGACTTGATTGGCATTAGCAAATATCTGTTCATGACAGGTATAAGACTGAGAATGGCCAGAAACTAGAGCCTATTGAAGAAGTGACCATTGAGGTAAATATATGGAACATGTCTTTACATTATTTTCACTTGAATTCTGAGATTATTTCTGTCTTTTAGGTTAATGAAGAACATGTTGGGTTAGTAATGGAAGCCTTGACTCATAGGCGAGCTGAGATTGTTGATATGGGTCCTGTTGCAGGAGATATTGGCCGAACTAGATTGTCTCTGACTTGTCCATCAAGGTAAGTTCATCTATTATCAATTCTTTTCTAGGAGTTCCCACTAGGATATTGCTGTTTTGTTGCAAATAATTGCTTATGCAGGATTTCTAGTGAGTAACAAAATCTTTTACTTTTATGTCCCTTCATCATATGTTTTTGACGAGAAAATGGTAATACATTTTATTATGGGATCTAAGAAGGTGCCAACGCGTGTGCTAGTCTCATGACAAAATTTGTAGTGTTGGTCAATGCATTTATGTTTACTTTAAATCAAAAGTGTGGTACTGTAAAACATCCACCTCTAATGTGGAGTGCAGAAGTTGAATTTGATAAAGAAATAATTTTATGAATGTAACATATAGGAAAAATGAAAGAGAGCTTTTGCCTATTTTGTGTGATTGCGACTTTGACATGGAAATTAACCATGAGATCAAGCATTTCACAAGTGGAATTTTTTTGATTTCTACTCCAACATTTTTGGAGTTGGATGCATTTATATGGTTTAAATGGCCAAAGCTCTGAGCATAAGTTACTCTTGCTGAAGTCTTAGATCTACTTAAATGTGAATTTCACTGGAAGGCCCCTTTGATTTTTTTGGTTTTTCTGTAAATTTGCATTAGTTTTCATTTATATTTAGATAATGGGGGGTATATTTGACTGGATGATCTTCTGCAAATGAATTGCTCATGGAAATATTATTTTATTTCAATTGTTGCTTTGGTATACCATTCTTCAAGCATTGTTAAAGTATAAAGTGAGTGGCATATTTGATATGCACTTTGGTTAATCTTTTATTGTTTTTCAGGGGCCTGGTCGGGTACAGGAGTGTCTTCAGCAGTGATACGAGAGGAACTGGATTCATGCATCGTGCTTTCCTGAGTATGTTTATAGTGCTAGGAGCTAGATATTCCCAAGGGATTGTTGTTTGACTTTTCTTATCCTCAATTGCCAAGCTAAATAAATGTTCCATGGTCGCTCTTGTGAGTTACTGGTGGCCATTATCCAGGCAAATATGCTGAGGTGAATTAGGCACCATCAACAATAAATCTACCAAATTAACTTCTGATAGGTTTTTGACACCTAAGTTGATTCATGCTTCTACACTTAGCCAGTGGATCAATGCATTCTCTCTGACTAATAAAAGAGCAGTGTATATACATATGTGCATCAGAAAGATAAAGAAGATATGGCACAGCGGACTTTCTCTAGTCATTATTCTGTTTTTCCACTGGTGGCTTCTAGACAGGCTTCATCAGGTGTGGAAATGGACCGTACTTGAAAGAAGTGTTGAAAATATTTGATCTTCTATTTACCCCACTTCTAATTTTTCTCACGTTTCTTACTAAACATTGTTTTACAATGGGGCACTAAATTCAAATGTGATTCTGCTCAAAATGTGCACATTTTTTAATATGGTCACACCACTTTCTGTCTTACATCTGCATATTTGTATTTAATTAGATGGAATTTTATTTTCTGTTGGTTGTTGCTCTCTCTTGCTTTATATGTTTTTATCTGAACACTGCAGCCTATGCAAAGCACCGAGGCCTTCTTGGGAATGTGAGGAAAGGAGTATTGGTAAGTCTTTGTGCCATGATTCTGATTCCATGAGGCAAACTTGTTTAATACTAATATTTAATAGGAAATCTCTTGGTTTAAATTGCTATTGACCAAAATTAAGAGTTATCATCCTCCCTTGATCCCATTGTGTTTCCCTAAGGTCTACTCTATTTGTAATTTCATTTTTGGTTTGTTAAAAGAGGTGAACACTGAAAATATAGGACTAGACAATGTGATTTGCATCTCATGCAAATGCTTTTGACAGGACTAGACACCACCCGATCACTGATAATGTCTATTAGTAAGAACCTTCTTTCCCTTATGTAAATCACTTAAGAGTGAGAATCCACCCAAAGGACCTCATGAACACGAGCAGAGGCCGCTTTTTAAGAGGGGGCCCTTACTTTGTGCATGGCTTTTGAGGGAAAGTCGGGATTCCCCTTTGCTGAAATGTCTTCTACAACACCAAATAAATGGAACTGACTGGAGATAATGCTTTCCTCTTTCGAATCCCTATCTAAATATGCTACCGCATTCATACTTTTATCATTGGATATTTGTTCAGAGAGTAAATTAATTAAGGATGTGTTTAATTAGTAGATCTATTAAATGTATTATTCTTTGTTTCCTGGAGCATATTTAGCATTATGTATATGATGATATTCTTATTGCTTTGCCATGATACTCCGGCACTGTCAGTATCCTTAATTAAAGTATGCATGCTTCTGCTGGACAGGTATCCATGGGCTATGGTACGATCACAGCTCATGCATTAATGAGTTTAGAGGCTCGTGGAACTCTCTTTGTGAGCCCGGGAATGGAGGTTGTCTCTCATGGCTGATTATACATGTTTATGCATTTTCTCTTGTGGAATAAATAAGTCTTGTTTGACTTCCATTTTTAGGAGCATATAATGTGTCTGCATTTTGTCTCTCATCATTCCTATAAATGACATATCCATCTAATTTTTCTTGTTGTCTTCGTTTGTCAAGTAACCTCAATCCTTGATGATTACAAACCTAAATGTGAGTATTGCTAACTCAGGAGAAGATCTGGACTAGCGTACTTCATTAAATAGTTGACTTGTCAATTGTAAGACCTACTTGGATTGCATGGAAGAAAATATTTAAGAAGAAAAATAGATGGATAAAAAAAGATGTGAATCGGTATTTTAATAATGATTGACTTACACAGATTGCTTAGTCTCTTGTGGGCTTTTATTTTCCTCTACGTAAATTTTGCTGATTTACTTGTTGATTGGTATGCAGGCGTATGATGGGATGATCATTGGTGAACACTCACGGGATTCTGACCTTGATGTAAGATTTTTGCTTTTGGAATAAGTACAACATGACTGCTTCGAAATTTGCTTATCTCGAAATGCTTTCCTTATTGCAGGTGAATCCAGTTAGGACTAAGGAACTAAGCAATATGCGGTCTGCTTGCAAGGATGAAAATGTCAAGTTGTCTCCTCCTCGCCTGGTATTTCTTCAGTAAAAAGAATTGACTATCATCTAATGTGATGAATGAAGTTTCAATTTGATTTAGCAGTAGAATGTGTTTTTCCTATACTGGTGAAAGGCCTGAAAGGCGTTGTCAACTTGTCTCTGCCTGTTATTTCCTTCAGTGCTGCTAGTTGTGCACTGAAGTTTGCTAATATTATGTGGTTGACCAATGTTAGGTTTAGCTATCCTGAAGGCATTGGCAGCTTGTCTTTGGCAGTAATTTCCTTCATTGCTGCTAGTTGTGTGCTGAAATTGCCAGATCCAATTGGCCAACCATGTCAAATTTGCCTATCGTGGATTATATTTGGATAGTAGAACCAAAATGGTTTTGATCTGGCAATTTCTCTACTGTGATTAATGATAATTGAGTTTCCTTTTGAACAGATGACTCTTGAAGAAGCCATAGGTTATGTTGCTTCAGACGAGCTTATTGAAGTAAGTTCATGCAATGTTCCATTATTATGTTTGGTGCCAAATATCAGTTTTCCTTCTCTCTTGTGCCATCTGCCTCATGATGTGATAGCAGTTGTGTTGTTGGTCACCATCATTTTAGTTGGTGAATCGCTTGAGATGACTTTTTATTTTCTGTGCAGGTTACACCAAAGGTAATAAGATTAAGAAAGAAATACCTGGATGTTAACAAGCGAAAGAGCATGAGTAAGAGGCCGAAAGAGTGAATCATCACTGCTATATACAATTTTGCAACTTTTGAACCATTTGTTTGACAATGTACAATTATTTATTTGTCCACCCCAATAAGGGTCATGTATTACAGATCTCTATCTTTCCCGCAGAAACATCCATAGTAGTACTCTTTTCTCTGAAAGAGTGTTTTTGTAATCGAATTATGTAACCTGTGTAAGTAGTGTCTGTAAACGCATAAATTTCTTACTGGCATTTGGAGGAGTTATGTGAAGCGGCCTTCTCACAGTTTCTTTTACAGAAATTGGTCTTTTTGCAGCGGACATCTTAATCTTCACTGTGTTCATTGTTTGCGGTTGTATCAAAAAAGCTTTTGGAAGCAGCAGCAAGTGTATAATATAAAATTCGATAAAACTTGTTTAATTTGACCGTACTTTTGCTATTTCACTCATTGAGGAGAGATCATATTCATGGATGGGACTTGAATGGAAAGGAAAGGCGGGGGAGTATGATCATGTTCATGGATGCAACTTTGAGGATATCGTCTTTTTGATAAGTGAAAGAAGTGAGGGTGAGCCATCAGCATTGGCGACCTCCCCTTTGTTTTTTTTTTTTTTTTTTTTTCAAATATAAATAGTAATAATGACTCCAATTGAGCATTCTGACCACGGATGTGTTACTCTTATAAGATGATATATGCAAGAACACCAGTAAGAACTCAGTAATCACCAGAACGTATAAACGTCCATAGAAATACACATCCTAGAATGACAAGTGCAAAAAAGAATTCTCAGAGTAATACTCAAATCTTACAGGTTTTTAATATGGACCAGAGGTGGCGCTGTCAGCCTAATTCTATTTTTCAAAAGGCAAAACCACCGAATGACCTTTGTTAAGAGTCATATACTTTAGCAACAGAAGGAACTGGGTATCGATATCCATGTAAGATATATACATGTACAGTGAATGATGGCATCAAGGATGTTTTGAGTCTCATCATATTATATTCAGCATTCAGAATTAGCCTTCTGATCAGTCTTCATCCCGCCCTTGACTGGATGTTTAGCATCGGGGGAAACATCGGCAGTGAGCCTTCGCATCTGCTTCTGGAGATCAACCACTGAGTCATTCATGCCCTTCCCCTTAGGACTCTTCTTTAAGCTGACGAGCTTGAGCTCTAACTTGTATAATGCACAAGAGCCAGACGAGGTGACCTCATACTCAAACAAGTGCCATTCAAAAGACCCTGGAGGTTGGGGGTCCATGTAATAGGACCTCTTGTGTCCCCCGAGTTCTTTCATCAACTGCTTCCTTCATTCGTGCCAACCACGCCCACTATAATCAGACAATGACCTCTGCTTTCTGTTTCCACTTTCAAATGCCCTCCTCGGCTTATCAAAGAAGAGCCATTCCCGGATGTTTTCTCCCTCCAGAAGAGAAAGGTCAAATAGCTCTGCGAGGTTGGAAGTGGTTCAGATTGGGAGTGAATTACAATCAGCTCACCAGTTATTTGCATGATCAAACAACCCAGAATAGAGAGAGAGAGAGAGAGAGAGAGAGAGAGAGAGAGAGAGAGAGAGAGGGTATGACTTACTAGAGGCATTCCATGGCGATTTTTCAATGGCAGCCCCATGACATTCAGGAATTCCCACATTTTTTCCCTGCATCTTTGCAATAAGAGAGGAAAGTAGTCTATCATCCTTCAAACCAATTCCTCCAGGGCGCAGTACAGGATTCATACCAGAGCTGCCTTCACTAAGGGCCAGATCAGCATGCATTGTACTGCAGTAATCTAGACACCACTCAGAACCTTGAGCAGGCCTCTGACAATCCCAAAGAGCACATTTCGGGCCCAAAAATGCAGATGGTGGAGGATTGACGAGAGGCAAAATGTTAGCACCAAAATCATGTCCTATTTGTTTGTCATTGTTTGTCTCCCCATAATGCCCATGGTCATCATCTTGATGGAAATCAAAATGGAGATAATCCAATTGACCAGACGGATCTGAGTCATTAACAACTGTATTATGCATGCCTAAATCAATTCCACATTGATAGAATTCTTGGGAACCAAGTCCTTGCTGCTCAAAGTTCAGAAAATCAGTCTGAAAATAGACAAAGAAAAGCACAGTTGTAACAACAAAACTCAAGATAAACCATGTGCATACTGCACAGTAGCAGCTTCAAAATCGCATAAGCCACAATGAGAGAATCACTTAGAAGCAAAGGTATGAAAGCATTCAAGATTTAAAAATGCATAAATCTCATCAATGCCAGAACTCAACTTAGCAAGCATAACTCAGATATTTCAAGCTTCCAATGACTAAGACTTTTCAAGACTTAATTTGAGCATTCGCGTATGCTTGCATGTGCCCATGTGGGCAAACTGTGCAACTCCAAATTTGGACCAGTTCTCAGGAATAGGTGTTAGGAAACCCATAAGTTGCTAATCACAACGAGCAGCTATTAGACTTTTACCAAAACTGGCAACCGGGAGGAACATTGTCGGCACAACAATAATCTTTACAATGTTGGCAGCAGATCAACAAATATACTTTGAAGAATTCCCCTTTTCACAACCTAAAGAACGTGTAGTGTGAAGCAGCATTCTCAAGTTATATACATCTGCAATTCAGATTAATCGGCATTTGCATTTTATCTTTTGAATACCAAGGCAACAATTTTCAGTTGTTTCTTATCCATTGCCATAAGAAAAGGCCATGTCTTGCATAATTATTAAGAGACAATGAAAGGAAGCGCTTCCAACCTAACTACCCGACATAACAAATTGAGAGAGAGAGAGAGAGAGAGAGAGAGAGAGACCTCCTGAGCTGTTTTGAAATTGGTTATTTGAAAGTCTTCAATGTCAGGTGCAGGCTTCAAACCTGCCAATTCAACCAATGTGCTGGTCGCATCATCTTGCTCATCACAAACCCGCAGCATACGCTGTATCTCTTCTGAGAATGATCCCAAGCTATCGACCTACACAAGAAAATTCAGAGGAAAAGAAGTTTATAAGCAGCCATTTTAACGTAGGCGTATTACAACCACAGGAAAACTAGACCTCAAAATAATTTATTTTAACAAGAGTATAAATGATTTTACCATTGCCCCACTCCACTATATGGGAAATTGCTTGAGAAGAGAGGGGCACGTCCATAAAGATGACGGGAATAACAAAAATAAAAACAAAGCACGAGAGTGCCAAATCAACCGATTCAATAAGTCGCAAAAGATATAAATGACAATAAATACGAACCGGTATAGATGCTGGGGAAGATGCATTAATCTCAGCCTTCAAATCACTTAACAACCGGAGCAGTTGCTCCACCAAGACAGTAGAATCGCCGGTTCGACCCCCTTTCCAAGCCAATTGACAATTTGTCATAATTTCTTGAATGTCATCAATCAATTTCCTTGCCTTTTCTGACAACTGTGGCTCAGTTGTGGCCTCACGTTTAATCTTAGTCTCACTATCCATCTCCTGAAATCACAAAAGTTAACCATAACAATCACAAAGACTAATATGACCAATGAGAAACATGAAAGAATTTCAACATGAAAAGAAACGGAATGACAAGCTTCTGTTCGCCTGTATCTGAAGTGCCTATAAAAAGGATGGACTGTGATGTGATAGAATTGATGAAAATTCCCTGTCTTGTTTTCTTTCACACCATAATGAAACTTCTTTTTGAGAAATACAAGTACATAAACACCAGAACAACAGAAAACTTAAACACCCCAAAAGTTCCAACACAAGCACATATACAATCAGAGCTGGGTAAGCTTATGTAAAACAACTTCATCCAAAATATCGATGCGCTTCTGAGTGACAACTCATACTGCCAACAAGCGAAGCCATTTCAGCTTGTTGCGAGAAACCCAGAACACTGTCTCGTTAAGTTTGATTGCGTTAATCATAACACAAAACGGTATCCCAAAAAAGGCAAAAAGTTGCACGGCAGTAAACAGATGGAACTTCCAATCTCGACCATCGAAATCAAAGTGGGAGCTAATCTGATGAGACGGGGTAAAAGGGAAAATCCAAATTCAGCATGTGCATTCTTGTTTACTTCGGGCAAGAGGGGGCAAAAACAAAACTTTGCGCAAGAAAAGCCATGCCCAGAAATCCTAGTACAAATCGACGACTTCCCCGACAAGAAATCAGTGGAATCAAACACCAAAAGATCGAAATTCACAGCATCTTTCATGTTCAATTGCCGAGAGACCAAAACCCGAGATAAGCTAAGATTCCGAACAAACAGCATTGAGGACGAAAAGGGTAAGCGCGATAAGCCAAAACCACGAAAAGCCCATCAGAACCGATCCGGACCTCCATGATCCAAGAAACAATCGAATGCCCAGATCAAGGGAACAAAAAGGCGATCAAGAAACAGCAAGAACATAGACGAAGGAAGAAGAGCGATCATCACCTAATCCAAAATGAAGATCGACGCGCAGCGCGAGATTGACCTGCAGACACGGTCGTCTCTGCTACATGTAGGAGGAGGAGGAGGAGGAGGAGAAGGAGTAGTTCACGACAGTCTGCGAGCTGGGAGATTCCTTAATCTTTGTCGGCGCTCTGTGGCTTTTCTTAAGAAAACACACCTTCAATGACGAGGAAATTCTCGCATTAAAGTTCGGAACGCGTGTTGGGGTGATCTGCAACTTTGGATATCGAGTGAGGACCTATCACCACCGCTAGTTCAGGACTTATCAGGCCCAAGGAAAAAGCCCATGGGCTTTCTCCGGTTGATTACTACAGAGGAATGCTTGTGCCTTTCGGCCATCTTTACAAAAGTTTTTTTTTTGGGCGATCTGTTGTCCTCGTGAGGCTAATCTTTGCGTGGATTGGATTGTAGAAGGCCATGGACTAGGGTCCCTCCCTCGTAATTGGTTTTCCAAGCTCCTCGATTCTTTTGGGATTTACTTCATTTAGATGCCAAGGGCTTATTTGACAATCATTCCGTTTTTTTTTTTTTTTTTTTTTCGTTCTTATGTTACCCGGAATAGAAAAAAAGAAGAAAAGTCCATTTGGTAACGTGAAAAGCAGATAGAGAATAAATTTGAAACAAGAACAAGAAGTAAAAAAAAATATATGTATATCTATTTCTTTGTTCACGGGAACATAAGTAGAAAAGATTATTTTTGAACATATATTGTTTTCCTATTTCTGCTAGTTAAATGAAAATCGATTTGTTTAGAACCAAAAAAAAAAAAAAAAAAAATTGCAAAGAACTCAGATTTAGATTGCCTCTTTTTGGGTGTAAAGTAATGTCAATGCTTCCATTGCGATCAAATCTATCAAAATCACTTGAAAATCGAAGGTTAGGGAATTATGACAATTCTTTCCATTGTTCTTGGGCTCCCTTTGCAGAGATAATGCAATATTGTCACTGATATGCTGTGGAATGGGCGGTTATCATCATCATCATTATTTTCCATGTATTTGCAACATAAATGTGAAATGATCTAATTTTGATAATTCAAACTTCATAGCCATATTGTCTAGCGATTGCGTGGGTAAAGCAAAATGCTCTAGATAGTAAGATTAGCTCATTAAATTGATTTGAGGAGTTGATTTGGCAGATTTGATTGATGCTTGAATATGAAATGATTGCATCAGTTTATAACTACAATTTATCATATAGATCTATATTATAAACTAGTCTTGCCTCTAACATTGTAAACATTCCTTACAAATTGTTTGATAAGTCCACACATTTCAAGACTTATGGCTAACAAAGTTTGGAATTGCCACACTGGATGTTGGAGAAAGGATTTGATCTAATCCTTAATTGTGATTCTGAATGTGAAACACATGTATCAGTTCACTACAAATTATCATCTAGACCCATATTATGAACCGGTCTTGCCTCTAACATTGTGAACATTCCATACAAATTGTTTGGTAAGTCCACACATTTCGAGACTTATGGCTAATAAAGTTCGGAATTGCCACATCGAAATTACACATTTTATCTTTATACTAAAATCAATTAACGATAAGATGTAAAAGTTACAGGTTTGAAACTAGAAAAGGATCACACTCCAATCGATTCAAACGACAGCCACTTGCTTCAACTGCTAAATATGCTTATCTGAATGGGCGACTTAATCATGCCATTCTCGCATGCTCATACATCGCTAAACCCTTACTGAAAATATGTATTTTTATGTGTGTGGCTAGAGAAGCCTTATTTACTATTGATCTTTAACTTACTGCAAGCTATAAGAACTAGAGCATGAATTGGCAAGTATTGATAATCAATCATGAAGGATAGACCTCAATAAGAGATCGCAAGCCAAGTGCTGGGGTGATCTTGTAGTCCCCAAAGCCAGCAGCGACGAAGAGCTTAGCCCATTCTGCTTCATTCCTCTCCCTCCCCGACACGAGGGTCATCATCAACATGTCATAGAAGAGCTGGGTTTCGACCATCTCTTTGTCGCTCTTCGTGCTGTCCATCACCATGTCAATTATAATTACCTTCTTTTTTTTGTCCTTGCCCTTGCCTAAGGCCTCCTTGCATCGCTTCAGTATCTTCACAGCGTCTTCATCGCTCCAATCATGGAGTATCCACTGCATATATTTTAAATCATTTATCAGTCTGTCATTTTGTCCATATATTGTTCACATGTGATTTCGTAGATTTCCTATGTAAGTTGAACGTTAGGACGGCTTGTGTTTGCAACATGTAAACTAATCCTTTACATGAAAAACATGGGGCTATTCTCGATAAGATTAGATTGAAGGAGGTGAAGTAGCTGAATCTAAATCTTTTGATTAACTTGTACCTTCAATATTATTGCATCTGCAGGTGGTATGGCCTCAAACATGTCCCCAGGAACACATCTCACGTTCTCGCTAACTTCTAAATTAGCCACCACATGCGGAAGATCAAATATTGTGCATTCCATATGCGGAAAGAGTTCGCGATGGCCTTGGCCGTCGTCCCAGTTCCTCCGCCTACATCGACCAACGAGGTTATTCCCTCGAACATCCCTTTGTGCTCGTTAACTACCATGCTAGCCACCAATCGAGCATCGCTAGCCATGCCATCGTTGAATGAGCGATTAAGCCCCGGCTCTTGACCAACATACCTCCAAACCGACATCCCTTGCACCATTTCGAATGGCGTCGGGTCGACGTGGTTGTGGAACCACGCGCTCAAGCCATGCCATGGGCTGATCACAATAGGGTCAAGCATGGACAGTGCGAACGGCGCAACATTGGAGGGATTGTCCGTGAGGAGGAGCTTGGACACATGATTGAGTACGTAGGCGCCTCGACCGTCAGGCGCGAGCTTCTTCTGTTCGAAGAATCCGGAGTGGACGAGGATGCGCATGAGGCGGTCAACGCAATGAGCTCTGGAGGGGTGAATCTGAAGTGCAGAGACTAAGGCATCGAGGGTCATAGGTTGGCCATGGTGGTGGATGGTGTCGGGAATGCCTAACTGAATGGCACATTTCAAGCACATGGAATTGACGAAATTGAAGATGTGGTTCCATATGTGAGCTTGAGCCAGTAGCTGCTGGCTTCCCATCTCTCCATTCACCATATCCATGGTGCAGAGTTTTTATCTCTCAACTCTATAGTGCAATTTCTTGCTTATGAACTTCGAGAATATAAGAACGGTGCATATTTATAATGGTTTGGAAAGTGGGTATGAAGCATCCTATTCGGCATACCTTACGTCAGCCAAATAATTGTGGCGTGCTCACATGATACACGTTGATATAGACGGTTACCATAACATCAAAATAGCTTAGGTTCATTTGATTTTCCCTCGCTTTTACACCTTGTATAATTAATCATTTCTTGTGGTCGAGAGAGTTATATTTATCAAAGGGAAATGTCATGTTTACCTCTAATGGCCAAACCTACGAAAACATTGCGGTAATTCAGAAGGGAGATTTAGGATGTTGAATTATTAAATCGAGAACGAAACTAAACTAAGATCTGGCACATCTAATCCTGGACTCACCCGAGATGGTGGGTCCATGAACCGATCATGAATACTTTGGTCATATATTTGCCTCATTTCAAATTTCTCGTTTTTTTTTTATTGTATATTTTTGAGTATTTTGGTTGTGAGTACACTATAAAAGTTGAACTCCCTCAAATTTGTAGAGACCAAATATCATTTTACCTTGATTTTATTTGTATCGAAGAATAGACCAAACAAATTTTCGCTTGCAAATCACTATTGTGTTAGCTAAAAATGAATGGTAACCATTTATTTACAAAATAATTGATAAAATAGTACCATAAAATGTAGGATCGCCTTTAGATAATGTCATCAATTTTTGTGAAATCCGAATTTGAGTTAATTGTTTTATCCTCAAAAAATTTTCAAATCATTCTTTTTGTACTTTTTTTTGAATTTTTTTTTAGTCGAGACCAAAAGTATTGATTGGAAGAATATAATACGAGAAACAAATTAGTGTATTGAAATTTATAAATTTTCTTCAATTACCGTTGAATATGTATCGTCGGAGCTCTCGTTAATAAAACTCACTTCATTGCCAACAATTTCATGTCTTGGTTATGCTCATGAATGAATAAGACGAAAGGTTATGCGGACTGATTCCTCGGTTCTATGGAGAAAGCAATAAAGAATCTTGCGGACATAACCACGTTCGAATGCATCCTGGACATGAATAATAAATTTCGACTTTTCGGCGCCCGCCTTTTACTCATTCCGACTCTGTTTCTTTGTCGTCCATTCACGTGTTCACATCACAAGCAGGTCCACCAGGTCACTTTCTGGATTTTACTCGGGCGAGTGTCGGTGAGATGCAAATGAGATGGGAACCAACGAAAAGAATTCAACTTTGATTTTACGAAAAGAAAGGTACGATGAAACCAGAGCTTCATTGGACTGATTATAGTATCTTTTGATTCTGTTCAAAAAAAAAAAAAAAAAAATCTTTTGATTAAACTTGGTGTCTATCGATTGACCAATCATTCATTGCCGACAGCCGTGCGTGCTACCAACCTTTTCATAATTCCGATATAATACCTAACTTAAAAGTTCAATTGGACGTTCATTAACAAAGGAATTCTATACAATCGGACAATTGAAACGTTTCAGTCCGTGATTCATGCCCGTTAGCAGAACTGCAGCAGGACCAAGCGGGTATTGGTCGGTAGTCTTTTCTATTTTTATTAAAAAGAGAAGGCAAATCGAGTCATAGCCGACATTGCTGGATCCCGAATTCTCAATCAAAGCATCTGCGTAGGAGCTTAGTCAACACTAGGCGCATGTGGTAATCCAGCATCGAAGGCCGACAAGAATCGGGGGAGATCACAGCAGGAGCATGTGAAACTTTTTTTTATTAGTTTTCTCTTATATTTTTCTTTCCAATAAATAGAATATGCAAGTCAAGTCGATGAATTATGATATAAAAATTAGAAAGAGAGAATTGCTCACGAAAATGAATTATGATATAAGAAGGATATGGGGTAAAATTGAATAAATTATATATAAAAAAAAAAACAAAACGATATCTCGTATTCTAATATAACCCAGTTATGGTCAATGTATATTTTCTCTATATATCAATATGTTAGATAATGAAAATACTAACCTCTTTAATTGTCGATGGCTCGACAAAAAAAAAAAAAATTGTCGACAAGAAAAAAAATTTAAAAAATTATACTATCTTTAGTTAAATTTGTATTTGCTTTACTTAATAGTAGAATGTATCAATAATAAAAAATTCAATTAAACTTACAATCACTTAATCTAAAGAGTACTATAGTTTCAACAACAAAAAGATCATATTCATATCTTGTACTTGCTTAATCAAAACTACAAAGTAAAATTGACAAAAGAAATTTAATATTCATGTATCTTAATGGACTTTAATTAGATCTACTACTGATGTAAGATATAACTCACTTGCATGCCATTGAATTAGTGTCACACTGGCAGTGGACGTATAAATAATCATACCTTAATTTCCAATAACTATTTTTTGATATGTTGTCTTATTTTAATACCTCCAAAAACCTTAAACTAATACACCTGTGACAAATTCACCATTCATTAGCTTTTATTAAATTTTATAGTCAAATTATTAAGTTGGATGACATATGGTAGTTAATAGGTGTACCAAATTAGGATTTCACCCTCCATTTGCCATAGGTATATTAGTTTGTATTTTTTTTTGGTGATAATAATCAAATTTAACGGAAAGTAATGAATGGTAAAATTGTCATAAATTTACCGGTTTGAAATTTTTTATGATAAAAAAAATCAGTTTGAAGTAAATTTTATAAGTGTACTAGTTTAAGATTTTTCGTGACATTAGTCTTATACTTTATTTTTTTTTTTAAAACTAGAATTTATACTATTCTCTAGTTGCTAAATAGAGAATAAACTTTATAATTAGAACCGCTCAGAATCGATTGGTTCAATCTCATTCTTTTGCTCACCCCTAATTACATTTCATTGTCTTGGAAAGCTATGCTATAAAGAACTTGCTTTTATGTGTTATGACATATAATGTGGTCCGGTAGTGTGAAATTATTGACAATGGTTTCGTAAAACGCTTTATTTCGTGTCGTGTCGCCTAAGCCAAGAAGACTTGGAGGTTTGCCTAGAGTCAAGCCCCGCAATATCCGCGTAACTCCGCATTATCCATGTGACGCACGTCTCCCTCCGTCAGCAACGCTGATGCAAAGAACTAGCTTTGTATAGTCCTTTTAGCTGTTGCCCCACATTTGATTCTTTTAGCTGTTGCCCCACATTTGATTGAAGTAGAGGCCAAATTCTTTCCTATGCAAACGCACGCGTCTCAATGGTGCTGTCTATTGTCAAATGACTAGGACAGAAATCCAACATGGACCACGTGATTTTGAGGCAATAATTAGGGCCCGCATAAAATCATTATGCTTTTTTTTTTTTTTTTGAAAGAATAGGTTTGGAATAAAAAGTCATTTGATAATAAATTTTATTTTTGATTTAAATAATTTTAGAAATAGGTTCAAAACAAAAATTAGAAGTAAAATTTTTTTTTGAAATAAATTGAGAAATAAAAACTTTTCTTTTCACTCGTCCTGATTACTAGCCACCTACTCACCCACCCGCCCGCCGACCGCTTCTTGCTGTCGTTTTAGAAGGAAAAATTTTTGTGTCGTTATCAAATGAATTTTTATCTTGGGAGTAGAATTTTTATGTCGTCATTAAACGCATATTTTGGCACAAAAGCTTGTCCAAAGAATAAAAATAGAAAAATCAATTTCTAGTTAGAAATTGATTTTTGAAACAGAATGGTTATCGTTTGTGCCCTTATTAGCTAGATAAATCCATTGAGTATATTATGCTTCTTATGAAGGACCCTGATAACCTGCGGGGGCCTCAAGGACTCTTATTTACTATGAAAATTTCATTGTTTTTAATACACTGATCATGATCGTCTCGGGTTATGCATATCCACTGCTTTTTAGAAGCAAATTATTTCTTGATTAGTATATCTAACAAATGTGCAAATATCCTTGTAAATACTTAATTAGACCCAAACCCTTTTTTTTTTCCCTTAGGTTGAATTGAGAATGCAAAACCCAAAATTTGTTCACCTCTCTACTGACACTGTGTAACTGGCTGTTACTTCCGAAAGGGGTTGCATGGACCCTCCCTTAGATAAATTACCCTTCTTCTATGTTTCTTTTTCCACAAAAACGGTGGCGTTGAAACCTCTTTGCTTCCAACGACAATAATTCTACGGACCGATCCGCGACCGTCAGATCAGAAGATCCAGTGGTCAGAAATTGAAGGGAAGAGGACCGTTGTAAGTGAAAAGCATCGTCCGGTTTCAACAGTGAAAGAGTTGAAATGCTTGACAAAAAAAAGGGTCGGTTGTATCCTGATAACTTGAGATTGAGATTGAAACTTCAATCCTCTTTATAAAGAGTTGTCGCATAAGGGTCCCTACTATAAAATGCCTCGTAATGTTTTTGGAAAGTAGTATATCCCGGGGGCTGTTCACGATACGGCTTCCTCACAGTTTGCAATAGAATATTTGTATATTCGTACTAAAGATGCATTGAGGATGAAATACATGTAAAGTGTAAAAGTTAGAGAACAAGAAACTACAAGAGGATGGATATATGCTATTCTCCAAAGGAAGTCAACTTTCATGAGCTAGGTTCTACTACTGAGAGATTATTTGGAACTTGTTAAACAACCTTCCCAAGCACGCGTCAGAGATGCGAGACGAGATATTCAATTCTCATAGTGTTGATTGGACCTATTACGAGGAAAATCAATGCAGAATTGTGTGAAAGTGCAAGTACGAACACTTAGAGGAGGGTGAATAGGTGTTTAAAAGAAACTTTGGTAGATATATGCGGAATAAGATAAGTTGCGAGCAAAGTCTGAAGAACAACAAATTTTGAACGAGTTCAGACTTTAGTAGTTAAATAGAACTATGGACTAAATAAATGAGTTCAAGGAAGAGAATAAGAACACAGAATTTATAGTGATTCGGCTTAGATCAAGCATACACCCACTCTCTCACGCTAACAACCTTCTAGCTGGATTCCACTATGCGATCATCAAGATATTACAATTTTGAGTGCAAACACTTAGTGGTAAATCACACTATCACACTAAGTCACTTTTTTGGTATTTCTCTCACGATCACAAACGTTTAAGCTCACCAAAGACAAGTGTATGATCGGAGGTTGCTCAGACTTTGGAATTATAAATTCTACGCTTTGTCTCTTACTTGCTCATCGGTCCTTGATCTCCTTAAATACTCCTCCACTTCCAAACTAGCCGTTGGACAGTATCTAAAGGACCGTCTTCCAATCTATTCATTGGACATATCTGTATTTAGAAGATTTAGTAGCTGTTGAGTGACAGAAGTAGAATCTCACATTGATTTTGATCGCCTATACAAATAGAATCTTGGTTTCCATAAGTAGAGCTTCTTCATATATAAAGTTTTTATCTTCAAGATCCAATTGTCAATAAATTAGATTGAGTCAATCAAATCTATCTTGATGTAGAATCCAAACCAAATCATTAGCCGTTATATGTTTGGGGCTTGTGTTATGTTCTGTCAAGTTGTTTCGTTTTGAATATGCTTTGTTCTGAATTTGTTACGTTCTAAACTTGTGTCTCGTTCTAGATGTAAAATCTAAGAATGTTCTGTCGAAAGTAAAGTCTGAGTGTCTTCCGTTTGTAGTAGAGTCTGAGTATCTCCAGTTTGAAGTAGAGTCTGAGTGTCTTCAGTCTAAAGTAGAGTCTGAGTGTCTTCAGTCTGAAATAGACTTTACAATTTGAACGTAAGTGTGAACATATTTATCTTTAAGGTCTGGACACAGTCTGAACAAGTTCAGCTTTAGCATAGAGTTTGTCTTCTAGTTCTTCCAAGTATAGACTTTGATAATGTCCTTTACATGTTCTATCATCTACATAGTCTATTACTCAACCATTAAACACGTTAGTAGCCTTTGATTTATTTTGTCTTCTTCAAAACATTATAAGGGATTTCCCCAAAACATTATAAGAGATTTCCCTAACATTGTGAAGTTGCCCTTTGCTTAAAGAGGAGTTTACTTGTTTAGCAATCTTTTTTTTTTTTGGTCAGTCCTATTCTTACTCTCAACTCACTCTCATATTTTTACCTTGCCCCTTTGTAGGAAGTGAGAGTCGAAACCTACGTTTGAAACTATTTCACCAGTTTTGATTATAGCAAAAAATCTTTGACCAAACGTTGCGTTTTGATTTTATTTTAGGAGATTTATATTCTATATTGAGCCTAGACAAAGAATGTCAAATGCAAAGGTAGATTTTATTCTCAACTTATATATACAACTGACATAGGCCGTCATCTTCTTGTTGCAGTCATGAGATAACATAATTCCAAGTCCCAGACATCCTTTCAAATACTTCACAACCTTCAGTGTTGCGTCCATATGTGATTGCTTTGGGTTGTGCATAATCTGACTGAGTATTTGTACTGCATAACATATATCAAGCCTAGTCATGGTGAAATAAATCAATTTTCCAACGAGTCGCTGATAACTTGATGGATCCTTGAGTAATGGATCGTTATTTGGAGAAGGAGAGCTCGCATTATATTCATATGTTGTCAATTTGACATTTTGCTCAATAGGTATAGTAGCTGGCTTGCATCCGGATAATCCTGCATCTGATATGATTTCCAAGACAAATTTTCGCTAACTGAGACAAATTCCCTCATTGGATCGAGCTATTTCAATACCAAGAAAATATTTGGAAGGTCCCAAATCCTTAATATGAAAGGTCAAGTGCAAATATTCCTTGAACTTCCGAATTGCGACATCATCATTTCCCATAATAAGTATATCATCGACATAAATCAATAAGTAGATCGATGAAGTACCTTTGGTCCATGTGAACAATGTATACTCATATTTGGAATGTACAAAACCTGCATTTGTGAGTGCCGCAGTAAACTTTGCATACCATTGTCGAGAAGTCTGTTTGAGTCCATAAAGGGATTTGTGGAGACGACATACTGGAGACTCCCCCTGTCTACGTAATCTAGTTGGAAGTTCCATGTAAATTTCTTCATCTAGGTCTCTATGAAGAAAGTCATTGTTCACATCCATTTGGATTAAGTTCCAATTACACATTGCATCAACATATAGAAAAGAATGACTAGTCACTTCTTTAGCAACTAGAGAGAAGGTTTCATGGTAATCAAAACCTTCACGTTGCGTAAATCCTTTAGCGACGAGTTGAGCTTTGTACCGCTCAATTGAACCATCTGCCTTATATTTTATTTTGTAGATCCATTTGTAGCCAATGGGTCTTTTGTGAGAAGGCAGGGGAACGGCATCCCAAGTGTCATTTGCCGTAAGAGCAGCTAATTCTTCCTTCATAGCCTTTTGCCATCGAATATCACATGCCACTTCCTCATAGGGAGATGGTTCCTGTTTTTCAAATTTTCTATTGATGTAGCACATGTGCTTCGGCGATAATTTACTGAAGGAAACATAAGAGGACACTGGATATTACATACCTAGTGTTTCCAAGGTTGGAAAAATATAGTCTTTTGTCCATGTTAGAGGTCGTACCTCTCGTCTCAAATGCCTGGGCATTAGAACCGGTGTTTGTTCAGCAATTGGTGATGAGAAGGACCCATTATCATTTTGTTGAGGTGATGAAATGGTTGATCTATTCATCACAGTGGAATAATCTAGAGATCCAGTAGAGAAATCAGGAGATTCGACAGGGGCCGCTATAGGGCATGATCTAGAGCACGGTTGATCCGGTGCAACCCAAAAATACTGTGGCGTCATAGATATATCCTCCATCGATAAGAATGGTTGATTATTCGATATTGATATTGGCGGCTCATGTGTAGACGCCATCTCCTGGAAAGGGAATACATCTTTATGGAAAACAACATCTCGACTAACAAAGAAGCAACCTGTAGACATCTCTATAACTTGATAACCCTTCTGCAAAGTTGGATATCCCATAAAGATGAATTGAAGAGCATGTTGATCCATTTTATATTGACGTCTCATATTTGTCACATAGCAAAGACAGCTAAATACCCGAAGATGATTAATCATCGGTTCTTGGCCAAAAAGCATTTCAAAAGGGGTGCGTCCTTCTAAAATTCTAGTTGGCATGCGATTAATTAAATAGGCTGCCGTGACCACACAATCTCCCAAAAAACATTGAGGAATGGAAGCTTGATATTTTAGTGCTTGAGCAACTTTTAAAAGATGTTGATGTTTATGTTCGACAACACCATTTTGTTGGGGAGTGTAGGAACAAGAACTCTCATAGAGTGATCCTTGAGAGGATAGAAAAGATTGACATTAATGAGAGTAAAATTCAGTGCCATTATATGTTCGAATCCTTTGAACATTTTTATTGAATTGATTTTTGATCATGGACAAGAATTTTGACAAATGTGAAAAAGTTTGACTCTTGGATTGCATGAGAAATATCCAAGTAGCACGAGAATAATCATCAACTATGGTGAGAAAAAACCGGGATCCATCATGGTATGGTGTATGGTAAGGACCCCAAATGTCCATATGAATTAACAAGAAAGCACTGGTGGCACGAGATATGCTATTTGGAAATGGTGCTCGTGTTTGTTTTGCCAAAGGGCATATCTTACTATCAAGACAAGGAAAACGAGCACTATGACTCAAACGCTAATGAGAAAGGGAAATTTTATTTCTAGCGATATAGCATTACAAGATATGGATAAATCAGAATTTCCAGAAAGTTGACCTTGTTAAGAAATCCCTTATAATGTTTTGAAGATGACAAAATAAATCAAAGGTTACTAACGTGTTTAATGGTTAAGTAATAGACTATGCAGATGATAGAACATGTAAATGATATTGTAAAAGTTTGAAGACTGCTAGAAGACTGAACGTAACACATCTCCAAAGTCTATTATGAAGATTTCTAGACTTATGTGTCAAAGTTCGACTACTGCCAGACCTTAGTGTCAAAGTCTGTTCTACATCAGAAGTCTGTCCACTTTGACAAATTCCAAACTGAACGTGAATGAAGAACCATAAGACAGACTCTATGCTAAAGCTGAACTTATTCAGATTGTATCCAGACCTTAAAGCTAAATCTGTTTCAAAGCAGATTATGTTTAGACTTACATTCAGATTGTAAATTCTATTGCACTCAGACTCTACTTCAGTCTGAACACCCTCAGACTTTACATCCAGAACGAGACACAAGTTCAAAACATAGCAGATTTAGAATGAAACAACTTGACATAACGTAACACAAGCCTAAAACATATAACGGCTAGTGATCTGGTTTGGATTCTATATCAAGATAGATTTGATTGACTCAATCTAATTGATTGACAATTGGATCTTAAAGACAAGAACTTTCTATATGGAGAAGCTCTACTTATGGAAACCAAGATTTTGTTTGTATGGGCGATCGTAATCTATTTGAGATTCTACTTTTATCACTCAACAGCTACCAAATCTTCTAGATATAGATCTATCCAATGGGTAGATTAGAAGACGATCTTCGAGATACTATCTAACGGCTAGTTTTGAAGTGGAGGAGTATTTAAGGAGATCAAGGATCAATGAGCAAGTAAGAGACAGAGCGTAGAATTTATAATTCCAAAGTTTGATCAAATTTCGATCATACACTTGTCTTTTGTGAGCTTAAATGTTTGTGATCATGAGAGAAACACCAAAAGAGTGATTTAGTGAGATAGTGTGATCTACTATTAAGTGTTTGCACTCAAAATTGTAATCTCTTGTTGATTGCATAGTGGAATCCGGCTAGAAGAATGTTAGTGTGGGAGAGCGGACGTAGGCTTGATCTAAGCCAAACCACTATAAACTCTGTGTTCTTATTCTCTTCTCTGAACTCCTTTATTTTGTTCGTAGTTCTATTTAATTGCTAAAGTCTGAACTCACTCAAAGTCTGTTGTTCTTCAGACTTAGTTTCAAAAGAAAGATATTTCTACTGTTCTTTTGTGAAAATTTTTCTTCACACCTATTCACCCCCTTTAGTTGTTCATATTAGCACTTTCAATTGGTATCAAAGTCAAGTGCTCGGTTTATAAAAATGTTTTTACTTTTGAGCTAAAGATCTTCTATGGCTAGTCTCTTGGCACCAGGACTAATGGAAGGGCAAAGCAATACTAGGCCACCATATTTTGATGGAAAGAAATACAACATGTGGAAGAATAAAATAAAAGCAAATTCTAAGATTCAGAGATCCCTTGCAATGGGATGTTGTGGAAAAATGAATAAATTCCACTGCTGCGTCTACATCAAATAAAAATGGCAAAGACAAAGAAACTAAACCCCTTACTCCAATGTCTCAGACGGAGATGTCCAAAAGAGAAGCTCTTGATGCAAAAGCTATTTATTATTTCTATTGTGCTTTGTTTCCTGCTGAATATAATAGAATCTCTTCATGTGAAACAACAAAAGAAGTTTGGGATAGACCTCATGTCACTTATGAAGGGACTGATCGTGTAAAAGAGACAAAAGTAAATTTCCAGCTCGGCAAATATAAATCCTTCAAGATGAAGCAAGGAGAGTCGATTGGAGATATGTTTAGCTGCTTTATAGAAATTGTAAATGGTTTAGCATATCAAGGTCAATTTCTTCCCCAATGAAGGTTAACAAACTTTTGCGAGGTCTCTCAAAAGATTGGAACCATGTTAAGACCTCAATCCGGGAGATTCAAAGGATCATGCCTCTTTTTGTTGATGAATTGATTGACACTCTTCAATCTTACGAAGTGGAAGAAATCGTTGATGAAGATCCTGAAGGTAAGAAGTCCATTACTTTAACATCTAACGCTGATTCTGATGATACAGACTCAGAAAATGACATGGATGGCGATGAACTTGCTTTTATGATCAAGAAATTCAAAAAATTGAGTAGAAAAGGAAGGAAATTCAATGGAAGAAAACAATACAAGCAGAATGGGCAAAAAAGAACCATGAAAGAAGATAACAAGCAAGGAAATATATGCTTGATAGCACATCCAGACTCAGACTCAAATTCAGAATAAGAATCAGACTCAAAATCAAAGTCTAACTCAGACACAGACTCAGAATCAAAGTCTGACTCGGACACAAACTCAGAATCCGATGAGGAAATTGAGGTAAGCCATTCAAAAATTCCTCTCAAAGTTTCAAAGTATATAAATGAGCTTTGCTTAAATCTCAAATCTTCTCTTAAAAAGATCTCCGACCTAAAAAAGGAGAATTCATGGCTTAGGTAACAGGATCTTTCTCAAAAAGAAAAGTTTGAAATTTTGCAAAAAGATTTTCTACAAACAAAAGAAAGTCGAGATTTACTTGTAAAAGAAAATGATTCTTTAAAAAATGAATTTTCAAATGGTTCAAAACATTAGAGCATATTCTTTCCATACAAGTACTTTACTATAATAAATCGGGACTTGGTTTCAAAAAGGAAAATGATTCTCTAATAGATTTTTCTAAAGTCAAGGAGAGACTTAGACAAAAACCTCATAGACTTGCCTACAAGAAGCATTTTGAAAGGATTTTTACAAAATTGTTGGTCGAAATGCCCTCAAGTGTTCAAATTGTGGAGACTCGAAACACTTTGAGAAAGAATATCCTAAAGTTTGGAGACCTGTTAAGAAAGATTAGGTAAAAGCAACATACTCTACTAACTCTCATGGACCCAAGAAAATCTGGGTACGAAGAAAATATGAGTTGTTTTTGCATGAAATAAAAGAAAAGATGGAAGAGAATTTGGTAAGGAATGTATTTTTTTTTTTTTTGTTTGAGTACACAATTTAAAATTTCTCATTATATTTGATATTCGATATATCCTCGGTTGATTCGGATTTTATAATGATCATATTTTGTTTTATTGAAGAAAGAATCGTATGATTTGTTTTTGTTATTCGTGAGTTGAGATTTAATATGTGTTATTATTTTTGAAATCTTGCTAAGAGACAATTGAGTATATATGGTTTAATTTTATGCTTTCAGATTTTGTCATATTTATTGGAGAAAACTTCCTCATTGTTTTGAAGTTGACAAAACGTTTCCATCAGTCTAGTCTGAAGACTTGCAAACTCTTTCGTCAAAGTTTGAAGACCTCCAGACTCAAGATTTAAAGTCTACCCTCACTGATAGTTTCTAGACTGATGAAGAGAAGACTTATCCAGATGTGAGCTTATCTTGAAGGATTCGGTTTGTACAGTTTAAAAAAGATCTTACGGTTGGAGATAGCACATTGTGATCAATTATTCTTATTGGAATCAATTCGGATAATCAAGATCTTTTGAAAGACGAAGTATACTTAGAAGATTCTACTTATGGAAACCTAGATTCTGATTGTATGGGCGAGCATGATTGGTGGGCTATCATCACATTCCTTAAATAACTCGAGATCTCCTTGATTGATTCTGTCCAACAGGTAGATTGAAAGAACTTCTTTGGAAAGTGCCAACGGTTATAGAGGCATGAAGGAGTATATAAGGAAGACGCTCAAGTTGTTCGAGTGAGTGCGTGAAAGATAAATTCCAAAGTCTGAAACTCCTAGTTCTTTGCTATTTCAATCGTTGAGCTTAAGTTGTACTCAAAAGAGAGATTAAATACTTATGAGACCTTGATGAAGTGTAGTGTGGAATCAAGGATGTAAGACTGTAAAAATCTCTTTTGGTTCACAGTGAAATCCAGCTAGTGGGCTGTCAGTGCGAGAGAGTGGACGTCGGCTTGGTTTAAGCCGAAGCACTATAAACATTGTGTTTCAATTCTCTTTCCCTATACTTCTTGCTTTAATTCATAGCTTTATCTAACTGCTTATAATTTTTTTACATATTCAATTTGTTATTCTTGAAAGAGGAGTTAACTTGTTAAAAGTCTAGCATAAATTTTCTAGAACACCTATTCACCCCCCTCTAGGTGTCCTTACTAGTCCTATCAATTGGTATCAGAGCCTGTGTGCTCATTTAATTGAAGTGTTATTACTTCTGAGTTAAAGATCTATGGCTAGTATGTTGGCTCCAGGTTTGGTTGAAGGCCCAAGTAACACCAGACCTCCTTACTTTGATGATAATGAATACAGCGTATGAAAAAACAAGATGACAGCATTCCTAAGATCGAAAGATCCTCTGGAATGGGATGTGGTAGAAAAAGAAATCATTCTTAAAACTGCATCAGTTTCAGAAAGAGGAAAATAAGTTGAAGACGCTAGCGAGATAACATAAGAAGAAATAACCAAGAGACAAGCTCTTGATGCTAAAACAATTTACTCTTTATATTATGCTTTATCTCTTACTGAGTATAATAGAATTTCTTCTTGCGAAACAGCCAAAGAAGTCTGGGATAGGCTGCACATTGCCTATGAAGGCACTGATCGAGTGAAAGAAACAATGATCAATATTCTACTCGGACAGTATGAAGCCTTCAAGATGAAGTTAGGAGAATCTATCACTGATATGTTTAGTCGTTTTATAGACATTGTAAATGGTCTAGAGTATCAGGGACAGCCAATCTCAAGACTAATGAAGGTCAACAAATTGTTGCGTGGACTCTCCAAAGACTGGAATCACGTGAAGACTTCAATAAGGGAAACTCAAAGGATCATGCCGGTTTTAGTAGACGAACTGGTTGGCACACTTCAGTCTTATGAAGTGGAGCAAATTAACGAGGAAGAAGATCTCAAAGGTAAGAAGTCAATTGCTTTAAAATCTAACGATGATTTTGATGTTACAGACTCTGAAGACGATATGGACGATGAAGAGCTAACACTTATGACAAAGAGGTTCAGGAAATTGAACAAAAATGGAAGACGATTCAATTAGAAGAAACAAAGCACTCAAAAGTTTCAAAATAAATCCACTAAGGATGATGAAGCCAACAAAGATGTAATCTATTTTGAATGCAAGAAAAATAGACACATCAAACCAAACTGTCCTCTATTGAAGAAAAAGAAAGGAAGCTGAGAAATACAGAAAGGCTCTCAAAGCAGAGACATGGAGTGATACTGAATGTGAATAAAGTGACAAAGATTATACCAATATATGTCTAATGGCAAAATCAAGATCATACTCAAACTCTGAGATAGATTCAGACTCAGACTCAGACAGTGAAATCGAGGTAAGCAGTTTAAAAATTTCTACTAAAGTCTCGAAATACATTGATGAACTTTGTCTCAGTTTCAAAACCTCTCTTAAGAGAATTTCCAAGCTAAAAAGGGAGAATTCTACACTTAAGCAACATGAAATTTCTTGGAAAGAAAAGTTTGAAAATCTAGACAAAAGTTTTGTGGTTTTAAAAGAAAATGCAAACTCTCTTTCAAAAGAAAATACATTTTTGAAACAAGACATTTCAAATATTTCAAGTATTTCAAAAAGATTTTCTATAGGATCTCGAGAAGTTGGAAAAGATTCTTTCATTACAAAGATCTTATTTCAACAAGTCGGGATTGTGAATGACCCCAGAAACCATTCCTTTAATTGATTTTCCAAAGGTAAATGAAAGAATCAAACAAAAACCTACAAAAACTTTTTATAGAAATCATTTTCGAAAAGTCTTTGTAAAACTTGTTGGCCGAAGTGCTCTCAAATATTCAAAGTGCAATGGCTCAAAACATTTTGAGAAATAATGTCTTATGGTTTAGAGACCTGTTAAGAAGGATTGGGGAGAGACTGTGTTTAAAACTAACTCCTCTAGACCCAAAAAGATATGGGTACCAAAGAAAGCTTGAATTCTTTTTGTAATCGCAAGTCACTATCAAGAAAAAGATTAAATTGTATGGATAGTGGCTGCTTGAGACACATGACTGAAGATTCAAGTTGTTTTATAAAACTTGTGCAAATAAATGGTGGAAAAGTCTCTTTTGGTGGAAACAACAAATGAAGAATTGTTGGGTGTGGAACTGTAAAGATTGGAAGTCTCACAATCAACAATGTCTCCTTGGTGGAATGACTAAATTACAATCTACTCAGCATTAGCCAATTGTGCGACACTAGATTCAAAATCAACTTCCAAGAAGGAATATGTTCGGGAACTAGTAAAGATTTTTCTCAATCTTTTACTAGACGAAGATATGGGAACATTTATCTTCTAAATATAAAATCAGAAAAATCTCAATGTCTAATATCAATTCAAGATGAAGCAAATCTTTGGCATCGAAAGTTTGGCCATGTTAACATGAAGCAAATTGCCAAGATCTCATCCAAGAATCTTGTTTGTAGACCGCCTAACCTGAAGTATAAAAAAATTGACTTTTGCATACCATGTGTGTTGGGAAAATAGATAAGAAGTTCTTTTAAACCAATAAATCAGGTTTCTACTAATTGTGTTTTGCAGCTTTTGCATATGGATCTCTTTGGACCAACCAGAACTCAAAGCATTGGTGGAAAGAGATATTGCCTAGTAATTATGGGCAAAAGAACGCTTCAAGTGCTATAACTTTGCCCAAAGGGATACTTAAGTGCCATAACTTACGAAAGGTACACTTAAGTGCCACATTTTAAGAAAAGTGGGACACCTGAGTGTCATCTCCGGCGAAACTGGCCGGAAATCATATGTGGCATTAAAATATTAATATCTCTCGCCGATGTGTTTCGCCGGAGAGCTGAGTCAGCTCGAATTAACCCCAAACGACGTCGTTTCGGGTGTTCGCCCAAAATAGACCCCTTAAATCAACGAAAACGCCGTCGTCTTCCCCATTTGCCCTAAATCTAAAACCCTAAATCGGGCAAAATGCTATTGAAGCGCTGGAGCCCTAATCCCGCACCCTAATTCGATTTGCCCCAAATTCTACCACTGAATATTGGAAATGGAGAGCAAGACTTTCAGCAGCGGCTCAAATTTCTCTCGCCGAAGCGAAGGAGAAGGCGAGCATTTAAGTTTCTGTGAGTTTCCAAGTCCAAGAAGAACATCGTGGACTCGAACGAATCCCGGGAGAAGATTCTATGGATGTGCCCAATACAGAGAAGGCTCGAAGTGCAAATACTTTAAATGGGTCGATGCGAAATTCTCTCACCGAGCCACAGAGGTGATATTGGACCTACTTGATGGATGTCATCAACCTCCATCTACGCTTGTGGACGACTTGACGATGTTGACTTAATGCAAGCTCAAGCTCAAGCATCTTCTGTTAACCATTTGAAGAACAAAGTTTCAAAAATGAAAATTGAACGGAAGTGTTACCAAGCATTTATTGTGTTGTTGTTTCTTTATCTATCCTACTTTATGATGAAATGTAAATGACTGGAAGATGAGAAGAAGTTTCTCCAACTGCCATAGTTGTAAATGTGTGGGGAAATGTACTTGTTTTGAATGAATGAATGAATGATTTCGACAGTTTTTGCTTATTCTCAAATATAAATCAATGATGATGGATTATATATAAGGTTGATGTGTTGTGGTGACTATTTTACTTGAATTGAATGTAAAGCAGCAGCAAATGTGTAAACCAGTAGCTTCTCTGTTTTGCTGCAAACCACCATATACATAGAACAGACATGAGTGATTACTCGAGTACTATAAGTTGTATCTAGTGATCACTTAAGTGCCAGTCGTGATAGACAAAGAGTCATTTAAGTGTCAAGTTATTATTAAAGGATCACTTAAGTGCCACTTGTTATTAAAAGTGAACACTTAAGTGCTAGGTTTTTTAGAATATGATCAGTTAAGTGGCATTTTTTTTGTACACATCGGCTACTACCAGCCACCACCACCGCCCACCACTGGCCACCATCTTCAGCCATCATCACCACCAGGCATCCCAAGCATCCACTTGAGCCACCACCAGCCACCACTATGCTGGTGGTATGTTGCTGCATAAGTTGCAAGTGTAAGGTGTCTTACACTAGCTTGCACTAAAGACTACCTCGGTGCAAGCCGTGCATATTGCACATACATCTTGCACCAGTGCAGCAAAACCTCCAACCCAACCCACCACCACCAGGCTTTTCACCAAAGAACCACCACCAGCCACACGAGCACCCCAGCCACCACCATATATCCACCACCAGAAGTAGCAATAAGTAAAAGAAAAAACAAAATAAAAAAAAGAAACAGGCATGCCAAAAATGATAAGCAACAACGGTTGTTCCATTGATTTTGAACATCTGTCTCATAAACTCAATGACAAACTATTATAAAAAAAGAAAAAGAAAAACAAACATCCACAGATGTTTACAACTAACTCCTCAGCCCCACCCATATCACATCCCATTTCATCAATCAATATGCACAATGCCTCCTGTTCGTGCTCGTTTTGATGAACTTCGCACTTGATTCATAATCCTTGCACTTTTTCTAACCGGACGTGAGACTTCTTTTTAGCCGTCTTGGGATGCGTTGAGTCCGATGGAGCTGCAATTGTCCTAGGCCGAACCGATTCGAAGGAGCCGCAACCGTTGTAGGCCGAACCGATTCGGATGGACCCGCAATTGGGTTCTTCTTACTCTTCTTTCTTGTTGGCGCAGGCAATGTCTTCTTCTTCGTTGGCGCAGCCGTTGATTCTTGAGTTCGGCCTTGAGAGATAAGAACCTCTCGAACTTCTCCCAAGCTTAAAAAGAAAACTCAATTATCAACAAAAGTTTGCACTATAAATTAAATTAAATGCAGCCTATAAAACTTACATTAAGAATAACTGTTCCAGAACGGTCATCTGTATAAAGGCCATAACCATATTGTTTAAGCCTCTTCCCAAGAGCCCCTCTTGTTCGAAGGGGAGCGTCACTTTCAGGTAGTTGTGATTGGTTGCCTCTTCTTCTCGCATGTGATTTGTTCGGCTCTTGTTGCTGTTCAGCTACAGAAGGGGCTTCTTCGCCAATTCTTCAGCTAGGCGTCTTGTAGATGGCCTTCTTATAGGTGGCTCTTGATTTGGCTTTGGCTTTCTTCGGTTGTTTTTCTAGTTACGCCTTCAGCCTTCAAAGTGACACATTCGGTAGGCTTTGGTGGTGGCCCTTGTGATGACCCTTTTAGTGGCCCTTGTGATGACCTTGGTGATGGATCTTGTGGTGGCCCTTCAGTTGGGCCCTCTATTAGCAGCTGAGCTCTAGCTTGTCTTCTTCGAACCTGACAAAAAGACAAAGGACATCATAAATATAACATCAGGCCATATTAGAACGTAAATGAAAAGTAAACTCAAATCATTTAAATGACCGTGTATTTTTTTCTCTGTTGCTGCTGAAGAACAGTCGACTTAACTGGCCCTCCAGTTGTTTTAGCCAATCCTGTAGCTGGCTATCTTCCACCTTCGGTTCTTTGAACAAGCCCTTCATTTTCAGGTATAGCAGGAGCTTCGGCCAATTCTTCACGTGTCACTGTGACTTGACAAAGACAAAAACATTACATATATGTCACTTATATCTATGTACATATTCATAACAAATCATAAAGCAACATAAACACAATTGTGATGACTTACTGGGTTTATTGTCGTCGACTGAAGAACAGTCGACTCACTTCGCCTTTCTATTTCTCCTTCTCCAACTGTCCCTTCACTAGGCCCTTCGGCTGGCCTCAATTGTTCCTGCTGCTTCTTTAATTGACAACCCTTAATATTGTGCCCTGCTATGTTGCAAAAAGAGCACTTTATCGGTACACCAATCCTATTCATCCTACGGTGACATGAGTCCTCTCCCTCCGTCATTTTCCTTTTTTTCTTTGGTCTTCCCATTCTCTTCTTTAGTGGCAAAGGTTGAGGTGCTTTGCGATCTGTTGGCTCCCAGAACTTGCTACTTTTAATTGGCTGCAACATGAATTGATACGAAGCAAGATATTTCGGTTTCTTGTACCAATCATGAAGGTAGTCTTCTGTGTTGTGGCCCTTTAATTGAATTGCACATATGGCATGTGCACAAGGAATTCCATTGAGTTGCCATGCTCTACATGAACACTTCATCGTACCTAAATGGACAACATACTTATCGGAATCCTTCATTATCTCATATCCTTCATCCCCATTCCAAATGGGATGACAATACCTACTTGCAGCCAAGTTGTCATCCAATTTCTTAGCAATCCTAGGACCATATTGCTTAGTCCACTTTGCAGTGTCATCTCTTTGTCTGTGCAACCGAGTCATGACCAAAACCCGTATGTCTTCAAGCATTGAGATAATTGGTTTACATCTAGCATCTATTATCCTCCCATTGAATGCTTCGCAGATGTTGTCATCAATGTTATCGCACTTGAATTCCTCGCTGAAGAATGCCCTACACCAATGTTTCGGGTCTGTTTGGAACAGTGCATCATAACCATCTTTTGTCAATTGAAGCATCTCTTCTTTGGCCATCCTAAAGTCAGCCATATTCGTGCTCTTTGCTAGCTGTCAAAATTGCGACTGCAACTTGTCCCCTTTATAGGTCTTTGCCCAATTTGCGTATATGTGTCGCACATACATTTGATGTTCAGCATAAGGCAACAGCTCAGCTGTTGTTGGAACAAGTCCCTGCAATAATTGAAAATATAAAAAAATGTAAGCAAATGACATGTTGATATCAAAAAGCAAACAAGTGACAAAATTATTTAAAAAGCAAACATTACCTTTTGTTGGTCGCTCATGAACGCCCACCCTGCCCCATTTGTTATCTCCAAATCAGTCATCAAATTTTTTATGAACCAGGACCAATTGTCCTTGTTCTCTACCTTCACAACAGCCCAAGCTAGGGGAAACATTTGGTTGTTTGCATCTCTTCCAATTGCAGCCAGCAATTCTCCCTTGCACAAGCCCTTCAAAAAACACCTGTCCAATCCTATAATCCGTCTACAACCAGATAAAAAACCTTGTTTGCATGCATCGAAACAAACATAGAATTTATCGAACTTCGTCCCAATATCAGGAAGTGGTTTCTCCACAACCTCGAGATACACTCTACTTCCAGGATTTTGTAGCCTACACTCCCAAGCATAGTCCCACAACTGTCCATATTCACCGATGTATTGACCAATGAGTATCTTCATCACTTTTTGCTTCGATCTTTTACATTGATTCCTAGATATATTGATGCATACCTGCTCCTTCACCAGCATCCTGAACTGAGTAGTATTCATATGAGGCATCAGCTTAATCAATTCAAAGAAGTGCTTCGATAACCATGCACTTGTTACCCTTTTATTCTCAAAATTAATGGAACAAGTATGTTCCTCTTGGTAGGCTCTAATCTAGAAAGATCCAGTTTTCCTAACAAATGCGCCATAGATCTTCCATGGACAATTTTGCTGCGAACACCTAGCTCTTACAAAGGTCTTAGTGTTTCTAATGAAGTCAATGTTCCTTTGTGCAGCAATGGAGATCTTCAGGATAGCTTCCCTAAATTGTTTAGCATTATGAAATTTCATGCCTATTGACAAAGTGGGAGAGGCAACAGATGGATCATAAGAAGGAAACTTACTTTTCCTTTTCCTTCTATGCACAGGTCCTTCATCTTCTTCAAGCTCATCCTGGGAAGTAGCATTCTCGACGCTTTCTTCATAGTCGGTCTCCTCGCCGCAGCACCAGCATCCGTAGGGCCTTCGGGTCCTGTTTGGAACTTCCTCGGCTACTTGCAAAGCTGCAAACTTAGCTGTCAAAAATCCCTTCGCTGTATTCTTGACTGTACAAGCTCCTCGTCGTCGTCATCACTTATAAAATTTTCAGCAGGCAACCTTCCATCATCATCATTAGTTGATTCAGCTACTTCCCAATCTAATCCAGAGATTGTGACATCACCTATGTCATCATCAATTTGGTGAACTGCATATGCACTTCTCTCATGTCCATCATATCTATCCTGCCCTCCTTCGACCCTAACGTCAATACTACCTTGAATACCATCTTCTTCTTGTCCTACTTCGGCGCTCTCTCCATCATCATCTTCATCCTCACTTTCACTATTGTACTCAACAAATATTTTTACCTCTTCACCATGAAGATAATGGTATAAAACATCCCTAAGACCATTATCATATTCTAAGCATCTCAAACCATCTCTTAAGTCTTTCCCAGGAATACAATACAACAGCTTCTGAACTTTACAAGGCAAATAAGTATTTATATCCCTACGAAATCCTATATAAGATGCCTTCTTTATATCCACAAAGATGGTGCCCTCATTTCCACCCTCATACTCCCACTCATCCTCCCCAATCACAAATTCCCCATTGTAGCAAACTATAACAGCGACATAATCCTTGTCATGCGCCATTACTGCACCAATAACAAGAAAAAGAATCATTAGTTTTTGGGACCACTAGACAATTGCACATGGGAGTCCCCCCACTCTCATGGACTTTAGTAAATAGAGGTCCCCATACTGAAAATATGCCCCTACATGACAGCCAAAAAGCTAAAAAAAGAGGTTGGCACTTTAATTATTTGCCTTCCCTTCCCTTAAAATATTAAACAAAATAGAGGTCCCCACAAAGAATCACATCCCAAGCATGTCTACTGCACTAAACGTGCGATGTGAGAGAATGTACATTAACTTAAGCAAATCAAAGCATAGCATACTCTAACATCAACTTAATCAAATCACAGCAGGATTATGTTCTTATTTAGGATTTTGGATTGATAAACATACCCTATACGACAATCACAGCAGGGTGGTTTAAGGACATACCCTATACAGCCTCACAAACAGGGTGGTTCAAGGACATACCCTATATATTCTCACAAGCAGGGTGGTTCAAGAACTTAGTTTTTTTCTCAGAATGGCATTAGTCATCTGCTTTACTAGGATGCTCTTAAGGAGATGCATAGACAGTGATCTAACAATCACATACTCTGACATTGGCTTGAAAGGAAAATTCACCAAAATAATGAGAAATCTGGTTTCTTTGTGTAATGTCAGCAAGTTTCAGTTGAAGTGTATCAACACAAATTCCATCAGAGTTGTAATAAAATAATTGAGCCATAATTAAATAATCGAGCCCTAATTAAATAATCGAGCCCTAATTTCATCACAGGGGAGGGGGAGAAGGAGCCAAACCTGGACGACTGACAATGGTGAGCGGTGAGCGGCGATGGCGACCAACAATGGCGACTGACGACGGCGACCGATGACCAGCTCTAGGCGTGAACGGCGATGGAGAGAAGGGCCTGTGATCTATTGTGAACGCGGACGGCGAGAAACGGCATTAGGTCAGCCAACCCTAATTAAATAATCGAGCGAGCCCTAATTAAATAATCGAGCCCTAATTTCATCACAGGGGAGGGGAGAAGGGGTCGAACCTGGACGAGCGACGATGGTGAGCGATGACGAAGACCAACGATGGTGAGCGGTGAGTGGCGACGGTGACCAACAGCGGCGACTGACGACGGCGACCGATGACCAACTCTGGGCGTGAATGGCGACGGAGAGAAGGGCCTGAGATCGACTGTCAACGCGGACGGGGAGGAACGACGTTTAGGTCATCACACAATGACCTAAACGATGTCGTTTAGTTCAACGCACTCAATGTGGATGGACAACGTCATTTTTGTCGTCCACATCGGCTTTTAAAAAAAAAAAACATTTGCCACATCAGTAAAATAAGTCGCCGAAAATCGCGTAAAATGCCACATATGCAATTTGGCCGGATTTTGGCCGGATTGGCACTCAAGTGATCCCTTTTGCTCTGATTTTGGCACTTAAGTATACCTTTCGTAAGTTATGGCACTTAAGTGTCCCTTTGGGCAAAGTTAAGGCACTTGAGGGGTCCGCACGTTAGTAATTGTGGATGATTATTCTCTATTTACTTAGGTTTACTTTCTGACAAGTAAGTTTGAAACATTTTCTCACTTTTCAAAGTTTGCCAATAAAGTTCATAATGAGAAATGATATGCTATTTCAAGAATATAAACAAACCATGGAGGTGAGTTTAAAAATTAAGATTTTGCCAAATTCTGTGATGAATTTGGTTTTCAGCATGTTTTCTCTTCTCCATACACTCCAGAACAAAATGGAGTTGTAGAAAGAAAAAATAGATTTTTGCAAGAAATGGCAAGAACTATCTTAATTGAAAGTAATATTTCTTCTCGTTTTTGGACTCAAGCAGTTTCTAAAGGTTGTTATATTATTAACAGAGTATTCTTAAAGCCTATTTTGGAGAAAACTCCCTATGAGTTATTCAAATGAAAGAAGCAAATTGTTTCTTATTTGCATGTGTTTGGTTGCAAATGTTTTATTTTGAAAAATGCAAATGATCGAATTGGTAAGTTGAAGAGAAATCAGATGAAGGAATTTTCCTTGGCTACTCAACCCCAAGCAAAGCCTACAGAATATTCAACAAGAAGACTTAGGGCGCGCATGACAATCATTCTGTTCCAAAAATAGTTTTTGGAATAGAATAGATTTTTCTATTTCTATTTCTGACGAGTTTACGAAAAAAATCTGTTTGATAATGATACAAAATTTCTGTTTCAAAAATAAAAATTCGTTTGATAACAAAAGTATAAAATTTATATTTCTTAAAACAAAATTTTTTTTTTGAAGCAAATAAGATGTCCATTCTTACAAATTTCATATGCTTATGAAACCATTGACCCAAATACAAAGTAAGAGTTTTTTTTTTTTTTTTTTTTTTTTTTTTTTTTTTTTTTTTTTTGTGAAGTCTCCCTTTTTTGGAAAAAAAGAAATACAAAGTAAGAGTTGTTATATCAAATTTTCTAAATTTTCACACAAAATTCTTTAGCATCCACTTAGATAGGCAATTACGGTCAAACAATATACTTATCAATAGTCTCCATATAATAGAAAAAAGAGATCAATATGCATTACTCTTGAGCATGATAGAAGGTTCCTAAAACTCTAGTAGAATGAAGGTGGGCAATCATATTCTAATCTCCTTCATGCTAGTGTGTCACATCGATCGCCGCCACGGTTTACGATATCGAGCAATCGTTTTAGAAATAAACACAAAGAAGTGTATTGGGCAATTTGCAGCAAATTTTACAAAATCGGCAAATTTTACGAAATGTAATAGAGCTTGTCATAAAGGACCATTACAAATAAGGGAAATCCTCAAGTAGAATATCACATTACAAGAATTGAGATAGGAATCATCAAATACATTAGCACATTACAAAAACAAAGATTGTAAATCCCTAAATAGAAAATAATAGAAATACATTACAAAAATTGAAAACGCGATTTCATGGAATCTGTGGCATATTATGATCCCTTGCCATCTTATTGGCAATACTTTTTCTAAGCATATTCATCTCAGTTTTCTCCTCTGTCGATGTATCGCCTATAACCTCATTTTGTGCAGGTTCAAATGAGTACTCTGGATCTCCATATAAGGAAAAGTTTCTATTCCTCCTGTCTTGATCACGGATGTAATTATGGATAGCACAACATGTGCTTGCTTTCGAATTGCAAATGCAGGCATGTGTTTAAAAATAAAGAAGCGATTCTTTAATGCCGCAAATGATCTCTCAATGACATTCCTTAGTGAAGAATGCCTATAGTTGAACAACTCTCTTGCTGTTCTTGGTCATCTTGCTCTACCCTTATACTCATTTAGATGATACCGTTCACATCTAAAAGGAGTTAAGAATCCCGGAATTGATGCATAACTAGAATCTACAATATAGTATTTGCCTATAACAAAATATTCATATATTAGTAGTGATTTGTAAATACAATACAATCTTAAAGAAAATTGATAATTCTAGAACAAGTAAAAATACCTAGTGGTGGTTGAGGAAATTCCAAGCGATGAGTCTCGAGTGCTACTAATAGCACCCAGCAATCGTTGGCAGATCCTTCCTAATCAGCATACACAAAAGTGAATTTCATATCAAACGAACATACACACATCACATTTTGAGTGGTAATTCATTTTCTGCTTCTAAATGGAATTTGCTTCGACAAAGGTATAGAAGCATGAACATGAGTGCCATCAATAGCGCCCACACAATCCTGTCATTTTATCAAAGACTAGTATTATATAAGATTAGCAACAATATGAAACCGATATTGTAAATGAATGTATGAAAATCTTACCTTGAAGTAAAGTTTATGGTTGGGATCCATAAGAATCTCATTTGGGACCACATCAAAGGAAATTAGGGTTTAGAGATTTTGGGGGAGAAATTATTTCTGATTTCTCTTCCAGAAATCAGAAGTAGAAAATTTCTACTTCTGATTTTTGTTCCAAATCAATTTTTGGAATAGAAATCTATTCCAGAAATTGAAAAACGGAATAGGTTTATTAAACGGATTTCTATTCCAGAAACGGGTCTAGAATAGAAAAATTGTTTCGGAACAGAAATTTTGGTTATCATGCACCCCTTTAGTTTGTGGAATAATCTATGAATGTCAAATTCTAAGACTCTTTACATAATCAAGTGATTCAAACTCAACCTGAAGAATCTGAACCTGCTTCAAACTTTACAAAGTCTACCTCCCCTGAAGTAACTCAGACTTCTGAAGATCAACAACGAACGAAAGTTGAAAAATCAACTGAAGTAGAAAATCAGTAATCTGTTAGACCGACCAATAACTGAAAGCATAAGTCTAGTCATCTCAAGGAACTCATTATCGGCAACATTGATGAAGGGATTTGCACCAGATCCAAAATGCGATAAGAGTCTATTGCTCTGGCACTTATTTCTGAAATAGAACCTTAAAGCATAGAAGGGGCCTTAGCTGACGAAAGCTGGGTTGAAGTTATGCAAAAATAATTCAGATAGTTTAACATTGACGATGTCTGGGAATTAACTCTTAAACTAAAAGGTAAATCCATTATTGGAGCTAAATGGATTTTTTAAGAACAAGATGGACGAAGAAGGAAAAGTGGTCAGAAATAAAGTAAGACTCGTGGCCAAAGGATATACGTAAGAAGAAGGGATAGACTATTATGAGACCTACGTACCAGTAGCAAGGTTAGAAGCAATTAGATTATTACTCACTTTTGCTTGCTATAAAAATTTCAGGTTGTTCTAAGTGGATGTTAAAGACGCATTTCTAAATGGATTTATCCAAGAAGAAGTCTATGTAGAACAACCTCATGGATTTGAAGATTCAAAGAGACCAGACTCAGTATTCAGACTGAAGAAGGCTCTATATGGATTAGAGCAAGCACCTCGAGCTTGGTACGACAGGTTAAGTAAGTTTCTAATTCAGAATGGTTTTGTTAAAAGTAAAGTGGATACTACTTTATTTATTAAAAGAGAAGGTAAAGATTTTCTACTCGTTCAAATCTATGTTGATGATATCATATTTGGATTACCTAACGAAAATTTGTGCAAGAAGTTTTCTAAGTCTATGCAGGATGAATTTGAGATGAGCATGATGGGTGAACTATCATTCTTTCTCGAATTACAAGTGAAGCAATTGAAAGAAGGAATTTTCATTCATCAAGAAAAATATGCAAAAGACCTCATCAAGAAGTTCGGATTAGAGAATTGCAAAAAGACTGAAATGCCGATGTCAAATTCTACGAAGCTAGACAAAGACGAAGGATGAAAGAAAGTTAACCAGAAGCTCTACAGGAGTATTATTGGCTCATTTCTTTATCTTACTACTTCTAGACCTGACATTTTGTATAATGTTTGCATTTGTGCTAGATTTCAATCTGATCCCAAAGAATCTCATCTAAGTGCTACAAAATGCATCATCAAATACGTTGCAACTACTTCAAATTTAGGCCTGTGGTACCCAAAAGAAAGAGACTTTACTCTCATTGGATATTCAAATGCAGATTTAGTAGGTTGCAGAGTTGATAGAAAGAGTACTTCCGGTACTTGTTAGTTGTTGGGAAACATGACAGTATCATGGTTTTCAAGGAAGCAAAGTACTGTAGCTCTTTCAACAGTAGAAGCAGAGTATATGGCTCTTGGAAGTTGCTGTTCTCAAGTCTTGTAGATAAAACAACACCTGAGAGACTTTATAATCAAAGACTCATGCATCAAGATCAAATGCGATAACACCAGCGCAATCAATTTTACGAAGAATCCAATTCTTCATTCAAAAGCAAAACACATAAAGATTCGACATCATTTCATTAGAGATCATGTTCAAAATGGAGAAGTTATGATATAGTTCATGAATTCAAAGAATCAACTGGTAGACATATTTACAAAACCTTTGGAGAAAAGCTTATTTGAGTCTATTTGCAACAGATTGAACATCACAACTTTTATCCAATAAAGTCTGAAGGTGCTTAGACTCAGAGGTAAAGTTTGAAGTTGTTCAGACTTAGAATAACTAAAAGTTACGACTGTAAGTTATTTCGATTTCAAATTTTAATTTTTTTAAAAGGTATGGTTGCTTTTTAATCGCTAATTGATTGTTATATTTTTAGAAATTATCTTTTCCAAGTTTTTGAATTTATGGCGGTTTTTCTTTTTCAAAAAGGTAGTTATTCATTTTAAAAAAGGCAATTTTATTTATTCTTTTATGACAATTCATATACCTCGTTTTGTTTGCTTTATATACTATTGTTTTTCTTCTTTGTTTTCACTCACAAACCCTAGATCACAGAACCTCACTTTTTTACTTTTTCTCACTAGTTTAATCCATAAAGTTCTCATCTTTTTCGCGAATCGAGTTCGAGAAATCTCTCAAAGATTGTGGCAATGTCTTCCCAAAGAAAGTCCTCTAGAATTGCAAGCAGGGAACCACAGCATATGTGTGAGGGTCCTACACACTTTGATCTAACCGAGGAAGAAGACTCTCTAAGGCAGTAGCAAAGTCAACAACAACATTCTCAACCGCGCCATTCTTCTCAGGCTGGAACTCAAGTACCTTCACAACAACAAGCAGAGGAAGAAATCATCAAGAATTTAGAACGTGTAAGGACTCTTAAGCCCGCATTTCTTTTCAAACTCTATACCGCTTTGAAGAAAGGTAGTTCTCCAATGACCTTTGTTGATGAGTTTTTGAGCGAAAAATGATACAGAAATGAAACTCAGTTTTTAAAGACAATGGAGAGTTTATGCATTGCTACTGCTGGTTCGGCAGAAAGGGCTTTTGCAAATTTCCCAAGTGATCCACGGTTTGGATCATTTAATCAACCTGAAGGAAAAGATGATGATGAGAGGATGTTCACACATTTTAAGTCAAGGATGGGTGTCGCTGTGAACATTCGTGGTACAATAATGGATCTTTTTGTTCTAAGGAGCACAAGCAAGCTTATTCTAAATTGCTGAAGCAAGGGGTGATGAACCCTTGGAGTGTGGATTTTGATTTTCTCGATTCGTTGAACGTGAAGTTACGGGAGAAGTTTACATTGCTTCAACTCAAACGCTTTTGCTTTGAAACAACTGTTGCTCATCCAGAACTTACAGCTTATGTCTATTCCAATCTATCCTTTTTAGATGCGGATAGATTTTCTTTTAATGTTAGAGACCAGGATTTTATGGTTGATGTAGACACTCTGGCTGATGTGATTAGGGTGGAAAGAGGGCGTTTCCAATCAATCAGTGTGTTTATTGCTCATGCTACCTTGGCGCTTGTTCGAGATAGGATTGCTGAAGGCCAGATTTCTTACTCCAGGATGAATGCCTTTAATATCTTACTTCACAAGATTGTCATTAAATGTCTCAGACCCAAATCCACATCAAAGACTGATGTCTCAAACTCTGAAGCAAAGCTGATGTATGCCATTAACATTGGTTTTAAGTTATCTCTGCCTCATACTATCCTTATGCACATGTATAGGATAGTGGTAAAGGACAAGGGACTCCCTTATTCTGCTCTTGTCACTCGTTTGTTCAGACACCTTAACATTCAGTCCCCTAAAATTCTGTGTGTTCGAACCATTGATCCAATGGTAGTGGGACTGAAGATGGTTTCCAAGATGCGTCTGAAAGAGCTAAACAAGGCTTTGGAGCACTTTAAGGTGAAGACCCATGTTAAGGCACGACAAGACTCTGTGGTTGGAAAACAGAAAGGCAAAGATCCCATGACAGCACCATCTAAGAAGAGGAGAGCACTTATCTTGCAGGATGAAGAAGATGAGGATGACGTCACTATCTCCACTCTTGTCTTGAAGAACTTACAAAGTTTTGTTATAGAGACAGAGGATCGAGAGAACCAAGACAGAGAAGAGACAGAGCAGAGAGATGAAGAGAAAGAAGCAATGAGGAAAGAAGAAGAAGAATGAAGAACAAAAGAAGAAGAGAGAGGAAAAGAACAAGCAGAAGAAGAGGATCATGGTGATTCTCATGCAGAGGAAGAAGGACAAGATCTTCGTGATACTGAAGAAGAGTAAGAGCAAGAAGAGTACTTTTCTCCACCTGAAGGCATTGAAACAAGGGGAGTTGCTGATAAAAGAGGTACTTCTTCACTTGCTTTTACTAGTGATGATATTAGTCGTTCTCCTGCCGATCCAGAGGATGTGTATGCCTCTCAATTTCCTGAAGATGGTAATGAGGCTTCATCTCCAAGTTTGAATGTTCATGCTGAAGTTCCATCATCAGTTAACACTCCACAATTTGATTGTGTTGAAGCAACTACTCAAACTAACAATTCAACAGACTTTAAAAGACTGCTCGAACTTCTTCTGGAGATTAAAGCTCAGGTTTATGGGTTGTGATGTGAATTTCAGACCATGTAGAATGCTCATAAAGCCACTTCAGTTTCTTTACACGACCAAGTACAAGCCCTTAATCTTCAAGTTCAAGTAAATGCAAAGGGTGATGATATAGAACAACTGAAGGAGGATCTAAGGAAGCTGGAAGAGACTGTCAAGTCTATGGGGGATTTCCAGCTCGTTCGCATCCCCAAGCAACCTTGATTCTATCCAATTCTTTTTATGTTCTCCACTTTTTGCTATTGACAAAAAGGGGGAGAAAGTTTGTGCAAATTTGACTTTGGTTTGGACTTTTGGACTTATCTTTTGTTTGGTTATGGATTGGACCTTTTGATTGTTTGATTTGATCTTTTGATGTTTACAGTAACTTAGGCTATGATAATGATTATGGAAAGGATAGTTATTTTGCAGGATTAACATGTTTTTTGTGGTGGCACAATCATTACTATCCATATCCTAATCTACTTATCTTTTATGAATTATCTTGTTTTGCTTAAGTGTTGTTTTGCAGGACAAAAGTGTTCAAATTTGCGGGAAAGTTTGTCGCCATCAAAAATGGGGAGATTGTTGGAGAAAACTTTATCATTGTTTTGAAGTTGACAAAACGTTTCCATCAGTTTAGTCTGAAAACTTACAGCCTCTTTCGTCAAAATCTAAAGACCTCTAGACTCAAGATTTAAAGTCTACACTCGCTGGTAGTTTCCAGACCGTCGAAGAGAAAACTTATCCAAATGCGAGCTTATCTTGAAGGATTCGGTTCGTACTGTTTAAAGAAGATCTTACGGCTAGAGATAGCACCTTGTGATCAATTATTCTTATTGAAATCAATTCGGATAATCAAGATCTTTTGAAAGACGAAGTATACTTGGAAGGTTCTACTTATGAAAACCTAGATCCTGATTGTTTGGGTGAGTATGATTGGTGGGCTATCATCACATTCCTTAAACGACTCGAGATCTCTTTGATTGATTATGTCCAACTGGTAGATTGGAAAAACTCATTTGGAAAGTGCAAACGGTTATAGAGGCATAAAGGATTATATAAGGAAGACGCTCAAGTTGTTCGAGTGAATGCGTGAAAGAAAAATTTCAAAGTCTGAAGCTCCTAGTTCTTTGCTATTTCAATCGTTGAGCTTAAGTTTTACTCAAAAGAGAGATTAAATACTTGTGAGACCTTAAGGAAGTGTAGTAGAGTTTCTATATTGTGGAATCAAGGACGTGAGACTGTAAAAATCTCTTTTGGTTCATAGTAAAATCCAGCCAGTGGGCTGTCAGTGTGGGAGAGTGGACGTAGGCTTGGTCTAAGCCAAATCACTATAAACCATGTGTTTCAATTCTCTTTCCCTATACTCCTTGCTTTAATTCGTAGTTTTATCTAACTGCTTATAGTTTTTTTACATATTCAATCTATTATTCTTGAAAGACGAGTTAACTTGTTAACGGTCTAGCGTAAATTTTCTAGAACACCTATTCACTTCCCTCTAGGTGTCCTTACTAGCCCTATCAATATTTTGCAAAGTAAAAATCTGTTTTACGTTATATTAAATTATTATGCAAGATATTCTTATATACTCAAGGATTTTATTTCCTTTAATTTTATCGTGCTTTCACTAAGTGAGAATTTTTTTTTCAAGATATTATTGTGCATAATATTCTTTCCTTAAATACTTTGTTATAATGAGTTAAGAAAGAATATTTGATTATCTATGAAGATTTTCTATTTTTACTATAATGAAATTGAAGGATCCAAATTGATGGATACCAAAAAGGAAATGAGTTGATTGCAGGAAATTCAATAAGGGAAGAATGATTGCGAATCTACGCAAATCATGGTGCAATCAGAAAAGTATCTCATGCGAAGATGGCAAGTTTGACTCGTAAAATCAGAGGAATGAAGCTCAAAACTCTCTTTCTTGTGCAAAGTTTTTGCAAATTATTGAGGAAATCCCTTATGTGGCATACGAAAGGAGGAGAAAGCAAATCCAAATAAAAGGAAAAGAATAGAGATCACCTCAAAAAGGCAACAAATTGAGGGGAAGCATTGATCAATTATAGAAAAATCTTTTTTAATTGATCGTGATCTTGTTTATTATGGATAGAAGGAAAAGGTAAATGTGTCAGAATTTGTTAAGTTCTAAAAAATCCGGTTAGTGCATCTTTTATTACCTTTTGTCATTAACAAATCTCTTATTTACATTATCATTTTATTATGACAAAAGTGGTAAGTAAATTTTATAATGCATCTGTGATTTTTATTGGATATTTGCTGATATATATGATTGGAGTGAGCTATATTGCATATCTTTAATATTCGACTTACCTTGTAAAAGCTGATTTTTTTTTAGAAATTGTGTTTCATGCAAGATATATTTATTATCGTTTTATATTCTCTATGTGATATCATTTCCATTATTATCGCTTTTTGATTATGACAAAAAGGAGAAGAGAATATAAATATGCATATATGTTGATTGATTGATATTATAATATTGAGTTGTGATTATTTTTCTATATATTGTTATACTCAATCTATTTGCTGTCTTTTGATTCAAATCACATTTTTTGAAAATCTAAAATTTGATGATTGATTTATCATTATTTTAGAAAGTGTGATTGCACATCTGCATATTTAGAGATTATTTTGTCATCATCAAAAATGGAGAGATTGTTAGGGAAATCTTTTATGATGTTTTGAAGATAACAAAATAAATCAAATGTTACTAACGTGTTTAATGGTTAAGTAATAGACTATGCAGATGATATAATATGTAAATGATATTGTCAAAGTTTGAAGACTGCTAGAAGATTGAACATGTAAATCTGGCATGAGAGCGCCCAAGTGGCCCGAGTTCTTCGTCGGCGCTGCAAGCACGATGCTCTCTCCTCCCCTCTCTTGTTCGATGGTCGCGAGGCACTGGTTTTCTTCTTGGACAGCAAACTGAAAGATGCTACCCAGCGGCGGCACTAGCTCCATGACGAGGATCTGCGATCGAAAAGGTATCCAATGAAAAAATATTTAGTGGTTCGTGCGCACCACGTCATCCGCTGACGTGGCGCGCACATACTACTCAGGTACGACACCTGTCCCGAGCGGGACCCCCCTGGAAAATGAGAAGAGAGCTGGTATTCGGCTGGCTCGGCTTGGCTCCACCTGCAGAAAAGAAAGGACGGTCAGCGTATTCCTCCCGCTCAAAATTTCTCTCTCTCCTCACTTGAATAGGCCGGTTCTCTCTCTCTCCTCGTAAAAGAACCGAGAACGGCCTTCCTCTGTTTCCTTCTCTGCGCATCCCACCTCCTTCGGCTCCGGCTCCGTCTCCGCCTCCGCCTCCGCCTGCCCAAAAGCTTCGCTGGTCATCTCGGTCTCGTTCTTGAGTGGCACCAGGCTCCCCGCCGTTGACCGGGCGCTATCCCTGACGCTAGCCCGCTCGGTCGTGAGGGAGATCTCGGCGGACTTGGGCGGGGGTCGACGGCGCGGCGAAGATGGAGAGGCCTGCTGCATTTTCTCTTCTTCTTTCAACGGAGCGCGCTATTACTTCCCGTTTCTGCCTCTCTCTTCCTCAAGCACTCCTCTCCTCTCTGTCCCGAGTCCTCTCACTCACCCCAAGTGCCCCCCTCCTCTCTGTCTCGAGCCCTCTCACTCACCCTAAGCGCTTCCCTCCTCGCCTCATTCTTGGTCGATGATGGCGGAGCTCTGCTTGATGGCTTCGCATGGTTATCCGCCGAGCCTCGTTCTTGGTCGGGAGCAAGGGCGCGAGCGGAGTCGTCGGGGTGAGTCTCGACTTCTCTCGGTTCCTCTCGATTCCGTCCGTCGCGGATTCGAATCGGAACGAACGGGTTTCGTGCCTAGGGATTGCCGAAGCGCTTTGGATAGCTTCCGTCGGTTGATTCTTGTGCGGTGTTGTCGATTTTGTTCTGTTGTCGTGGCAGCTCCGTGCTTGCCGCTTGGCGTTCGATCTTTGATTGGGTCGTGTGGTGTCTTAGCTCGTAGCTCGTCGTTAGCTGCGGCTTTTGTGAGTTTCGATCTTTTTGCACTTTGTGCACGTCGTTGACTGGGCCTCGATGTGTTGCGAGAACTCGGTTCTCTAGGAGATTCATCTATGTAAGATCTCTTGATCACGAGTTTTTGTTTTTTCACCACTCTTTGTCTAAAAGATTGAAATTTTACAACTCCATCTTGACCTCCGTGGCTTGATGCTCCAAGCTTGGTGATTTCGGGTTTAAAGAGTGCTGCGAAGTTGCAATCAAATTTTGCTTTTCATTGGTGCTTGCACGTTGCGAAGCTTTGTCTTTGTTGATTCTGACCTCCTCAATTATTTAGGGTGGTTTAGATCTATGTGCAGTGATGTTTGCTAGGGATTTTCTTTTGTTCTATGTTAGATTATAGAAATGGCTAATGTTGGTCGTGTCGGTTCCTTGTTATTTTGCATCCCGCATTCGGGAAATCTAATTATGGAAAGTGCGGGATCTTGACCAATTTTTTCTGCTTTGCTAGGACAAGACAAGACATTATAAGATTGGGATCCATGACCCCTATATGTACTGTTAGCAGCAAAGCGGTGTGTGCAGATTGATTCTGTGGAGAAAGATCCCATGATTCTAGATTTGCAAGGTATGCACGTAATACTCAGTTGAAGATCTCTCTCTCTTTTATTATTTTTATTTTTTAAATCAATTCACGTTATATGTCAGCTTGTCCAAAAGGAGAGACCTTGAAATAAAATGCTCGTGTTCCTTCTGGGTATAATTTATTTCTCATGTAAATTTGTTAATTACAAGCTTCAAGTCATTGATTTCATTTGATGAAAATCTCACCCTTCATGCCACAAAGATAATGAAATTTTTTGGGGCCATTATTATTTATCACCCTTACAGTTTTAAATCATCTTACCACAAAACTACTTAAGAATATGAATTTGTACCCTTTTGCAAGTGCTTGATGGTATAAGCAATTATATTAGGCCACACGAATTTGTAGAATCATACGCTTAATGGAAACTGAAACTAGCAATTTATTCATGGCACTTGCATTTGTATGGTCAGAAAATTCATGGAAACTGAATTTCAACAACAAATGGGTGATTCTTGTTGAGGTTGGTAGAACTGGCTAAAGTGCTGAACCATCTATATAGGTTTAGGAGATCACGAAACCAAGATCTGCTTCTAAAGAAAACAATATAGCTTTTGTAGGGCATGTGTTGCGGTGCTCTTTGCGGTTAAACGGGTTACTTGTCGTGAGAGGGGATGGTCAAGTAATGGTTTATTTATTATGATTGCAGATGTCCACTCAACTCTTTGGGCCCCTAGGCACCGGAATTGCTGAACAATCCACCATGCGAGAGAGAAGTCTTTGAGTTTAGCATGTCGGATTGAGTTGTGCTGAAAAGGCTGGACTAGATATGTCTCTAGTATCGATTTAACGGGTCTTCACTCGGTGGAAACCGACATGCACGCCTGCCCATCATTCCTTCTCTCGTCTACCCTAACTTTCAATTTTCCACTCAGAGCGCTCTCTCAAATTTCATGGGAGATTTGGTCCGAAATTCAAAAATAACCATTAACTCCGATGGTAGAGTCTTGATCGCAGCTAGTGGGGCTGAGATAAAGGATCTCCTCTCAATTGTAGCGGAGTTTTACCTATTGAGGAACTTAACTCAAAGGAGAAAGCTTTCGATGCCAGTTCCTTATGACAACAACCACCTCATATGCTTAGTGGGTCATCGCCTTAAACCGTTGTTAAATTGAGCGTATCTGTTTATAGATGAACATGCAATTGAGAAATGCCAAATTGTTGCCCTGTTATATTTGTGTATGCGATAGGCCAGTCTTTAGCACTTTATGGAACTGTATATCTACCTCAATAAACTTATTCGCTTCTTAAGATCTAACTCGAGCGAGAACCTTAGTTGTAAGTATAACATGTGGGAAGTAAACACAAAACCACCCCATGTGCATCAACTTAGTTGCTTGACATTAGAGAAGCATGACCCTTGGAAGGAAATTAAGCTTAATAAGCGGTGGGTTGGTGACATCGGCATTTCGCCATACTGGGGGATGTTTGTGCTCAGAAATTTGCATGCTTTTGATGAACTTCAAATAGTGTTATTACATGGCTTCGCCTTATGTATGTGAGAGCCTCGACCCAAGCGTTATAAAATCTTCGTTCAACAGTATATTAAGTCAATTGTTTCGTTTTATATGTTCTGTTTATATTCTTCTTCTTATTTATATTACTTTTGCTGCAAATGTGTACTTTTGGAAATAGACTGCTCATATCCTTATGTCACACTAATTTTCTGCATTATGGTTCTTGATCATTTCAGGAAAGCGCAAAAAAGAGGAGGTAGACAAAATTGTGGTTACTAATGCACCACTTCTCTTTCCTCCCGGACAGTACTTCTTGCATTTTCCTTTTCTTACAGTTCTACTTTTACTTGGTTCATGAGCAAATTTTTAGGCACGGCAACTTGCTTTCAATTTTTGGATAATTTCCCATTAGGTTTATATACTCTATATGAGGAGTATAGATTTGTTCGAATAAAAAGGAGTTGAACTCATGTCAGATGCTTCAACGTGTTAAATGGGTATCTGGGCAACAGAGAAATATGGTGCATCTTGAAGCCCGTTAGAATATCCTCTGTAACGGAGCCATATATCCAGCCCACCTAAGGGATAGTTACAAGTAGACAATAAGCGCAATGCAAAGTAGACAATCTCGATACAAGTATCAAAAGCGGTGACTTCGCTGAAATTGTAAGATCTTTACCTCTTTTCCCCATTCCGTTTTGTCCTCATAACCACAGCTAATGACATGAATGGCTTCTTTCAAAAGTGATGCAAAGTAGTGGCTCCCTTTGGGGCACCACCTTCTTCCATCGGGGTTGTAGCTATAAAAGCGGGATTGACCGAATTTCTTCTCAAACTTTACTCGGGACATTAGTGATGATTTTTCATTGTCTATACCTGAAATATAGTTCCAAAAAGTACGTATCATTTTACATCTATCCATTTCTATTATAAGAAATAACAAGCAAGCGCCATGAGACTACTATGTGAAATCACAATCGTAGAAATGAATGCAGCGTAAAAAATGAAGATTTCAGATAAAGCATATATTTGGAAAATCAACTACTTGATACAAGTGGAACAACATGCAAGTCCAAAGATTAATTTAGATAGAAAATGGGCACCTTCAATTCCCTCTTCAATATTTTCCAGTGCATGAATCTGCTTTGAAGCCTCCCTGTTCCTCCCTGTCTTCTTTTGCTCATCGGACTTCATTTTCCTACCTCTTTTTCTAGATCCACAACACAAGCAGCACCATTTTGGCCAACAGTTACATGTTTTCCCGGGAGGTTTCTTTTTATTGGGGCATCATATCCATACAAAGCCTGCCTCCAGGAAGACACAACCGATTCCGACATAAATTGGTCCTTGTTTACCATCCAAACCCTTCATATTTATCTCTGGATTCAACGGTATAGACATAAGTATATATGAATAATTTGCTTTTTTCTGAAAAAAGGAAAGGAAGAACATTACAATATTAATGAGGCCTATATATATGTTTACTTACATAAAAAAATACTACATTACGATTTGAGTATCTATCATGACGATCTATCCCGTCAAATCTCTGTGGAAATTGCACAAAACATATCTTCTTGCCCGAAATTGGATCCATCATGAAGCACATGGCTTCTCGAAGAGCCTTGCTGTTGTTTATATAATGATCACAATCCACGTTCAGCAAATAAGGGGCATTTGTGATGACTGCTGAGACCCGCACCTTGATTAACGACTCACAAAATAGCAGGTAATTCAGCAACTTGAGAGAGATGATATAAACAGCTGAGAAGTAAGTCCAGACTTTGAAAGGTACTTCGGGTAGACAGGGATTCATACCAGAGCATTCATGGCACCAGCTTTCTTGTGATGATCAAAACCAGGTCTCTTCTCGCGAGAGACATAAACTAGCCGAGGTAATTCATTTCCTTCAACATCACGGTCACCATTTTGGCCAAGGAAAACCTGCATAAAGATGATTAAATGAAAGACGACTTTAAATTCTCTCGAATGTAAGCCAACTTCATAAATCTTATGCCACAAATAATAGAAAAATTCCCGAAAAAGCATCCACGGATCATTCGGGATGATCTCGACATTGTTCCGAGGCCACGAGTGCCATCCCGCATTGTCCAACCCTCTTCAGGAACTTTTTGTGCCATTGCCACCAACCCATTTATCCGAACTTTGAACTCTTCATATTCTCTCGCAACAATAAAGGTGAGAGAGCCAATATAAGACATCTAGAAACAAGCAGTCTCCTTGATTATGTAAAGGCAAAGACGCCACATTGGCTTTCACACACAAGAGTAGATAAAAGTCACACAACAAACTTGAAAAGGTTAAAAGCTGAAGACCTTCATGGCGCGGCGTTCTCTCACAAATTCAGGATTCACTTTGTCCTTCAAATAGTCAACCTTCTGAGAAAAATACCATTCTGGGGCCCTAGGCTCAATATTGAATCTCTTACGAGAATGGGACCCACTTCATTGCAAACTCTGCTGTCTCGGAAAGAGCTTCAAAGGTGAGCATCGCTGCCCCGTCATCCGAGACATAGCATGCTACTTTGTCGATTGGGTAATCTACAGCCAAGTATGGACGAACGGTGTTTGCGGTTATAAGAGGAGGTTCTTTCATGGGATCCGCTGTACTCACAAATATCCACTTGAGGTGCTTTTGAAGTCGCCACATTGGGTGCCGCCCAGGCAACTCCAAAGTGCTTTTGAGAACACTAGTGACACCTAAACAGAACAATCGATCTCACTTCAACTCATAAACGAGACCTAGCACTTAGTGGCTTAATGTGGCGAGAAGATGCTTGAAGGCCTAGATTATTTTCTCTTTGCAAATTGAACCTAATGCATCGATCAACCCCCAAATAACTCAAGGTTGCAATATTAATGACTTAAGTGGCAATGGTTGAATCAAAACTAAGTCAACATGTCATTACATTTAAGTGGTTATTTATTATTTTCCCTTAACATCAATATACACACTTCATATTTATACATGGAACTCACATTACAAAGAAGAGTGTATGAAGAAACCAAGATACCTCTTTGAATCATAGATAACGGGAAACAAGGCGAGTTCTCTATTATGTGCAAGAACTTCTTCAATTTCAAATCTGATTGCAACAAAGTAGCGAAAACAGGTAAAACAACATGGCAAAAATGAGGAACTATTACATAATTCTTCATTTACGGGAAGATATCAACTAGCACACTTTGAATAAGCAAGTTCCAAGCATAAGATATATGTAACAAAACAAATATGACAGTTATAAAAAGACCATTAAAAGGAGCAGCTATTGAGGACCCACCTTCTAAAATTCCATTAGTTCATCGGCTCGAAGTTCTTCACCTAATATCGGTAACGAAACTAAGGCGCGATCAGCCAACACATCAATCACAGTTGGTAGAGAAAACAAAACAATTATATAAATGAAGCAATCTCATGAACTCAAAAGTGGCATTGACATGTTAAGCATACTTACTTTGGAATAATTCACTTTGCAAAATAGTAATTAGAAATAACACGCTAATGCATTGGAAACTACAAAATTTCCTTTTTAGTTACTTAGTAAGTCTCCTTAGAGCACTGTTAACAAAAGGGCACTTGTTAAGCATACTTATTTAATATGATTCACTTTCCAAAGAAAAAATTACAAACACCACAAGAACAATCTGTGCATCCAATTGAAAACCATAAAAATTTCTTAATCAACTACTTAAGAATTGCCCCTAGAGGACAGTTAACAAAATCCTTACAAATACATAGATCTTCACTACAGATCAGACTCATGGCACATGCATGAACAGAAAAATACAATCTTTATCATGAAACTACCTGCTTCAAGGGGACGAAACTTATACTGCAAGGCGGCAAAGCCTGAGACCAAAGGAAAAGGAACATGAGTTGGTGATACGCTGCACTTCTCGTAACATTTTATCATACTTTGCTCTAAGAAACATTTAGCCGTAGCAGATATATAACTTGACATATTAAGAAGAAACATTTAGCTGTAGCAAATATATGACTCATACATATTAAGCTAAACCAAATGTGCAATTCCTTGTCATGTCTGTTTACGTCTATGCTTTATCTAGTAGATGAGCACTCCTGATAGGGAAACATAATACTATGAATTTTTTGGGATCAAAATAGAGTATCTAGGATATATATAGTAATACCATCCTCTGGGACAAGCTCGGAGGATGACAAAACTTGAACTGGTCAAAGCTTGTCTAGCTAGCCTGCAACTCCTCGAAAACATGTAATAGATCTTTGAGGCAAAGTGTGGGGTAGAAAGAAGCTTCAAGAGGGAATCCTTCAGGCATTTAAATAAATAGAGAGAAGAAAAGGAAAGAATAGGTGAGCACAAGCTTCCAGCCCAGATAACACTCTATCATGACAAGATCCATTATGCCAAAGCAATCTGAAAATCTTCCATTTAAGTTCTAGCTGGGCCTTAGCTTCAAGCGAGGATAGTAGGACATGTGCAGAATTCTTCATTTTAGATTCTAGTTTAGGCGATTAGTTCAAACACACACCTCATAGCTGAAGGGGCCTTCTAGCGTATCCAAGTCATGAGTCCCAATTGCAACCAGTGTTCTTCGCCTAAAATATCGAGAGAATCCGAGCATGTCAATCCAAGCAGAACATTTTGAGGATCTAGCATAAGCACAAGCATTTGCTGTACTAAGTGGAGGGATTGAGGGGGCTGGGCGTCTATTACATGCAAATAAAATATCAAATTGAATATAGATCTCGAGAATGAAAACTAGTTCAAGCAACATATCTATCATCACCACTTCACCAAATTATTCAAAACAACTCAGCGGAGTCCTCTCTTCACATCTAGGCATTTCTCACAATTTAAAGCCCTCCTAAGGGTAATAATATATATGGCCCATACTGAGCACATAGAGCATAAGCAACGGTGAAGCCATGACTTATTTTTAAAAAAATAAAAATAAATAATGCTTCCCTCACATCTTTAATTTATAAAGTAACATTATTGTATCACACTAAAATGCACGCTTGCAAAGACAATTGGCTGCATGCTGGAAATTTTTAAAACCATTGCTCGGGACAAGCCATATAGGACGTTGCATCTCAATGTAAGATCACGGTCGCTCTTCTTTACATTTAAGGTTCAAATGAACACGGTAAAAGCTTCCCAAAAATGTGTTGTCCTCCCGCCACTCCCTCTCAAACCTGAAATCTTGAAATAGAGAAGGAAAACAGGTATTATGCTGCATGTTACAGATCCAAAAATTAATACCGGCAAATGTTCTGATGGAGCTTGTCTTGAAGATCAATGAAGCTGTTATAACTGGCTTCATCAAATGTTATCCCTCTTAAGACAGCAGAAACAACGTATGGACGGATTTGTGAGGTCTGCAACACATAAATGGTCACTCAAGTAATAAATGATTCCAGCATAGATCAATCTAGACAGATCAATCCTCACATATCGGTACCTCTGGTTTTACATGCATCTTAAGCATTGATCCCTGCTGATGTTACGAAGCGTATTGAGGTGTCTCCTCCGCTTATTGAATACACGTAGGGCTCCGAGCAAGCCCTTCGAGGCAAAGCAAGTCGTATCGTGCATTTCCTAGAGGATACCTTATTATTATAATAGTATAGTCATTTCTACACTACATGTAGGAATTTATCAAGAAGAATAATCATAAATTACCAATACAGACTAAAATGATGATAAACCCATCATCTCTTTGAAAAACTTGACTTATAACTAAATAATGAAGTTTCTAGATGACATGATTCAAAATAAAGCCAACAACATTAAGGAGTCAATATCGCAACCTGCTGACCAAATCTAAAAAGGCTTGTTACGTTTCTTGCTAACGATAATACCTATAAAATTTGGGGATTGACCCATCTAGCATGACAAAATGTTGAACATAAACTAAATTCAAGATCAACCCCTTTTAGGACCATTATCATGAACCGGGAAACCCAAGGGTCAGAATATCAACCCGCTTCCCCATACAACTAGAATTCTTCACAAAGTGGTGAAAAGATGTCCTAACTTGTACCAATCTTTCGAGACTATTAAAAGAAACTATTAACACATAAGTAAGAAAAGCCTCGACGCACACTATAAATGCTACATCACATGGACTACTCAAAAGCTGAGCCTTTTTCAAGTGGTAATGTGTTTATGAAGTCTCTAATTACATGCAATTAGTCCTTCACATTGATCGACCGAAAAGATAACAAAAAAAACCTTCGGCAACATCATAACATCAAAGAAAAGATCGAACCACACAGCATCTCGATAGCCATTATGAGCAACATGGTCCGCGAAAGACTTTAACCCATCCGAAGTCGGACACTAGCATCTTAAACCCCCAAACCAAAATTTACCCACGACTCGCGAAACAGCTCCAAACCTATCCGAAACACACAACATCTAACCGAATGCCGAATCAACTTCGCAGTCCACCGTTCGCCGGAACTTCGATTTTGTAGATGACTTCCTCATCCTCATCGAGTCTCCTCTTCCAGTGCTTCTCCTTTCGATGATCGCCTTCTCCGTCGTCTGGCCAGCACAAACAAAGAAGCCCAACCCCCTCAGCCTTTAAAAAAAAAAAAAAAAAAACCCAGGTCTGATTTGCTCCGGGTGGTTCGCCGGTAGGAAAGAGGGAGGGCAGAGAGAGAGGGAGGTCGCGGTCCCTCTCGCCGGTCCGTGCGTGGTTCGTCGATTGCTCGCGGTCCTCTCGCCCGATCCGTGCGGTGGTTCGCCGGTCGGAAAGAGGGAGGGCAGAGAGAGAGAGAGGGAGGTCGCGGTCCTCTCGCCGGTCCGGTGCGGTAGTTCGTCGGTTGCTGGCGGTGGTTCGCCGGTCGGAAAGAGGGAGGGCACTGAGAGACTGGGAGGTCGCGTCTGTTCGTCGGAGAGAGAAAGAGAGAGGGAGAGAAGAGTGAGAGAGGCGAGAGAGGAGAGAGAGAAAAACCCAGCAAATTCGAGTGAAGAGAGAGAAAAAATTTTGAGCGGGAGGAATACGATGACCGTCCTTTCTTCGCGGTGGAGCCGAGCCGAGCCGACCAAAAATCAGCGCCTTCCTTTTCTAGCGGGTCCCGCTTGGGGACACGTGCCGGTATTTCATTGGTTTGTGCGCACCAGGTCAGCGGATGACCTGGCGCGCACAAACCACTGAATATTTTCTCGTATCCAACTATCATTTAGGGCTAATAAGAAGTGGGTTACTTTTTTTCTTTCCTTAATCTCTCTGTACTGCCTGATCATTGACTCTGGGCCCTTGAGCTGCTCTTTCACGGCTTTGAGCTCGTTCCAAAGGGTTGATAGGCGGTTGAAGCAAGTGGTAACCAAGAGGTTCCCTTGCTTCAATTCTGCGAGGGCTTGGGTCATTGAAAAAAACTTTAACTTGACCAAGTTTCCCATACATTTCCCTATTGTTTTCTCACGTCATTTTTGCATCTTCTGTAGGAGGAAGTCCAGCGGCGACCTCTGCTGTCACACAATTCCCAATCCAGGTTCGTACCAAGTGGTTGCACCTCCGCCAGTGACATTGCATGCGGTCGTTGGTCGGAAGAGGAACAGATCTGTCAAGGAATCCTTCCTTGTCTTTTGTGACGAGGGCCCGGCAGAAGTCCCTTGCCCAGGTCAAGTAATGGTTCGGTCTAGTGGGTTGAAGCATGATTAACTTCAATTTTGGCCTATAAGTTGGTGAAGTATAAAGCAGGTCGCCGGGTTCTGGACGGTCGACGACGATCGAAAAAAGGGAGCAGTATGAACCCAAGTGGAAAATTCGGGTCAGGGTTTGTAGCCATTTCACCCGGAACGAATTCGAATCTTTGACCTGGGGAGACGAAATCTGAATCTCCAGTTGGGTTCGGCTGTTGTTGTGGACCGTAGTTAGCCCACTATTGATCGGATCCAGGAGTCCATTGAATAGTTCCAACGGCCCATGGCCCATGTATAGGAACCCATGGCATATACGGCCATTGGATTGAAGCTAGAAACTGGCTCGTGATTGGAGTCGGTGGGTGTTGAACAGTTTGCTCAACTTGTTCCGAGACATGGTCAGATATATCTTCGGATGCAGGTAGAATTTATTTGCCATCTGGGTTTTGCATGTTGGATGTAGTGTTGAATTCCTTTCGACGTGCTGATTTTGTTTTGCAGGTACTGATTTGCAACAATAAACTAGAAAACAATCGAAGGCAATTACGAAAGGCGGATCAAGATCAAGGCTCTGACCCTTTTTGAGATGATGGCAAAAAACGGGGGAATTCTCACTCAGTGTGTCAATTTGTTTTGCAGGTAAAGTGTTGCAACAACAAAGTTAAAAAACAACCGAGGGCAATTCAAATGATTCTGTGGAAGCTATATTAGAACCGATTGCTCTAATACCATAACAAGAGTCGTGAAAATGAAGAGGAATTTTGTATTATGTATTTCTCTGCTCTTCAATGTACATGACTATATTTGTAGTACGATAAAAGAATCAGAAAATATTTAAACAATATTAATTTTCCTAAAGTAAATCATATCTACAATTATCTATGATTTGCTGAATCAATCTTCTGACTAAATCAGATTCTTCCTCCAATATACTTGAAGGACCAAGCTCATCATTGGTGATCCTAAATCCCAGCGAATCATCTGTGAGGGATAGTTATTGTCAAACTTTACCGGTCATTGCTACTGTAAACCTAACAACTTTTGAGCAAGGTTTTAAGCAAAGATAAGAAGTTTTCTCAAAGCCATCAGAAGATAATTCTGACACCTCCTCAAAATTAACAGTTTCTATTCCTTACAAGGAACCGCTTCCTGCAAATTTAACGGGACAATCACATGCAGATGAAGAAGATATGGGATCCACTACCCTTAAACCTCGAGCAACAGAGAAAAATCATAGGCAAACCCATAATTCTACATCATCAAGACTGTCTTTCGCATTTGATGATTTTCCATATCATAAGTGACCAGAAAGATTGCAAGAGTATCATGCCTAGTTAACTACTAAACCCAAGCATCAAAACTTGGCCATTGCGATACTGTCATTTGCCAGCAGATTTACAAAAGGAAAAACAAAAAACTCCAAGACTGGCGGACGTCTCTTTTTGAACAGGACCAGATGTCCTTCTTGGTCATGCAAGACTTCAGCCAAGTGATTCGAATTCTACTCCAAATTTTATTGGTAATCCGAAAGACATCAAGGAACTCAAAAGGAAGGGGTTCTTTGAAAGAAAGCGTTGTTCCTACAGAAGACAGGATCTTGATAAGTGATTTAAGAAAATGTTGAAGCTATTTTATGCCATAGGCGCATATGTGAGTCTCAAGCCAGTCTTCCTACTGTCCATCGCAAATCAGCTAGCTACAGCGGCTGGGAGGTATATCCAGATTACAAACAAGAGAGTACTTCAGCGACAATGCGAGAAATCTAGCAAGCAATTCATATTGCCAAAGACGAAACCTGTGTACGAAGAAAGCAATTAAGGATTATTTGCATGATAATAGAGAAATTGATAAAGCTCAAAAGAAGCCCGGCCCAGAGATAAAATGGTTAAATAGAGATTCTTTTTGTTCTTGTTCTTGCTCTAGCAAGAAGAAACGACATTTTAAGAAGATTCAATTTAATTTCTAAACGGAGGAAAGGAAAATGGAAATTCCCTTGTAAAAGAAGATCCCCAGGCACGACCAAAAATGAGAGGTGTTTCACATGTGGACAGAATGGACACATTGTCAAAAACTAACCTTGGGCAAAAATCGAAGGCACACATGCTGCAGAAAGTTCACAAGAAGATGGGTTTGTTCCTCCAAGAAGATGATCTTGGATCAGTCTTTTCTCTAGAAGATGAAGCTTCCCATAGAAGCATCTTTGCCATTCAAACCTTTCACCAACCAATGATTAGGGGTGTCAACGGTTCAATTGGGTTCGGATTTTAGGAAATCCAAACCGAACCGAATTGATAGGGTAAGCAGCTGCACCGAATTGAATCGCAACCCAATTTAGTTTAGTTCGATTTTTTAGTTTTCCTATTTTTGCCCATTGGAGCCAAACTAAATAAAGTGGGTGAGAAAGAAGAGAGATTTTAAGTTGAGCGTTCATTTTTTGTCGAGAAATTTGGTTCGGTTAACGAACCGAAAGAATTGTTATTTTTCCATTATCTGAGCTAAACTGAAAATGCACGAATTTTCGGTTCGGTTTTGGTTTTGATTTTGGTTTAAACCTGACGTCCCTACTAGAGATACTAACTGACCCAGAACAAGATGAAATAAATGAAGGTTGTATTTTTTGTTCTTAAGATCCTAAATGTGACATCTTGACATATCTTCATTTCCTATTACTATATTAAAAATGATAAATGGTTTGACTGAATTTCTAGACCATGATGGTTGAATTGATCAAACCACAAAGGTACAAATCCGTCTTGACCTTCTGCGGACAAGGAGAAACCGTAGCCTAGCAGATTGTTGCATATTAAAATAGGCTCAAATTGAAGTTTCCATGGTATCTAGTTGTCCGCATCATGCTTGATGGAGATGAGGCTTGTGATGTTGGGAAAACAAGAGACGGCGAGGTTGAGTGCATAGCCGCAAATTTAGCTAAAGGAATCCAAGCAGCTGGGAATAAAGAAAAAGAGGTGGAAGTGGGCACAACATTGAGGAGAGGTGATAGGAAATTGGGATTCAAGAATATAGAAGACGATGGGTAAAGAGATCATGGAGAAGAACAAAAGGCCAAAGATGCATCAACCATTTTTGAAATAGAAATAGTAACAAAGAAAGTGTTGATTTGAGTAGAGATGATAATGAATTTGATGCATTCTACTCTAGAGAGAGAATAACGACATAATATTTATGAGAACATTGATTGTAATTAGGGTTGCATGGTATCTATTTATACGAGTAATTAATTACAGTCAGCGAATAGACAAAAACATCATTATAAAAGGACCCATAATACATATCAATTACATAATGATTCATACGTGCATTACCCTAGGATATGGCTAAAGAAGCCTTATTTACAATCCATCCTAATCTACCACTACCCACATGGAGTGGCGATTGATATTCGATCATGAGGGGTAAACCTGGATGAGGGATCGCAAGCCTAGTATAGGAGTGATTTTGTGATCCCCGAAGCCAGCACCGGCAAAGAGCTTCTCTCATTCTGTCTCAATCCTCTCTCTTCCTGCAAAAAGGGTCATCATCAACATGTCGAAGAAGAGTTGGGTTTCGATCATCTTTTTGTCACCTTTCGTGTTGTCCATCACCATCTCAATTATAATCTCCTTTTTATTCAGGCCCTTGCCCTTGCTTATGGCCTCCTTGCATCGCTTTAGTATCTTCACAGGGTCTTCATCGCTCCAGTCATGGGTATCCACTGCAAGTCTCTATCATAAATGTTCTATTAGTCTCTCAATATGTAGATACAATGAGTTAATATGTTGTATGCTATAGATTCTCTTGGTGAAAGTTGAATGCTAGTATTGCAATCAATGTAGTATCTTCCTCATTATAAAGATAACTAAGATGAAAGTCACACACTTGCCTCCCCATAATGCCCATGGTCATCATCTTGATGGAAATCAAAATGGAGATAATCCAACTGAGCCGACAGATCTGAGTCATTAACAACTGTATTATGCATGCCTGAATCAATTCCACATCGATAGAATTCTTGGGAACCAAGTCCTTGCTGCTCAAAGTTCAGAAAATCAGTCTGAAAAAGGACAAAGAAAAGCACAGTTGTAACGACAAAACTCAAGATAAACCATGTGCATACTGCACATTAGCAGCTTCAAAATCGCATAAGCCACAATGAGAGAATCACTTAGAAGCAAAGGTATGAAAGCATTCAAGATTTAAAATTGCATAAATCTCATCAATGCCAGAACTCAACTTAGCAAGCATAACTCAGATATTTCAAGCTTCCAATGACAAAGACTTTTCAAGACTTAATTTATGCATTTGCGTACGCTTGCGTGTGCCCATGTGGGCAAACTTTGCAACTCCAAATTTGGACTAGTTCTCAGGAATAGGTGTTGGGAAACCCATAAGTTGCTAATCATAACGAGCAGCTATTAGACTTTTACCAAAACTGGCAACCAGGATGAACATTGTCGGCACAACAATAATTTTTACAATGTTGGCAGCAGATCAACAAATATACTTTGAAGAATTCCCTTTTCACAACCTAAAGAACATGAAGCAGCATTCTCAAGTTATATACACCTGCAATTCAGATTAATCGGCATTTGGATTTTATCTTTTGAATACCAAGGCAACAATTTTCAGTTATTTCTTTCCCATATCCGTTGCCATAGGAAAAGGCCATGTCTTGTATAATTATTAAGAGACAAGGAAAGGAAGCGTTTCCAACCTAACTACCCGACATAACAAATTGAGAGAAAGAGAGAGAGACCTCCTGAGCTGTTGTGAAATTGGTTATTTGAAAGCCTTCAATGCCAGGTCCAGGCTTCAAACCTGCCAATTCAACCAATGTGCTGGTTGCATCATCTTGCTCGTCACAAAGCTGCAGCATACGCTGTATGTCCTCTGAGAATGATCCCAAGCTATCGACCTACACAAGAAAATTCAGAGGAAAAGAAGTTTATAAGCAGCCATTTTAACGTAGGCGTATTACAACCACAGGAAAACTAGACCTCAAAATAATTTATTTTAACAAGAGTATAAATGATTTTACCATTGCCCTACTCCACTATATGGGGAATTGCCTAAGAAGAGAGAGGGCAACGTCCATAAAGAAACCACTGGGATTCGCCCCAGTGGCCACCCTTCCAACATGGAAGGGGGAGGTGAGGGGTTCAAATCCCCACCTTCTCAGGGGGGATGGGGTGAGGACGCGTAAGTTTCAGGAGTGGGTTTCGGCTCTCATACCCTGCAAGAGGCAGGGTAAAAGTCTGAGAGTGAGTGTAGAGTAGGAATAGAGTAGGACTGACAAAAAAAAAAAAAGTCCATAAAGATGACGAGAATAATAAAAATAAAAACAAAGCACGAGAGTACCAAATCAACCGATTCAATAAGTCGCAAAAGATATAAATGACAATAAATACGAACCGGTATAGGAGATGCCGGGGAAGATGCATTAATCTCAGCCTTCAAATCCCTTAAGAACCGGAGCAGTTGCTCCACCAAGACAGTAGAATTGCCGGTCCGACCCCCTTTCCGAGCCAATTGACAATTTGTCATAATTTCTTTAATGTCATCAATCAGCTTCCTTGCCTTTTCTGACAACTGTGGCTGAGTTGTGGCCTCATGTTTAATCTTAGTCACTGTCCATCTCCTGAAATCACAAAAGTTAACCATAACAATCACAAAGACTGATATGACCAATGACAAACACGAAAGGAAGAAGAGCGATCATCACCTAATCCAAGAAGAAGATCGACGCGCAGCGCGAGATTGACTTGCAGACACGGTCGTCTCTGCTACATGGAGGAGGAGGAGGAGGAGGAGTTCGCGACAGTCTGCGTGCTCGGAGATTCCTTAATCTTGTCTGTGCTTTTCACTTTTCTTAAGTGATGGTTTTATTAGTGATGGGCTTAAGGCCCGTGGATGGAGGGACGTATAAAAGGGAGGAGAGAGAGGGAGAACGCAACCTTTTGGAAATTAACGTATGTACGTCCTCTCCCTTGCTCTCTCTCCAAAAGAAAAAGAAAAAGAAAAACAGTAAGCGTTTTTCTTCCCTTCAAGGCGTCATCGGATCGAACATGGCCAAATTCTCTTCATCTTATCGGCGTTGGTGTCTAATCTGTGGCTAACAAGGTACGCTCGAATTCGTGGTGTGCTTTAGGATCGGTGATACGTGTTTTTCCCGGGCTTGTCTTCCGCATTACTTTTAGGGGTTCGATTTAGTGTCAAATCCGGTTTTCAGGGATCTGTTATTCCCAATATTGGTATCAAAGCCCTAGTTCACGTTTTCCCGACCATTTTCATGTTTTTTGATTGATTTTTCGCGAAAGTAATCGGCCGGTACGGATCGGGGCAAGAAATCCCGACACCCGAGCGCTGTTCGCCCATTTTTCCGAGTTTTCGTAAGTCGAAATCGATTTCTGAAGGCATAGGGTGAAAGGGCTCGTCGAGACGAGTCCATCGACGGGTCGAACATTGCCGGGAGACACCGTACGCGGCCACACGCGTGGCCAGAAGCCGCTGCGCGTGGGCGCGACGCGCCCGAAGCACTGGCTCGCCCAACGCGTGCGGCACACGCGCCGGTCGGCGAACCAGCACGTGCGCGCCGCCGGCCGGCGAGTCGGCACGCGCCGGTTGACGAACCGACGCGTGCTGATGTCAGCGAGGACGACGGTTGGCCGGGCGGTCATCGGCCGGCGACCCGACCCGACCCGCGGACGCCTGGCACGCGCACGGCACGTGCCGGCTGACGTCTGCGTGACGTCAGCCCGCACACGCGCGCGGCACGTGTGGTCGGTTCGTCCGACCCGGTCCGGCCGGTCCGACCGTTCCGGCGACCGGCGACCAGACCGACGACCGTTGACCGTTGACCACCATTGACCGTTGACCGGAAAAAAGAAAAAAGAAAAAAAAAGTAGAAGGAAAAGAATGTGTTTCTTTTTCAATTAAGTTTATGTGAATTATATGTGATCCCTTATTTGTTCTGCATTTGTTGCAGGAACAATGCCTCCCCTGAGGTTGCGCACACCTATTCGCGCAATTACTGATGAACAAAAGAAAATGCTGTCTAAGTTGATAGCTGAGCTGACTGATCATCGATGGGAGAGTGGTGACTTAATTGATCACGTCCTTGAAGTCAACGGGAAAATTCAAAAGGTCATATGGAATGGTCATCCTATGCCACAGTCAGAGATGGTGCGATTTTTCATGAACACTCTTCCACCTGAATGGCAAGAAGTGTTGAATCGCATATGGGATGTCAACAGAGCTGCTTCATGTAAGAAAATTGTGATGGATTTTGTAAATGAATATTATTGGATTGTTACAAGGGAAAAGATCAAGAAATTGAACAAAAGAGAATCTTTCCCAGTTCGTGTGCCGACTTGGTGTTAGTTGTATTGGCTGATCTTTATTTAAGTGTGCTTTGTGGACATCTTATGTAATGTTTACTACCTGATTGTTGTTGATGTAGCAACCTATATGTTAGTTGTATTAGTTGAAAGCATTATTGTTTTTATTGGATGTCAATTATCTGTTTTTCATTATTGCTGGTTCTTTGTGGGTAATTAGTGTGGGTAGTTATAGAAGTTTTTGTAACTTCATAGAATTTATTTTGCATAAGACAATTATATTAATGATAATTTTAAGTTAGGATTTTTGGAGGATGATTGGAAACGTAGTGACCTTTTGATTCTGAAGTCTTATTTGAAATTATTCATTAATATGATGGGTCTATGCAAATAGGGATGCATAAATGATAGGCATTAATAATTCGTGCATATTTGTCTGATGTGTTCAGATCAATGGCTTCAGCCACAAAGAACATAGTTGCCGAGTTGAATAAAGGTGAAAAGCTCAATGGTGACAACTATGAAATTTGGCAAATGAAAATCCAGTATGTGTTGGAAGAGCAAGAAGCACTTGAGGCTCTTAACCTGACTATGGTAGAACCTGAAGAAGGAAGCACTGCACAGCACAAGAGAGACAAGGAAGCTTTTGCTGCATGAAGAAGAAAGAACTCTCTTGCTCGCATCACGTTGCTGAGCAGCATGGAAAATGACGTCATGTGAGAGTTTAGGCGTTTTGACAATGCCAAAGAAATGTGGGAAGCATTGGCGGCAAGATTTGGTCATACTTCGGTGACGGACCGAGGCGGCTCACTATTAGGTTTGACTCTTATAAGAAGCCTCATGGTCAGACTATGAAGAAACATCTTAGAAAGATGTCAAACATGATAAATGAGCTGAAAGATGCTGGCCATGTCCTGACAGATGAGCAGCAAGTGCAAGCAGTGATTCGTTCCTTGCCTCAGAGTTGGGAGCATATGAAGGTGCACCTGACTTATAATGAAAATATCAAAACCTTCGAGGATGCAATGCGTCATCTTGAGCTGGAAGAGGACCGCCTCTTGGCGGCTAAGCCGAATGCTGAACTCTATCATGCTAGTTCTAGCTCAAATGGAGCTTCGAGTTCCAAGCGCAAGCGCCCTAACTGGTTTGATAAAGGGAAAGGTAAGGAAGAAGCAGGTCCTTCAGGGAAGAAACCCAAGTTTAACCAACATGAAAGAGGAAAGCGTCTTCGCGTGAAAAAGCTTGCAAGGGTGAAATGCTACAACTGTGACAAGAAGGGTCACTATACTTGCGACTGTCGTAAGCCAAAGAAGGTATGCACCCTTTGTACTTTTTAGAACTTTGCTTTTGTGTCGAGTTCTGTGTTCTTAACTGAGTCTAATCCTTTGAGGACTGTGGATTCAGGAGCGACGGACCATGTAGCGAAGGATAGAGGATCCTTCGTGGAATTCCGACGAGTACCAACTGGAACTAAGTGGATCTATGTGGGAAATAACTCCAGAGCTGAAGTGAAAGGAATTGGCACATGCCAATTGAATATGCGTGGTGGACGCACTTTGTTCCTACATGATGTGTTGTATGCTCCGGAGATTCGTCGGAATTTAGTGTATGTTTTAGTGTTGGTTAAATTAGGTTTTAATATGAACTTCTATAATAGAGGTGTTGATTTGTTTTTAGATACAAATTACTATGGTTGTGGTTATTTTCTGGATGGTTTCATTGTATTAGATATTGACTATGTTAATGCAAATGTTTGTTATTCCCTTATCACGTCTCCTAATACCTATGATAATGATGTGAATGTGTGGCATGCTAGACTTGGTCACATTAGCCAACAACGTATGAATAGACTAGCCAAAGAGGGCTTGTTAAGCATTGCCTAGAAGGGAAAACAACACGGAAACCATTTGGAAAATGTAAAAGAGCTGAATTTCCTCTACATTTAATCCATTCTGATGTCTGTGGTCTAATGAATGTGAGAGGAAGGCATGGGGCTATTTATTTCATCACTTTTATAGATGATTATACTCGATTCGGATATGTCTATTTGATTTCTCATAAATCTAAAGCAATAAGTTGTTTCAAAAGGTTTATGAACCTGATAGAGAATCAATTAGACAAGAAAATAAAAGCATTGAGATTTGATCGAGGTCGAGAATATTTATCTGATGAGTTCAGAAAATTATGTGATGAAAAAGGAATAGAAAGACAGTTGTCTATTCCATATACTCCTCAACAAAATGGTGTTGCGGAGAGAAGAAACAGAACCCTACTGAAAATGGTTAGGTCCATGATGGCGCATGCTAACTTACCTATCACTTTTTGGAGTGGTGCGTTATTAACTGCTGTCTATATACTTAACCGGGTGCCTTCCAAATCAGTTACTTCCACTCCATATGAGTTATGGACAGGTAGAAAACCGGACTTAAGTTTTCTTTAAGCCATGGGGTTGTGCTGCCTATACACATGAGTCCTCTCACAAGTTTGGGAAATTGGGTCCCAGAGGAAAGAAGAGTATTTTAATAAGATACTCGGAATACTCGAAATGGTATGTGTTCATAGGTGAGCAGGAAAGTGGGAGTATAACTGAGTTTGGATCACGAGATGTCACGTTTTTAGAGGATGAGTTTCCTAAGAAGGGCGAAATAGGGATAGATTACTCCCTATTTGAAACCTTGGATCAAGATAATGATCTTAGTGGAGTTCGTCCAAGTTGGAGTAATATGAGAAGTGATAAATTGAATTCAAATCATTTTCAATTACAACCACATGATGAGATGACATCATCATTATCTAATCCAAGTGGGAGCATAATGGGGAATGATGTGCAAAGTGTACAATCTCCTATACGACGAACAAGTCGCCAAAGTATTCCCCGTCGACGTTTTGAAATTGAAGGGGAAACTTTTATGGTTGCTCCATAAGATGAGGATGAGCCAATAAATATTAATGAGGCTCTAAATTGCCCTAGTAAGGAAAAATGGATTCATGCAATGGAAGAGGAAATGGAGTCAATGAAATCAAATCAAGTCTGGAAACTGGTTGATCTTCCAAAAGGACGCATAGCTATTGGGAACAAGTGGGTTCTCAAAATAAAGCGAAAGGCCGATGGCTCGATAGAAAGGCATAAGGCTCGCCTTGTGGCGAAGGGGTATAATCAACAGGAAGGAATTGATTATGAAGATACATTTTCTCCTGTAGTGAGATTTACCTCGATTCGCATTATTCTGGCAATAGTAGCTAGTATGGATCTTGAGTTACATCAGATGGATGTAAAGACTACTTTCCTCAATGGAGAATTAGAGGAATAAATATATATGGAATAACCTGCTGGTTTCATAATGAAAGGCCAAGAAGAAAAGGTATGTCGACTTTTGAGATCGATATACGGCCTTAAGCAGTCATCGAGACAATGGTATATACGTTTTCATAATACCATAATGGCATATGATTTTACAATGATTGATGATGATCATTGTGTATATATCAAAAGATCCAAAGATCAATTTGTGATCATATCATTATATGTTGATGATATACTAATTGCCGGAAGCAATATGGAGTTTGTTAATACTGTCAAGAGTTGGTTGTCTTCCAACTTTGAGATGAAGGATATGGGTGAGGCTGCATACATTCTTGGAGTTAAGATTTCAAGAGATTGTTCGAAGAGATCGTTGTCTCTTTCGCAAGAAACATATATAAATAAGGTTCTTGAACGATTTCGTATGCAAGATTGTAAATCCATAGACACTCCTATTGCAAAAGGTGAAGAATTGAGTCATAGACTGTGTCCAAGGACTCCACAAGAGAAGGAACAAATGAAACATGTTCCTTATGCTAGTGCTGTTGGGAGCTTGATGTACGTTATGATGTGTACAAGACCTGACATATGTTTTGCAGTTGGAATGGTGAGTAGATACCAATCCAACCTAGGTCCAGCACATTGGAAAGCCGTTAAGAGAATACCGAGGTATCCGAAGGGAACCGCGATTACAAGTTGAATTACCAAGGAAAGGATCTGCGACTTGAAGGCTATTCAGATGCTGATTGGGGAGGAGATTTAGATGAAAGAAAATCTACCTTAGGATTTGCTTTCTCACTGAACAATGGCGCTATATCATGGAGCAGTAAGAAGCAAACGTGTATAGCCTTGTCCACGATGGAAGCTGAGTTCGTGGCATTATCAGCAGCGGTACAAGAAGGAGTTTGGCTTAAGAGATTTTTGGATCATTTATGTGTTATTGAGAAAGCTGCAAATCTATTGTTGGTTAACTGTGATAGCCAAGCAGCTATAGTATACACCAAAGATCCAAAATATCATGGTAAGACCAAACATATAGATACAAGTATAACTTTTTCAAAGATATGGTTGCACGAAAGGATGTGAACTTACAGTACATATCTACGCATAAAATGGTAGCAGATCCTATGACAAAGCCAATACCTAGAGATGTGTTTTGTGGTCATGTAAAATCTCTAGGATTACGTAGAGTTTGATGTACTAGATTGTAATTTCCCTTAGTTGTTCACCATTATGAACTAGTGTTGTTTCATTATTAATGCATATGAATCTTTGTTTGATCTTTATGCATCCTAATGCTTAGTGCATTACTTTAAGTTAAGGAAGTATGTCGGACAGATAAAAGATTAGCCCACTTACACGGGTAATCGCCTCTATTTACCGTGTGATAAATAGAGATGAGACTGTTTTTAAGCTTATTATCTAGGTGATAATCGATAGCTCAAGCTTAAAATACGTATGTTGCCTTAACTATGTGTTAAGATGAGGACATAATACTTGCGATGTCCGAAAGTAAAATACCCACATATTTTACCTAATCTATCTAAGATGCCAGATGTGAGTTTTGATGAATTTTGTGAATGAGTAGGTACGTGAACTCAAGTTAGACATTGGGTGTATCTGTACTATCATCTATACGGTATTGAAAAATGTAGACATACGCTCCATGGGAAAGAAGTTAATACCGTAATACGTATTTCATACTACGTATGCATGAGCCGACCAATAAGAGTGGCAAAAAATTTGATCTCAACTTTTATGACGTGTGAGACTCTTGAGGAAAAGAGTTCCTCAATTTTTAGTACCCTCATGACTTTTACTTATTTTCAAGATTTCTATTTAGTGTTTGCTATCTTAAGATGTTGCCAATGGTCATGAATTGATTCGATCTAATGGGACATTTCTAGAAAAGCAAGTTGAACTGAAATTGAGAGTTTGAAGGAAATAGGAAGATCGATTTTGGAGAATCACATTGTAGTTTTGTATTCATTGGTCGACCAATTATGACTGTCTTTGGGATAATCATAGTTGTGAATACAATATAAATATATCATTGTTTAAAAGATATCAAGAGAGATATAAATGTGATCGATCGATCTAGGGTACTGCATACTAAATCTACTTAGAGTGTGACACCCAATATGAGCTGCTATATATTCCTAACAGATGTATAGCAACGAGCTCTCAAAATATGCTGGTTGCATGGATTATTCACCGGTATGAATGTTAAAGAGAGGTAAAGAGAATCCTGTTCGGCCCACCATATGCGAGTGGGAGATGATAGTTTTATTAGTGATGGGCTTAAGACCCGTCCGCCCATGTTGGGCCTAAAAACCCGGCCCACAGAATTAGGGCTCGTGGATGGAGGGACGTATAAAAGGGAGGAGAGAGAGGGAGAACGCACCTTTTTGGAAATTAAGGTACGTACGTCCTCTCCCTCGCTCTCTCTCCAAAAGAAAAGAAAAAGAAAAAGAAAAAACAGTAAGCGTTTTTCTTCCCTTCAAGGCGTCATCGGATCGAACAGGGCCAAATTCTCTTCATCTTATCGGCGTCGGTGTCTAATCTGTAGCTAACAAGGTACGCTCGAATCCGTGGTGTGCTTTAGGATCGGTGATACGTGTTTTTCCTGGGCTTGTCTTCCGCATTGCTTTTAGGGGTTCGATTTAGTGTCGAATCCGGTTTTCGGGGATCCGTTATTCCCAACATTAAGAAAAAAACACCTTCAATGACGAGGAAATTCTCGCATTAAAGTTCGAAACGCGCGTTGAGTGATCTGCAACCTAGGATGTCAAGTGAGAAGCTATCACCACCGCTAGTTCAGGACTTATCAAGCCCAAGAAAAAAGCCCATGGGCTTTCTCTGGTTGATTACTACAGAGGAATGCTTGTGCCTTTTGGCCATCTTTACAAAAGGTTTTTTTTTTTTGGGCGATCCGTTGTCCTAGTCAGGCTAATCTTTGCGTGGATTGCATTGTAGAAGGCCATGGACTAGGGTCCCCCCCTCGTAATTGGTTTTCCAAGCCCCTTGATCCCTTTAGGATTTACTTCATTTAGATGCTAAGGGCTTATTTGACAACCACCCTGTTTTTATTATTTTTTTTTGTTCTTGTGTTACCCGGAATAGAAAAAGAAGAAAAGTCCATTTGGTAACATGAAAAGCAGATAAAGAATAAATTTAGAACAGAAACAACAAGTAAAAAAAAAAAAAAAATCTACTTCTTTGTTCACGGGAACATAAGTAGAAAATATTATTTTTGAACATATATTGTTTTCCTATTTCTGCTAGTTAAATGAAAATCGATTTGTTTAGAACAAAAAAAAAAAATTGCGAAGAACTCAGATATATATATATATATATATATTGGTAAAGGGTAATGATATATTGAGCTTTAACCAACAAATATACAAGATTCGGCACCACAAAACTTGCACTCAACAAGACACAAACGTCTCATCGAGTGAAATGGCGCCGGACACAAAACACCGCAAAGCGGTCAACTCAAGAAAGGGCCGAAACAGGAAGCCCAAGCAAACAGCTACGCAGGGCCGAGACAACAAACTAAAAAAGACAGACTAACCAAAAGGCCACGCAGGGCCATGAAGAAAAACCCGCAAGGTTAGACTAAGGCGACCTAGGCGGTCGGCATAGGAGAGCTGAAGATAGACGGGTCAAGGCCCGAGTTTCTTTGTAACCTCCTATTTCTCGGGCAATCTTCCACACTTTTGAAAGTTAAGGCTTTATCCTTCACAACTTTAATAAGATGCTTCTTGATAGCTGCAACCACAACCGGATGCTCTCTAAAGAGGATGTCGTTTCTATACTTCCAAATGAGATGGCACAGAGCTCCAAAAGAGAAACTACCAATGGCGTGATAGAAATCCTTACCTGAGAGGAATCTCATCGCCCACTGAAGATTTTCTGTCCAAGTCCCATTTCTCCATGGGAGGTTGCACCTGGCCGCCCAAAAGTAAGCCATACTAGCCGTGATGTAGCAACCAAAGAAGAGGTGGTCAATAGAATCCGGTGTGAGCTTGCAAAAGGCACATACTTCACTCCCAATTCTCCCATAAGACATAAGAAAAGCTTGGGTAGGAAGCTGGTTCTTAGTGATCAGCCAGAGATTGAATTGGTATCTCGGAGTGATGGCCTTGTTCCAAATAAAGGATGACCACACAACCTTGTCTTTCCTTCTTCTGAGTATATGCCAAGCTAAGGCGACCGAGAAGACACCGGAAGGATTATCCCTCCATATAAATCTATCCGGAACTCCTGTGAGAACCGGAAGGGGTTGGTTCCAGGAATCCATCAATGACCTGAAGTCCTGACCCGCCGAAGAAAAAAAGGTCCGCAACAACCGCATACCAAGGCAGCCCCGAATCGAGATAGTCTCGCTCCGAACAAATAAGATCCAGTGGACCTCTCTGATGCCAATGGTCAAACCAAAGTGATGTCCCCTGGCCATCTCCAATCTTCCAGTGGAAGTTGAGGCGGAATTCAGATCTCAGGTGGAGGATCCTCTTCCAAGCCCACGAGCAGCTGCCCGACGTCTTAGCCACCTAGAAGTTCGTCTTTTCCAGAAAAGTAGAGTGAATCCATTTTCACCAAAGAGACTCCTTATCCGTAAAGAGGATCCAGATGTGCTTTAGCATCGCCGCCTTATTGTACTCTCGCAAACTCCGAATCCCAAGACCCCCTTCTTCCCTTGGGAGACAAACATCCTCCCAGGAAACCTTAGCTCCTCCCTTGCCAAGGCTGGGCCCCTTCCATAAGAACTGTCTAAAAATCTACTCGATACAATCTAGGACATCTATGGGAATAATGAACACACTAGCCCAATAGGCTTGGATTGCATGGAGCATTGACCTTATGAGCTGAACTCTCCCTACAAAGGAGAGAAATCGATGGGTCTAGGATTGCACCCTAGCCATTATGCGATCGACTAGAGCTACACAATCCGCCTTGCCGAGTCTCGAGGATATAATAGGCGCTCCTAGATAACGCACCGGCAATTTTCCTTCCGCAAAACCGAGGGTATCCTTTATCTGACTTCTCAAGTCATCCGATCCCCCAGCAAGAAATACCTCACTTTTGCTGTTGTTCGGCTTGAGTCCACTCCATTCTGAGAAGGTATCCAGCCCATCCTTCAGTAACAGGATGGAGGCCATATCCGCACGGCAAAAGGGGAAGACATCATCCGCAAAGAAAATATGAGATAACCGAGTGGCCTTGCATCTCCAAGAGAACTTGAAGCCCGGCTGCTCCGCACGAGAAGTAAGGATTCCTGAGAAGACTTCCATAACCAAGGTGAAAAGATAAGGAGACATGGGGTCACCCTGTCGAAGGCCGCGGCTACTAGGGAAGAATCCATGGAGATCCCCATTCAAGGAGATAGAAAACATAGGAGTACGAACGCATATCATGATAAGATGAATGAAATGGTCTGGGAACCGAAAGGCATGAAGAACCAATTCAAGAAATCCCAATCCACCGTATCGTACGCTTTATGAAAGTCTACATTCACTGCACATTTGGGGAGATAAGGCTGCAGGTGAAAGCCGACGAATAACTCCTGGGCCAGGAGAATATTATCCCTAATCCGCCGACCATTAACAAATGCATTCTGAGAAGAATTTATGGCGTCCTAAAGCACCGAGGCGATGCGGTTGGCCAATACCTTGGTAATACATTTGTAGATCGTATTGCAGCAAGCAATGGGCCTATAATCATTTACCGAGGTAGCATTAGGAATCTTAGGGATCAACACCAGGATGGTGGAATTAATCTCCCTTAACAGTCTCCCCGTAACAAAGAAATCTTTAATTGCTTCAACCGTCAAAGGCCCAACAAGATCCTAGTTACTCTTGAAGAATTCGACACCAAACCCATCCGGCCCCGGGGCCTTCCCACGCGCTAGAGAAGATAGTGTCCTTAATTTCCGCCTCTGAAAATGGACGGCCAATATAAGCAATCTGATCCTCTAAGAGCGGACGTCGGATGGCTTGCTGAAGGTCTCTGAAAGCTGGTCCAATAGGAGGAGATCGAGATGCAAACAACTCCTTAAAGTGAGCGACAAACATATCTTGAACAAGGCTCAGTTCGGAGATAAGGTCGCCATTCCTATCAAGAACCGATATAATCCTATTCCTCAGCTGCCTTGTAGTCACAGAGTGATGAAAGTACTTAGTGTTTTTATCACCCATCTCAAGCCAACGGATTCTGGATTTCTGTCTGAAGAAAGCCTCCTCCTAACTCCTCAAGTCGATGAAAGTCGTACGATGACTTTTTTCTAGCTCTGCCAAGAGGACATTGGACTAGTTGTGCTGAAGGTCCACTTGAGCTAGTCTAAGAGCATTTCTGGATTGAGCCACCCTCTCGGACAGGTTAGAGAAAGAGTCTCTATTTAGTTGCTTAAGACGCCCCTTGAGCGCTTTCAATTTGGTAACCAGCCTGAAGATAGGTACTCCATCACCCGAGGCCTCCCACACATGGGTAAGAATATCCTGAAAAACTCAGATATAGATTGCCTCTTTTTGGGTGTAAAGTAATGTCCATGCTTCAATTGCAATCAAATCTATCAAAATCACTTGAAAATCAAAGGTTAGGGAACTATGACAATTCTTTCCATTGTTCTTGGGCTCCCTTCGCAGAGATAATGCAAATATTGTCACTAATATGCTGTGGAATGGGCGGTTATCATCATCATCATTATTTTCCATGTATTTGCAACATAATTGTGAAATGGTCTAATTTTGATAATTCAAACTTCATAGCCATATTATCTAGCGATTGCGTGGGTAAAGCAAAATGCTCTAGATAGTAAAATTAGCTCATTAAATTGATTTGAGGAATTGATCTGGTAGATTTGATTGACGCTTGAATATGAAATGCGTGCATCAGTTTATAACTACAATTTATCATATAGATCTATATTATAAACTAGTCTTGCCTCTAACATTGTAAACATTCCTTACCAATTGTTTGATAAGTCCACACATTTCAAGACTTATGGCTAACAAAGTTTGGAATTGCCACACCGGATGTTGGAGAAAGGATTTGATCTAATCCTTAATTGTGATTCTAATTGATATAGTTGATCGGGAATATGGAATATTGTTTAGGATATTTCGTAGATAAAATAGAAAGACACAATCATATATATTGTTTTCTGATTTCTTTATTATACTATAAATACATCCATGTACATGTACGAATTATTCATTGAAGAATACAAATCACATTCTCCTCGAAGCTACTTTTCATATTCTGTCACCGGAATTACACATTTGCATCATTAACGATAAGATGTAAAAGTTGGACGCTTGAAGTTAGAAAAGGATCGCATGGCAATCAATTCAAACGACATCTATGTGCTTCAACTACTATAAATGATTATTGGACGTTTTAATCATGCCGTTCGTGCATGCTCCTACATCATTAAACCCTTACTAATATATATATATATTTGGTGGCTAGAGAAGTCTTATTTACTATTGATCTTTAATTTACCGCAAGCTATAAGAACTAGAGCATGAATTGGCAAGTATTGATAACCGATCATGAAGGGTAGACCTCAATAAGAGATCGCAAGCCAAGTACAGGGGTGATCTTGTAGTCCCCAAAGCTAGCAGCGACGAAGAGCTTAGCCCATTATGCTTCATTTCTCTCCCTTCCCGCCGCGAGGGTCATCATCAACATGTCATAGAAGAGTTGGGTTTCGACCATCTCTTTGTCGCTCTTCGTGTTGTCCATCACCATGTCAATTATAATTACCTTCTTTTTCTTGCCCTTGCCTAAGGCCTCCCTACATCGCTTCAGTACCTTCACAGCGTCTTCATCGCTCCAATCATGGAGTATCCACTGCATATAACTTTAATCATCTATCAGTCTGTCATTTTGTCCATATATTGTTCACATGTGATTTCGTAGATTTCCTATGTAAGTTGAACGTTAGGACGGCTTGTGTTTGCAACATGTAAACTAATCATTTACATGAAAAACGTGGGGCTATTCTTGATAAGATTAGATTGAAGGAGGTGAAGTAGCTTAATCTTAATTTTTTAATTAACTTGTACCTTCAATAGAACTGCATCCGCAGGTGGTATGGCCTCAAACATGTCCCCAGGAACACAACTCACGTTCTCGCCAACTTCTACATTAGACACCACATGCGGAAGATCAAATATTGTGCATTCCATATGCGGAAAGGCTCTTGTGATGGCCTTGGTCATCGTTCCGGTTCCTCCTCCTACATCGATTAACGAGGTTATTCCCTGGAAGACCCCTTTGTGATCCTCAACCACCATGCTGGCCACCGACCGAGCATCGCTAGCCATGCCATCATTGAACAAGCGATTAAACCTCGGCTCTTGACCAGCAAACCTCCACAATGACATCCCTTACACCATTTCGAACGGTGTCGGGTCGATAGGGTTGTGGAACCACTCACTCAAGCCGTGCCATGAGTTCATCAAAATAGGGTCAAGCATGGACAGTGCGAATGGCGTGACGCCGGAGGGATTGTCCGTAAGGAGGAGCTCGAACACGTGGTTGAGTAAGTAGGCATCTTGACCGTCCAGCGCAAGCTTCTTCTGTTTGAAAAATCCAGAATGGACAAGAATGCGCATGAGGCGGTCGACGCACTGGGCTCTTAAGGGGTGAATTTGAAGCACAGAGACTAAGGAATCGAGGGTCATGGGTTGTCCATGGCGGTAAATGGTGTCGGGAATGCCTAACTGAATGGCACATTTCGAGCACATGGAATTGATGAAGTTGAAGATGTGGTTCCATATGTGAGGTTGAGCCTGTAGCTGCTCACTCCCCTTCTCCATTCACCATATCCATGGTACCAAGTTAGTATCTCTTGTTGGATGCAAATTGGGCGCAACCCAAGATGTCCATATCCAAAACAAGAACATGCATAATTGAGTAGAAAGATTAATGCACCTGTTTTGGTATCTACCAAATATAAAGTGGAAGCAGAAAAGGGATTACCCACATATTAAGGGGATCCATGCATCAAGTCATTCTCCTCTATTGCCCTCCGTATCACTAGCTCAATGAGGTGGCCCCCCTCACGTTTAACGTAAGGTAAACGCCCCTTAAGTGAGGATACATGTGAAAATTAGGGTTAGAGGAGAGACTTGAGCATTATTTATAGAGTTTCCAGCTAGTCCCTCTCATTACGGGCCAGGCTCAACTCGGCCCATACTAGCCAGCCCATATTAGACTAATTAAGAAATCTTATATCTTACTTTAGACCAACCCTGTTTTACGGTAACCGTAAAAACAGTAAATTACAATATCAATTAATTTAGTCCACATTAGGAAAACTCTTACATTCTCCCACTTGGACTATATTAATTGAAATCATACTGTATGTGTGCACATTTGGTCCAGAGATAATTCTTAATAGTCAATCATATCCTATAAAGTCTTAAACACCGAATCATGGCGGTAACTGCATGTATACACACATAGCCTTCCATGGTCACAGGTGCTCTCAACTTTATTGATATGGATTCAATATGGTAGTGTGCTCTCACCATTCTCTTACCTTAGGCGTCACAAAAACTTGTGCCACTAGAGAATGCTTTATGGTTCCAATGAACCCACATATGTCTTGTCCTTATGGTTAACCTTTCCTTATGTATCACAAGACATATGTACAAGGCTAATAACCGGATGCCCGAATCCCCCTAGCATTCACTCAAGGTTTATACAATCCCTTGAGACTTTATCAATATGTATTCAACATAATAACAACACATCAAAAATATTTTATTGAATGTAAAAGTTGATATATATCAAACCGTTATAAAGTGTAATGAACACAAATGAAACCTTTATCAGAGTAAAGCCAAAATAGCTCCCACTAAACAACAGCATCTCATGATGCTCCTAGGCCCATGTTAACAACATGTCGCTTAAATACACATGAGCGTAGGCCTTTAGTTAGTAGATTTGCAACCACATCATCTGTGAAAATATGTTATATTAAAACGTTACATTTCTGTACCGTTTGCTTACCACCATATATTTAAATCCCTTGAGACCTCTATAGTAAATAAATAATACTACAAATTTGTTATCTCAATATAACCATATGAGTCTATCCATAAAGTTAAAACGATCAACTCTGTCATGAGGTTCTGGAGCCTAATAGCCCAAGTAATAGCCTAAAAGAATGTTACTAACATTGCTTACATAGTAGAAGATAACATAAAACTTTATTTACTGCACTTCCTACTAACATAAATATGTATTTCGTTATTGATTGCATGTCATCATAACAGCCAGCAAAGTTTACATCTAAATACCCTACTAACTGCAATAATTGAACATGTCTGTAAATTAGCATATAATCTCATGTCTTCTTTAAGTACCTTAAAACCTTCTTGACAACAACCCAGTGATCGCGTCCTGGATTTGACTGATATCTTCCTAGAAGTCCCGTCACAATGACGATATTTAGTCTAATGCAAATTCGAGCATGCATTATACTTTTAAGTACACTGACACAAGGTACACCATTTAATTAGATTTTCTCAATATCTAAATAAGGAGAATGTGATAGATTTAGTCCATCACCCTTAACAACAGGAGCAATTCCTAGCTTGCAATGATGTATAGTGAATATTTCCAATATACAATCAGCAAATATTCACCGAGAAAATCTAGTATAATATGGCAAACACAATCCTTACAGACCTCAGTACAAATGATATAAGATGTTTCAATGTCACAACTTGTAAGCAAAATATCATGTACATAGAGTATGAGAAAAAATAAATTTCCTCCCACTAACCTTGCAGCATATTGAATTACTTTGTTCCCAATTAAACAAGATAATAACACTATGAAACTTTAATAATATTGTCTGGAAATATGCTTAAAACTATGAATAAGACTTTTCAGTCTACACACAAGTTTACTTGAATCTGCTGCAAAATCATCTAGTTACATTATATAGATTTTGTATCTATTTGGCGTAATTGCATATCAAAATAAATTATTAATGCCACGTTCACTCTAAAAGAATCTTTAAAAATAGTAGAAAGAAATATTTATTTCTTCACTATTAACTATCTACTCCTCTTTCAGAGTAAAAACTTTAGCTACCAATTTGGCTTTAAATTCCACAATATTTCTTTGAAATTCTTTTAGTTTTGTATGTCAATTTGCAACTAATGAACTTATGATCTTTAGGCAAGTAAGTTAGTTTCCAAACACTATGATGTTTCATAGATTGTATATCGTCTTTTATGGCATCTAATCACATACTTGATTGAGAATATGAAACGACATTTATAAATATGCCATTACATCAACCATATAGTGGATATTGTAATCATGCTCTCATAAATAGACTATATAGTCTGATGGTATAACTTATCGTCTTTCCCTAACAAATCTCCTTTATAAAGCTGCAACCACTTCATTCTACACTTGAGATGTTTAAGAAATTTCATTATAAACTATATCAAGAATAGTACCTTGAACCTCAACAAATTTAGTCTATGGTACATAAGATTACACAATTATCTATATAGGTAAAGACAAAAACACATTAACCTCCATCATACTATTATTTTTAATAGTTTGAGAGCAGTTATCTCTACAATTATGTCGATTTTTAGAAACATTAGAGTATGTGATTCAATAATTCTTGCACCTTCTTTAGGGTCATAAAATCAATACCCCTTTAACAATCTAGATAAGATACAAAATAATTCCGAGTGTATCTAAATTCCAACACACTTAATATTGGATTAGATAACCTCACTTTTGCATGATACCTCTAAATTTCATATGATTCAAGTAATTTATATCCAGTCTATAACTCAAAAGAAGTTTATGAAACAACTTTTGTATGTGAAAATGTTACTTTCAAAATATCAGCCCAGAAAAAACCAGATAAATTAGTTTTACTAATCATACTCATCACCATGTTCAATATGGTGCATTTATACCTTTCGGCCAAATCTTTTTGTTAGGATTTTCAGGTATAGTAATTAAGTTACCATCCCAGAATTTATCAAGTATTTGACAAATGACCCTTTAGGCTATTTCGTATTATCGTACTTGCCAAAATACTCACGGCCACTGTTAAGCCTGACAACCTTTTAAGAATAATTGTAATTGTTTTATTCTTTATCTCGTTCATTTTCCTTAAATAGAAAACTTTCGGAAACAAACTTTTAACCATATACGAGAGGTATATGTCATTAGGATTTAAACACAATCTTTGCGAGATGTGTCATAATTTCAATATCGACAGACATAATTTCAAGCAACTAAGACTTCCATCATCTTATAGCAAGTCCGCAAAGCAAACCTCTTTTCAAGTGTTCCGTAATGGAACGCTTCACGGACAGTAAGCAAATTCAATTGCTCTTTTCTCAAGCAACAAATCATATGTCTACAACTTAAAATTTGAAACAGTAAAAATGTGACATTCCGAATTTTAACCTCGTCCCGAATATATGAAATGGGCATTTCGCCGGCATGCCTATGGTCCTTTTTCTCTGAGCTGATCACTCACGAGTTAACCAATCTGTTAGGTGAAGCCGTTAAGGGATATAACCACGTTAAAATTCCTAAAAGCTACCCGATAGGTCGGATCGGACTAAAATCGCGTTCGATCGATTTTAACCACGAAATTGAGTTCAATTTCGAGAATCGGATGTTCGAGCATGTCACGATTCATTTATAAGATGTCTTCTTGTCTTTTTGAGAAATTTTCAGAGATTCCGAGATTTTTACAGAAAATCGATTCGGACCTCGCGGAAATTAGCGAAAAATTGGATCGGCCAAATTGATTGGATTTTTGGCCTCTTTATCAAACCTTTGGGTGTCGAGGACTTGCTGAAAATTGTATGGAATATTTCTTCGATGAAATTGGACGTTAATTTGGAGAATCAAATGAAGAATCGGAGCCAAGATTCAAAGAAATTCGGAATTGGACTAAGGGCTGCAATTTTTGCTTCAAAATGGATAATCATGGAAATAAAAGGGCAAGAAAGTATTAGAGAACATTAGAGATATTTATGAAGACTAATTGGGGGACACATAAGATAAGCTTGAAGACTTTTGGGCAAGCCAATGATGATTATAGATTTTTTTTGGACTTTTCTTCCCCTCCTCAACTTCACGAGCAAGCCTCCTAGCAGACCGACTCTTCTCTCTCTCGCCATTCACCTCACGCCAGCTTCATCCCTTCGGTCTTCTGCTATGGCTTTCATCTTCTTTTCCCTACTCGATCGTTTCCCTTGGGACAGAACCGCCTCTGCCCTTCTTCCTTTTGTTCCTTCATCTTCGACCGTTGATGTCCACCAACGAAGCCACCAGTCAACGTCCGCTTCTTCCCTTGTGATTCTCCACCGAATGCCTGCTGCTTCTCCATTGGATCGGCGCTAGCAGCTGCTTCTCTCGGTCAAAAAAAACCCAGCGTAGCCAATCTACTGAAGTTGACTCCCTCGAACAGCCCATGTTCCACCGAGTTCCCTAGCTGAAGACACGTCCAACGATTGCTGCTCCTTAGTCAACCATCAACTCTCGAAGCCCCTTGTTTGACCGCATGCAGCCCACGCCCACACGGCCACTTGTCCAGCAGCTTCGGCCACGTCCGCACAGCCCCCGAACTCCCACCCAGCAGCGACAAAACACTGCAGCTCCTACGTTTGGTCAACAAAGCGGTGGAGCTCTCGCCATCTTGTTGACCTCAAAGCCACGCGGCCTTCAACGCCGAACGTCGATCTCTCCACCCAGCTGCCCAAATTTTGTTGGTCTTCTTCAACCGGGGTTCCTCACGCCTGGTCAACAGCGAAGCCTGCAGCAGTTCAGTGCAGCCCGCTCTATTTCCTTCGCTGTTTCCTCGAGCCCAGCAGCAACGCTTGATCAGCCCAGTGTTTGGCCCATTTCGGCCCAGCAGTCCAACTTAGCTCCGTTCAGCCCATCAGCCTGCGAAAATTTCAGAAGCCTAGTCCGATTCAACCCACATCTTGGCCATTTGAAGTCCAGCCCGTGAGCAAGAAGTCCGCAGCAAAGCGGCCCAAGTGAACCTCAGTCCAGCAGCCTAGTTTTTGAGGCCCTAGCCCATCAACCAAGCCCAGAATTTTCTGTGGGCTTGCAAGGCCTTTGGGCCCGGCCCGAGTGATCGTCAACGTCGCCGAAAATTCGGATTTCAGTGGCCGTCGCGCCATCGTGGTGTTTCGGTCTCTACTTTTAACCAAGTGAGTAATCTCACTAATCCTTGCTTAGTAGACTAATGATGCTTAAGGGTTGATTATATTTAATTAATTGCAATTAGGTGGTTAGATTAGAATGTATTAGTGATTATTAGTCAATTGCATTACATATTAGTTAGGTGGTTAGTGTACTTAGTTAAAGAACTGCCTATACTATTTATTGAATGCATCTCGGGATTTTTCTCGACCCTTATCGGGCTTCAATTAGGCATTACGGGCCTAAATTGGATTTATCGTATTTATTTATTAATTTTCGAAATTAATTATTTAATTATTTATTTTTCGGAAATTAGGCAAGGATAGCCAACGACCGAAATTTTATGCTAATTTTCATGGGTAGTCCATTTATTTAATTGAGCTCTATTTCATGTTGAATTAAATTATTTGTGAAAGAAGGAATTATTCTTTTATTGGATAATCATTGGTTATTAATTGAAAAAAAAAAAAAACTGGGCATCGGTTGATGATGCCAAAAAAAAAAAAAAAAAAAAAATATATATATATATATATATATATATATATATATATATATATATATATTTGAGTGGACTACAGAAAATGTTGGAGTTATGGAAATGAAAATATTATATTTTGGCTAGGGCCAATCGTGTACCCGCACACGGCATTTTATCGGAAAGAATAAAATTGGTTATTTGATTGTTTGCTTGGAATGGCATGTATACCGGCTCAATGACTCCACAGAGCATCTTGAGATAGGACGGTATGATCTACCAGCTCGATGACTCTACGGAGCATCTTGAGACAGTACGGTATGATAAATTGTATGATCTACTAGCTCGATGATTCTACGGAGTATCTTGAGACAGTACGGTATGATAAATTGTATGATCTACCGGCTCGATAACTCTACAAAGCACCTAGAGACAGTACGATATGATAAATTGTGTGTATATCGGGTCGGTGACTTTATATGTCATCTTGAGATAGGACAGTATGATCTACCGGCTCGGTGACTCTACAGATTATCTTAAGACAGTACGGTATGATATACCGACTCGATAATCCTACAGATCATCTTAAGACAGTACGGTATGATTTGATAGCTCGATGACTCTATATGTCGTTTGGAGATAAGATAACATACTATCTATATATCACCTAGAGTGAGTAGTCTTGGATGTTGATCAGACTTATAGAAAGTATGGAAGGGGTCGATCAAGAGATAATTTGGATGACATGTAATCGACTAGATCGATTGATCGATGATTCAATCTGATTGGGTGATGTGATGTGATGATATATATTTGATATATATACTAACTTGTAGGAAGGAACTGAGGCCAAGGTAAGTTCTTTGACTCGTGCATGCATAGGCAGCCCGGTTAGCGTATTAGTTTCCTAATCGAGTATTAGTGGGGTAGAACTTGCTGAGATATAGTCTCATCCTGGTTGTGGAACAATATTTCAGGCTCGTAGATGAGCCTGTGAAGAAGGAACTAGAAGAGGACGATGACCCAGTAAAAGATGAAGAGCTTGAATGATGTGAGCTTAGTGAAGAAGAGTTAGAAGAGGATCAGGATGATCCTGAGTACGACCCGGATGAGGACTGAGATCCCATCCTCTTTTGTGAATCCTGTCTAAACGTGAATTGTGTGAAACTAGAATGTTATGAATAGTCTTGTGAATAGACTAGTCCATGTATAAATGTTTGGTTGTGGATTTCAATATATATATGGCCTTGCCTTTCTATCCCATTGTGTTATTGTTTGGGGATTTATAACTGCTTCCACATGTGCTTAATAAATGAAAGGGTCGGCAATACTTAGTCCTGGGATATCGCATTATAAAATCGACCAAGTAGAAGGATGTGTGCGTGCCCAAGGATCGGGGCATGACAAAAAACCTCAATAATAGTGGAGTTATTAATTACAGAAAAAGTGATTGAAAAACAAGCGATATATAATTAGTATCATGTCAGCACTGTTTAACTTGACATACAAGTACACATCCAGAGAGTTACACGCATAATCATATAATCACCTTTGGGCAGAATACATGACATGCAGTTGTACACTTTCCACATGATAGCGGTTATGAGAATATATTCCAATTCTTCGTGAATTCATCACCTTTGGGCATATGAATCACTAGAATCAGTCACTCCCTGCTTGAGTGCGCAGCGCGTGGAGCTCATGCGCGGTGGTTCGACGCCCAGGCGGCGCGTGGCCGCACGTGGGGGCGCGTGCGGCCTCCTCCGGCAACGCGCTGCCGACCGTCTTGCTCGTCTCATTGAGCCCAATCCGAATTTATGATTTAATTTTATTTTTATTGAACAAAAAATCACGAAAATCACAAATTATGGCAAAATCACTATGCGTTCGAGTTCTAGGGTTATGAAGGCTCTGATATCACATGTTGGATGCAAATTGCGCAATCCAAGATCTCCATATTTAGAACAAGAACATGCATAATTGAGTAGAAAGATTAATGCACGTGTTTTGGGATCCATCAAATATAATGCATAAGCAGAAAAAGGGATTACCCACATATCAAAGGGATCCACGCATCAAGTCATTCTCCTCTATTGCCCTTCGTATCACTAGTTCAATGAGGCGGCCCCCCTCACGTTTAGCGTTAGATAAACGCCCCTTAGGTGATGATACATGTGAAAATTAGGGTTAGAGGAGAGACTTGAGCACTATTTATAGAGTTTTCAGTCAGTCCCCCTCATTACGGGCCAGGCTCAACTCGACCCACACTAGCCAGGCCATATTAGACTAATTAAGAAACCTTCAATTTCACTTTAGACCAACCCTATTTTATGGTAACTGTAAAAACAGTAAATTACAATATCAATTAATTTAGTCCATATTAGGAAAATTCTTTCATCTCTCTCCTCTAAAGTGCATTTTTTCGCTCATGAACTCCTAGAATATGGTGAATGGACTTAGCAGTCATTCGGAAAGGGGGATCTAGGAGATCGGTATTAGAAGTTCTAGAGTTAGATCCAACAAAAGAAAAAGGAATATATTCCAAAAAAAAAAAAAAACTCATTTTCCATGCCAAAACGACTTTGATTCGTCTATTTCTAGACTTAATTAGTTTAAACCTTAAGTTGGTGTTACAGCCTAAGCTGCCCCCAATGTCAATAATCTTTGTTGTTAAAACTGCTATTCTCCTCTCGCAGGTACCCAATTCTTCACCTACCCATGGTCATAAATTCAAAAGGAAGAACCCTGCCACTAATTTCATCCATTGCGGACGCTATAGCTCCTGCCGCCCGCCCTTTCGACGGCCACTTTGCTGCTAGTCATCTACAACCGTCCGCCACCCTTCCGCTCTCTCTATCTGAGGATAGAGAAGATGACAGGTGACGGTGGCGATGGCGTTGTTGCCGAGGGTGGTCTAAGCCGATGGGAGTAGTGGCCGCTAGATAGAGAAAAAGTTAGGGTTTTTCGAATGGTAGGCTTTCAATGGAAATAGCATTTGATGACCTAGGCAACAAGATTCGGAAAAAAAAAAGGCAATTGAGCCTTTTTACTCCTAGGGTTTTGTCCTTAGATATAAGGTTGATGTGGCTTTTTACCATAATAAAGGATGCGGAATGTTGACGAGGTCAAAAGTCACTCGGAAACTTGATATTTCTTTTCTAAGTTAATAGCATGAAAAATTTTAAATCAATATACTTGTATCAAAGTTATCTCAAGTTAAACTTTTGATCATAAAAAAAAAAAAAAATCCCAAACTGATACATTTGCAATAAATTTACTCTCCGTTAATTTCTATCAGATTTGATTAATACCACAAAAAACACAAATTAGTATATATGTGACAAACTGGGAATAAAACTTCCAATTAATACACTCATCTATTGTCATATATCATCCAACTCAATAGTTTTATGATAAAATTTAATGAAAATTAACGGAGGGTAAATTTATTACATGTTTATCAATTTGGGGTTTTTGGTGGTTACAAAAATTAGTTTTGGATAAATTTATTACTAGCATTAATAATTTGGGGTTTTTCGTGCTATTAAATCTTCTCTTAAACATCATAAAAAGATCATGAAATCTAAAAGGAGATACGGTGATTGCTTCAATAAATTTATTTTCTACTACCTTTCTATTGTGATATCTGTTAACAATTAATTTCTAGGGTATGTATATGATAAACATATTCTTGAAATTAAAGAAAAAAAGTTAATTTTTTTCCACATGAATTTTTCAATGATGCTTATATCTCTTGAGCTTTTCTAGATATTCATGAACATTTCTCATGATGTGATTATTTTTGAAGTCATTTTACAAGAAATTATTTTCACCCAACTAACTTTCCGGACAAGATCCTTATTGAGAAAAAGATTTTGTTAGCGAATATCCCCTAAGCACTTGTGAAGCAAATATAAAAACAAAGTTTGCGGCATTCAAATGAAGTATTTTATTCGGGTTATGTACATTGATATTTTAAAAGCTTAAAAAAATTTTCATTTAATAAGCTTAACAACTATCCTGAGAGCATTTCATAACAAGCCCTTATAGAAAATGATCATGTCAGCATATTCCTTGGCAGGCGTTATTGGAGCACTCCTTCTCTTGGTCAATGTTTGAAAAATCGAACTGCGACGACTAGTTAAACAGGTTCAATCGGGCACTGGCTAGGCCAGCCATTTGATCCACGCCTTTATCTTGATAGTCAAGACCGCTCAAGAGAGAGAAAAAAAAAAGAAAGACCGCTCAAGAAAGGTCAAACCCGGCCTTATCGATTAAACCGTTTCGGTTAGTACCGAATCAAACTCGTCTATTTTCAATCATTGTTGAGCTCTGTGAAAACAAAGTTGCTTTTTAGAGACATGGTTGGAGCCTCTAACCCCGTGGACACCAGCCATTCGCTTTACCATCAGACCTGGGTAGAGCTTTTGCTTTTAAAATCGCAAGCGGTTTATTTGTCCACAATTTCTTCACCTTTCAACACAAAAAAAAAAAAAAAAAAAAAAAAGAAAAAAGGTTTCGAATCGGCGCTGGTGAGATTCGACTTCATGACCTCTAAAATAACTGGATGTGACTCTACCAATTCTATATGGGCGTATAATTGTTATTTTTTAAGCCTGGTAAGTTATCCTTGTCCGTCCAATTCTCCTGGTAGAATTGGTTCCGATTTTCAAGCCGTCCAATTTTAAAAGACATGACTAGACAGGGGATAGAGGCTGGAAATCTCGTGAGTTGTTTTTCTCCTTCTATACACGTAGATGGCTTTAGTTGGCATAAAGTTAATTAGCAATTTCTTTTTATGACATCTGAATGAATTGCACCGGTTAAGTCCCTATCAAATTCCACCTCTCTCTCTCTCTCTCTCTACATCGCGAAGATTTCCCTGCTAATGCCTCCTGTAGGAGTCTAAATCGTGTCTCAATCTCAATGTGGTTGATAGTCCTCTTGGACTATTTACAGATGGAGATGATTTATATTAGCATGAACCGATTCCCACCTTAAAATCAAGAATTGGATCTAAAGGGCTGCTTCCTAGTTTGTGGAATTGGGAATTAGCCCACTTGGTCTCAAACCTACTTAGAAATCGGACTGTCCTGGGTGAGTCTAAGAATCGATCATGAGTACTTTAGTTATATCTCTACCTCATTTCAAATTTCTTGTTTCTTATACTTTTGAGTACTTTGGTTATATCTTTCATTACAAGCTCCTTCTGTTCCTGCAATCAAGTTTCCACATTGCATGAATTGTTATTAAGAGTAGCCTCACATAATTCTATTGCACCGTTTTTGGATGCAAATCAATTTCTACGTCATTATGTGTAAGATGACAGTAATTTATGTGTTTTCTCAGAAAATTTGACATTTTCGGATTAAAGACCAAAGACATCCTCAAACATCACTGTAACAACTGCAACCTCAAGAAAGTACTGGCAATTAATCCGATGCATCAGGCGAGACAACCGATTCTGTTCCTGCAGAACATGTTGGTGGCAATGTTGTCGATAAACCAACCCAATGTAGAGGTTTGAAGCTATAAGACTACGAAGGACAAAGCTATGTTCTCGAAAGAGAAAACAAGTTTTTTCTCGATTGAAGAAAACTGTGTTTTCGAACGTTACTTTTCTTCAAATGTTCAATGAAAGAGAGTCTGTGAGTAACCGTGAGATTGCAAGAGGCCTGCGTGGATAGAGATAGAGAGAGAGAGAGAGAGAGAGAGAGAGAGAGAGAGAGGCGTGAGTGAAGAATGGGTAATTAGGGCTGAGACCCCCCGTCCCAGAGGGAGGGGAGGGGGTGTTAGAAATTAAATCAAATTCATCGGTACAGATAATTGTTCGGTATCGACATTGAAAAAGAGTCATAATTGCAGCGTTATCTTTAATAAGTCTGTTGGTCATTATCTATAATAAATTTATTCCTATTTCAAGGTATAGTGATTGTTTTTAAAGATAGGTGAGATATGGTGATTGTTTTATTAGTTTTTGATCTTATTCGGAATGCTAGCTTTGTCTACTAGAAAGAATAAATGTCATGTAACAAGTCTATGAATAGGGGAGTCTTGTAATTGTTTTTTTGTTAAGGTGAAATAAATCTACTGGCTTATTTATCTTCTTCTCTTCCTTGTGTGAGTTGTAAGCGTTTCATCTTCAAATCACTTTCATCAAAGTGGTTTAAGAGCTTACGGTTTGTGATCATAGCGTTAACAAACAATCAACTTCCTCTTCAATACCCTCGTCTTATCAAAGACAACTATGGTAATTGAGTCATTAGAATGAAAGCTCTATTTGGCGCCTATGGTGTGTGGGAACTTGTCAACATTAGCTATGATGAGCCAGAGGATGAAGCTACCTAGAACCAGAACCGAAGGAATGCTTGGAGAAGGTTCATCCGAAATATCAATATGCCTTATCAATCATCTATCAAGCTTTAGATGATTCCATGTTCGAAAAAGTTTTGAATGTTGCTATTACTAAGAAGGCATGGGAGATTCTTCACAACACACCTCAAGAAGTACATAAAGTTTAGAAGATTCGCCTTCAAATCTTGAGAGGTGATTTTGAGGTAATTCAAATGAAAGAATCTGAATTTATTCCTGATTATCTCACAAGAGTTTTGGCTATCGTCAACCAGAAGTGAAGTAAAGCAACGATGAGATTTTTATTTCGCAAAAAAGATATGTCGAAAATATCCTTGAAAAATTCAACATGAAAAATTGTACTCCAATCAATACACAAATGGAGTGCGGAAGCAAGCTTTCAAAGTTTGATGATGGCGTCAATGTTGATTCGACATATTATAGAAGCTTGATTGGGAGTTTGAGATATTTGACATGCATGAGACCGAATATTATGTATAGTGTTGGAATTGTGAGTCGATATATGCAGAAGCCGAAGTCATCTCGTCTTAAAGCTGTAAAGATAATACTTTGGTACATCAAATGTACTACTTTCCATGGCCTACACTACTATCACTCTGAATGGTTTCAACTTAGAGCTTATTCCGATAGTGACTATGGTGGAGATATCAATGATTGAAAGAGCACTACAAGCTTTGTATTTTTCTTATGTGACACTGCTTTCACGTGGTCATCAAAGAAGCAATCTAGTGTCACCCTATCGACATGTGAAGCTGAATATGTAGCTGCATCCTCATGTGTTTTTCATGTAATTTGGTTGAGAAGACTACTCAAAGATATTCTTATGGAGTAGAAGAAAGCAACTGAGATTTTTGTTGATAATGTTTTTGCTATTGCATTGGTGAAAAATCCAGTTTTTCATGAACGTAGCAAACATATCGATGTTTGATATCACTTCATTTGAGAACAGGTTAAAGAGAATGAGGTTGAAGTGTTGCATGTGAAGATGGGAGATCAAGTAGCAGACATTTTTACCAAACCTCTCAAGATCAATGCTTTCCAAAAGTTCAAGAGCCTGCTTGGAATGATCAATGAAAGAGAATTTGGTTTAAGGGGGAGTGTTAGAAATTAAACCAAATTCATCTGTATAGATAACTGTTCGGTATCGGCATCGAAAAAAAGTCATAATTGCACGGTTATCTTTAATGAGTTTGTTCGTCATTATCTATAATGAGTCTATTCTTATTTTTAGGTATAATTACTGTTTTTAGTGATAGTGATTGTGTTTAGGGATAATGTGAGATATGGTGATTGTTTTGTTAGTTTTTTGATTTTATTTGGAATGCTAACTTTTTCTACTAGGAAGAGTAAAGGTCATGTAACAAGTCTATAAATAGGGGAGTCTTGTAATTGGTTTTTTGTTGAGGTGAAATATATCTATAGGCCTATTTATCTTCTTCTCTTCCTTGTGTTAGTTGTGAGCGTTTCACCTTCATATTACTTTCAGTAGGGGGAAGGGGCGTGGGTTGAGTTCACTTTTGTGAGAACAGTAATTAGGGTTTTTAGTACTAAACGGGTGATAGATTATCACTTGAAACCGGTAAATATTAGTCCGACTCCTAATTTCAAATGTGAACTCATGCACTTTGTTTTTTTGGACCAGATATATATATCTATCACCCGTTTAGTCCGACTCCTAATCTATCACCCGTTTAGTACTTATCAAGCCGAAGGCTCTCCGGTTGATTATAGAGAAATGCTTGGGCCTTTTGACCATCTTAAAATAGGTTTCAGCTATCCATTGTCCCCGTGAAGCTAATCTTTGTGTCGATTGAATTGCAAAAGCCCAGGGATTAGGGTCCCTCCCTCCTAATTGGCTTTTCAAACCCCTCGACCACTTTGGGATTCACTTAATTTAGATGCTAAATCGATGTTGTTCTCCTCTTCTGCCAGTTAAATGAAAATTAGTTTGTTTCGAACAAAAAACAAATTTCGAATGCCTCTATTGCAATCAAATCTATGGAATCCACCTCAAATAAAAGGTTAAGGGACTATGACAATCCTTTCAGATGTTCTCTGGCTCCCTTTGCAGAGATAGTGCAATATGTTCCTGACATGCTGTGGAATGGGCGGTTATCGTCATCGTCGTCATTATTAAATTGCATGTTTTTGCGACATCAATGTGAAATGGTCTAATTTTGATAATTCAAACTTCATAGTTATGTTGTCTAGCGATTGCGTGGGTAAAGCAAAATGCTCTAGATGCTAAAATTAGCTTATTAAATTGATTTAAGGAGTTGATGCGGCAGATTTAATTGGACGCTTGAATGTGAAATGTATGTATCAGTTCACTACAAATTATCATCTAGACCCGTATTATGAACTAGTCTTGCCTCTAACATTGTGAACATTCCTTACAAATTGTATGGTAAGTCCACACATTTCAAGACTTATGGCTAATAAAGTTCGGAATTGCCACACCGAAATTACACATTTGTATCTTTGTACTAAAATCAATTAACGATAAGATGTAAAAGTTACAGGTTCAAAGCTAGAAAAGGATCACACTCCAATCGATTCAAACGATAGCCACTTGCTTCAACTGCTAAATATGCTTATCTGAATGGGCGACTTAATCACGCCATTCTCGCATGCTCGCACATCGCTAAACCCTTACTGAAATATGTATTTTTATGCGTGTGGCTAGAGAAGCCTTATTTACTATTGATCTTTAACTTACCGCAAGCTATAAGAACTAGAGCATGAATTGGTAAGTATTGCTAATCGATCATGAAGGATAAACCTCAATAAGAGATCGCAAGCCAAGTGCAGGGGTGATGTTGTAGTCCCCAAAGCCAGCAGCGACGAAGAGCTTAGCCCATTCTGCTTCATTCCTCTCCCTCCCCGACACGAGGGTCATCATCAACATGTCATAGAAGAGCTGGGTTTCGACCGTCTCTTTGTCGCTCTTCGTGTTGTCCATCACCATGTCAATTATAATTACCTTCTTTTTCTTGTCCTCGCCTTTGCCTAAGGCCTCCCTGCATCGCTTCAGTACCTTCACAGCGTCTTCATCACTCCAATCATGGAGTATCCACTGCATATAACTTAAATCATCTATCAGTCTGTCATTTTGTCCATATATTGTTCACATGTGATTTCGTAGATTTCCTATGTAAGTTGAACGTTAGGCGGCTTGTGTTTGCAACATGTAAACTAATTCTTTACATGAAAAACGTGGGGCTATTCTCGATAAGATTAGATTGAAGGAGGTGAAGTAGCTGAATCTTAATTTTTTGATTAACTTGTACCTTCAATATTATTGCATCTGCAGGTGGTATGGCCTCAAACATGTCCCCAGGAACACATCTCACGTTCTCGCTAACTTCTAAATTAGCCACCACATGTGGAAGATCAAATATTGTGCATTCCATATGCGGAAAGGAGTTTGCGATGGCCTTGGCCGTCGTCCCAGTTCCTCCGCCTACATCGACCAACGAGGTTATTCCCTCGAACATCCCTTTGTGCTCGTTAACCACCATACTAGCCACCAATCGAGCATCGCTAGCCATGCCATCGTTGAATAAGCGATTAAGCCCCGGCTCTTGACCAACATACCTCCAAACCGACATCCCTTGCACCATTTCGAATGGCGTCGGGTCGACGTGGTTGTGGAACCACGCGCTCAAGCCATGCCATGGGTTTATCACAATAGGGTCAAGCATGGACAGTGCGAACGGTGCAACATTGGAGGGATTGTCCGTAAGGAGGAGCTTGGACACATGATTGAGTACGTAGGCGCCTCGACCGTCAGGCGCGAGCTTCTTCTGTTCGAAGAATCCGGAGTGGACGAGGATGCGCATGAGGCGGTCAACGCAATGAGTTCTGGAGGGGTGAATTTGAAGTGCAGAGACTAAGGCATCGAGGGTCATAGGTTGGCCATGGTGGTGGATGGTGTCGGGAATGCCTAATTGAATGGCACATTTCAAGCACATGGAATTGACGAAATTGAAGATGTGGTTCCATATGTGAGCTTGAGCCAGTAGCTGCTGGCTTCCCATCTCTCCATTCACCATATCCATGGTGCAAAGTTTTTCTCTCTCAACTCTATAGTGCAATTTCTTGCTTATGAACTTCGAGAATATAAGAACGGTGCATATTTATAATGGTTTGGAAAGTGGGTATGAAGCATCCTATTCAGCATACCTTACGTTGGCCAAATAATTGTGGTGTGTCCACATGATACACGTTGATATAGATGGTCCCCATAACATTAAAATAGCTAAGGTTCATTTGATTTTCCCTCACTTTTTTATCTTGTATAATTAATCATTTCTCATGGTCTAGAGAGTTATATTTATCAAAGGGGAAGGTCATGTTTACCTCAAATGGCCAAACTTATGAAAACATTGCGGTCATTCGGAAGGGAGATTTATGATGTTGAATTATTAAATCGAGAACTAAACTGAACCGAGATCTGGCCCATCTAATCTTGGATTCACCTGAGATGGTGGTCCATGAACCAATCATGAATACTTTGGTCATATATTTGCTTCATTTCAAATTTCTCGTTTTTATTATTATATATTTTTGAGTATTTTGGTTGTGAGTACACTATAAAAGTTGAACTCCCTCAAAATTGTAGAGACCAAATATTATTTTACCTTGATTTTATTTGTATCAAAGAATAGACCAAACAACTTTCCACTTGCAAATCACTATCGTGTTAGCTTAAAAATGAATGGTAACCATTTATTTACAAAATAATTTATAAAATAGTACCATAAAATGTAGGATTGCCTTTAGATAATGTCATCAATTTTTGTGAAATCCGAATTTGAGTTAATTGTTTTATCCTCAAAAAATTTTCAAATCATTCTTTTTGTACTTTTTTTGAATTTTTTTTTAATCGAGACCAAAAGTATTGATTGGAAGAATATAATACGAGAAACAAATTAGTGTATTGAAATTTATAAATTTTCTTTTTGAATGTGTCATCGGAGCTCTCGTTAATAGAACTCACTTCATTACGAACAATTTCATGTCTTGGTTATGCTCATGAATGAATAAGACGAAAGGTTATGTGGACTGATTCCTCGGTTCTATGGAGAAAGCAACAAAGAATCCTACGGACATAACCACGTTCGGATGCATCCTGGACATGAATAATAAATTTCGACTTTTCGGCGCCCGCCTTTTACTCATTCCGACTCTGTTTCTTTGTCGTCCATTCACGTATTCACATCACAAGCAGGTCCACCAGGTCACTTTCTGGATTTTACTCGGGCGAGTGTCGGTGAGATGCAAATGAGATGGGAACCAACGAAATGAATTCAACTTTGATTTTACGAAAAGAAAGGTACGATGAAACCAGAGCTTCATTGGACTGATTAAAGTATCTTTTGATTCTGTTCAAAAAAAAAAAAAAGTATTTTTTGATTAAACTTGGTGTCTATCGATTGACCAATCATTCATTGCCGACAGCCGTGCGTGCTACCAACCTTTTCATAATTCCGATCATAATACCTAACTTAAAAGTTCAATTGGACGTTCATTAACAAAGGAATTCTATACAATCGGACAATTGAAACGTTTCAGTCCGTGATTCATGCCCGTTAGCAGAACTGCAGCAGGACCAAGCGGGTATTGGTCGGTAGTCTTTTCTATTTTTATGTAAAAAGAGAAGGCAAATCGAGTCATAGCCGATATTGCTGGATCCCGAATTCTCAATCAAAGCATCTGCGTAGGAGCTTAGTTAGCAATAGGTGCATGTGTTAATCCAGCATCGAAGGCCGACAAGAGTCGGGGGAGATCACAGCAGGAGCATGTGAAACTTTTTCTTTATTAGTTTTCTCTTATATTTTTCTTTCCAATAAATAGAATATGCAAGTCAAGTCGATGAATTATGATATAAAAATTAGAAAGAGATAATTGCTTACGAAAATGAATTATGATATAAGAAGGATATGGGGTAAAATTGAATAAATTATATATATATATATATAAAACAAAACGATATCTCGTATTCTAATATAACCCAGTTATGGTCAATGTATATTTTCTCTATATATCAATATGTTAGACAATGAAAATACTAACCTCTTTAATTGTCGACTGGCTCGACAAAAAAAAATTGTTGACTAGAAATAAATTAAAAAAATTATACAATCTTTAGTTAAATTTGTATTTGCTTTACTTAATAGTAGAATGTATCAATAATAAAATATTCAATTAAACTTACAATCACTTAATCTAAAGAGTACTCTAGTTTCAACAACAAAAAGATCATATTCATATCTTGTATTTGCTTAATCAAAACTACAAAGTAAAATTGACAAAAGAAATTTAATATTCATATATCTTAATGGACTTTAATTAGATCTACTACCGATGTAAGATATAACTCACTTGCATGCCATTGAATTAGTGTCACACTGGCAGTGGACGTATAAATAATCATACCTTAATTTCCAATCATTATTTATTTTTTTGATATGTTGTCTTATTTTAATATCTCCAAAAATCTTAAACTAATACACCCGTGACAAATTCACCATTCGCTAGCTTTCATTAAATTTTATATTCAAATTATTAAGTTGGATGATATATAGTAGTTAATAGGTGTACCAAATTAGGATTTCACCCTCCATTTGCCACATGTATATTAGTTTGTATTTTTTTTTGTGATATTAATCAAATTTAACGGAAAGTAACGAATGGTAAAATTGTCATAAATTTACCGGTTTGAGATTTTTTATGATAAAAAAATCAGTTTGAAGTAAATTTTATAATTGTACTAGTTTAAGATTTTTCGTGATATTAGTCCTATACTTTATTTGTTTTTAAAACTAGAATTTATACTATTCTCTAGTTGTTAAATAGAGAATAAACTTTATAATTAGAACCGCTCAGAATCGATCGGTTCAATCTCATTCTTTTGCTCACCCCTAATTACATTTCATTGTCTTGGAAAGCTATGCTATAAAGAACTTGCTTTTATGTGTTATGACATATGATGTGGTCCGGTAGTGTGAAATTATTGACAAAGGTTCATAAAACGCTTCATTTCGTGTCGTGTCACCTAAGCCAAGAAGATTTGGAGGTTTGCCTAGAGTCAAGCCCCGCAATATCCGCGTAACTCCGCATTATCCATGTGACGCACGTCTCCCTCCGTCAGCAACGCTGATGCAAAGAACTAGCTTTGTATAGTCCTTTTAGCTGTTGCCCCACATTTGATTGAAGTAGAGGCCAAACTCTTTCCTATGCAAACGCACGCGTCTCAATGGTGCTGTCTATTGTCAAATGACTAGGACAGAAATCCGGCATGGACCGCGTGATTATGAGGCAATAAATAGGTCCCCACATTATGCTTTTTATTTATTTATTATTATTTTATTTGAAAGAATAGGTTTGGAATAAAAAGTCGTTTGATAACGTAATTTTATTTTTACATTTACGGAATAAATTTTTAGTTTAGAAATAGGTTTGGAACAAAAATTAGAAGTAAATTTTTTTAGTTTTTTTGAAATAAATATGAGAAATAAAAACTTTTCTTATCACTCATCCCGATTACTAGCCACCTACTTGCCCACCCGCCTGCTAACCGCTTCTTGCTGTCGTTTTAGAGGGAAAAATTTTGTGTCGTTATCAAATGAATTTTTATCTTGGTAGTAGAATTTTTATGTTGTCGTTAAACGCATATTTTGGCACAAAAGCTCGTTCAAAGAATAAAAATAGAAAAATCAAACTCTAGTTAGAAATTGATTTTTGAAACAGAATGATCGTTTGTGCCCTTATTAGCTAGATAAATCGACTGAGTATATTATGCTTCTTATGAAGGACCCTGATAACCCGCGGGGCCTCAAGGACTCTTATTTACTAATAATGAAAATTTCATTGTTTTTAATACACTGATCATGATCGTCTCGGGTTATGCATATCCACTGCTTTTTAGAAGCAAATTATTTCTTGATTAGTATATCTAACAAATGTGCAGATAGCCTTGTAAATACTTAATTAGACCCGAACCATTTTTTTTCCCTTAGGTGAATTGAGAATGCAAAACCCAAAATTTGTTCACCTCTCTACTGACACTGTGTAACTAGCTGTTACTTCCGAAAGGGGTTGCATGGACCCTCCCTTAAATAAATTACCCTTCTTCTATGTTTCTTTTTCCACAAAAACGGTGGCGTTGAAACCTCTTTGCTTCCAACGACAATAATTCCACGGACCGATCCGCGACCATCAGATCAGAAGGAGATCCAGTGGTCAGAAATTGAAGGAAAGAGGACCGTTGTAAGTGAAAAGCATCGTCCGGTTTCAACAGTGAAAGAGAGTAAACTTAGACACAATATCTAGTTTTCCACAATACATAACACAGTTGAAATGCTTGACAAAAAAAAAGAATCGGTTGTATCCTGATAACTTGAGATTGAGATTGAAACTTCAATCCTCTTTATAAAGAGTTGTCGCATAAGGGTCCCTACTATAAAATGCCTCTTAATGTTTTTGGAAAGCAGTATATCCCGGGGTCTGTTCACGATACGGCTTCCTCACAGTTTGCAATAGAATATTTGTATATTCGTACTAAAGATGCATTGAGGATGAAATACATGTAAAGTGTAAAAGTTAGAGAACAAGAAACTACAAGAGGATGGATATATGCTACTCTCCGAAGGAAGTCAACTTTCATGAGCTAGGTTCTACTACTGAGAGATTATTGGGAACTTGTTAAACAACCTTCCCAAGCACGCGTCAGAGATGCGAGATGAGATATTCAATTCTCAGAGTGTCGATTGGACCTATTATGAGGACGATTAGTGCAGAATTGTGTGAAAGTGCTAGTACGAACACTTAGAAGGGGGTGAATAGGTGTTTAAAAGAAACTTTGGCAGATATATGCGAAATAAGATAAGTTGCGAGCAAAGTCTGAAGAACAACAAATTTTGAACGAGTTCAGACTTTAGCAGTTAAATAAAACTATGAACAAAATAAATGAGTTCAAGGAAGAGAATAAGAACATAGAATATATAGTGGTTCGGCTTAGATCAAGCATACGTCCACTCTCTCACGCTAACAACCTCCTAATTGGATTCCACTATGCGATCATCAAGAGATTACAATTTTGAGTGCAAATACTCAGTGGTAGATCACACTATCACACTAAGTCACTTTTTTGGTATTTCTCTCACGATCACAAACGTTTAAGCTCACCAAAGACAAGTGTATGATTGAAGGTTGCTTAGATTTTGGAATTATAAATTCTACGCTCCGTCTCTTACTTGCTCATCGGTCCTTGATCTCCTTAAATACTCATCCACTTCCAAACTAGCCGTTGGACAGTATCTAAAGGACCATCTTCAAATCTATTCATTGGACAGATCTGTATTTAGAAGATTTAGTAGCCGTTGAGTGACAGAAATAGAATCTCACATTGATTTTGATCGCCTATACAAACAAAATCTTGGTTTCCATAAGTAGAGGTTCTTCATATAGAAAGTTCTTATCTTCAAGATCCAATTGTCAATAAATTAAAATGAGTCAATCAAATCTATTTTGATGTAGAATCCAAACCAGATCACTAGTCGTTATATGTTTGGGGCTTGTGTTATGTTCTGTCAAGTTGTTTCGTTCTGAATCTGCTTTGTTATGAATCTATTACGTTTTGAACTTGTGTCTTATTCTAGATGTAAAGTCTAAGAATGTTCTGTCGAAAGTAAAGTCTGAGTGTCTTCCGTTTGTAAGAGAGTCTGAGTATCTTCAGTCTGAAGTAGAGTTTGAGTATCTTTAGTCTAAAGTAGAGTCTGAATGTCTTTAGTCTAAAATAGACTTTACAATCTGAACGTAAGTTTGAACATATTTATCCTTAAGGTCTGGACACAGTCCGAACAAGTTCAGCTTTAGCATAGAGTTTGTCTTCTAGTTCTTCCAAGTATAGACTTTGATAATGTCCTTTACATATTCTATCATCTACATAGTCTATTACTCAACCATTAAACACGTTAGTAGCCTTTGATTTATTTTGTCTTCTTCAAAACATTATAAGGGATTTCCCCAAAACATTATAAGAGATTTCCCTAATATTGTGAAGTTGCCCTTTGGTTAAAGAGGTGTTTACTTGTTTAGCAATAATTTTTTTTTTTTTGTCAGTCCTATTCTTACTCTCAACTCACCCTCATATTTTTACCTTGCCCTTTTGCAAGAAGTGAGAGTCGAAGCCCACGTTTGAAACTATTTCACCAGTTTTGATTATAGCAAAAAATCTTTCACCAAACGTTGCATTTTGATTTTATTTTAGGAGATTTATATTCTATATTGAGCCTAGACAAAGAATGTCAAATGCAAAGGTAGATTTTATTCTCAACTTATATATACAACCGACATAGGCCGTCATCTTCTTGTTGCAGTCATGAGATAACATAATTCCAAGTCCCAGACATCCTTTCAAATATTTCACAACCTTGATCTGCGTCCATATGTGATTGCTTTGGGTTGTGCATAATCTGACTGAGTATTTGTACTGCATAACATATATCAGGCCTAGTCATGGTGAAATAAATCAATTTTCCAATGAGTCGCTGATAACTTGATGGATCCTTGAGTAATGGATCGTTATTTGGAGAAGGAGAGCTCGCATTATATTCATATGTTGTCAATTTGACATTCTGCTCAATAGGTATAGTAGCTGGCTTGCATCCGGATAATCCTGCATCTGATATGATTTCCAAGACAAATTTTTGCTAACTGAGACAAATTCCCTCATTAGATCGAGCTATTTCAATACCAAGAAAATATTTGGAAGGTCCCAAATCCCTAATATGAAAGGTCAAGTGCAAATATTCCTTGAACTTCTGAATTGCGACATCATCATTTCCCATAATAAGTATATCATCAACATAAATCAATAAATAGATCGATGAAGTACCTTTGGTCCATGTGAATAATGCATACTCATATTTGGAATGTACAAAACCTGCATTTGTGAGTGCTGCAGTAAACTTTGCATACCATTGTTGAGAAGTCTGTTTGAGTCCATAAAGGGATTTGCGGAGATGACATACTCGAGACTCCTCCTGTCTACGTAATCCCGTTGGAAGTTCCATGTAAATTTCTTCATCTAGGTCTCTATGAAGAAAGTCATTGTTCACATCCATTTGGATTAAGTTCCAATTACGCATTGCAGCAACATATAGAAAAGAATGACTAGTCACTTCTTTAGCAACATGAGAGAAGGTTTCATGGTAATCAAAACCTTCACGTTGCGTAAATCCTTTAGTGATGAGTTGAGCTTTGTACTGCTCAATTGAACCATCTGCCTTATATTTTATTTTGTAGACCCATTTGCAGCCAATGGGTCTTTTGTGAGAAGGCAGGGGAATGACATCCCAAGTGTCATTTGCTGTAAGAGCAGCTAATTCTTCCTTCATAGCCTTTTGCCATCGAATATCACGCGCCACTTCCTCTTAGGGAGATGGTTCCTGTTTTTCAGATTTTCTATTGATGTAGCACATGTGCTTCGGCGATAATTTACTGAAGGAAACATAAGAGGACACTGGATATTACATACCTGGTGTTTCCAAGGTTGGACAAATATAGTCTTTTGTCCATGTTAGAGGTCGTACCTCTCGTCTCAAATGCCTGGGCATTAGAATTGGTGTTTGTTCAGCAATTGGTGATGAGAAGGACCCATTATCATTTTGTTGAGGTGATGAAATGGTTGATCTATTCATCACGGTGGAATAATCCGGAGATCCAGCAGAGAAATCAGGAGATTCGACGGGGGCCGCTATAGGGCATGATCTAGAGCACGGCTGATCCGGTGCAACCCAAAAATACTGTGGTGTCATAGATATATCCTCCATCGATAAGAATGGTCGATGATTCGATATTGATATTGGTGGCTCATGTGTAGACGCCATCTCCTGGAAAGGGAATACATCTTTATGGAAAATAACATCTCGACTAACAAAGAAGCAACTTGTAGACATATAACTCGATAACCCTTCTGCAAAGCTCGATATCCCATAAAGATGAATTGAAGAGCATGTTGATCCATTTTATATTGATGTCTCATATTTGTCACATAGCAAAGATAGCCAAATACCCGAAGATGATCAATCATCGGTTCCTTGCCAAAAAGCATTTCAAAAGGGGTGCGTCCTTCTAAAATTTTAGTTGGCATGCGATTAATTAAATAGACTGTCGTGACCACACAATCTCCCCAAAAACATTCAGGAATGGAAGCTTGATATTTTAGTGCTCAGGCAACTTCTAAAAGATGTCGATGTTTACGTTCGACAACACCATTTTGTTGAGGAGTGTAGGCACAAGAATTCTCATGGAGTATTCCTTGAGAGGATAGAAAAGATTGACATTAATGAGAGAAAAATTCAGTGCCATTATATGTTCGAATCCTTTGAACATTTTTATTGAATTGATTTTTGATCATGGACAAGAATTTTGAAAAATGTGAAAAAGTCTGACTCTTCGATTGCATGAGAAATATCCAAGTAGCACGAGAATAATCATCAACTACGGTGAGAAAAAACCGGGATCCATCATGGTGTGGTGTATGGTAAGGACCCCAAATGTCCATATGAATTAACAAGAAAGCACTGGTGGCACGAGATATGCTATTTGGAAATGGTGCTCGTGTTTGTTTTGCCAAAGGGCATATCTTACTATCAAGACAAGGAAAACGAGCACTATGACTCAGACGCTAATGAGAAAGGGAAATTTTATTTCTAGCGATATATCATTACAAAATATGGATAAATAAGAATTTCCAAGAAAGTTAACCCTGTTAAGGAAAACCCTTTATTATGTTTTGAAGATGACAAAATAAATTAAAGTCTACTAACGTGTTTAATGGTTAAGTAATAGACTATGCAGATGATAGAATATGTAAATGATATTATCAAAGTCTGAAGACTGCTAGAAGACTGAATGTAACACATGTCCAAAGTCTATTTTGAAGATTTCCAGACTTTTGTGTCAAAGTCCGAAAACTGCCAGACTTTAGTGTCAAAGTCTGTTTTACATCAAAAGTCTGTCCACTTTGACAAATTCCAGATTGAGCGTGAATGAAGAACCATAAGATAGACTCTATGCTGAAACTGAACTTATTCAGATTGTATCCAGACCTTAAAGCTAAATCTATTTAAAAGCAGATTATGTTTAGACTTACATCCAGATTGTAAAGTCTATTGCACTCAGACTCTACTTCAGTTTAAACACCTTCATACTTTACATCCAGAACGAGACACGAGTTCAAAACATAGCAGATTCAGAATGAAACAACTTGACATAACGTAACACAAGCCTAAAATATATAACGGCTAGTGATTTGGTTTGGATTCTATATCAAGATAGATTTGATTGACCCAATCTAATTGATTGACAATTGGATCTTAAAGACAAGAACTTTCTATATGGAGAAGCTCTACTTATGGAAATCAAGATTTTGTTTGTATGGGCGATCGTAATCAATTTGGGATTCTACTTTTATCACTCAACAGCTACCAAATCTTCTAGCTATAGATCTGTCCAATGAGTAGATTAGAAGACAATATTCGAGATACTATCCAACGGCTAGTTTTGAAGTGAAGGAGTATTTAAGGAGATCAAGGATTGATGAGCAAGTAAGGGACGGAGCGTAGAATTTATAATTCCAAAGTCTGATCAAACTTTGATCATACACTTGTCTTTTGTGAGCTTAAACGTTTGTGATCATGAGAGAAACACCAAAAGAGTGACTTAGTGAGATAGTGTGATCTACTATTAAGTGTTTGCACTCAAAGTTGTAATCTCTTGTCGATTGCATAGTGGAATCCGGCTAGAAGATTGTTAGTGTGAGAGAGCGGACGTAGGCTTGATCTAAGCCAAACCACTATAAACTTTGTGTTCTTATTCTCTTTCCTGAACTCCTTTATTTTGTTTGTAGTTCTATTTAATTGCTAAAGTCTGAACTCACTAAAAGTCTGTTGTTCTTCAGACTCAGTTTCAAAAGAAAGATATTTCTACTGTTCTTTTGCAAAATTTTTCTTCACACCTATTCATCCCCCTTTAGCTGTTCATACTAGCACTTTCAATTGGTATCAGAATCAAGTGTTCGGTTTATAAAAATGTTTTTACTTTTGAGCTAAAGATCTTCTATGGCTAGTATCTTGGCACCAGGACTTATGGAAGGGCAAAGCAATACCAGGCCACCATATTTTGATGGAAAGGAATATAACATGTGGAAGAACAAAATAAAAGCATTTTTAAGATTTAGAGATCCCTTGCAATGGGATGTTGTGGAAAAATGAATCAATTCCACTGCTGCGTCTACATCAAATAAAAATGGCAAAGACAAAGAAACCAAACCCCCTACTCCTATGTCTCGGACGGAGATGTCCAAAAGAGAAGCTCTTGATGCAAAAGCCATATATTCTTTATATTGCGCTTTGTTTCTTACTGAATATAATAGAATCTCTTCATGTGAAACATCAAAAGAAGTTTGGGATAGACTTCATGTCACTTGTGAAGGGACTGATCGTGTAAAAGAGACAAAAGTAAATTTCTTACTCGACAAATATGAATCCTTCAAGATGAAGCAAGGAGAGTCGATTGGAGATATGTTTAGCCGTTTTACAGAAATTGTAAATGGTTTAACATATCAAGGTCAGCCAATTTCTTCCCCAATGAAGGTTAACAAACTTTTGTGAGGTCTCTCAAAAGATTGGAACCATGTTAAGACCTTAATCCGGGAGATTCAAAGAATCATGCCTCTTTTTGTTGATGAATTGATTGGCACTCTTTAATCCTACGAAGTGGAACAAATCGTTGATGAAGATCCCGAAGGTAAGAAGTCCATTGCTTTAATATCTAACGCTGATTTTGATGGTACAGACTCGGAAAATGACATGGATGGTGATGAACTTGCTTTTATGATCAAGAAATTCAAAAAGCTGAGTAGAAAATGAAGGAAATTCAATGGAAGAAAACAATACAAGCAGAATGGGCAAAAAAGAACCATGAAAGAAGATGATAAGCAAGGAAATTCTGATTCTGATTTTGAATTTGAGTCTGAGTCTGAATATGCTATCAAGCATATTCGGACTCAGACTCAAATTCAGAATCAGAATTAGATTCAAAATCAAAGTCTAACTCGGACACAAACTCATAATCAAAGTCTAACTCGGACACGGACTCAGAATTTGATGAGGAAATTGAGGTAAGCCATTCAAAAATTCCTCTCAAAGTTTCAAATTATATAAATGAGCTTTGCTAAAATCTCAAATCTTCTCTTAAAAAGATCTTCGAACTAAAAAAGTAGAATTCATGGCTTAGGTAACAGGACCTTTCTCGAAAAGAAAAGTTTGAAATTTTGCAAAAAGATTTTCTACAAACAAAAGAAAGTCGAGATTTACTTGTCAAAGAAAATGATTCTTTAAAAAATGAATTTTCAAATGGTTCAAAACATTAGAGCATATCCTTTCCATACAAGTACTTTACTATAATAAATCGGAACTTGGTTTCAAAAAGGAAAATGATTCTTTAATAGATTTTCCTAAAGTCAAGGAGAGACTTAGACAAAAACCTCATAGACTTGCATACAAGAAGCATTTTGAAAGGATTTTTACAAAACCTGTTGGTCGAAATGCCCTCAAGTGTTCAAATTGTGGAGGCTCGAAACACTTTGAGAAAGAATGTCCTAAAGTATGGAGACCTGTTAAGAAAGATTAGGTAAAAGCAACATACTCTACTAACTCTCATGGACCCAAGAAAATCTGGATACGAAGAAAATGTGAGTTGTTTTTGTATGAAATAAAAGAAAAGATGGAAGAGAATTTGGTAAGGAATGTATTTTTTTTTTTTGTTTGAGTACACAATTTAAAATTTCTCATTATTTATGATATTCGATATATCCTCGGTTGATTCGGATTTTATAATGATCATATTTTGTTTTATTGAAGAAGGAATCGTATGATTTATTTTTGTGATTCGTGAGTTGAGATTTAATATGTGTGATTATTTTTGAAATCTTGCTAAGAGACAATTGAGTATATTTGGTTTAATTTTATGCTTTCATATTTTGTCATATTTGTTGGAGAAAATTTCCTTATTTTTTTGAAGTTGACAAAATGTTTCCATCGGTCTAGTCGAAAACTTGCGAGACTCTTTCGTCAAAGTCGAAGACCTCCAGACTCAAGATTTAAAGTCTACCCTCACTGATAGTTTTTAGACCGATGAAGAGAAGACTTATCCAGATGCGAGCTTATCTTGAAGGATTCAGTTCGTACGGTTTAAAGAAGATCTTATGGTTGGAGATAGCATATTGTGATCAATTATTTTTATTGGAATCAATTCGAATAATCAAGATCTTTTGAAAGACGAAGTATACTTGGAAGGTTCTACTTATGGAAACCTAGATTCTGATTGTATGGGCGAGCAGAATTGGTGAGCTATCATCACATTCCTTAAATAACTCGAGATCTCCTTGATTGATTCTGTCCAACGGGTAGATTGGAAGAACTCCTTTGGAAAGTGCCAACGGTTATAGAGGGCATGAAGGAGTATATAAGGAAGACGCTCAAGTTGTTCGAGTGAGTGCGTGAAGGAGAAATTCCAAAGTCTGAAGCTCCTAGTTCTTTGCTATTTCAATCGCTGAGCTTAAGTTGTACTCAAAAGAGAGATTAAATACTTATGAGACCTTGATGAAGTGTAGTGTGGAATCAAGGACGTGAGACTGTAAAAATCTTTTTTGGTTCATAGTGAAATCCAGCCAGTGGGTTGTCAGTGCGAGAGAGTGGACATAGGCTTGGTTTAAGCCGAACCACCATAAATCTTGTGTTTCAATTCTCTTTCCTTATACTCCTTGCTTTAATTCGTAGCTTTATCTAACTGCTTATAATTTTTTTACATATTAAATTTGTTATTCTTGAAAGATGAGTTAACTTGTTAAAAGTCTAGCGTAAATTTTCTAGAACATCTATTCACCCCCCTCTAAGTGTCCTTACTAGTCCTATAAATTGGTATCGAAGTCTGTGTGCTCATTTAATTGAAGTGTTATTACTTCTGAGTTAAAGATCTATGGCTAGTATGTTGGCTCCAGGTTTGGTTAAGGCCAAAGCAACACCGGACCACCTTACTTTGATGATAATGAATACAGCGTATGGAAAAACAAGATGAAAGCATTCCTAAGATCGAAAGATCCTCTGGAATGGGATGTGGTAGAAAAAGAAATCATTCCTAAAGTTGCATCAGTTTCAGAAAGAGGAAAAGAAGTTAAAGACGCTAGCGAGATAACACAAGAAGAAATAACCAAGAGACAAGCTCTTAATGCTAAAACAATTTACTCTTTATATTGTGCTTTATTTCTTACTAAGTATAACATAATTTCTTCTTGTGAAACAGCCAAAGAAGTCTGGGATAGGCTGCACATTACTTATGAAGGCATTGATCGAGTGAAGGAACAAGGATCAATATTCTACTCGGGCAGTATGAAGCCTTCAAGATGAAGTCAGGAGAATCTATCATTGATATGTTTAGTCATTTTATAGACATTTTAAACGGTCTAAAGTATAAGGGATAACCAATCTCAAGACTAATGAAGGTCAACAAATTGTTGCGTGGACTCTCCAAAGATTGGAATTACGTAAAGACTTCAATAAGGGAAACTCAAAGGATCATGCCGCTTTCAATAGACAAATTGGTTGGCACACTTTAGTCTTATGAAGTGGAGCAAATTAACGAGGAAGAAGATCCTAAAGGTAAGAAGTCAATTGCTTTAAAATCTAACGATGATTCTAATGTTACAGACTTTGAAGACGATATGGACGATGGAGAGCTAACACTTATGATAAAGAGGTTCAGGAAACTGAATAAAAAGGGAAGAAGATTCAATTAGAAGAAATAAAGCACTCAAAAGTTTCAAAACAAATCCATTAAGGATGATGAAGCCAACAAAGACGTAATCTATTTTGAATGCAAGAAAAATAGACACATCAAACCCAACTATCCTCTATTGAATAAAAAGAAAGGAAGCTGAGAAATACAGATAGGCTCTCAAAGTAGAGACATAGACTGATACTGAATGTGAATAAAGTGACGAAGATTATACCAATATATGTGTAATGGCAAAATCAAGATCATACTCAAACTCTGAGATAGATTCAGACTTAGACTTAGACAGTGAAATCGAGGTAAGCAGTTTAAAAATTCCTACTAAAGTTTCGAAATACATTGATGAACTTTGTCTCAATTTCAAAACTTCTCTTAAGAGAATTTCTGAGCTAAAAGGGAGAATTCTACATTTAAGCAACATGAAATTTCTTGGAAAGAAAAGTTTGAAAATCTAGACAAAAGTTTTGTGGTTTTATAAGAAAATGCAAACTCTCTTTCAAAAAAAAAAATACATTTTTGAAACAAGACATTTCAAATATTTCAAAAAGATTTTCAATAGGATTTGAGAAGTTGGAAAAGATTCTTTCAGTACAAAGATCTTATTTCAACAAGTCAGGATTGGGAATGACCCTAGAAATCATTCCTTTAATTGATTTTCCAAAAGTAAATGAAAGAATCAAACAAAGACCTACAAAAACTTTTTACAGAAATCATTTTAAAAAAGTCTTTGTAAAACCTGTTGGCCGAAGTGCTCTTAAATATTCAAAGTGCAACAGCTCAAAACATTTTGAGAAAGAATGTCTTATGGTTTGGAGACCTATTAAGAAGGATTGGGGAGAGACTGTGTTTAAAACTAACTCCTCTAGACTCAAAAAGATCTAGGTACCAAAGAAAGCTTGAATTCTTTTGGTAAATGCAAGTCACTATCAAGAAAAAGATTAAATTGTATTTGGATAGTGGCTGCTCGAGACACATGATTGGAGATTCAAGTTGTTTTATAAAACATGTGCAAATAAATGGTGGAAAAGTCTCTTTTGGTGGAAACAACAAATTAAGAATTGTTAGGTATGGAATTGTAAAGATTGGAAGTCTCACAATCAACAATGTCTCCTTGGTGGAATGACTAAATTACAATCTACTCAGCATTAGCCAATTGTGCGACACTGGATTCAAAATCAACTTTTAAGAAGGAATATATTTTGGAACTAGTAAAGATCTTTTTCAATCTTTTACTAGACGAAGATATGGGAACATTTATCTTCTGGATATAAAACCAGAAAAATCTCAATGTCTAATATCGATTCAAGATGAAGCAAATCTTTGACATCGAAAGCTTGGCCATGTTAACATGAAGCAAATTGCCAAGATCTCATCCAAGAATCTAGTTCGTAGACTGCCTAACTTGAAGTATAAAAAAATTGACTTTTACACACCATGCGTGTTGGGAAAACATATAAGAAGTTCTTTTAAACTAATAAATCAGGTTTCTACTAATCGTGTTTTGCAGCTTTTGCATATGAATCTCTTTGGACCAACCAAAACTCAAAGCATTGGTGGAAGAGATATTGCCTAGTAATTGTGGATGATTATTCTCTATTTACTTAGGTTTACTTTCTGACAAGTAAGTTTGAAACCTTTTCTCACTTTTCAATGTTTGCTAAGAAAGTTCATAATGATAAATGATATGCTATTTCAAGCATACAAATAGACCATGGAGGTGAGTTTGAAAATCAAGATTTTGCCAAATTCTGTGATGAATATGGTTTTTAGCATATTTTCTCTTCTCCATACACTCTAGAACAAAATGGAGTTGTGGAAAGAAAAAATAAATCTTTGCAAGAAATGGCAAGAACTATCTTAATTGAAAGTAATATTTATTCTCATTTTTGGGCTGAAGTAGTTTTTACAGCTTGTTATTTTATTAACAGAGTATTCTTAAATCCTATTTTGGAGAAAACTCTTTATGAGTTATTCAAAGGAAATAAGCCAATTGTTTCTTATTTTTATATCTTTGGTTGCAAATGTTTTATTTTGAAAAATGCAAATGATCGAACTGGTAAGTTAAAGAGAAATCAGACGAAGGAATTTTCCTTGGCTACTCAACCCCAAGCAAAGCCTACAGAATATTCAACAAGAAGACTTAGTTTGTGGAATAATCTATGAATGTCAAATTCCAAGACTCTTTACAGAATCAACTAATTTAGACCCAACCTGAAGAATCTGAATCTTTTTCAGACTTTACAAAGTATACCTCCCCTGAAGTAACTTAGACTTTTGAAGATCAACAACGAATGGAAGTTGAAAAATCAACTGAAGTAGAAAATCAGCAATCTGTTAGACCGACCAATAACTAGAAGCATAAGTCTAGTCATGTGGCATCCCAAAAATTCAAAGCCAAATTATAAGGTGTGTTAAAGTCTCTAATTAGGTGATAAAATTTCCATGGCTTATGCTTTAGCCATTAGTCTTTTTATTTAGATGAATTATGCATATGATTGTGAGAATTTAAATTTGATAGATTAATAATCTATGCTTGGCCATAAGATTTATAAATTTAAATTTCAATAAACAAGATGTCCCAAGACTTTGGCCAAGATGAAAATTGGAATTTGGAAATAATTATAGAAAGGAATTCAAAAAAAAAAAAAAAAAAAAAAGAGAGAAAAAGGTCAATTTTTAGGATGGGCCTTAAGCCCATTTGGCCTAAGCTTTTAATGGGCCAAGCTAGCCGGCCCAATAGTGGCCCAAGAGGAGTAGTCGACCGGCCCATTAAGGCCCAAGAAGAGGATGGCCGGCCCATGCATGGATCTTGCCAAGTGGCACAAAGGAGAATGCCATGCATTGGCTAGTTTAAAAGCATGTGATGATTGCTAATCATGAAGATTTGGGGAAATAAAAAGGGAAGAGAGAGAAGGGTGGCCGGCCATTTGCTCGCCCAAAGAGAGAGAGAGAGAGAGCTTGTGCGAGAGAGGGGGAGAACGGCCGAGAGGGAGGAGGAGCCGCCGTCCGTCCGCCGTGTGCCGCCAAGTTCGCCGCCTTACGCCGTCGTCCGTCCAGTCTAGAGGCAAGTGGGAGTCCTCTAGCTTCTCTTGCATGCTTGTATGTTGTTTGCATGTCGAATTCTTGGGTGTTAGATGAGAAAAACCGAAGCATGGATGAGTTGTGTGTGAATGATGTGACTGTTCTTGCTCGGATCATGTGAGTCAGAAACTTGTTTGAGCTTGCATGTGTGTTTAGAGTCAGATTTTGGCTTCGATTTCTTCATGAAAGTTGTAGCTAATATCTTGAACTACCACATACTAAAATTTCGTGAAAAATGATGGATATTTTAAGGGGTAAAGTCTCATCCTACGGAGACCCCAGATCTGTAAAGTTTTCACTGACCTCTTGCTGGATTCTTGATTGCATGTTGGGTTTTGTTGAAAATATCACTTCGTTGTCTTCATGGAAGTTGTAGCTGACATATTAAACTACAACATAATAAAATTTTAAGTGAAAATAACAAGTATGGCTTAGTAAATCGACTAGATCTTGAAGACGGTAGTTCTGGTGATGTATTTCGGGATACCCGAGACTTCAAGGACCTAAATGATGACTATAATATGGTTATTTGACTTAGATATCTTCATGAAAATTGTAGAGTATATCTTGATGTATAACATATTCAAATTTCAGAGAAAAATAAAGAGAATAGGTAGGTGAAATCTCAATATTTCGGAGATGTGTATACTGGACGTTTTCGGTAATGGATCCAGAAGCTTCGTGAGACAGTATAAAATAATCTAAAAAGAATATGTCGTGGAGTTCTTCATGAAAGTTGTACGAAAATGTCTTGGCTATAATCCAGTAAAATTTCATAATTTTTGGAGGTCATATTGATATTTTAATTGAATTTCTTCGGAAACCGTGCATTCTGGTTTCATCCGAGAATCATAGGATGTTTTGTGAAATTGTGAGATTTTGTAAAAATTCAATTTGGCCATGAAGTTTGCATGTAATTTATCATCCTATTGGTTTGTTTAATAATTTCTTGAATTTTTTATAATTTTGGGAATTTATAGATATTCAAAAAAATATAAATAAAATAAAATAGATTATTTTATTGGCCATAGATTCCATTTAATTTATGTGGCATGTGTGATAGAGTCTTGGTATATATATGACATTGAATTGAGATACATGTGTGAATCCTATGCCAAGTATGACTTGATCAAAATATTGGTAAACATGGATGATGGTAAATGAGGAGATAGTTGTGGTGGAGGATGATGGCCGGAATGTATAGAGATACATTGCCGGATTGCCCTGGGAGATTCAGGATGCCCGGAATGTGGGGGGCCGGAAGCCCTGTCGGAGGTTTCTGCCCGAAGGGAATGCCTCGCGATGCCAGGATTTGGGGTGCGGGATGCCCGGCCAGGGAGTGTAAATGCCGGAAGCCCCGTCGGAGGTTTCTGCCTGAAGGGAATGCCTCGTGATGCTAGTTGAGATGCGAGATGCCCGGAATGTGGGGGGTCGGATGCCCGGTGGCCATGGGATGGCTGAATGCCGGAAGCCTCGGAGGTCTTTGCCCGAGGGGATGATGAAATTGACGATTTGAGAAATGGGTGATGTGGTGATCAAATTTATAGATAAAGATGAAAATTAACCCATGGTATGATATGCATGATGATATGCATGATGATGATGATGATGATGATATGTGATGTGATATGATGATCACCCATGGTATGATATGCATGATGATATGCATGATGATGACAGTGATGATGATATATGATATGGTATGATATGCATGATGATATGCATGATGATGATAGTGATGATGATGATATGTGGTTAGACATGAATGATATGACGATGCCATGATGATGATGACATGTATGATACCATGATATGATGACGCATGATAGTATGCGCATGGCTTCAAGGTAAGTAACGCTTGCAATGCATGTATGATTGTATGATGCATTGAGTTGTTATTGGATTCCTTATCTGCTGAGTGGTTGTACTCACCCCTTTTGGGGACCAACATTTCAGATTAGCAGTATGCCGCTTCCTGCCGTCGCGCGGGGTACATTTTACGAGTTACCGTCCGTTGTCGAGGTAGAGTGTGAGGAGTTCAGCTGTCCTTCTGTACCTGGACTCACCTACATACGTGTGCGCTGTTTCGTTATGTACGACATAGGCCTGGCTGGGGGCCCAGTTGTTCAGGATTTTGTCTCTGTCCACGTTCGCCGCGATGGGGTGATGAGAGGGATGCTGCCGCCGCCACCGCCTGACGCACCGGACTGGGTGTGAGGCCCGAGCGCGAAGAGTAGGGGCTGTGTTTTTTGGGAGTTAGTTAGCCGACACATATGATGGGAGGTTGTACTCATGTGATGAAGAGGGTCGAGGATCTTTTTGAGGTTTTAGGCAGGACATGGCAGAGTCCTAGCTTTTCCTTGTTATGTATCGACCCGAAAAAGAAGTTCCATCCTGAATGAATATGTAAATAATGTGTCGTCGCTTGTTTATAAAATCCTGGTGTTTAGTGGTGTGTATTGGTATCATGGTTGGTAGGGGGATAGATGATGATGCTTTGATTTGCTTCTGCTAATGAGCCACGCTGGGACCGCTTTTTAAAAAAAAAAATGCCTGTGAATAACGACGCTTCTTCTAAGTATAAGATGCAAGGGTAATAAGGTGTAACATTGGTGCTTATGGCGACCACCGAAGGGTTCGGGGTGCTACAAGTCATCTCAAGGAACTCATTATCGGCAACATTGATGAAGGGATTTGCACCAGATCCAAAATGCGAGAAGAGTCTATTGCTCTGGCACTTATTTTTGAAATAAAACCTTAAAGCATAGAAGAGGCTTTAGCTGACGAAAGTTGGATTGAAGTTATGCAAGAAGAACTTAGATAGTTTAGCATTAATGATGTCTGGGAATTAATTCTTAAACCAAAAGGTAAATCCATTATTGAAGCTAAATGGGTTTCTAAGAACAAGATAGACGAAGAAGGAAAAGTGGTCAGAAATAAAGTAAGACTCGTGGCCAAAGGATATACGCAAGAAGAAGGGATATACTATAATGAGACCTATGTACTAGTAGTAAGGTTAGAAGCAATTAGATTATTACTCACTTTTGCTTGCTATTAAAATTTTAGGTTATTTCAAATGGACGTTAAAAGCGCATTTCTAAATGGATTTATCCAAGAAGAAGTCTATGTAGAACAACCTCATGGATTTGAAGATCCAAAGAGACTGGACTTAGTATTCAGACTGAAGAAGGCTCTATATGGATTAGAGCAAGCACCTCGAGCTTGGTACGACATGTTAAGTAAGTTTCTAATTAATAATGGTTTTGTTAAAGGTAAAATGGATACTACTTTATTTATTAAAAGAGAAGGTAAAGATTTTCTACTTGTTCAAATCTATGTTGATGATATCATATTTGGATCACCTAATGAAAATCTGTGCAAGAAGTTTTCTAAGTCTATGTAGGATGAATTTGAGATGAGTATGATGGGTGAACTATCATTCTTTCTTGGATTACAAATGAAGCAATTGAAAGAAGGAATTTTCATTCATCAAGAAAAATATGCAAAAGACCTCATCAAGAAGTTCGGATTAGAGAATTGCAAAAAGACTGAAATACCGATGTCAAATTCTACGAAGCTAGACAAAGACGAAGGAGGAAAGAAAGTTGACCAAAAGCTCTATAGGAGTATTATTGGCTCATTTCTTTATCTTACTACTTCTAGACCTGACATTTTATATAGTGTTTGCATTTGTGCTAGATTTCAATCTGATCCCAAAGAATCTCATCTAAGTACTGCAAAACGCATCATTAAATATGTTGCAACTACTTCAAATTTAGGTCTGTGATATAAAAAAAGAAGAGACTTTACTCTCATTGGATATTCAAATGTAGATTTAGTAGGTTGCAGAGTTGATAGAAAGAGTACTTCCAGTACTTGTCAGTTGTTGGAAAATAGGACAGTATCATGGTTTTCAAGGAAGCAAAGTACTGTAGCTCTTTCAACAGCAGAAGCAGAGTATATGGCTCTTGGAAGTTGCTGTTCTCAAATCTTGTGGATAAAGCAACACCTGAGAGACTTTATAATCGAAGACTCATGCATCAAGATCAAATGCGATAACACTAGTGCAATCAATCTTACAAAGAATCTAATTTTTCATTCAAAAGCAAAACACATAGAGATTCGATATGATTTCATTAGAGATAATGTTTAAAATGGAGAAGTTATGATACAGTTCATCGATTCAAAGAATCAACTGGCAGACATATTTACAAAACCTTTAGAGAAAAGCCTATTTGAGTCTATTCGCAATAGACTGAACATCATAACTTTTATCCAATAAAGTTTGAAGGTGCTTAGACTCAGAGGTAAAGTCTGAAGTTGTTCAGACTCAAAATAACTAAAAGTTACGACTGTAAGTTATTTCGATTTCAGCATTTTAATTTTTTTAAAAGGTATGGTTGCTTTTTAATCGCTAATTGATTGTTATATTTTTAGAAATGATCTTTTCTAAGTTTTTGAATTTATGGCGGTTTTTCTTTTTCAAAAAGGTAGTTATTCATTTTCAAAAAGGTAATTTTATTTATTCTTTTATGACGATTCATATACCTTGTTTTGTTTGCTTTATATACTATTGTTTTTCTTCTTTGTTTTTAGTCAAAAACCCTAGATCACAGAATCTCACTTTTTTACTTTTTCTCACTAGTTTAATCCATAAAGTTCTCATCTTTTTCGCGAATCGAGTTCGAGAAATCTCTCAAAGATTGTGGCAATGTCTTCCCAAAGAAAGTCCTCTAGAATCGCAAGCAGGGGACCATAGCATATGCGTGAGGGTCCTACACACTTTGATCTAACCGAGGAAGAAGACTCTCTAAGGCAGCAGCAAAGTCAATAACAACATTCTCAACCGCGCCATTCTTCTCAGGCTAGAACTCAAGTGCCTTCGCAACAACAAGCAGAGGAAGAAATCATCAAGAATTTAGAACGTGTAAGGACTCTTAAGCCCGCATTTCTTTTCAAACTCTACACCGCTTTGAAGAAAGGTAGTTCTCCAATGACCTTTGTTGATGAGTTTTTGAGCGAAAAATGATACAGAAATGAAACTCAGTTTTTAAAGACGATGGAGAGTTTGGGCATTGATACTGCTAGTTCGGCAGAAAGGGCTTTTGCAAATTTTCCAAGTGATTCATGGTTTGGATCATTTAATCAACTTGAAGGAAAAGATGATGATGAGAGGATGTTCACACATTTTAAGTCAAGGATGGGTGTCGCTGTGAACATTCGTGGTACAAGAATGGATCTTTTTGTTCTAAGGAGCACAAGCAAGCTTATTCTAAATTGCTGAAGCAAGGGGTGATGAACCCTAGGAGTGTGGATTTTGATTTTCTCGATTCGTTGAACGTGAAGTTACGAGAGAAGTTTACATTGCTTCAACTCGAACGCTTTTGCTTTGAAACAACTGTTGCTCATCCAGAACTTACAGTTTATTTCTATTCCAATCTATCATTTTTAGATGCGAATAGATTTTCTTTTAGTGTTAGAGACCAGGATTTTGTGGTTGATGTAGACACTCTGGCTAATGTGATTGGGTGGAAAGATGGCGTTTCCAACCAATTAGTGTGTTCATTGCTCATGCTACCTTGGCGCTTGTTCGAGATAGGATTGCTGAAGGCCAGATTTCTTACTCCAGGATGAATGCCTTTAATATCTTACTTCACAAGATTGTCATTAAATGTCTCAAACCCAAATCCACATCAAAGACTGATGTCTCAAACTCTGAAGCAAAGCTGATGTATGCTATTAACATTGGTTTTAAGTTCTCTCTGCCTCATACTATCCTTATGCACATGTATAGGATAGTGGTAAAGGACAAGGGACAACCCCCTTATTCTGCTCTTGTCACTTGTTTGTTCAGACACCTTAACATTCAGTCTCCCAAAATTCTGTGTGTTCGAACCATTGATCCAATGGTAGTGGGACTGAAGATGGTTTCCAAGATGCGTCTGAAGGAGCTAAATAAGGCTTTGGAGCACTTTAAGGTGAAGACCCCTGTTAAGGCACGACAAGACTCTGTGGCTGGAAAACAGAAAGGCAAAGAGACCATGACAGCACCATCTAAGAAGTGGAGAGCACTCATCTTGCAGGATGAAGAAGATGAGGATGACGTCACTATCTCCGCTCTTGTCTCGAAGAACTTACAAAGTTTTGTTACAGAGACAGAGGATCGAGAGAACTGAGACAGAGAAGAGACAGAGCAGAGAGATGAAGAGAAAGAAGCAATGAGGAAAGAAGAAGAATAATGAAGAATAAAAGAAGAAGAGAGAGGAAAAGAACAAGCAGAAGAAGAGGATCATGGTGATTCTCATGCAGAGGAAGAAGGACAAGATCTTCGTGATATTGAAGAAGAGTAAGAGCAAGAAGAGTACTTTTCTCCACTTGAAGGCACTGAAACAAGGGGAGTTGCTGATAAAAGAGGTACTTCTTCACTTGCTTTTACTAGTGATGATGTTAGTCGTTCTCCTGCCGATCCAGAGGATGTGTATGCCTCTCAATTTCTTGAAGATGGTAATGAGGCTTCATCTCCAAGTTTGAATGTTCATTTTAAAGTTCCATCATCAGTTAACACTCCACAATTTGATCGTGCTAAAGCAAGTACTCAAACTAACAATTCAGCAGACTTTAAAAGATTGCTTGAACTTCTTCTGGAGATTAAAGCTCAGGTTTATGGGTTGTGATGTGAATTTTAGACCATGCAGAATGCTCATAAAGCCACTTCAATTTCTTTGCATGACCAAGTACAAGCCCTTAATCTTCAAGTTCAAGTAAATGCAAAGGGTGAGGATATAGAACAACTAAAGGAGGATCTGAGGAAGCTGGAAGAAACTGTCAAGTCTATGGGGGATTTCCAGCTCATTCGCATCCCCAAGCAACCTTGATTTTATCCAATTCTTTTTATGTTCTCCACTTTTTGCTATTGACAAAAAGGGGGAGAAAGTTTGTGCAGATTTGACTTTGGTTTGGATTTTTGGACTTATTTTTTGTTTGGTTGTGGATTGGACCTTTTGATTGTTTGATTTGATCTTTTGATATTTACAGTAACTTAGGCTATGATAATGATTATGGAAAGGATAGTTATTTTGTAGGATTAACATGTTTTCTGTGGTGGCACAATCATTACTATCCATATCCTAATCTACTTATCTTTTATGAATTATCTTGTTTTACTTGAGTGTTGTTTTGCAGGACAAAAGTGTTCAAATCTGCGGGAAAGTTTTGTCACCATAAAAAATGGGGAGATTGTTGGAGAAAACTTTCTCATTGTTTTGAAGTTGACAAAACGTTTCCATCAGTTTAGTCTGAAAACTTGCAGACTCTTTCATCAAAATTTAAAGACCTCTGCACTCAAGATTTAAAGTCTACCATCATTGATAGTTTCTAGACCGTCGAAGAGAAGACTTATCCAGATGCGAGCTTATCTTGAAGGATTCGGTTCGTATGGTTTAAAGAAGATCCTACGGCTGGAGATAGCACCTTGTGATCAATTATTCTTATTGGAATCAATTCGAATAATCAAGATCTTTTGAAAGATGAAGTATACTTGGAATGTTCTATTTATGAAAACCTAGATCCTGATTGTATGGGCGAGCATGATTGGTGGGCTATCATCACATTCCTTAAACGACTCGAGATCTCATTGATTGATTCTGTCCAACTGGTAGATTGGAAGAACTCATTTGGAAAGTGCCAACGGTTATAGAGGCATGAAGGATTATATAAGAAAGACGCTCAAGTTGTTCGAGTGAATGCGTGAAAGAAAAATTCCAAAATCTGAAGCTCCTAGTTCTTTGCTATTTTGATCGCCGAGCTTAAGTTTTACTCAAAAGAGAAATTAAATACTTGTGAGACCTTAAGGAAGTGTAGTAGAAACTATGGAATCAAGGACGTGAGATTGTAAAAATCTCTTTTGGTTCATAGTGAATCTAGCCAGTGGGTTGTCAGTGCGGGAGAGTGGACGTAGGCTTGGTTTAAGTCAAACCACTATAAACCTTGTGTTTCAATTATCTTTCCCTATACTCATTGCTTTAATTTGTAGTTTTATCTAACTGCTTATAGTTTTTTTTACATATTCAATCTGTTATTCTTGAAAGACCAGTTAACTTGTCAAAAGTCTAGCGTAAATTTTCTAGAACGCCTATTCACCCCCCTCTAGGTGTCCTTACTAGCCCTATCAATATTTTGCAAAGTAAAAATCTGTTTTACGTTATATTAAATTATTATGCAAGATATTCTTAGATACTAAAGGATTTTATTTCCTTTAATTTTATCGTGCTTTCACTAAGTGAGAATTTTTTTTTTTCAAGATATTATTGTGCATAATATTTTTTCCTTAAATACTTTGTTATGATGAGTTAAGAAAGAATATTTGATTATCAATAAAGATTTTCTATTTTACTATAATGAAATGGAAGGATCCAAATTGATGGATACCAAAAAGGAAATGAGTTGATTGCAAGAAATTCAATAAGGGAAGAATGATTGTGAATCTACGCAAATCATGGTGTAATCAGAAAAGTATCTCATGCGAAGATGGCAAGTTTGATTCGTAAAATCAAAGGAATGAAGCTCAAAACTCTCTTTCTTATGCAACGTTTTTGCAAATTATTGAGGAAATCCCTTATGTGTCATATGAAAGGAGGAGAAAGCAAATCCAAAAGAAAAGGAAAAGAATTGAGATCACCTCAAAAAGGCAACAAATTGAGGGGGAGCATTGATCAATTATAGAAAAATCTTTTTGAATTGATCGTGATCTTGCTTATTATGGATAGAAGGAAAAGGTAAATGTGTCAGAATTTGTTAAGTTCTAAAAAATCCGATTAGTGCATCTTTTATTACCTTTTGTCATTAACAAATCTCTTATTTACATTATCATTTTATTATGACAAAAGTGGTAAGTAAATTTTATAATGCATCCGTGATTTTTATTGGATATTTGCTGATATATATGATCGAAGTGAGCTATATTGCATATCTTTAATATTCGACTTACTTTGTAAAAGCTGTTTTTTTTTATTTATAGAAATTGTGTTTCATGCAAGATATATTTATTATCCTTTTATATTCTCTATGTGATATCATTTCCATTATTATCGCTTTTTGATTATGACAAAAAGGAGAAGAGAATATAAATATGCATATATGTTGATTGGTTGATATTATAATATTGAGCTGCGATTATTTTTATATATACTGTTATGCTCAATCTATTTGCTGTCTTTTGATTCAAATCACATTTTTTGAAAATCTAAAATTTGACGATTGATTTATCATTATTTTAGAAAGTGTGATTACACATCTGCATATTCAGAGATTGTTTTGTCATCATCAAAAATGGGGAGATTGTTAGGGAAATCTCTTATGATGTTTTGAAGATAACAAAATAAATCAAAGGTTACTAACGTGTTTAATAGTTAAGTAATAGACTATGCAAATGATATAACATGTAAAGGATATTGTCAAAGTCTGAAGACTGCTAGAAGACTGAACATGTAAATTTGGCGTGAGAGCGGCCCAAGTGGCCCGAGTTCTTCGTCGGCGCTGCAAGCACGATGCTCTCTCCTCCCCTCTCTTGTCCGATGGTCGCGAGGCACTGGTTTTCTTCTTGGACAGCAAACTGAAAGATGCTGCCCAGCGGTGGCATTGGCTCCATGACGAGGATCTGCGATCGAAAATGTATCCAACTATCATTTAGGGCTAATCGGAAGCGGGTTACTTTTTCTCTTTCCTTAATCTCTCTGTACTGCCTGATCATTGACTCTGGGCCCTCGAGCTGCTCCTTCACAGCTTTGAGCTCCTTCCAAAGGGTTGATAGGCAGTTGAAGCAAGTGGTAACCAAGAGGTTCCCTTGCTTCAATTCTGTGAGGGCTTGGGTCATTGGAAAAAACTTTAACTTGACCAAGTTTCCCATACATTTCCCTATTGTTTCCTCACATCGTTTTTGCATCTTTTGTAGGAGGAAGTCCAGCGGCGACCTCTGCTGTCACACAATTCCCAATCCAGGTTCATACCAAGTGGTTGCACCTCCGCTAGTGACATTGCATGCGGTCGTTGGTCGGAAGAGGGACAGATCTGTCAAGGAATCCTTCCTTGTCTTTTGTGACGAGGGCTTGGCAGAAGTCCCTTGCCTGGGTCAAGTAATGGTTCGGCCTAGTGGGTTGAAGCATGATTAACTTCAATTTCGGCCTATAAGTTGGTGAAGTATAGAGCAGGTCGTCGGGTTCTGGACGGCTGACGACGATCGAAAAAGGGAGCAGTATGAACCCAAGTGGAAAATTCGGGTCAGGGTTTGTAGCCATTTCACCCGGAACGAATTCGAATCTTTGACTCGGGGAGACGAAATCTGAATCTCCAGTTGGGTTCGGCTGTTGTTGTGGACCGTAGTTAGCCCACTATTGATCGGATCCAGGAGTCCACTGAATAGTTCCAACGGCCCATGGCCCCTGTATAGGAACCCATGGCATATACGGCCATTGGATTGAAGCTAGAAACTGGCTCGTGATTGGAGTCGGTGGGTGTTGAATAGTTTGCTCAACTTGTTCCGAGACCTGGTTGGATATATCTTCGGATGCAGGTAGAATTTATTTGCCATCTGGGTTTTGCATGTTGGATATAGTGTTGAATTCCTTTCGACGTGCTGATTTTGTTTTGCAAGTACTGATTTGCAACAATAAACTAGAAAACAATCGAAGGCAATTACGAAAGGCGGATCAAGAACAAGGCTCTGACCCTTTTTGAGATGATGGGCAAAAAACGGGGGAATTCTCACTCAGTGTGTCAATTTGTTTTGCAGGTAAAGTGTTGCAACAACAAAGTTAAAAAACAACCGAGGGCAATTCAAATGATTTTGCGGAAGCTATAATAGAATCGATTGCTCTAATACCATGACAAGAGTCGTGAAAATGAAGAGGAATTTTGTATTATGTATTTCTCTGCTCTTCAATGTACATGACTATATTTGTAGTACGATAAAAGAATCAGAAAATATTTATACAATATTAATTTTCCTAACGTAAATCATATCTACGTATATTTATGATTTGCTGAATCAATCTTCTGACTAAATCAGATTCTTCCTCCAATATACTTGAAGGACCAAGCTCATCATTGGTGATCCTAAATCCCAGCGAATCATCTGTGAGGGATCGTTATTGTCAAACTTTACCGGTCATTGCTACTGTAAGCCTAACAACTTTTGAGCAAGGTTTTAAGCAAAGATAAGAAGTTTTCTCAAAGCCATCAGAAGATAATTCTGACACCTCCTCAAAATTAACAGTTTCTATTCCTTACGAGGAACCGCTTCCTGCAAATTTCACGGGACAATCACATGCAGATGAAGAAGATATGGGATCCACTACCCTTAAACCTCGAGCAACAGAGAAAAATCATAGGCAAACCCATAATTCTACATCATCAAGATTGTCTTTCGCATTTGATGATTTTCCATATCATAAGTGACCAGAAAGATTGCAAGAGTTTCATGCCTAGTTAACTACTAAACCCAAGCATCAAAACTTGGCCATTGTGATACTGTCATTTGCCAGCAGATTTACAAAAGGAAAAAAAAAACTCCAAGACTGGCGGACGTCTCTTTTTGAACAGGACCAGATGTCCTTCTTGTTCATGCAAGACTTCAGCCAAGTGATTCGAATTCTACTCCAAATTTTATTGGTAATCCGAAAGACATCAAGAAACTCAAAAGGAAGGGGTTCTTTGAAAGAAAGCGTTGTTCCTACAGAAGACAGGATCTTGATAAGTTCTTTAAGAAAATGTTGAAGCTATTTTATGCCAGTCTCAAGCCAGTCTTCCTACTGTCCATCGCAAATCAGCTAGCTACAGCGGCTGGGAGGTATATCCAGATTACAAACAAGAGTGTACTTCAGCGACAATGCGATAAATCTAGCAAGCAATCCATATTGCCAAAGACGAAACCTGTGTACGAAGAAAGCAATTAAGGATTATTTGCATGATAATAGAGAAATTGATAAAGCTCAAAAGAAGCCCGGCCCAGAAATAAAATGGTTAAATAGAGATTCTTTTTGTTCTTGTTCTTGCTCTAGCAAGAAGAAACGACATTTTAAGAAGATTCAATTTATTTCTAAACGGAGGAAAGGAAAATGGAAATTCCCTTGTAAAAGAAGATCCCCAGGCACGACCAAAAATGAGAGGTGTTTCACATGTGGACAGAATGGACACATTGTCAAAAACTAACCTTGGGCAAAAATCGAAGGCACACATGCTGCAGAAAGTTGAAAAGAAGATGGGTTTGTTCCTCCAAGAAGATGATCTTGGATCAGTCTTTTCTCTAGAAGATGAAGCTTCTCATAGAAGCATCTTTGCCATTCAAACCTTTCACCAACCAATGATTAGGGGTGTCAACGGTTCGATTGGTTTCGGATTTTAGGAAATCCAAACCGAATCGAATTGATAGGGTAAGCAGCTGCACCGAATTGAATCGCGACCCAATTTGGTTTAGTTCGATTTTTTAGTTTTCCTATTTTTGCCCATTGGAGCCACAGACTAAATAAGGGGGTGAGAAAAAGTTGAGTGTTCATTTTTTATTGAGAAATTTGGTTCGGTTAACAAACCAAAAGAATTGTTATTTTTCCATTATCTGAACTAAACTGAAAATGCACGAATTTTCGGTTCAGTTTCGTTTTTGAATTTGGTTTAAACCTGACGTCCCTACTAGAGATACTAACTGATCCAGAACAAGATGAAATAAATGAAGGTTGTATTTTTTGTTCTTAAGATCTTACATGTGGAGCATGCTCTTAGTGCAAAATCTAATATGGAGAATAACATGTTCAGTAGTCCAACAAGTCCAACAGATAATTCACGGTAAAGAATGTTATGGGGATTCAAACAATTCACAAGCATTATGGAGATGCTGATCACTGCATTTTTGTCATATTAGCATTTACAAGAGAATGATGATATATAGTCAACAACAAAGTTTTAAGAAATGATTGTTGTTGGATTTTGTCTAAATATTATTATCTTATCGGTTTCAGGTTTGTGAGCAGTGAGCTCCATGGGTTGAAAAGAAAAGAAAACAAACCATTTCAGCTCTTCCAAGCTAAACAAAGCAGCCTTAAAAATCATGCAAGATTGCATTTCTTCAACTGTCTAGTCATGGTTACAAAAGCATAATGCAACTCTTTCTCCCAATAAAGTTTACAGAATCAGTGCTCATGTGGCCAAGCATCATAAGATCACGTGCATGTATTCATCGGTGTCTGGCAAAGCAAGAGAGGAAACATGGTGTACAAAAATTTATGGACAAATAATGTTAAAAGAGAAAAAATCCACAGATGCCAAAGTTCATTCAATAGGAACCAGACGAGAGAACATAACTCCAAACAATTTACAGTTAACAGCTGTAAACCAGGCAGTTTCAGAGGCACATAAAAATTACAACATAAAGGATGAATGAAAAAGTTTTCTGTTGGTAATGCTTGATAGAAATGAAGAATCAAAACAACAGTATAGCAAATGCAGTATTTCTATTTGTGAACTTGTCCTTTGAAATTCGAAACATTGAGGGGAGAACTCCAATTGTATGTCCTTTGAATTTCGAAAAAAAACACCCACAACCCACAACCCACAGCCCTTGCCGCTCACTACTAAAAATCTGTCCAACCTCTAAAACCCAGATCAAATCTTAGCTGGCGAAACCCTCAAAGCAACACAAAAGCCTTGCTTTCTAAGGAGAACTCCAAATTCCCATGCACTCGACCGCTAAAAAGCAACTGCCCCGAATTTCACCCTCGCACTCCGCCATGGGTTATACAATCACGGATCTCGATTACCAACTAGCAAGAGCATGGAAAAAAAAAAAAACCAAGGAACCCGGAAGCAAAAGCAGACGAGATACAAACCGGCGGAGCAGGGGAGTCAAATGGGATCATCAATCCCAGATGAGGAGAGGAATCGAGCGAGCGAGCGAGAGAGAGAGAGAGAGAGAGAGAGCGAGCGAGCTTGCTTACACGCTGAAGGTGCTGGAGAAGTGTCGTTGGCAGATCTGAAGGTGGATTCGATAACCAAGTTGATGCTGAAGTCGGCGTCGTCGCGGGGCTCTCGGGAGAGTGAGCATGAGGAGTTGGGAGCGTGAGCGTTTCTGGAGGAGCTGCAAGGAGAAACCCTTGGTTTTGTTCCTTTAGAAAGGGGTAAATTTGGGTTTCTGATGCTTTTTTTAGGGTAAAAAAGGAACTCCACAAAATTTTATTAATGAAGCTCTTAAAGCTGAAATTTCATCGCAGCCTCAATCCGAAAGCTCTACTAGCATTGAGACTTTCAGAAGATTCAAGACTGCATTTCTTCAAAGATTCTCAAGACTAACTTTCAACTCAAAGCTCAAATAAAAACTGGTTGCCAAACATCTATTTTTTTTTTTCTCAAAGGACTTTCAGGGCTGAAGGGGCTTTCTAAATGCCCAACCAAACGTACCCATATACCTGCAATTCAAAGTAATCGGCATTTGGATTTTATCTTTTGAATACCAAGGCAACAATTTTCAGTTATTTCTTTCCCATATCCATTGCCATAGGAAAAGGCCGTGTCTTGTATAATTATTAAGAGAGAAGGAAAGGAAGCGTTTCCAACCTAACTACACGACATAACAAATTGAAAGAAAGAGAGAGAGACCTCCTGAGCTGTTGTGAAATTGGTTATTTGAAAGTCTTCAATGTCAGGTCCAGGCTTCAAACCTGCCAATTCAACCAATGTGCTGGTTGCATCATCTTGCTCGTCACAAAGCTCCAGCATACGCTGTACGTCCTCTGAGAATGATCCCAAGCTATCGACCTACACAAGAAAATTCAGAGGAAAAGAAGTTTATAAGCAGCCATTTTAACGTAGGCGTATTACAACCACAGGAAAACTAGACCTCAAAATAATTTATTTTAACAAGAGTATAAATGATTTTACCATTGCCCCACTCCACTATATGGGGAATTGCCTGAGAAGAGATGGGGCAACATCCATAAAGATGACGAGAATAATGAAAATAAAAACAAAGCACGTGAGTACCAAATCAACTGATTCGATAAGTCGCAAAAAGATATAAATGACAATAAATACGAACCGGTATAGGAGATGCCGGGGAAGATGCATTAATCTCAGCCTTCAAATCACTTAACAACCGGAGCAGTTGCTCCACCAAGACAGTAGAATCGCCGGTCCGACCCCCTTTCCAAGCCAATTGACAATTTGTCATAATTTTTGAATGTCATCAATCAGCTTCCTTGCCTTTTCTGACAACTGTGGCTGAGTTGTGGCCTCATGTTTAATCTTAGTCTCACTGTCCATCTCCTGAAATCACAAAAGTTAACCATAACAATCACAAAGACTAATATGACCAATGAGAAACATGAAAGAATTTTGACATGAAAAGTGTCGCGATCAAAATTTTGGGTGAACCATCTAGGGTTTGGCTAATGGATTATTAAGCCTAAACTTAGCTTGGGCTCTCTTAAGCCTATACCAATTCGTGACTTAGGTTAAGGTTTTTAACATGAAAATGATTTTTCAGTTATGAGTTGCCACTAATCTATTTTTATTGGGTCGATTAATAACCCAAGTAAAGTAATATGAAATTTACTTTACTCCTACGAATCAGAGATTTGTGAATTTGGAGACTTGATTATGCTATATTTCTCTAATGCCCTTTCAGTACCTTTTTTCTTTTATTTTGAAAAAAATGTTTGGCAAGTAGCTTGAGTTGATTTTGATTTATCTTCCTAAAATGTGAGGTTATCATGCGGGTGCGCAAACTACCAATTTAACACCCATATAAAGCAGTGAATAAATTGCAAGATTTACTTCATGGCATCGAAATCATCAGTGTTAGATCAGAATTCACATCGGCAATCATAGATATGATTTTTAATTAACATGCAATTACTTTTTTTTTTCCACTTATTTAATGAGAATCATGCTTTATGTAATGCATGCTACTAATCGCTTTATGTAATCCATGCTACTAATCTAACATGAAATGATATAACATGATAATATGACCTAAACTATATGACGTAAGTGAAATATTTTGTGTTTTCTAAATGAGCATGCAATCTATCTAGGGAATGAAATTAATTTATTCTAAGACAATTTTTTTTTGTATTTTCCATGAAATTCAAAATTAGAAAAATGTGAAAATTATCTATGCAGGTTAAGATATTATCCAATTTATATTAGGAATTAGGTTAAGCCAAATCCTAATTTAAACAAGAACATTATCTTAATTAATGCCCTAATCCTAAAATGAAATTAAAATTGGGGATCGGAAATAACAAAATTTCCTATTGGTCAATTTTAAAATTGATTCAAATAACATGACAGCAAATAAAAAAAAATGCAAGGGATTGGATTGGTCAATTTTAAATATAATTGCGAATCGAATCTCAAGCGTGAGATTGGATTGGCGATTTTCCGTGCAATTGTGAGTCGGATTTGGTACGAAAATCGGATTGTCAATCATATGCACATTATGAAATTAGGGAATAGTCTCTAATTTAAAAAGCTTTTCAGGAAACTTTGGATAAGATGCATCATTGGAAGATTTGAATTTAAACGCAATATCAACAAATTAAATAAGGAAATTATCAAATTAAATTTGGATAATATCTTTACCTATTTTGTAGATATCGTCCCCGAATTTGGACTTGTCAAAAGATGGCACTGGTGATGGCTTATAGTGAGCTCGACGCGGTGGTTTGATTGGGTGTGTCCATGGCTACAAGGCACGCGAGAAGACTGCGTTGCTGGAGGAGTTTATCGTGCTTGATGGTCTTGGACCACGGTGAACACCAGAAAACCTTTTATTCCAAAGGACAGCACCTGCACTCAGACTTTTCACCACTTGTAGTCTTCTTGTTCGTATATAGTCCACGTGCACTCCTCTAGAAAATTTTTACCACTTCATTCATGAATCACACCCGCACGCCAAAAGAAATTTCTTTCTTCTTTCTTCTATTTTAACAATAACCTCCAGTGGACACAACGTTTGAGAATTTCTGCCACAGCTACACGCAATCGGAACTTGTCCTAGCAATTGATCGGGTGAACACAGAGGACCTCAGTCACCAACGGCATGAAGGAACTGCTGGGTCAAGCGAGACATTGACGTTGATAGTGTCGATGGGGCTCGCCAAGGCATAGCTGCGGCAAGTTTGGAGTTAGTTGTGACTTGGTGATGCTCTCCAACAGGCATCGCCAAGGGGGTGCCCAACGGTTCAAGGCCAAGGATAGTTCATGGGCTGCTGGCTTGCCGTGGATGGAGTCCCGAGCGGTGTCTCGACTTAGCTTGCAGGTGGACTCAAGGGTGAACGGCAAAGGGTCTGTTTGCCAATATGGCTCGACTCAAGAATCGGCAAGTGAATCTCACTTGACAACCTACAAAACAGAAACTCAATGTTGCTAGTTTGATGGCTGCTGCTAGTGGCACTTGTGGCGAGGATCGTCGTTTGAAGGTTCACCGCTTGGTTGTATAGGGACTCCTCGGCAGCAGTTGGTCATCGGCTGGAAGCAATGGCGCTGGGATTACGAAGTTGGAGGAACCTGTGGACTGGGAATCGTGGTGATGGACTCGGCTATGCACCTCCTAATTCTCTCACCTGTTGCCAAGAAGAGAGTTCCTTCACTTATTCCTGTATTTCATGGCCGTATATTCTCCATTGTGTGCCCCCCCGAAGGAAAAATAAAGACCCCTTTTATATAGGTGATGGGATCAAGTAAACGATATTCCTTTGATATTGTTTGTATATTCTGTTCCTTGGATAAGATTTTTCATATATTCACTCGATCCATATCCCCTATTCAACGAGCTGTCTTCCTCTTGATATTTCACCCTAAATCTTTCAATCCCCCGCGAAATATATCATTCAATATATATATCACATGAAGATTAGGAAGATTTACCAAATATGTGAATATTTTCTGAAAATATCAAATCGTGATTTCTTTTGAGCAAATTTTTGGTGATTAGAGAATATCAGGCTTGGGCCAATTTCCTCTCTTTGTGGGCTTAGTCCAACTCGTGAAATTAAAGCTTGAACCATCAAGTCAAACCCATCCGTCGCCGGTCCAATGCAAATAATAAAAAAAATGCTCCTAAAATTATATGCTATGCAACTTAATTATATATATATATATATAGGGGTTAAAAATTAATCCCTAATTTTTAATGCGCTAAATGACTAAATGTGTTGCCAAAATTTAAGTGTCAATAGTTACCCCTTCTTTGAAGGTGAGCTCGTAGAGGTTGCCTTCAAAGACAAATTGAGACTTAAATTTTGATCATACACACACTGAATGATTTTTTTTTTTTTTTTTTTTTTTTTTGGAAAATGAATTCCATTTTGGAATGCAATTTATATGATGCATGGAAATGCTAATGCAAATGATAAAGAAAACCTACCTAGAATAACTTACCTTCAAGGAGGGTAGAGTAATTCAAGATAGTTGGTGTTACATGTCCAAGATCCGTACCTTTCTACAATCGCCTAGAATAGTAACGAGGCTTTGCAAGGAGACTGCTTTTCTAGGACCCGTACCTTTCTACGGTCGCCTAGTATGGCAATATTTGGTTGTCTAGGACCCGAACCTTTTTTGGTCGCCTTGATGAAAAAATTGATTTTCCAGGACTTGTACCTTTCTATAGTCGCTTGAATGGGAAACATATGTTGTTTAGGACCCATACCATTCTTTGGTCGCTTAAATGGGAAATCACTTTCTAGGACCCGTACCTTTCTATGGTCGCCTAAATGAAAAACAACTTTTCTAGGACCCATACTTTTCTACAGTCGCCTGTTAAAGCAACAAATATTATCTAGGACCCATACCTTTCTACGATCGCTTAAACGAGAAATCACATTTCAGGACTTATACCTTTCTATGATCGCCTGAATAGGAAACAGCTTTTCCAGGACCCGTACCTTCCTACGGTAGCCTGTTAAAGCAGCAAATATTGTCTAGGACCCGTATCTTTCTATGATCGCCTAGCATGAGGTTTTGCGTAGCTAGGAACCGAACATTTCTTCGATCGCCTAGCATTGCAGCATAGATCATCTGACCAGGACCCGAACCTTTCTTTGGTCGACTTAATCAGATTGAATCTTGGAGAAAAAATCTTTGGGGACATCTTCGGAGTCAAAAGAAAATCTTTCATTTTGATACGGGGACTCACTATGTCTATGAAAAGGGACTCTAGGTTAAGTCGCACGTCGAGTCGATGAAAAGTGCTACGAAAGCACGGTGTCAATATAAAGGAAAAGAAAACGCCGGGTCGATCATGAGGGACATCGGGTTATGAAAGTACGCCGTGTCAATGAAAGGGACTCTAGGCTACGAAAGCACACAAGGTCAAGAACTCTAAGCTACGGAAGCACGTCGGGTCTATTAAAAGGGACATTGAGCTACGAAAGCACAGTTAAGAAATGTCGATGAAGCAAGGTCAATATAAAGGGACATCGAGCTACGAAAGCATGCCGAGTCAATGAAAAGGACTCTAGGCTATGAAAGCACGCCAACTCAAGAACTCTAGGGCACTGGTCAAGCATGCGAAGGGTCGTCAATAAAGAGGGACATCGGGCTATAAAAGCACGCTAAGTTGATGAAAAGGACACCGGGCTACGGAAGCATGCCGGGTTGATAAAAAGGGTTTCGGGCTACGAAAGCACGCCAAATCTCGAGGCTTCAAGGAGCAACTTGAACATCAAGTATTACTCGGTCTTCAAGGAAATATTATCTGTCAGACATGATTAGAGCAAAAACTGATATGCATTCATTAAAGACGTAGACAATTTGAGCTACTCTAGAATGCACATTTCAAAGTTCAGTGGGGTTTTCATCATTCAATCAAGGTTTATGCATAATGACTTTACCATATTTGCATCACCCAAATTTTCAAAGGAGAGAATTGTCATTCAAGACAAATGACATGGATTTCTTAAGTATACTAAATGAGAGACTTTCAGTTAGAAATGACTTTCACTCACTCTCATTTAGAATGGCTATTTTAGGAGAATCACTCCATCTCACTATCATCATACCAACAAGGGTCCGAGTATTCTCGCAAGCAATACGACCTTACCAATCCAAGAGGTCTTTAATAGGGACCGTAATGTGGGCTTTGTCAACGGCTTAACAAAGGGACTCTTTGAGTCAAAGCAATTGAAAGAACAATTCTGTAATCATCTTTGGGTTTACAAGTCAAGAACCTTGCAAAATGATAAAGAAATAATTTTGCTCGCACTTCATCAAGCGATGCTTATAAACATATGAACTCCCATGTTAATTCCAGTGCCCAAATTTGAAGAGATTTTGTAAGGGATGTAACATAGGCTGGGTTCATGGGTTGATATACGAAAGGATCATTAGGCTCAAAATATGTGTAAAGGGTGAGAGTTGATGATCATCTTGGCATTGCCACCAGTTTTCTTTTTCACCATCGGGGATTGTCTTCATAATGCGCCCCATTGATTATAGAAACTCAGCATTTGAGTTCTTTGATTATTGCTCCATTAGAGATACAACCTTTTTACAACCGATAGTCCTTATCTTGATTCACTTTTTTCATCTATGGGCATTGGCCTTACTTTTACATAGGCACACCACTTTTTCATGCCCCTAGTTCTCATTCATTTTTTCTTCACTTCTTTTATATGGGCATTGGCCTTGTTTTTATCAAGCACACTGCTTTTTATTTTTTTTATTTTTTATGCCCATTGGTTCTATTTTGAATGACCATATGGTGCTTTTAACATTTGGACCTTTGGGAAGTCTTTATCTTCTGTCAGCACTCCAGACCATACTGTTTGAACAATTGATTTTGCCTTGCCCCAGTGTGGGGGATGATCACCAATTGGGTTTAAAGAAATGAAATTGCAGGCTCAAGTGAGCTATGCAAAGGATATAAGTATGTAGGGTAGAGAAAGAAATGTTCTTCGTCATCCTAAGGCACTTAAATTACCACATGAATTCAATATAATAGCACGACTTGAAGATTAATGCAAGTGAGAGCAAGAAAATTTCTTTTCATTTTCCTCACCTCATGATGCTATCTTACCTCCAATTTGCCCCGATGTGGGGTGATTCTTGACAAGGGTAATTTAAAAAAAAAAAAATCTCCATAAAGTGTATAAGGCTCAAAGGGGTTAAGCAATGGATCATATGTAGTGTTTGAGATAGAGAAATGAATTGCCCCTCATCATTTCGGTCATCGTACCTTTCGCGAGAAAACTCTTTATCTTGTAGATATGGAACTTTCTTCACTCATCTCACAAATGTATAAGTAGGGACTGTGTATAGGATAATGCTTGCCTTTCATCATCTTGACACGTCTCATTTTGCATTCTTTAGCATTTGATATCACTCAATTGAATTGTCCATCTTGACAAATCTCCACATGAAATTAGTGAGTTAAATAAGTAAAATCACTATAAAATCTCTTTTCATTTGACTTCAAAACAGACAATTTACCACACTCAAAGCATGATTTTAAGCATTCATTTAGGGAATTGCCCCACATGGGGATTGCCTCAGCAATGAATGTCCTTGGATTGTCCCTATCAATCAAGACTGAAAATCCACTTTTGCCCATACACAAGAGAACGTGCATGAATATGATACAATGCAACATCAGAGTAAATGCACATGGAATATCCATTTTGGTTTGGGTGGAGATTTTGTCTCAGTTGGGTCACTAACAAAATCTGTCATGCCCCCAATTTGTCATCTGCAAGGAAAAGAATAGAGTGTCATTTCCCAAAATTAATTATGTTCAAGGACGAGACATACCTCTTCTACCAAAGAATGATGGTCCTCTTTTACTTGCCCCTCATTTTCTTATTAATTGGCAAGAATAAAAATTCCGTCAAGCATGGAAATGCAAAACACTTTGCTTGGCTCTTTAAGATGGATATTTCAAGTGATATTGAGATGTGACCCATATTAACTTTTTAGAAACTGTGTTCTCAATCTTGTTGAGCAACAATTGAGCCAATTGATTTATCATCGCAACCCGATGCGCCTTTCCAGATGCTTCCTCATCAGGCCAAGAAAATAATGCTCATGAATCATGTGTGCTTGAGTTCTTCACCTTCCATGGTCTTGTGATGCGAACTCTCCAAGTCAGAGATTTTTCTTCTAGATATGTCACTAGTCTCTTCATGGTGGCACCAAATTTGACTATCTAAGGAAAATGAGATGGTTCAAAAGTCCTCTTGGCTCTTTTCTTTGAGTCACAATTTCTTACTTGTTTTGATCCATCATTTTAGCTCTTGACCGTGTATGGATGGGTGAGCGGGATCGCTCCATAATCACCTAATTCAAATGAATGGGAATATGTAAGCATGATGTGTAAATAGAGAGTCAATCCATAACAATGATCTAAATTTTTTCATTTTATTTTTCATTTATTCATGAAAAAGTTCGTACAAGAAGGAAATAAAAATAGATACCCTAGCAAGGACCAAATTTCCTAGAGATGAATTAGGAAAGGCCAAAATTTGAAACTTTCTAATAAGAACAATAAAGACATGAATTAAAAACAAATTCTCCAAAGTTTTTTTTCAAATGATTCATTGCATGACAATTTCCTCATTTCATTCCTAATTGACAAATGAATTAAATCAATGATTGACCTAGATCATCATGGACGGACCAAAAGTATGACAAAGTAAGTAAATTGCATAGTATAGGGATAAAAGACTTACTTCACCAAGGAAAATCGATGGCAACCACATAGACATGCACATGAGATGTGAGGCTCGATTTTTACTCTAGATAGGCTTAGCAAAATGAAGCCATAAGGATGATCGGACTAACCGCGGGTGTGTAGACTAAGTTGGGTCCTCATGACTCCGGCTTGGTCAAAGAGTCGACCTGGGTCGCGTGCATGTAGACCAAGGTGGGTACTTTTGACACCAAAAATAGAAATTTTGGGATTGAGATGGGCGACTCATACCGCGAGCATGCGGTCGAAGTAGTATCCATCTTAATACCATCCTAAATGATCCTATGCGGCCCAAGTCCGGCGGCAGGTTATGTGTGCAATAGTGTAGTGCTAAATGCAAAGCATGCAAAACAGTTTATGTCAAGCAACACTTCATATGTAAAAGTAAACCATACATTCCTACACCTCCCTACAAAACAAAGGTTAGCAAACACTTTCTCCTTATACCTTCCATCCTGCAAGAACATTTAACACCTTAAATGTTAGGAACGTATCTGGAATCCTCACTACCAAACAAAAATATTTTTTTCAAAATAGAAAAGAAAATTGGCCTAAGTCTGCTCAAAGCTTTAAACTCAAGTCCCCAGCAGAGTCGCCAAGCTATCGCGATCAAAATTTTAGGTGAACCACCTAGGGTTTGACTAATGGATTACTAAACCTAAACTTAGCTCGGGCTCTCCTAAGCCCATACCAATTCGCAACTTAGGTTGAAGTTCTTAACATGCAAATGATTTTTCAATTAGGAGTCACCACTAATATATTTTTGGTGGGTTGATTAGAAACCCAAGTAAAGTAATGGGAGATTTACTTTACTCCTACAAATAAGAGATTTATGAGTTCGGGGACTTGATTATGCTAGATTTCTCTAATGCCCTTATTGACACTTAAATTTTACATTTTTATTTAGGATTTAATCGTGTACAAAATTAGGAATTAGTCACTAAAAAAAGAAAAAAAAAGAAAAAAAGAAAAAGAAAAAAAAAAAAACGCCTAGAGGTTGGGTCGGGCCGGATCTAGCATTGGCCCGGCCCGCCGCCCCTCTCTCTTTTTCTTCTTCCCCTTGCGTGGGCCTAGGCCCAGCCCTAGCTTCTCCCACCTTCAGCTCAATCAATTGAACTGGTCTGCTCCGTCCTTGGTGTCTGGGGCATGTGAAACCTGCAGAAAGCAAAAGCAACAAGAGCGAGCGTAAAGGAAAAGAGGGCATCAGCAACAGAGCAAAGGAGGGGGAGAGACAGGCAGAGGGGGGAGAACCCAGAGCTGAAAAAGAGAGAGAGAAACGGAGAGGTAGGGAGCTCGAAGAAAACAGAGAGGGAGAGGGAGCTCGAGAAGTATAAAGTAGGAGGAGAGAGAGAGAGAGAGAGAGAGGAAGAATTAAAAAAAAAAAGGGAAGAAGAACTGTTCTTCCCCAATTGACTCATCTACCGCTGGCCATGCTTCGCCTTCTATCCGCCTTGCCTCCAGAGTCGCCGAATCCTCGCGTCGGTTGAGTCCCACGCCCTTGTCTACTCATCCCCCGTGTCGGTCGCCACCCAACAGCTGAAGCTCAGTCTTGTCTCAACTTGACACTGTAACTGCGATGCCCTTGTCACTGTCGCTCCGCCTTGGCCTGATTTGCGACACCGGAGCTTCGCCTCACCCGCAAGCTCCATCGTTGCGTTTGCCGTCGCTTTTATCGATGCCACGTCTCCAAGTGACCCACTTCTCCAGCAACGGTGCCCCCGATTTGCCTCTACTTCGCCTCCGCCCCGTTGCCATCGGAGTGCCGTTTCGTTCATGCCTAGCGCCCGCACCTGCGTTGGCTCGCCTGCTGTCTTCCCTCTGCTCGAGCCGAGTTGAGCCGCTCCACCCACAGCCCGACGAGCTATTGCTGTGTGACGCCCGCTACTCGAGCCATTTCAGCCTTTGTTGCCTACGTCGTCGACACTCTGCTGCCTCCGTTGCCGGAAGCTGCGCATTGTCGTTTTACTAGCCACCATCGTGCTCCACCTCACTTGCAACCCGCGAGATCTCGACAAAGCTACTGCTGCCTCTGCTGTGCCCGTGATCTGCTCGCTTGATGCCGCAACTCGACGCAGCCCCGGCAGCGCCTATGCCCACAACTTCGCACTATCCCTGCTAATGCTGTTGTTATTTATCACCCATCGCACCGCAGTTGCTGGCGTCTCAAGTGTCCTCCCTCAACGCTGCAGAAGCCCTGGAGAGGAGGGCACAAAATCGTGTCACGGCCGGGTTGGACCAGGGCCTCCAATCGGGTAGGGTTTTTGGCGAATTTAAGGCTTGTGGGTTTATGGGTTTATGGGCTTATGGGCTTCTTTCTTTTAAAAAAAAATAGACCAGATTGGGCCTGCATATGAGGCCCAACCCGGTTAGGTTTCCGCCGGCCTTGGGCTGCATGGCCTAGCCCGGTCTAGGTTCGGGCCCTCTGGCTCGATCTAGGGCCCCATTTCATCGATTCGGGTTGGACCCAACCCAGGGATCCAACCTGGTCCGTTTTAAATATATTATAATATTATAATATTAAAATAATATTTTAAAAATTAAAATAATTAAAATAATAATTTTTTAAAAATAAAGAATTTTTAAAAAAATTAATTTTTTTTTTTTCGAAAAAAAAAAATGTAGGGCTTGGTTAGGAATTGTCATGTATTACCTTTTTTTTTTAGTGTAATTAGGCCTTTATATACTCGTTTATTAATTATATTGCATGTTTTGTTAGGTTTAGTTGCAAGTGTTTAATTTTATGGCAATTAGGATCTTGGTAACTATAATTATTATTTTAATGATAGTACATTCGTATGATCACCTCAAATGTTAGTAGATATGTATAAAATCTATTCAAATTGCTTGAAAAAAAATCATTTTGTTAAAATGAACAAGATTAGATACCGAAAGGGCACTAATTCGTGAATTAGTGTAATCAAGTTACCGACCCTAAATTCTCTGGTTGCGTAGAAAGTGAGGTACACTCCCATGCCTCAGTTGGTTCTAGCCGATCCCAATAGGCTAGTGGTGACTCATTTTGTGCAAAATGCGGGGTATGGGCTTGAGAGAGCCTGCGCCTAATCATGGGCCATAGGCCCGTCCTTTAGGCAATACCTTTAAATCTATTCCCTCCCTCGAGGGTAGGTCGTGATAGTTTGGCGACTCCGCTGGGAACTTGGTTTTAAACCTTAGAGGACTTGGGTCAAAATTAATCTTGTTTAAAAATATTTTTGTTTGGCAGTGAGGATTCCAGGTACGCCCCTAACATTACAGGTGTTAAATGTTTTTGCAGAATGGGATGTATAAGGGGAAGCGTTTGCTCACCTTTGTCTTGCAATGGGGTGTAGGAATGTATGGTTTATTTCTTATGTACTGAGTGTTGTTTTTCTTATAAATTGTTGTGCATGTATCATTTGCATTGCACTACACCCTAGCACACACTACCTGCCGTAGGACCTGGGCCACATAGGATCACTTAGGATGGTGTTGAGGTGGATACCACTCCCGACTACAAGCATGTAATACGAGTTGCCCATCTCAACCCCGAAATTTCTTTCATGATGTCAAAGGTCCCCGCCTTGGTTTGCGAGTATGCGACATGGGTCGGTTTTTTGATGAAGCCGAAATCATGGGTAACACGACCTAGCCACGAGCTTGTTGGTTTAGTCCTGTGATCCCATGGCTCCATTTTGAGCCGGATAGGGTAGAAATCGAACCACATCCCATGTGCATGTCTATGTAATTGAAAAAAAAAAAAAACATAAACAAAGGTCGGCACCCATTGTAAGCATCATTTTCCTTGTTATTTGCTCATTTTGTATTGAGCTTCCATCTTGAAATTTGCGAACATCAATTGATTGCCCTTGATGCCGTAGGCTTATAATTGAAAAAATTGACAATTACTTTTAATAAGTGAACATTGAATGCAAGTTCTAATCACTTTGATTTGGCCCTATAGAACATATGGTTTTGTTTAAATTTCTAGTTATGGGCTCAAAATCATTTAAAAAAAACAAACTTTGAAGTTGTGATTTTATATTAGGGTACAAAAATTGAAATTGCATTTTTATCAAATTCTCTCATCCTCACATTTTGGGACTCAGGTGTAAATCATTTTGTGTACAAATTTCTCAAAATAGAAGTCATGGCACTTAAGTGTACCTTTCGTAAGTTATGGCACTTAAGTGTCCCTTTGTGCAAAGTTAAGGCACTTGAAGCGTTCTTTTGCCGAAATCACAAATCAATCTTTCAAAAATCAATGCCCATTTTGCATACGAAACTTTTGGAATAAAAGTGGACATTCGATTGATGGTCGTGGATTGATTATTTTAATGATGTCTTCTCTTATGATAAAATCTTGGTGAAATACTAAAACCCCGTAATAAAGACTATGGGGCACGTACCGTCAATTTTCTAATAAAGACTATGGGGCGCCAATTTTCCTTAGAGTCGAAACGAAGTTGAATTCTGTTCTGGAAAGTTTCATTATTTGCAAATGCCCTATATGCCAAAATAGCTCATCGATCTCGTTCACTTTGCATGATGAGCCAAATGAAGGGAGTTGCCAAGTATCCAAAAGGGTAAATTCGAAGGAAGAGCAAATTGTATCGATTCCAATTATCTATTTCTAATACCATTTTTGACATGATTTTCTTTTCATTGTCAATGAGACATCAAGAGTACCAAGTTTTGTAACGTTCCAACAAACGCAATGGAGCAATTTTGAGTTATGTTCATCTTAAATAAAGAAAGATTCAAATGATGAAATGGAGGGACAATGTTATCCCTTCCTCCGTGAGAGATACCTTGGGATGTTGATCACTTGACTTTGAAAAAGATGTATCTTGTTCATAAACTTGATTCTCTTCAGCATAAAAAAAATGATATGTCCTTTTCTTTAATACAGACGGATTCAAACAAAACAAAGGTTTGTCAAATAAAGAGTGGGATAGCAATGTTTGATTTTTTTTAAAAAAAAAAAATCTCTTATTTGCCCACCAATGAAGTGTGCCGGAACAACAATGTCAAATTCATCAAGAAGGATGTATCGTTCCTCAGTTGAACCAAACTAAGAATGGAGATAACTCATTTCATCTCCTCTTCTTATAGGGTGATAAATGAAAAAAAAATTGCACCTTGACCGTAGAAGCGGCGTCTTCTACCAAGGAATCAAGAAAACATCAAACACTTAAAGGTGAATGCAAGGGAAATGTATTGTCGAGTTACCAAATATCCATGAAGGTGAATCTAAGAGGCGTTAGCGCCCAAAAGATTAAAGTGAATGAAGGGTAATAATGTATCGTTTCCAACATTTCAATCCCTAAAAAATTTTGCGCCATCATATTTTTTCACATTCTTTACAAGGTTACTGAGTCACCATGCTGCAGGTAAGTACCTTTCTTCTAAAAAAAAAATGGAGAATTTCCATTACAAAAAGAACCTTTGGCACTTTCCTAGAGACAAGCACAAAAATGAATAATTGAGAAAAAAATTTCTACAAACTTTTTTAGCATCATTTTTATCTCAAAATTGTTTTTTTGTTTTGTTTTGTGGGTTATTCATTTTGAATCAAATTTTCTTATGGAGATTGATCTGCTTAGATAATCTCGATAGAGTGAGATGGAGACATTAACCATGCCAAACAAGACGTGCTTAAAATGAAGAAAGGTAAGCCATTTCCAAATACATCCTTCAAACACTTTTAAGAGTTGAGTGGAAAACAACATTCTCTTAGGATGAAGGATTCATTCGCATTGAGCATAAATATCAAAATGATAAAGACATTTCTTTCATCAATCCCAAGCACCATACTAATCTCTTACTACCCCTTTGGGCAAAATAAAGATGATCCTTCAAAGTACCCCTATCGAGAACAACCCTATATTGGGGCAGCATAGGAGGTTACAGTTGTGTAGTAGAGCAAAAGATTGAGAAAGAGTCTATTACTTTCACTTGCACTAGTCTTCTGGTGATAACTTCGGAGGAATTCTCATTAGAGCTTGACTCATTCAAAAGTGAAGAAGAGCATTTCCTTCTCTACCCAAACATTGATACCCATTGCTTTAACCAATTTGGACCTGATTATTCATTTCTGAATCCTGAGTAGTGATCATCTCCCTTCACGCAAAGCATAAGAATTGACCAAATATAATTGATAGTCATGAGAAAATGTGAAAAACATCTTGAAAGTCATAAGAGCTACAAAAGTTCAAAGAGCAAAAGTTCGACACTAGGGGGCGTGAAAAAGCAGTGTGCTTAGTAAAAGCAAGGCCAATGCCCGTCAAGAAAAAGAGCCAAAATGCTACATCTTATGTGAAATAAATTATCAAAGTCCAAGTGCCTGCGTAAAAAAAAATCATCGCAAGAGTAATGGAAATTAGAGAGAGGAGCAAAGCTCCCATGCAAAAATGATTAGTGAAGGAACTTTCGAGATATGCTTTGTTTCAAAAGCCAAATGATTTCAAAAGATCGAGTGACCCGATCACGATACCATGATTATCACCGATTCTTAAAAACCCCATTGAAAATTTTAAGCCTTTCGAACCTTTCCCAAGCCAACATTACAACCTTCTTCCGAAGTCTCTTCTAATTGGGATGGTTCGAGTGAAAATGAGAATGCCACAAATAAGCTACTGCTTGAAGGACTTGAGGTAATTTTATCTTGTCTTATTTGTAAACTCAATAAGATAGCGATAAATATTCCTTTATTGGTCTCAAAGCAATAATCCCTTGTGTAAGCCTATAACCGAGCCTATATTGCGGTCCTTTCAAAAAAACCCTTTTGATCGATTAGATTGTGCTTATCACGAATGTTTCTAAAAGCCTTTGACATGAGTTATGTGAGATACCCTCAGCAATCAGCTATTTCCCATGCGAATAGAGGGGATCAAACAATCATTTTATCGAGAGTGTGTGAGAAGTCCTTTCTGACTAAAAAGCTCTAGTTTGGCATGCTTAATGAGCATTTTTCACAAGTCGTAGCCATTCTGATAAGAACTTGACTCCCAGAGAATTTGATGATTAATAATATATCCCTAAGCAATATGACAGTTTTACGCCACGTGATGCTAGTTAATATCGAATGTTTCTCAAGGCAATCAGACTTAGCTTGATTAGCTTGTTCAGTTAATGCCGCAATATTGCCAATACGTCTCTTGATGACGTCTCTAATGACATTTGCTCAAGTTGAGTTTGATAAGATTCCTTAGTGAAGCCATGCGGTTTTCAAGGGGTTAACGGATGCTTCCCTAAAAATCAAAGGTTCATGGTCAACCTTAAACCATATCATTTCCAATGTTGATGGGTTTATTCTTAAACCACATGGTTCGTGGGTCATCCTTAAACGACACGGTTGGTGGGTTTATCCTTAGAGCATGGGGTTGGTGGCTTTTTCTAAACCACATGGCTTGTGAGTTCATCTATAAACTACGCTTCTCCGCATCCGGTCGAAACCCGTTCGTACACGGTGAGACTAACATATCCGGTCGAAACCCATTCGTACATGGTGAGACATTTCTTTCGGTCGAAACCCATTCGTACATGGTGAGACCTTTCTTCCTATCGAAACCCGTTCGTACATAGTGAGACCTTTCTCCTAGTCGAAACACGTTCGTACACGGTGAGACTCACATACCTAGTCAAAATCCGTTCGTACATGGTGAGACTTTTTCTCATAGTCGAAATCCGTTCGTACACGATGAGACTATCGTACCCGGTCAAAACCCGTTCGTACATGGTGAAACTATCATACCCGGTTGAAACCCGTTTGTACACAGTGAAACAATCATACCTAGTTGAAACTCATTCGTATACGGTGAGACCTTTCTCCCAGTAAAAACTCATTTGTACACGGTGAGATTATCATACACAGTCGAAATTTGTTCGTACACGGTGAGACCTTTCTCCCAGTCGAAATCCATTTGTACACAGGGAGACTATCATACCCGATCGAAACCCATTCGTACACGGTGAGACCTTTCTCCTAGTCGAAATCCATTTGTACACAGGGAGAATATCACATCCAGTCAAAACCCGTTTGTACACAATGAGACCTTTCTTCTAGTCGAAACCCGTTTTGACACGGTGAGACATTTTATCCAGTCGGAACCCGTTTTTACATAGTGAAACCCTTTTTTCCAGTCTAAACCACATGGTTTGTAGGTCTATCCTTAAACCACACGGTTCATGGGTCATCCTTAAACCACACAGTTCGTGGGTTATCCTCGAACCATGGTTCGTGGGTTTTCCTTAAACCACCTGATTAGTGGGTCATTCTTGAAACCACAAGGTTCGTGGGTCATTCCTAAAATCACACGGTTCATGGGTCTATCCTTAAACCACACAGTTCGTGGGTTATCCTCAAACCACACGGTTTGTTGGTATTCCTTAAACCACACGGTTCGTTGGTCATCCTTAAACCACATGGTTAGGGGGTTATCCTTAAACCACAAGGTTGGTAGGTTTATCCTTAAACCAATGGGTTTATCCTTAAACCACGAGATTTGTGGGTCTTTCTTTAAACAAGCTTTTAAAATATTTGTGAGTCTATCTTTGAATTGCGATTTTTAAAAGGTTCATGGTCAACCTTAAACCATATAATCTACAAAAGTTCATGGGTTGTCCTCAAACCATGTATTTTCAACACGGTCAAAACCCGTTGTTACACAGTGAGATTTCATCTCTTTCTTCTCATGACACAGCGTGCTTCTGTAGCCCGGGGTTTTTCTTTCCTCTTATGACGGTGTGCTTTTGTAGCCCGAGATCTTTCTTTATTCTTATGACACAGCGTGCTTTTGTAGCCCGGGATCTTTTTCTTTCTTCTTGTGACACGGCGTGCAGCCCGAGATCTTATTTTTCTTATGACACGGCATGCTTTTGTAGCTCGGGGTCCTTCTCTTTTTTCTTATGACACGGCGTGCTTTTGTAGCCCGAGGTCCTTCTTTTTCTTCTTATGATACAGCGTGCTTCTGTAGCCCGGGGTCTTTCTTCCTCTTATTGAGGAGACACGCTTCCATAATTATGAGTCCTTTCCATCGACCTGATATGTGCCTATGCACCCAAGGTCTCTCTACTGCCGAAATAATTTAGGTGTATTATGTCTTTGAATGAACTCTCTTCGAGCTCCCATTCAAAGATGGGCAGTTGTTGACACCTAAATTTTACATTTTTATTTATGATTTAATCGTGTATAAAATTAGGAATTAATCGCTAAAAAAAGGGGAGAAAAAGAAAGAAAAAGAAAAAATGAAACAACAAAAAAAAGAAAGAGAAAAAGAAAAAGAAAACGTCTAGAGGTTGAGTCGGGCCGGATCTAGCATTAGCCCGACTCGCCGCCTCTCTCTCTTTTTTCCTCTTCCCTTTGTGTGGGCCTGGGCTTGGCCCTAGCTTCTCCCACCTTTAGCCCAGTCAACAGAATTGGTCTGCTCCGTCTTTGGCGTCCCGGGGCACGCGAAACCTGTAGAAAGCAAAAGCAACAGGAGCAGGCGCAGAGGAAAAGAGGGCAGCAGCAACAGAGCAAAGGAGGGGAAGAGACAGGTAGAGGGGGGGAACCCAAAGCTGAAAAAGAGAGAGAGAAACGAAGAGGCAGGGAGCTCGAAGAAGACAGAGAGGGAGAGGGAGCTCGAGAAGGAGAAAGCAGGAGGAGAGAGGAAGAATTAAAAAAAAAAGGGAAAGAAGAACACCTTGGTCGACTCATCTACTGTCGGCCACGCTTCGCCTTCTACCCACCTTGCCTCCACAGTTGCTGAATCCTCGCGCCAGTCGAGTCCCGCACCCCTGTCTACTCGTCCCTCGTGCCAATCGCTGCCTAGTAGCTGAAGCTCGGTCCTTGCTCCGCCACGCCGGACGCTGCAACTCGAAGCCCTCGATGCCCCTATCACTGTTGCTCCACCTTGGCCTAATCTACGACACCGGAGCTTTGCCTCACCCGCAAGCTCCGTCGCTGCATCTGTCGTCACTTCTGTTGGCGCCGCGTCTCTGAGTGACCCACTGCTCTAGCAACGGTGCCCCCTGATTTGCCTCTGCTTTGCCTCCATCCCGTTGTTGGTGGAGTGCCATTCGTTCACGCCCAACGCCTACACCTGCATCGGTTTGCCTGTTGTCTTCCCTCTACTCGAGCTAAGTTGAGCCGCTCCACCCACAACCTGATGAGTTGTTGTTGTGTGACGCCCCTGCTGCTCGAGCCATTTTAGCCTCTGCTACCTTCGTCGTCGACGTTCTACTGCCTCCATTGCCGAATGTTGCGTCGCCATTCTGCCAGCCACCGTTGCGCTTCGCCTCACTTGCAACCCACGAGATCTCGACGAAGCTGCTGCCGCCTCTGCTCTACCCGTGATCTACTCGCTTGACGCCGCTCCTTAGCTGCAACTCGACACAGTCCCAGTAGAGCCTTTGCCCACGATGCCGTCGTTATCCTTGCTGCTGCTGCTGTCGTTGTCCGCCACCCACCGCGCCACAGTTGCTGGCATCCCGAGTGTCCCCCTTTGGTGCTGCGGAAGCCCTGGAGAGGAGGGCACAAAATCATATCACGGCCAGGTTGAACCAAAGCCTCCAATTGGGTAGGGTTTTGGGCAAATTTGGGCTTGTGGGCTTATGGGCTTATGGGTTCTTTCTTTTTAAAAAATTAGACTGGACTAGGCCTGCACATGAGGCCTAGCTCAGCTAGGTTTCCGCCAGCGTTGGGCTGTGCGGCCCAGCCTAGTTTGGGTTTAGGCCGTTTGGCCCGATCCCGGGCCCCTTTTCATCGAACCAGGTCGAACCCAACCCGGGGATCCAACCCGGTTCGTTTTAAAAATATTATAATATTATAATACTAAAATAATATTTTAAAAACTAAAAATTTAAAAATTTAAAAAAATTTAAAAAATTTAAAAAAATTTCGAAAATTAAAAAAATATAGGGCTTGGTTAGGAATTGTCATGTACTACCTTTTTAGTGTAATTAGGCATTTATTTACTCGTATATTGATTATATTGCATGTTTTGTTAGATTTAATTGCAAGTGTTTAATTTTATGGCAATTAGGATCTTGGTAACTATAATTATTATTTTAATGGTTGTGCATTCATATGATCACCTCACATGTTAGTAGATAGATATAAAATCTATTCAAACTGCCTGAAAAAAAAAATTATTTTGTTAAAATGAACAAGATTAGGTACCGAAAAGGCATTAATTCGTGAATTTGTGTAATCAAGTCTCCGACCTAGATTCTCTGGTTGCGTAGAAAGTGAGGTACACTCCTATGTCTCACTTGGTTTCTAGTCGACCCTAATAGGCTAGTGGTGACTCCTTTTGTGCGAAATTCTGAAAAAATATCCCAATGTCACGTGGGCTATGAACTTGGGAGAGCCCGTGCCTAATCATGGGCCATAGGCTCGTCCTTTAGGTAATACCCTTAAACCTATTCCCTCCCCCGAGGGTAGGTCACGACAGCCCTTTCGGTACCTTTCTCTTTTATTTTGAAAAAAATGTTTGGCAGGTAACTTGAATTGATTTTGATTTATCTCCCTAATATGTGAGGTTATCATGTGAGTCTGCAAATCACCAATTTAACACCCAGATAAAACAGTGAATAAATTGCAGGACTTACCTCATGCCATCTAAAACATCTATAGCATTAGATCAGAATTCACATCGACAATCCTAAATATGATTTCTAATTAACACGCAATTACTTTTTTTTTCCACTTATTTAATGAGAATCATGCTTTATGCAATGCATGCTACTAATCTAACATGAAATGATATGACATGGTAATATGACCTAAACTATATGACGTAAGTGAAATATTTTGTGTTTTTTAAATGATCATGCAATCTATCCTAGAGAATGAAATTAATTTATTCTAAGACAATTTTTTTTGTATTTTCTATGAAATTCGAAATTAGAAAAATACAAAAATTATCTATGCAGGTTAAGATATTATCCAATTTGTATTAGGAATTAGGTTAAGCCAAATCCTAATTTAAACTAGAACATTATCTTAACCAAGTAATCCTAAATTGCAACATATTTAGGAGAAATTATCTAAACCTACAATTAATTAAAAAATTAAACATGCAATCTTATCCTAACATGTAATGACATGCAAAGAATGCCTTAATTTTACTTTTTTTTTCTTATTCTTTTCTATGAAATTCGAAATTAAAATTGACACATAATTATTGTGCAATTTGAAATTAAAAAAAAAAAACTTTCTAAATGAATGCATTTTTTTGGATTTTTATTTTTTCAAAAATTTGAAATAACTAAATTTCTTATTCTAAACATGCAAAATAACCCTAAAACAAGCAAAGAACCTAATTTAACTCATATTTTTTTTGGGTTTTTTACAAAAATAAAATCAATTCAAATAACACGACTGCAAATAATAAAAAAATGTAGAGGATCGGATTGGTCAATTTTAATTATAAATGCGAATCGAATCTCGAGCGTGAGGTCAAATTGGCGATTTTTCATGCGATTGCGAGTTGGATTTCAAGTGCGAAAATCGGACTGTCAATCATATGCACATTATGAAATTAGGGAATAGTCTCTAATTTAAAAAGCTTTTCGGGAAACTTTGGATAGGATGCATCATTGGAAGATTTGAATTTAAACGTAATATCAACGAATTAAATAAGGAACTTATCAAATTAAATTTGGATAATATCTTTACCTATTTCGTAGATATCGTCCCCGAATTCGGACTCGTCAAAAGATGGCACTGTCGAACCAAGTGTTTCGGCGGATGGCACGCCTCTAGAGGGGTGCCACCCATCAAAATGCTCGTTTGAGGACATATATGGATTCTACATGCTCAAACGAGCATTTTGATGGGTGGCGCAACTCTAGAAGAGCACGAAAACACCCTCACACGCTTGCACGCGTCGACAAGGTCCTTGGAGTCGGCACCGAGCACTCGCACCCATGTGCCTGGCATGTGAATCACCTTATGGGCAGGTGACATCATCTTTAGATAGGTGTCACCAAGTTAGACACGTCTTTGATGACGTCATGATGACGTCACATGCCACCGCCTTATGTGCATCTGACACGTGGCATGTGATGTCATCGATGATGCCACCGGTCAACCCATGACCTGACCTTGGGTTGATTGTCATGGACCGGGTTGACTCAACCCAGGTTAACGTCATTCCACGGCAAATTGACTTGACTTGTGTTGATCGGCGTTGGCAGGGTCGATGTAACTCGGTGGACCCGACCCAAGTTGACCACTAACCAGTTGATTCAGTTGAACCGTTGACCGGTCAGACCGTTGACCGATCAGATCGGTCACACCTTGGTTGAATTGATTTCCAAATCAGCTTAAGCAGGGAGCGTGTGTGACGTCGGATCGGTACATAGGTTTGGATTGTTGTGTTTGTATGTAAATTGTCTATACCGTGATACATTTATTTTATATGTTTGACGATTTTATTGATGAGGAAATGCATGTGGAACCCTAAAGTATGTGAATTTTGGGATATTTTTGCGTATTTTTCATGTATTTCTTTATAGTTTTGGAAATACGTTGTGAGCTTGCATGCATATCTTCACATAAAGATTGTGTACAGCATTGATTCATTAATGACATAGCATGTGTTAATGAATAGAGTGATATGATTGGCATAACATGTGATTTTAGTGATGAATTGCCTTTGTCGACCGGTCTAAAATCATATGTATAAGGTCAATGTGAGTCACAATGTTTATATTCATAGTATGAGAGAGTTTTAATAATTCAATTGGATTGTGACTGCTAAAGTGGTGCACTTAATTGGATTTAAGGAATACTAGTCTCATATTATGATGAGATGTCTTTTGTTTTAATGCGTGTTTATACTCTCAAAGGAGATAATTGTGTGTTAGTTCATGGAAGGATGCATGAATAGCGTATGATTGAGAAGTGACTATCTCTAATGGTTCATATACCCAAAGGTGATAAATTCGTGAAATGTCAAAATATATTATCATGACTACTATCATATAGAGAGTGTACAATCGCATGTCATATATTCTACCCAAATATGCTTATATGATGATGCATGTAACTCTCGAGATGTGTAATCATAAGATTTTCAAGTTACACATTGCTCACATACTATACTGCCAATTGCATATATTGCTTGTTATTAAGTTAGATTCTTTATAATTGCAACTCCGTTGTGATTAAGGTTCTTGTTGGGTCAAATTTTAAGTAGTGAAAAGATGATTTTTTATTTTGATGGAATTGGTAGATGTTCGTATTGCTCTTACGAGACTAAGCTAGCAATCTCACTATTAATGATATAGAATTAGAAAACATTTGTTGCTGCTTGGGAAAAGGGCAATTAAATTTGTTCATTATATATGAGGCATTCCATTAGGAACACTTTAAAAAAAAAAATAGTTTACCAGCTAACTGCACTGCTTAAAAGTATGATGAAAAGACAAGATGCAATTTATAAAACATGATAGTGTTTGGGAGCTTATTAAATTGGCTAGTGGGTCACAAGCTCATCCGTTGCAAACTATGAAGCCCGGACATGTTGCCGGAGCTTCTGTGTCGTGTTCGACACGCTTAGACACGCAGTCAACACGTGTCTGATTTTCCGACACATGGTCAACCTTTCTTGACACATTTTGACGCGCGTGTCAAGAGAGGATCGTTGAAGAAGACGATGGAGGGTGGAGGTGAGGCCGAGGGAGCGGAGGTGAGGTTGAGACAGTGATGGAGGGCTAGACGAAGAGCATAGATTGAGGCGATCCAGAGGGCCGCGATTGCGACAAGGCGATGGAGGGCCAGTGGCAACGCTCAGCTGCAAAATAGGAAGGGCTAGAGGCCCTTCGGCGAGCGACTGCAATGAGGCGACCGAGAGAGAGCTGTGTGATGAGGAGGAAGAAGAGGCCGTGGTTAGGGTTTTAGCAAGAAAATGAGGAGGGTGGTGGGAGATGATGGAAAGAAATTGGGGTCAGAGAGTGGGGTGGTGTGGGGTGAGGGGAGAGATCAGGCGAGGAAGGGGAGGGGTGGGGGAAGAAACCGAAGTGGGGGAGGGGGATGGGGGTGATTGACGGGGGCGGGGAGCAAGGTGCCGTCGGGGGGGAGGGGGAGAGAAAGAGCAGGGAAGAATCGAGGGGAATATTTTGGGGTGGCGTGGGGAGCAGGTGCTGTCATGCAAGGAGGGGGAGGGTAGGGAAGAAATCAAGGGGAAGATTTTGGGGTGGCATGGGGATAGGGGGAGAGAAATGGAGGAGGGAAATGATTTTTTTGGGGACGAGAGTTTAGAGAGAAAAGAGAGATAATTTTTGGGAGCTTTTCCAGGAGGAATAATTTTGAGCGGCAAATTATTTTTGTTATAAAAATAAATAAATGAGCTAAAAAGTGATTTCGAAAAATAAAAATATTGAATGTTAAATAATAATAAATTTCGATGATTAAAGAATATCATGGATTTATTTAAATAAAGTTGATTCTATTTTTTTGTTAGTCATTAGTTTCATTCATAACTTTTGTTAAAGTTAAAAACATATTCCTAGATATGGGTACGCATTAATTATGAATATATCTTTCAAATTTTCTATGAATATATTTATTAATATTATTAGTATAAATTCATTGTAAAGTCTTTTTATTTATTTATTTATTTATGAATTTGAATCAAATTAATTAAAAATAAAAATATTTATTTAATAATAACGTGTCTCAACATGTCGAAATTCTCTATTTTTGAGAAATGATGTGTCGGCGTGTCGTATCGTGTTATGTCGTGTCATGTGTCCGTATCGCGTGTCCGTGCTACTTATGCTGCAAATGGGTGTACAAGACTAAATGAAATTCCAAAAGAAATATTGAGAAGTTTAAACTCTAACTAGTAATGAAAGATTTCACCTAGAGAGAAGCTTAGTCTTTTCTAAAGACTATTTCGGAGTGAATATTGTACTAGTAGTTTATGTTTGATATGGAGTTACGTTAGATGAATGTTAAAACTCTATTTTTAATGATTTGGATAAGCTTGTATGTAAATTGAAAAGCTTTATTTATGGTCTTGAGCAAGTTTGTAGATAATGGTGCTTGAAGTTTCATAGTGTTGTCACTTCATTTAGTTTTATTGAAAATAAAATAGATCAATGTATATACTACAAGGTCAGTGGAAGAAAATATAGTTTTCTCATATTCTATGTAAATGATATCTTACTTGTGAGTAGTGACATTGAATTATTGTATAAGACAAAGCAGATGTTGTTAAGGAATTTTAACTTGGAAGACCTTGGTCAGGTGTCTTTTGTCCTTGACATCGAAATCCATAGGAAACTTTCTTGTCGTATGTCAAAATTTTCTCAAATTGTTTATGTTGATTGCATTTTGAAAAGATTCAACAAACCGGGAGTTATTCTAATCGTTAAGGCTGATAGATTAAATCTTTGACATTGTCCTCATTCGAATCTTAGGAAAACCCAAATGAAGGATATACTTTATGCTAATGCACTTAGAAGTGTTATGTATGCATAAATTTGCACTAGGCTAGATATTGTTTTTGCGGGAAAACTTTTAGGTAAATATCAGTCAAGTCTAGGACATGATCATTGAATTGCTGCCAATAGGGTTTTGAGATATTGAAAAGGACAATAAAACTATATGTTGAAAAACATGTTCAGGATCTAGAGTTAGTAGGGTATTCAAATGCATATTTTACTAGTTATAAGGATGATAAAAAGTTGACAACAAAATATATATTTATATTAGCAAAATGTTTAGTATTATGACAAAGTAATAAACATAACCTTATGTTATCCTCTACCGTATAAAACGGAGCCTGTAACATATTTTTCAGCTGTTACTCAAGATATTTGACTTCATAACCTCATTAAGAAGTTGATCATATTTGATATTATAAATAGACCCAAATGGTTGTATCGAGATAATAACTTTTTAGTGTTGTTTATGAACAACAATAAAGGTCTCGAGGGGTCTAGATATGTGGCGGTTAAGTTTTTGGCGATAAAGGAACGATATAGAATGGTGACGTTACAATAAAATATATTTCCATAGATAATATAGTTGTAGACCCGCTAACTAAAGACTTTCACCCTTGTATATTTAAATGACAAGTCATGAACATTGGCTGAAAAATATCATTAGATGCTGCTGTTTAGTGAGAGCTATTTTGATTTTGCTCTAATAAAGTTTATATATATAAAGTGTTCATGAATGTGTGATCACCATATTGAGTTGATTATATATAATGGAAATCTCAAAGTATTTGTAAGCCTTGAGTGAAGGCTAGGGGTATTCGGTTATCAGCCTTGAGCATATGTCTTAATTACATATAAAGAAAGGTCAATCATAAAGATAAAATATATGTGGGTTAATTAGAACCATAAGAATATGCTCTAGTGGCATATTCGGTTTTCTATGACACTTAAGGTAAGGGAATAATATTCGACAAATGAGATAACACATAAAGTATTACTTTTTATGAAGTGTTATCCGTTTGCCACATAACCATATTGAATCTATATTAGTAAATTGAAAGCACATATGACCATGGAAGGCTCTGTGTAAGTATATGCAATCACCATCATGATTCGGTGTTTGAGATTTTATGGGATATGATTGACTATTAAGAATTGTCACTAGACCAATATAAATGTGCGCACATATAGTACAATCTCAATTAATATAGCTAAAGTGGGAGAATATACGTGTTTTCCTGATTTGAGTTACATTAATTGAGATTGTAATTTACCATTTTACGGGATTGATCTAATAAGGTAAGACATAACGTTTTCTTAATAGTCGAATATGGGTTTGACTTATGTGGGCGAGTTAGGCTAGCCCGTGATGAGAGAGCCTGTCCAAAACTTTATAAATAGTGCTAAGGTCCCTTTTCTAGCCCTCATTCTTCTATGAACTTTCTCTCACCTCACATAAGACAAACTGTGAATGATAGTCTCATTGAGTAGGAACCGAGGGTCATAGAAGAGAAGAATCTAAGTGTCGGCTCGTCCTCTAAGCATCAAATCATCGTCATTCCGTATAAAGAATGATGGATAGGTATACAAATCTTTGTATTCTTCTCCAACTTGTTCGAGTTTCTAGCCATGTTGGTCCTAGGATGCCCCTTTGACGGCCAACATATATATGTCCAATCCCAAAAATCAAAGTGCATGAATTCACATGCAAAATTATTAGGAACTGAACTGATATTCATCGGGTTCAAGTGATAATCTATCACCCGTTTAGTACTTATTGGGCCAAAGGCTCTCCGATTGATTATAGAGGAATGCTCGAGCCTTTTGACCATCTTAAAAATAGGCTTTAGCTATCTATTGTCCTTGTTAGGCTAATCTTTGTGTCGATTGAATTGCAAAAGCCCATAGATTAGGCTCCCTCCATCCTAATTGGCTTTTCAAACTCCTCAACCACTTTAGAATTCACTTAATTTAGATGCTAAGTCGATGTTGTTCTCCTATTCCACCAGTTCAATGAAAATTAGTTTGTTTCAAACAAAAAACAAATTGCGAATGCTTCTATTGCAATCAAATCTATGGAATCTGCCTTGAATCAAATGTTAAGGGACTATGACAATCCTTTCAAATGTTCTCGGGTTCCCTTTGTAGATATAGTGCAATATGTTACTGACATGCTGTGGAATGGGCGGTTATGGTCGTCGTCTTCGTCGTCATTATATTGCATGTATTTGCAGCATAAATGTATGTGAAATGGTCTAATTTTGATAATTCAAACTTCTAGCTATGTTGTCTAGCGATTGCGTGGGTAAAGCAAATTGCTCTAGATATTAAAATTAGCTCGTTAAATTGATTTAAGGAGTTGTTGTGGCAGATTTGATTGGACGCTTGAATGTAAAACGTGTATCAGTTTACTACAAATTATCATCTAGATCCATATTATGAACCGATCTTGCCTCTAACATTGCGAACATTCCTTACAAATTGTTTGGTAAGTCCACACATTTCAAGAGTTATGGCTAATAAAGTTTGGAATTGCCACACCGGAATTACACATTTGTATATTTGTACTAAAATCAATTAACGATAAGATGTAAAAGTCTGAGGTTTGAAGCCAGAAAAGGATCACACTGCAATCGATTCAAACGACATCCACTTGCTTCAACTGCTGAATATGATTATGTGAATGGGCGATTTAATCACGCGATTCTTGTTGAATTATGTCTCAAGTTTGAATCCATTATACGATACCTGATACGCGCAAAACATTTTCACGTTGAAACGAGGAAGAACGTCGGCGAAGCATTTAATTAAAATTAAGGAGCGTGCAATAGGAGCCGAAAAAGATCCAACCCTTGGCGTTGGAAATAAAGTCTTCAATCCATGGGATTCTTCTCATTTGTCAGCATGAAATCTGAAGGGATGATCGTCCAAATTCTTCTACGTCATTAAATGCATGCACATGGCCATGTGCATGCATGCTTGTAGAAGAATTGGTTGGTCAACACTTGCTGCTTCCGAAGCTATCTCGTAGGCGCCCAATTTTCTTCTCTTCTTGGTCATCTTTGTGGATTTCTTTCGTCTTGTTGCGGATAAAGAAGGAGAGAAGGCAGAAGCTCTTCTACGTGTGTCAGTACATGCTGCTCAGCTCACACGCTAACATTAAATGCATGGAGGCACATGCTTTGAAGATCGGTGCCTTCTGACAATTCTAGAGTACAATATTATTTTGTTTCCTTCTCTTCCACCGATAAAAAGGAGAAGACGTCTGGAGCTTGATAAGCTGCAAAAGAAAACCAGCTTTGCAGTGAGCGAAAGAAAAAGAGCTCGGCAAAGAGCGAGAGAGAAAAGAGCTCGAGAGAGAGAGTGAGAGGCTTGAGCTCAGAGAGGTTTTGTGCTGAGTTGAGTCCATTGAGTTGTATTGTTAAACACCGTGGGTATCAGGTATAAAGTAGGGCTGGGAAACACTTGAGTGCATATGTGTGATTGTAATCCTGTAATTCTCCGATTTATAGTGGATTGATTTGCTGGCTCTCCCCGTGGACGTCGGTTCCGACACTCGGACCGAACCACGTTAATTTCCGGTGTCCTTTTCTTTTATTGTTCCTCGTTTTATTTCGATCGATTTCTATAGCTCCCGACATAATTGCAAAAATTACGATCCGCTTCCGCTGCGACGCCGATTCACAACAATTCTCGCATGCTCTTACATCGCTAAACCCTTGCTGAAATATGTATTTTTATGTGTGTGGCTTTCTCTAGCCTTATTTACTATTGATCTTTGACTTACGGCAAGCTATAAGAACTAGAGCATGAATTGGCAAATATTGACAATCGATCATCAAGGGTAGACCTCAATAAGAGATCGCAAGCCAAGTACAGGGGTGATCTTGTAGTCGCCAAAGCCAGCAGCGACGAAGAGCTTAGCCCATTCTGCTTCATTCCTCTCCCTTCCCGACACGAGGGTCATCATCAACATGTCATAGAAGAGCTGGGTTTCGACCGTCTCTTTGTCGCTCTTCGTGTTGTCCATCACCATGTCAATTATAATTACCTTCTGTTTCTTGCCCTTGCCCTTGCCTATGGCCTCCTTGCATCGCTTCAGTATCTTCACAGCGTCTTCATCGCTCCAATCATGGAGTATCCACTGCATATAAATTAAAATAATCCATCAGTCTGCCATTTTGTCCATATATTGTTCACATGTGATTTCGTAGATTTCCTATGTAAGTTGAACGTTAGGATGGCTTGTGTTTGTAACAGGTAAACTAATCCTTTACATGAAAAACGTGGGGCTATTCTCGATAAGATTAGACTGAAGGAGAAGTAGCTGAATCTTAATTTTTTGATTAACTTGTACCTTCAATATTATTGCATCTGCAGGTGGTATGGACTCAAACATGTCCCCAGGAACACATCTCACGTTCTCGCTAACTTCTAAATTGGCCACCACATGCGGAAGATCAAATATAGTACATTCCATATGCGGAAAGGAGTTCGCGATGGCCTTGGCCGTTGTCCCAGTTCCTCCGCCTACATCGACCAACGAGGTTATTCCCTCGAACACCCCTTTGTGCTCGTTAACCACCATGCTAGCCACCAATCGAGCATCGCTAGCCATGCCATCGTTGAATAAGCGATTAAGTCCCGGTTCTTGACCAGCATACCTCCAAAACGACATCCCTTGCACCATTTCGAATGGCGTTGGGTCGACGCGGTTGTGGAACCACGCGCTCAAGCCATGCCACGGGTTTATCAGAGTAGGGTCGAGCATGGACAGTGCGAACGGCGCAACATTGGAGGGATTGTCTGTAAGGAGGAGCTTGGACGCGCGATTGAGTACGTAGGCGCCTCGACCGTCCGGCGCGAGCTTCTTCTGTTCGAAGAATCCGGAGTGGACGAGGATGCGCATGAGGCGGTCGACGCAGTGAGCTCTGGAGGGGTGAATTTGAAGTGCAGAGACTAAGGCATCGAGGGTCATAGGTTGGCCATGGTGGTGGATGGTGTCGGGAATGCCTAACTGAATGGCACATTTCAAGCACATGGAATTGATGAAATTGAAGATGTGGTTCCATATGTGAGCTTGAGCCAGTAGCTGCTGGCTTCCCATCTCTCCATTCACCATATCCATGGTGCTAAGTTATAATCTCTCAACTCTATAGTGCAATTTCTTGCTTATGAACTTCGAGAATATAAGAACGGTGCATATTTATAATGGTTTGGAAAGTGGGTATGAAGCATCCTATTCGGCATACCTTACGTCAGCCAAATAATTGTGGCATGCTCACATGATACACGTTGATATAGACGGTTACCATAACATCAAAATAGCTTAGGTTCATTTGATTTTCCCTCGCTTTTACACCTTGTATAATTAATCATTTCTCGTGGTCTAGAGAGTTATATTTATCAAAGGGGAAGGTCATGTTTACCTCAAATGGCCAAACTTACGAAAGCATTGTGGTCATTCGGAAGGGAGATTTATGATGTTGAATTATTAAATTGAGAACTAAACTGAACCGAGATCTGGCCTATCTAATCCTGGATTCACCCGAGATGGTGGTCCATGAACCAATCATGAATACTTTGGTCATATATTTGCCTCATTTCAAATTTCTCGTTTTTATTATTATATATTTTTGAGTATTTTGGTCATGAGTACACTATAAAAGTTGAACTCCCTCAAAATTGTAGAGACCAAATATTATTTTACCTTGATTTTATTTGTATCGAATAGACCAAACAACTTTCCGCTTGCAAATCACTATCGTGTTAGCTTAAAAATGAATGGTAACCATTTATCTACAAAATAATTGATAAACTAGTACCATAAAATGTAGGATCGCCTTTAGATAATGTCATCAATTTTTGTGAAATCCGAATTTGAGTTAATTGTTTTATCCTCAAAAAAATTTCAAATCATTCTTTTTGTACCTTTTTTGAATTTTTTTTTTAGTCGAGACCAAAAGTATTGATCGGAAGAATATAATACGAGAAACAAATTAGTGTATTGAAATTTATAAATTTTCTTTAATTACCATTGAATATGTATCGTCCGAGCTCTCGTTAATAAAACTCACTTCATTACCAACAATTTCATGTCTTGGTTATGCTCATGAATGAATAAGACGAAAGGTTATGCGGACTGATTCCTCGGTTCTATGGAGAAAGCAATAAAGAATACTATGGACATAACCACGTTCGAATGCATCCTGGACATGAATAATAAATTTTGACTTTTCAGCGCCCGCCTTTTTCTCATTCCGACTCTGTTCCTTTGTCGTGAATTCGCGTATTCATATCACAAGCAGATCCACCAGCTCACTTTCTGGGTTTTACTCGGGGGAGGGCAGGTGAGATGGAAATGAGACGGGAACCAATGAAATGCAATTCAACTTTGATTTTACGAAAAGAAAGGTACGAAAAAACCAGAGCTTCATTGGACTGATTAAAGTATCTTTTGATTAAACTTGGTGTCTATCGATTGACCAATCATTCATTGCCGACAGCTGTGCGTGCTACCAACCTTTTCATAATTCCGATCATAACCTTATCCTTCATAAAAAGGATAAGCTTCGATTGCCAGAATACCTAACTCAAAAGTTCGATTGGACGTTCATTAACAAAGGAATTCTATACAATCGGACAATTGAAACGTTTCAGTCCGTGACTCATGCCCGTTAGCAGAACTGCAGCAGGACCACGCGGGTATTGGTCGGTAGTCTTTTCTATTTTTGTGTAGAAAGAGAAGGCAAGTCGAGTCATAGCCGACATTGCTGGATCCCGAATTCTCAGTCAAAGCATCTGCGTAGGAGCTTAGTCATTAGCACTAGGCGCATGTGGAAATCCAGCATCGAAGGCCGACGAGAATCGGGGGAGATCACAGCAGGAGCACGTGAAACTTTTTTTTATTAGAATATGCAAGTCAAGTCGATGAATTATGATATAAAAATTAGAAAGAGAGAATTGCTTACGAAAATGAATTATGATATAAGAAGGATATGGGGTAAATTGAATAAATTATATATAAAAAGCCAAAACGATATCTCGTATTCCAATATAACCCAATTATGGTCAAGGTATATTTTCTCTATATATCAATATGTTTGACAATGAAAATACTAACATCTTTAATTGTCAACTAGTTCGACAAAAAACAAATGTTGACTAGAAAAAAAATTTAAAAAAAAATTATACAGTCTTTAGTTAAATTTGTATTTGCTTTACTTAATAGTAGAACGTTATCAATAATAAAATATTCATTTTAACTTACATTCACTTAATCTAAAGAGTACTATAGTCTCAACAACAAAAAGATCACATTCATATCTTGCACTCACTTAATCAAAACTACAAAGTAAAATTGACAAAAGAAATTTAATATTCATATATCTTAATGGACTTTAATTAGATCTATTGCCGATGTAAGGTATAACTCACATGCATGCCGTTGAATTAATGTCACACTGGCGGTGGACGTATAAATAATCATATCTTAATTTCCTATAATTATTTTTTTATATGTTGTCTTATTTCCAAACATCTCAAGAAATCTTAAACTAATACGCCTGTGACAAATTCGCCATTCGTTAGCTTTTATTAAATTTTATAATCAAATTAATAAGTTAAATGATATGTAGTAGTTGATGGGTGTATTGATTTAGGATTTTACCCTTCATTTGTTGTAGGTATACAAGTTTGTGATTTTTTATGATATTAATCCAATTTAATAGAAACTAACGAAAGTTAAAATTATCACAAATTTATCAAGTTTGGGATTTTTCATGATAAAAAAATTAGTTTGAAATAAATTTCACAAGTGCACTAGTTTAAGATTTTTCATGATATTAACCCGATACTTTATTTGTTTTTAAACTGGACTTTATATTGTTCTCTGGTTGCTAAACAGAGAATAAACTTTATAATTAGAATCGCCCCTAATCGATTGGTTCAATCCCGTTCTTTTGCTCACCCCTGATTACCTATCATTGGCTTGGAAAGCTATTGTCGCATCTACTATAAAGAACTTATTTTTATGTGTTATGACATATGGTGTGGTCCGATAGTGTGAAATTATTGTTAAAAGTTTTGTACAACACTTCATTTGCCTAAGCAAAGAAGACTTGGAGGTTTGCCTAACGTCAAGCCCCCGCAATATCCATGTGACGCACGTCTCTCTCCGTCAGCAACGCGACGCAAAGAACTACCTTTGTCTAGTTATTTTAGTCGTTGCCCCACGTTTGATTAAAGTAGAGGCCAAACTCTTTCCTAAGCAAGCGCACGCACCGATTTCAATGATGCAGTCTATTGTCAAATGACTAGGACAGAAATCCAACATGGACCGCGTGATTATGAGGCAATAATTGGGGCCCGCATAAATCATTATGCTTCCCTATTTTTTTTTTTTATTCAAGAGAATAAGTTTAGAATAAAAATTTATTTAGTAATGTAATTTTATTCTTTTATTTCTGAAATAAATTTTTAGTTCAGAAATCGGTTTGGAATTGAAATAAGAATTAAAAAAATTTACTTTTTTTTTGAATAAATATGATAAATAAAAATTTTCTCATTGTTTGTCCTGCCTACTAGCCGCTCGCCCGCTCGCCAACCACCTCTCGTTGCTGTTTAAGGGGGAAATATTTTGTGTCATTATCAAACGAATTTTTATTCTGATAACATAATTTTTATGTCGTTCTTAAACACATATTTTGGCTCAAAAGCTTGTCCAAAGAATAAAAATACAAAAAACAATTTCTAGTTAGAAATTGATTTTTGAAATAAAACGGTTATCATTTGCGCTTTTATTAGCCAGATAAATCCGTTGAGTATATTATGCCTCTTAGCAAGGACCTTGATAACCCGTGGAGGCCTCAAGGACTCTTATTTACTAATTATGAAAATTTCATAGTTTTTAATACACTAATCATGATCGTCTCGGGTTATGCATATCCACTGTTTTTTAGAAGCAAATTATTTCTCGATTAGTATATATAACAAATGCGCAGATAGCCTTGTAAATACTTAATTAGACCCGAACCTACTTCTTTTTCTTTTTTCTGGGTGAATTGAGAATGCAAAACCCAAAATTTGTTCACCTCTCAATTGACACTGTGTAACTGGTTGTTACTTCCGAAAGGGGTTGCATGGACCCTCCCTTAAATAAATTACCCTTCTACTATGTTTCTTTTTTCCACAAAAACAGTGGCGTTGAAACCTCTTTGCTTCCAACGACAATAATTCTACGGACCGATCCGCGACTGTCAGATCGGAAGGAGATCCAACGGTCAGAAATTGAAGGAAAGAGGACCGTTGTAGGTGAAAAGCATCATCCGGTTTCAACAGTGAAAGAGAGTAAACTTAGATACAATATCTAGTTTTCCACAACACATAACTTAGTTGAAATGCTTGACAAAAAAAAGGGTCGGTTGTATCCTGATAACTTGAGATTGAGATTGAAACTTCAACCCTCTTTATAAAGAGTTGTCGCATAAGGGTCCCTACTATAAAATGCCTCGTAATGTTTTTGGAAAGCGGCATATCCAGGGGGCTGTTCACGATACGCCTTCCTCACAGTTTGCAATAGGATATTTGTATATTCGTACTAAAGATGCATTGAGGATGAAATACATGTAAAGTGTAAAAGTTATAGAACAAGAAACTACAAGAGGATGGATATATGCTACTCTCCGAAGGAAGTCGACTTTCATGAGCTAGGTTCTACTACTGAGAGATTATTTGGAACTTGTTAAACAGCCTTCCCAAGCACGCGTCAGAGATGCGAGACAAGATATTCAATTCTCAGAGTGTTGATTGGACTTATTACGAGGACGATCAATGCAAAATGGTGAAGTTGCCCTTTGCTTAAAGAGGTGCTTACTTATTTAGTAATAAAAGTTTTTTTTTTTTTGTTAGTCCTATTCTTACTCTCAACTCACCCTCATATTTTTACCTTGCCCCTTTGCAAGAAGTGAGAGTCGAAACTCACGTTTGAAGTTATTTCACCAGTTTTGATTCTAGCAAAAAAATCTTTCACCAAACGCTGCGTTTTGATTTTTATTATAGGAGATTTATATTCTATATTGAGCCTAGACAAAGAATGTCAAATGCAAAGGTAGATTTTATTCTCAACTTATATATACAACCGACAATTCATACTCAGATAACTCAAAGACTAACAGTTTTTTTTAGCACAAATTGCATTAGAATATTCAATAATATAACTTGGACACAAGTAGCTATGTAGCCTATACTTCGAATTCAAATTATCTTAGAATTTAATCTTCGACACAGCTTGCTTTAGATATAAAGCTGGAATTTAATCAATAGTAATATTCCTGAATAGGAAATACAACGTTGGAATTTAATCAACAACGTTGAGCTTGTGAGACAATATTGGAATTCAATCAACCATACTAAATCGGATAAAGATGCACGCCAGAATTTAATTAATGTCAAGTAAAGAACTACTTAAGAGGTATGAAGTGTTTGGTTCGATAGGACCAAGAAGGGAAAGTGCGGATCGGAGTCGCCAACTACAATGCATTGAGGGGCAGCAGTTGACTAGACATCTAGGGGTAAAACACTGTTTCGGTGCAGGCCACGAGAACGGAACCAAATCGAGGCAAACTCTAAATATTAGATATGACCTCCAAATAATAGGAGTCAAGGTCGGCTAGTGAGACAATGGGAGATAAGCTTCATCGTTGAGAGGAAATAGCCCGGATCACCAGCTAAGGCCCCTAAATGACCACTTAGTGATAAAGGAGGTAGGGGTGTAGAGACAGCCAAGAGGCTTTGCCTAGAAGTAGCCACCCTTGAAAGAGTGCATAATAGCTCATTGATCAAGCGCTCTACACCGAAGATGAATGGGGCTAAGTGATCTACTAAAGCTGTGGGATGTAAAAATACATAGGTAGGGGAGCGTTTCACCTTAGAGGGAAGCACCTGCAAGAGCAGGGCTGGACGAAGTGGAAGCGAGAATGCCGGCTTGAGTAACGCAAACGTTGGTGAGAATCCAATGCCCCGAAAACCTAAGGGTTCCCCCGCAAGGTTCGTCCATAGAGGGTGAGTCAGGGTCTAAGATCAGCCCGAAAGGTGTAGTTGATGGACAATAGGTGAGGGTTCAAGACATCGCTGGTGTGGGAAATTGGAGGGTGGTTGCTAGCGAAGGAGAGGACGAGAGAGAGAGAGAGAGAGAGAGAGCTTCAGGAGGGAGAGATAAGCGAGAGGGAGATAAGAAAAATGACAGAGAGGAAGAAGAAAATGTAGAGGAGGAGGGGGCTGTCCCCGGGGAAAATAAGGGGGGAGGTCGAGATGGTGCGGCAAGTGGATTTTGGCGTAGTTCGGCATAATGATATTTTTGACTAGTTCACCAGTTTACCCAACCCTATCACCTAACGTATATAAATAAGATATGAAATGAGATTGCATGGATTTGCAGTGTGTTCCCTTGAGTTTTTATGTCTTGGGTTGTTTTCTATCCATATGCGCTTCTTCATACCTAAAAAGTGAAAAGAATATAATAACCGCGTTAGTAGTGACGTCTAGGGGCGTCACACCCATGGCCACCGTACACATGGCTCGACAAACGGCTCACTGACCCACTCCTGTTGTTCCAAATCGTTGATTAATTTGTATGACCATGGAGGAACTTTTTTATTTATTCCTTTTATTCCGATAGATTTCTTTTTTTTATTCTTTTAGTCTTGGGCTCAATTATAATTGCGTTGAAAAAAATTTTCAAAATTTTTATTTGATTTTTTGAATGAATTCTTCCTTGTTTGGTTTCTAAAAATGGAAACAAAGAATTTTTTTTTTCTATTGATAATGAATTTTTATCATATGCATCTACTTTTTCTTCAAATTTTTCCTGATCAGTAGTAAAAAGTATACCATGAATCTTATTATCCAACCTGTTTCGATGTAATTTTTTATGAAAATTTTATTTAGGATTGGGGATGAAAAAAAAAATTGACCCTTCCACGATAGGTCGAAATTAAATGGCATTCCTTTTTTCTTTTTATTTATTATTTCTCGTTAAGGGCTGAAAGATGAAATGGAGTATACCTCGGCATTTTTTTTTTTTTTTTTTACGCTCCGTAACTCTTCCTTAGCCAGGCTTCGTCAAAATAGCAGAGTAAGTAGCTTATGATTCACTTGCTAATACCGAATCTCTCCTTTCCTAAGGCTTACGAAAGAAAGAAGAGTAAGTGAACTGACTGAGTGAGCTATAAGTTCTTTAGGCTACCTGTCTTACCCTAGCTCCACTTCAGGATTAGGCATACCGGGCCGAGAAAGCCCAGAGGATGAGGCTATGTCTTACTATCACCCGGAATAGGCCGAGAGAGAGTCTTTAGCTTGAGCTTGCATTTCTGGTAGAGGAAGGGCAACTATCAGCCTAGCAAATAAGTTTTCAAATACTCAAAGATTCATCCAGAGAACATAATAAAAAACAATTATTTATAAGTAGAAATTGTTCCTAGAAATATCATAGTTATCAAACAAGTCATTAATATCCACACAAAAAAAAAATTAATATCCAAACAATTAAAAAGCCTTAAAAAGTTTCAACCCCATTACAAAAATGTCTTGTCCTCCTCATTTCTCTTTCCTCTCTTACCTTTTGCAGATGCTTCCCCCACCTATTCGTAATTGAGTTGAATTGTCAAAAGTAAAAAGAGTTGTGGAAAAGCATGAAAGGTAAAGTCATGCACATGTCTCCTTTGCAAAGATAATGCAATAGTTTAGAATGGGCAGTTATTGTTGTTGTTGTTGTTGTTGTTGTTAAATTGCATTTATTTGCAACAAAATGTGAAATGCTCTAATTTTGATAATTCAAACTTCATAGCTATGTTGTCTAGTGATTGCGTGGGTAAAACAAAATGCTCTAGATACTAAAATTAGCTCATAAAATTGATTGAGGAGTTGATGTGGCAAATTCGATTGGATGCCTGAATGTGAAATGTGTGTAAAGGGAAAATGAGATAAACAATCCTAAACTTTGACACAATATACAATTTGGTTCATGAACTTTTAATTTATTCAATATGATCCCTGAATTTTAGTCCAATGTGCAATGTGGTCCATTAATTTTTAATTTATTTAATGTAATCCTTGAACTTTTGATACTTGTTCAATAAACTAGTCTTGCCTTTAACATTATGAACATTCCTAACAAATTGTTTTGTAAGTGCACACACTTCGAGACTTATGGCTAACACACTAGAATTACACATTTGTATTTCCATACTAAAATCAATTAACAACAAGATGAAAAAGTTAGAGGCTTGAAGCTAGACAAGGATCACATGGCAATCAATTTAAATGACACCTATGTGCTTCAATTGCTAAGAATGATTATTTCAATGAACGTTTTAATCACACCTTTTGCACATGCTCATACATAGATGTCGCATTGCGACTCGACCCACGGGGGAAGGTTGGGTTTAAAGGTACTTAACCATGAGAGTTTCCTCATGGTTCATGTTTCAAAATACATCATCACCTCGCCTTTTAGATCAAACCTCTTTTGAGTTCCCTTTTACATGATTGCGAGTTCTCCCAAACTTATACCCCAAGTGACAATGGGGTGTCGCGATCCATACCCACATGGGCGACACATCTTGAAAATGACATTAAGTGTAGATATGAAATTTAAGGGTACCTTTACCCTTATCAATAGAATGCTTCATTCATAAGGATAGCATCACTTTATCCTTTGGGGTACTGCCACATCGAGTATACTAAATCATGGTAAGTCTTATCAAGACCCATACCCCTCGTGACGGGTTCATTTATATAGTCTAGTTGTTTAAAACGACTTACAAATAAGACGAGAGTCACTGCCAACTTCATTTTTGGGGGTCGGCTAAAAAACCTAATAAAGGGTCAGAAGTTGTCCATTGATTTCTACGCAACCACATATCTATGTTCGAGGACTTGGGTTACCTAATATTTCTATTAGCACCATTTTAGTACCTAATAGTATGTCATGTTACCTAAAGTGATCATACATGTCTTTTTACTTTTTCGGGGTCATTTAACCTAAACTAAGTGATCCTATGTGGTTGGTCATTTTCGGGCTATTCTATTTCTAAGAAAGATAAAAGAAAACACTAAGTTGTATTGAAGGTACGAGATGATAAGTAAACAATCAATGCAAGTAGTAAATCTATTATCTAATCCTAAAACTTAAAAGAATTAAAGGGAAGAAAAAAAAAAACTAGCAACTCGTTGGGTGTTTATACAAATAACAAACTTGAGACATATGTCGGGGATGAATAGTACAATAGCATGACTGGAATAGACATCGACCTTCCACCATCTTTGAGTCTTGATGATTCACCACATTTGAAATTTAATCTATTTCTAACCTAAAACTAAGCTAGGTACATACAAAGAAAAGAGACAATCGTACATATCAAGACAATAAAAAACACGGCACAAGGCAAGAATAGTCAATCAATTGAAATGGAATTCAAAATCAACTAACTTTAGGCCTCGGGGCAACCTTTGCACTTCATGCGTGGGTCCCTCTAGATACCTACTCAAGTCATTTGATGACTTATAGCCATTATTAACCACTTGTGTTCTAACATGGTAAATAACGCTCGTAAGTCTCTAAAAAGATGTTCTAGGTGATTGCCCATTGTTTTCCCTCGGTATTTTATGTGTTGCAACAAACATACATCTAACAATCACATGCATAAGCATGAATTAAACATACAAGCATGCCTTTGAGATCTTGTATTACAAACAATCAACCAAGTGAGTGAACTGTCGGCGGATCACTTATTACCGGGACATGTGCTAATTATGGACACAAGCATTAATAATGAATGGCATGAATATGCATAAGGAGTACATGTGATGTTTCAATAATAGGGTTTGAAATCATCAAGAAGGTTTTTGGAGACAAAATTATGTCTCGACTATGAAAACATTCAATTGCCAAGGCTAGCCTAGGGCTTGTATAAATGCACTCATAAGTATCATAGACATTTTGAATATAGTAAAAAATATGACTTTCATGATGTCAAACCAATTATTGAGAAACATGTTTAAAAGATTTGCTTTTGAAACATCATATGTACCAAAGCAATTTCGAAATATAATTTGGGAAATCTATATATTGAAAATCATTTGACAACAAAGATTAAAGGATTTGAAACAATTTTTATGAAGGTGACATGTTCTAACACCATGCATGAACTAACCTAAAAGGCCTAGTTAAGCAATCACAACAAGAAATTCATATGAGGAAATTTCAGATTAAATACAATATGTTAGCAATATTGGGTAATACCCATTGATGATTTAACTATGAGAAAAATCCCTAACATTCATAATATGATATGGAACGATTTTCATGAAGAAAATTTTCTTAAAAAAACTACGTATGATTTTATAAAAGTCAGACAATAAGCAACGATGCATTAGGAAATCACAAAGACATGACATCACATCATTGCAACAAAGGTTTACCTAACCAAATAAGTCTAAAAATCACAAAAATTTGTCATAACATAACCAACATGGTGAGAAACAAACTTTATTAAGGGACCAAGTCGAGAATTCTTACAAAAAGAATATCATAAAAATGGCAAAGGTCTGTTTAAACAGGGGTAAAAACAGGAGTCAAAATTTGATTATAAATCCAAATTCTAGTATAGCTTAGGAAAATTGATCTAACAATAAGCAAATCGCATGAATCGATGGCATTCAAAAGTTCTAGGTGTGCTTTACAACTTCTTAGAATGGCTTGAATCCAATTAAGGTTGACTTGGTGCTAAAAAATCGAGATTTGTTAAGGAGTGTGCATCAATCCTTAAGTCTAAAAATCACTTCTGTAATGCACAAACGGTATGAAATTTACAAATGATAAATGATTTGGTGTGACAAAGATTTGGATAAACATCTAACGCTAAGTCGATATGCAAAATGATCATGCAAGTCAATGTCAATGCCAAATGACTTAAGATTTAAATGACATGTTTGATGATTTTAAAATGTAACTAGCCTAATTGAGGCATATTGTTCACGTAGCAAATGATGATTGATCATGACAATTCACATGTGCACATGAACCTTGTTATGTATATTTTAAAAGTCAAGAAGATGTTGATATAAAATTTGACCTATAATAGGTCCAAACAAGCATGATAAAGTGCATACATGATAAAGCTATAATCTAACCTTAACATCACATAACAAACATGATTTCGGTCACTTAGGGACATGCAAAAATCTAACGAAAAATCTCATACATAGAGCACATGATTACTAATATTTCTCATTTAGGATTGGAAACCTAATTGAGATCACGCAAATCGTATTGAAAATGACAATATAGGTATGCAACATTTAAGGTCTTACATGCAGTAGGGCCCTAATGTGTTTATACATACAAATGACACATCAAATGATGAGTAAATCCAGCAAATCATACACAGTTATGACATATATTTCATGTCCAATGAAGATCATGTAGCCAATTACACTCATTTTTAAGCTCAATTTTGCAAAAGTGCAATTCGGATTAGTGTAGGGCAGATCATCCTATGCTTAGATCTAGATGGTCTTGACTTAGCTAAACACGTCCAAAAATTATGAAAAAATTATAGAAAATTCTTAAGACAATGAGGAACAATTTTTATATAGACAGGTTTATCCCAAAATCATCACAAGAAGTAGCACAAAAAATAGCAAAATCAAAAGTTGGAATCAAAACAGAACCTAAAATGAACTTTGAATACTGCATAATCGAACAACTTTGGAGGTATTTTTTGAGTGTCAAACATCATCCGATTGGGCTGTGTGACCTATTGATGCAAAGTTTGTGACGTATATTTTCTAAGTCTAGAAGGACTTGAGCTAAAACAAGGTCATCTAAGACCTCATTTATGCCAAGATAACGAATATATCACAGAACATCCGAAATTACATATCAACATTCAAAGTCACAAAATCATCAACGAATCATCTTCAATCTCCAGCACATCAATGATTAAGCCAATCAGAAACAAATTTGAGCATTCCATGAAACCCTAAATGTGAATCCTAGCCCCGATCGGCTAATCCGATCTCACTTCATTGGATTTGAGTCCGAGGGGATTATCTTTTGTGTCTTTCGTTGATTATAGACACAATTCGGACAAAATTCTCACCAGAACATGATAGAACCTCTTACGAGCAGATCGGAGTAGCTAGGGACACCACAAGGCTGGTAAGACCGCCGGTTTGCATCACAAGCAGAACTGGTCCGAGTGAACCAGCCTTCAAACGTTGGTAGAGATTGGGCTGCTGGAGGAGATTCAGTGATCAATTAGCAAGTTTCGGACCATGGGGAGATTGGAGCCTCTCCTTGGGACTGATCGGAGGTGATCGAAGCTTGTTAGTATCACCAACAACTACTAGTTTGGTCAAGGAACAAAATTGGTTGAACAAACTAGACCAACCTTCACGTCGATGGAAGAAATGGTCATCGGATGAGTTCCGGTAACCATCCGTCAAAGCCTTGACCACCAGCTGGTCGGGGACTCTTACACGAACAGACTGGCGATGGATAGGATGCCAAGGATAGTCGATCAAGGACCGGTTTGGTCGGTTGAACCTGCTGAGGCTAGGACCGGCGTGGACTCCAGTTTTGCTATAATTGGGAAGGAGCTATTGATTAGAGAGCTCTGGTGGCCGCTGGCTATCAAAGATGGTGCGACAGGGACCAAGAGAGGCTAGGGGAGGCTGGTATGACTAGAACGCCACTAGCGAGAGCTCTGGCGAGCGGTAGTTTGCACGACAAGGTGCAGCCAAAAGGGTCAATTGCAACAAGGAGAGGGAAAGGAGAGAGAGGCTAGAGAGATAGTTTGTTTTAGAGAATTAAAACTTTGTAGCAAATGAGTTTCCCTTTTGATTTTGGAGGGAAAATGATAGTTATACCATCCTCAAATCACATGATCTCGGCCGTCGGTTCGATCCAAAGATCAAAATTTTAATCCAACGGGCAAAATCAAATTTCGAAAGCTTGATTATCATCTAGAGGTCTTGGGTAAATGATCAAGTAAGCCCGATTTGCAAAAACCCGACCAAAAATTGAGAATTGCGCTAAAAAACCTGATTAGGGGTGGAATTGCAATTTTACAAAATCTAGGGGTCAATATATAAAATTGTAGGAAATTGAGGGTACAAAAGTAAAATTGGCAAAAACATAATTTCTAAACCAACCGTCAAAGGTCTAGAAACGGCTGGCAAAAGGCTAAACCGGCTTGCCTCACCGATGGCCACTCAGACCGGTGAAATAGATTTATGCCGGTTTGATTGGTTCTTGACCGGTTCGATTCGGTTTTGGTAGTTTCACACACTTGTGGTCTTGATGGGTTCAAAATTTAAGCAATTTGGTCCCTCTAGGATGAAATTGAAAAGAGAACTTTACTCGATTTGAGAGGAAATTGCTTAATTTCAATTCAATTAAGCCAATTAACCTTTATCAATGTGTTCTATGGGTCTTTAGTTGACTTAATTGAATGATTGTTATGAAAAACAATGGACCAAAATCATGGGTACTTAAAATTGAACTTAAAGGGTCAAAATGAACAATTTTGCAATTTATTGGGTAAAATTGTAAATTGATTGAAGTTGAATCCAATCAATGTAATTGACTTATCCAACTAATCACCCATGTGAAAATTCACCTATTATATTCAAATTGATTTTGAATTGAAGTCTCCAAACTTAGGTAAAAAATGAACCTAGGCCTATTAAAATTAGACATAGATTTATGAAATTGAACCATAGGCTCGAATGGATCAACTTGAATTTCTTCAATTGAAATTTGATTGCTTGGTTTTCTTATATTCGAGAGATTAAAATTCCTCAAATTGAGAAGCTCTAATGTGAATTTCTCAAAATTGACCCCAAATTCGAACTTATCTTAAGAAAATGAGTGGAAAACTATCATTTATTCGTAAGTCATGAAGGATCGATTTTGATCCCCTAATAATGACTTAAAACGGCATTTCATCTTTTGATATGGTAATTCACAAAATCAAATAAATGAATGGATTTTAAAAAGTCCATAGACCAAATGTCGTAGAAGGAACTATACATAATTGTGAGTAAAATAAAAATAATTTTATTTTTGGTCAATTTAGAACCTAAAATCGAAAAATTTGGAAAATAAGGTTCTCAATCAAATTTTGTGAAATTTTTGACACACGAATCAAATTGACACTAAAAAAAAGTACTTTTAAGGATTTTTTATTTTTTCAATTTTTTTGGTCAAAGGCTAATTTTTCCAATTGACACACAAATCAAATTGACAAAATTTTAAATTTTTCCAATTTTTCAACCTTTTAGTTGATTTTTCTAAAAGGTTAATTTCTTGGTCAAATTTTTGAATTTTTAAGAAATTGATTTGATAAAAGTGAAATTGAAGATAAATTGCATATTTTTTGGGTGAAAAACTAATTTTTGACTCGGAGTTAATTTTTGGTCAAATGGTTGATTAAAATGTCTACTCGAGAATCAGCCATTTGACTTTTTGAGTTTTTCTTGAAAATAAATTAGAAATCTCTTAAAAGCAACAATAAAAAATAAAGAAACAAAGAATGACAATTTTTGGCTGAGAAATGGACAATTTTTGGCCGAGAAATGGGGAATTTTATTTTTATTAGAGAAGCCTTATTTACAATTGATCTTTAATCATAAGAAAAACTCAAATTTCCTAATAATCCATCATGAAGGGTAGACCTGAACAATAGATCGCAAGCCAAGCAGGGGTGATCTTGGTAGTCCCCGAAGCCAGCAGTGACGGCCCATTCTTTTTGTCACTTTTCTAGTTTTCCATCACCATCTCAATTATAAAATGTAAACTACTCTGTCTTCGTCGCTCCAATCTTTACATGAAGATTCATATGTTTTAATATTTTTTTGAACGCTAGGAGGGAGTTTTCACATGAAGCGAATTTTTCAATACCAGGAGCTCCTAAGACTAGAGATTGGGATCCTTCAAATTTAAGGAGATTAATTCACTTATTAAACTCGTTTCTTGAAAGGACACATCGGCATATTGAATTTTGAATAACTAAAATATTTTTTTTTTTTTCCTTTTGTGTTTTTTCCCTTCTTCCCCATGTAACTCCTTCCTCATTAGAGAAAATTGTCCAAAATTTTTTAAATCTATTACTCTTTTATAAAAAAAAAGTTTTAAATCTTTTATTGCGACAATTAAGTCATAAATATTCATGCTTTATCAATGGAGTCCATCCCGAATTTTGGTCGAAACCATTGATGTGGATGAGGGTCGTGAATAATTTTAATAATATTTTAATATCTTTTTTCAATTTATTTACTTATTTTTTAATTTTTTTAATTTTCTTTTCTTTTCTTTCTCTTTTCCTTCTTTACTTTTTTTCTTGTTGTGGCCATGAGAGTTCAAGCCCTCACAATGAAAAAAATGAATGAATAAGTGAGGGTATTGCAGAAGAAAATGGAATAAAAAAAATGGAAAAAAATAATTAGTTTGAAAAAAATTAAAAAATTAAAAAATTGTCCGCATTTGCATCGGCCACACTATGTAGGACGACTAGCTTTCACATTAGTTATTTTCGGCTAAAATTAGTCAAATGGATTTAATTGGAAAAAAAAAGTAAAAGGATATAAGACTCAATTTGCACAATTAAAAAATTAAACTGAATTAACAAAAGTGTTATGATTAATGATTTTCTCTCGTCGCATGGCTGCTGGCCGCTAACAGTTGCTGCCTGCCGTTGCATAACGTTGCAACAGAGAGAGAGAGAGAGAGAGAGAGAGAGAGAGAGAGAGAGAGGATTTAGGTATTGGTAATTGGTTGGTGTTTGTGTAAATTCGTAAAAAACGTGCGGCTATTCTCGATAAGATTAGATAGAGGATTTAGGTATTGGTAATTGGTTGGTGTTTTAGGTTCATAAAAAACGTGCGAGAGAGGATTTAGGTATTGGTAATTGGTTGGTGTTTGTGTAAATTCGTAAAAAACGTGCGGCTATTCTCGATAAGATTAGATAGAGGATTTAGGTATTGGTAATTGGTTGGTGTTTTAGGTTCATAAAAAACGTGCGAGAGAGGATTTAGGTATTGGTAATTGGTTGGTGTTTGTGTAAATTCGTAAAAAACGTGCGGCTCTTCTCGATAAGATTAGATAGAGGATTTAGGTATTGGTAATTGGTTGGTGTTTGTGTAGGTTCATAAAAAACGTGCGACAGAGGATTTAGGTATTGGTAATTGGTTGGTGTTTGTGTAAATTCGTAAAAAACGTGCGGCTATTCTCGATAAGATTAGATAGAGGATTTAGGTATTGGTAATTGGTTGGTGTTTGTGTAGGTTCATAAAAAACGTGCGGCTATTCTAGATAAGATTATATTAAAGAAGGTGAAAAAGTTGACTCTTAATCTTTTAAATAACTAGCGATGTATCATGTACATTGAATATAGATCGAGTCCTATCAAAACGAAAATATAAATTATTTATCCCGTTGATGGTAAGAGTGCTCATTGTGTTGTTTACTTTCCTTCACCAACTTCATTCAATAGGGAAGTTAATGTTCAAATCATCAATAAAATTGCATCTGCAGGTGGTATGGCTTCAAAGATGTCCCTAGAACACATCTCATGTTCTCGCTAACTTCTAAATTAGCCACCACATGCGGAAGATCATATATTGTGCATTCCATATGCGGAAAGGCCCTTGCGATGGCCTTGGCCATCGTTCCGGTTCCTCCTCCTACATCGACCAACGAGGTTATTCCCTCCAACACCCCTTTGTGCTCGTTAACCACCATGCTCGCCACCAATCGAGCATCGCTAGCCATGCCATCATTGAATAAGCGATTAAGCCTCGGCTCTTGACCAACATACCTCCAAAATGACATCCCTTGCACCATTTCGAACGGCGTCCCGTCAACACTGTTGTGGAACCACGTGCTCACACAGTGCCACAGCTTCACAAAAATAGGGTCGAGTGTAGCTAATGCAAACGGCGCGACATTGGAGAGATTGTCCTTAACGAGGAGCTCTAACAAGTGGTTGAGTACCTAGGCATTTCGACCGTCCGGCGGGAGCTTCTTTTGTCCAAAAAAAGCCCGAGGGGACAAGAATGCGCATGAGGCGGTTGACAGAGTGAGCTCTTGACGGATGAATTTGAAGTGTAGAGACTAAGGTATCAAGGGCCATGGGTTGGCCATGCCGGTGGATGGTGTCGGGAATGCCTATTGAATGGCACATTTCAAGCACATGGAATTGATGGAGTTGAAGATGTGGTTCCATATGTGAGCTTGAACTTGTAGTTGCTCGCTGCCCACCTGTCCATGAGCCAGAGGTCCCATCTCTCACCTCTACAGTGCAATTTCTCGTTCGTGAACTGCAAGAACGAACTTCCCTCGCCTCTACGATTCAATCTAATGGTCCGTTATGAACACCAGAGATAGGGGTATCTATAGGACCGTGGGGTTTAACTCTAAGCACTCTCACTTTGGAAAACCTCCAATTTGCACCAACTTTTCAAAAATAGGCGCACATTGAGAAGCCTTATCCCCACACTTTTCCTCCATTCGATCCCAATCCTGTAAGTCTTCCGCCCTTCATGATTTTCCTCACTACCCTCCACTCCAGAACTTAATGACATCTACGTTTTTACAGTAAAGATTTTATTTTATTTTTTCTGATTGAGTATCTTCTACTTCCACAAATCTTCTAATCAAGTCTCTCCAACACCAAATCCGGCCAACAAAGATGCCAAATCAGGATGTCCATGGAGTAGAACAAATTTACAAATGTAGAGAATGTTCGAGTGAGTCTATGTCACCTACGCTCTTGTGAGGCAATAATTCTTAACCAAGAAAACCCATCAAGTATATTATGCTTTTCAATAATCTTTTTTTAATTTTTTTTTAGTTTTTTTTTTTTTTTTTACTTTTTCCTAGATTGAGGGCTAACAAACCTCACCGACATTGAACAAGAGCATTGTGGCCCTCACCAACAACCATTCTCGCTTGCTACAATGTGGGGGCACGAGCCCTTGCCTAGATTTGGCAAGGCCCACAACACCCTCACCAAATCTAGGCCAACTAGGACCTACAAGCCCTCACTTAGCCACGATGAGGGTATCGTGGCTCTTGCCCAAAGCCGGCAAAAGTTGCCGCCTAACCTTGCTAACCTTCAATCCATAAACTAGAAAAAAGTATCAAAAAAACCGAAAAAATATATTGGCCCTTCCTCTAAGGGGTTGTTGTGTAACAAGTGCATAATGTCCACTAGAATGCCCGTGTATTTTATCATCAACTTGATGAATTAATTTCAAAATATAAGGCTTTCCTATTATAACAGGTTGTTCAAAAGGATCTCCCGTTCTTCCATCAAATATTCTGCTTTTTCCCGGATACTCGGGTTCAAATACCCATGGATTCACTGTTTGCTGACTAGCTTCATATAATTCAGAAAACACTAGTTTTCTCGAAGCCTCTTTCTCATATCTCTCATCAAAGGGTGCTATTCGATAATGTCTATCTAGCAGATCCCCCGCTAACCTGAGTGAACATTCAAATATATGTCCTACATTCATTCGTAAGGGTACTCCTAATGGATTAAAGACCATATCAACAGGTCTTCCATCTTGCAAATAAGGCATATCTTGTCTAGGTAAAATTTTGGAAATGATACATTTATTTCCATGCCTTCCAAACTACTTTATCACCCACTTTGATTTCACGTTTCGTAAAATATAGACACAAATAGTTTATGGATTATAATTCAAACCCATTTTTTTTCTGGATCCATCTCACATCAATAACTCTACCCCTACCACCTATAGGTAGTTTTAGACAAGTTTCCTTTGAAGTGGATACCTGAATGCCAAGTATGGCTCGTAATAATCTATCTTCTGGAGCATACGATGATTCTTTCGCCGTCTGGGGAGTTAATTTACCTACTAAAACATTGCCCGCCTCTACCCAAGATCCCAGCATCACAATTCCATTTTTGTCTAAATTGCGAAGTAAATGGGCTTCTAGATGCGGTATTTCGTTAGTGATCCTTTCGAGTCCTTGGCTTGTCATATGAGTCTGAATTTCATATTTCCGTATGTGAAAAGAAGTATAAATATCTTCATATACCAGACGCTTGCTAATGAGTACTGCATCTTCAAAATTGTAACCTTCCCATGGCAAATAAGCTACTAATACATTTTTACCCAAAGCGAGTTCGCCACCAATTGTAGCGGCACCATCCGCTAAAATTTGTCCTTTTTAAATGCATTTACCCCGCGAAACTTGGGGTTTTTGATGCATACAAGTATTTTTGTTGGAATGTTGATACATAACTAATGGAATGCTTAAAGTATCTCCATTGCCCAATAAAATGATCTTGTCAATATTGGTATAAATGATCTTTCCCTCGTGTTCGGTTATAGTGGTAACCTCTGAATCTAGAGCCGCTTGGCGTTCCAACCCAGTTCCAACAATGCACTTCTCGGACCGAGAAAGTGGAACTGCTTGGCGTTGCATATTCGAACTCATTAAAGCTCGATTCGCATCATTATGCTCGATAAAAGGAATGAGAGAAGCTCCAATAGAAAAATATTGGAAAGGAAAAATACTTCGAAGATTAACCTGTTCCCATGCAATAGTTAGGAATTCTTGACGGTATCGAGCTGGAACAACCTGTTCTTCTTGAATACGCCGATTCAGTGCTAAAGAATTTCCCGCCGCTATCATATAGTATTCATCTCTACTTGGTGATAAATAAAGCATCCGTACTTTTTTTGATTTTGATCTCTCGGAGATTTCATAAAATGGGCTTTCTAGAGACCCCCCTGACCAATTCTCGCATGAATTGCTAAAGATCCAATAAGTCCAACATTGATTCCTTCAAACGTGTCGATTGGGCAAATGCGTCCATAGTGACTAGGGTAGATATCTCGTATTCAAAAACTAGCAGTTCGCCTTGTTAATCCTCCAGGGCCCAAATAACTCAATTTTCTCCCATGAACAATTTGTGTCAATGGATTCGTTCGATCCAAAGCTTGAGATAATGGGTGTAATCCGAAAAAAGATTCATAAGTGGTTGTTAATGGAGTTGAAGTTACCAAATTTTGAGGAGTCGGTATCAATTTATGCCTAATTGCTCCACATATAGTTCCTTTAACCACATTTTCTAAACGAACCTGAGCCAATCCGAATTGATCTTGTAAGAGATCCGCTACGAACGAATACGCTTATTTTTCAAATGATTCATATCGTCAAGTGTACCCATTCCGAATTTCATTCCAATCAAATGATCCGCAACTACCAATATATCTCGCGATAACAAAAATGTATTGTTCTCGAGGTATATCAAGATTTAGTCTCCGATTCATATTTCGTCGACCAATCCTTCCTAATTCACATCTTTGTTGAAAGAAGTTTTTTTGTAATTCCTTACATAAGGATTTAGAAAATACCAGATCTCTGCCTACACAAGCAAATTGTTGATAAAACTCAAAAATGGCATTTTCTTTTGACCCAATCTTTTTTTTCTCTTTATCATTCAGGAAAGACAAGAAAATTTCAGGATAGCAAACATTTCTCTAGAATTTCTCTTAGATTCGAACCCATAGCTGATGATAGAACTAGAATAGATATTTTCTGTTTCCTACTCACACGAGCCCATATCCTTGCTTTTCGATCAATCTCTAATTCTAATCTTCCTCCCCAATTTGATATTATGGTCCCGGTATAGACCAAAATTCCGTTATGGTCCAATTCTGACCGGTAATAGATACCGGGACTTTGCAATATTTGATTGATCACAATTCTGTATATTCCATAGTCTATAGAAGTTCCCATGGAATTCATTAAAGGAATGTTTCCAATAAAAAGAGTTTGTTCTTGCATATCCCTACTGGTTTTCCAAATTAATCCCGCGGATACATATAATTCAGAAGAATATGTGAGTGATTCATATATAGCATCTCTTTCTTTTATCAAAGGTTCTACCAATTGATATGTTTCCACAAATAATTGAAATTCAATTTCTTGATCTGTATCTTCAATTTTTGGAAACTTATAAAGTTCTTCTATTAAACCATGATCAATGAATCTACAAAATCCTTCAAATTGTATCTCCGATTAAACCAGTGTATTGTAGACATTCCCTCATTTCCATCCCCGAGGATTTTGAATTTCCCTTTTCTCAAAAAAATTCCATTATTGACCCATTCTTCATCAAATCATATGGATTGATTTAGCAATGATGGAATTTCTATTTTGTTTACTGAATCACATGAAATTTTACATGTTTCTATTTTGTTTACTGAATCACATGAAATTTTACTCACCCTATATATGGAATGTATGAAATGCATATGAACGGAGGAATAAAGACAATTTGATATTTAAATTGGAATTTGGAACAAATAGAAAATCGAAAGGAATTAATAAATGCCACTTAGGCTTATGGAGTTTTGAATAGAATAAAAAAAAAAAAAAGTGATTCCATTTCTACCATTATTATGATATTACATACTCTAAGCCGATTGGGTACCAGAAAAAGAAATGGATTTGGATTTCATTTGTTCGATGATATAAAGACATTATAATCATCAAAAATATAGAGGTAATATTTTTTTAGCACTTAACTTTTTCATGGATTCTATTGTTCAACAAATGATTCGCATAAAAGAGGGATACTTTTATTTTACCTTTTTTTTTTTTTAGTAGAATACGATTGAAGGGCGTAACATAGTAATAAAGTTTGTATTTATTAACCATGTGTAGATAGCTATCTATGTTTCCTCCTTTATTTAAGTTCTATTCGGGACAGCGCGTGCTATGCTATATCAAAATTTCTATTTTCTATTCCATCTATTGAATGAAAAATCGAAGCACTACAATTTACTAATAATTCTCTATAGTCATCATATATAGATATGATATCCAATTAGATATTTGTATAACAATTTATGTTCGGGGTTTACATATACTTCTATTTGCTGTTATAATGGAAATTGGAAATGATTTTTTTTTATGGAAAAGAATCAATACCGATTAGTTATGTATCAATTTGGATTTTCTTATATAATTAGAATTAGGATTAAGAAAAGACAATTTTGGATTCAAATCCAAGAATCGTTCATGAATTTACAGTCCCATTTAATAAAGAAGTTTCGAATCCCCACTCGACGCAAACAAAGGGAGACTTTTTCATCTATTTTTAGGGTATCATACATTTTGGCTGCATGGCCGAGCGGTAAGGCGGGGGACTGCAAATCCTTTTCCCAGTTCAAATCCGAGTGTCGCCCGATCAAGAAAAACTCGAAATCTCTTATTTCGTTTTGCTGATATAACTCACTGAATTTTTCCCCAGCAGAAGCAAACAAAGTAAAAGGACTCTTGAGACTTGCTTGCTTGGTTCAAAAAAGATTATTTATATATTATTAAAATGTCTAAATTGGCATTGGTCGTGTCACATAAGATTTCAACGTCCACATCATCAATTTTCAGTCAATTGACTAGATGAACTCAATTGACAAAATGTGAAAAAAATTTAAGAAATATTTAGAATTAAATTGACATGATTATGATAGATTTAGGATTTTGAGCAATTTCCCTGTTGTAATTGAAAAGCATCTCTGGTCATCTTCTCCTTCTCGTGTGAGGAATTTCGCCTCGCCAATCAGATTGGACTTCAAGACCCGAAGGATTTTGGGCGTTTTTGCCCTCCTCTTCTTCTTCTTATAGTATATCAATCTCCTTCTGTCACAATTTCCGGTGTCATCTGGTTTCAACTTTGGCCCCGTTCGATTTACGGGACTCTTTCTGCTTATTTAATGTTCTGTTCCTGGTGATTCTGTGCGGTAGTCTGGAAAACCAACAGCCCTATGCTCGTCTTCTTAGCGATGAACATCCGCATGTTATTTGCAATTCCGATAAACAGTGAAAGAGAGTAAACCTAGATACTCTATCCAGTTTTCCAAAATACCTAAAGCAGAGTTAAAATGCTTGACAAAAAAAAGGGTCGGTTGTATCCTGATAATTTGAGATAGAACTTTTCAATCCTTATTACAACGAGCTCTCACATGAGGGTCCCTACCATAAGATGCCTTGCAATGTTTTTAGGAAAATGGTATATCCAAGGAGGTGCTCACGGTATGCCTTCCTCATAGTTTGCAATAGTATTTGTATATTCGTACTAAAAGATGCATTGAGGATGAAATACATATAAAGCGTAAAAGTTGGAGAACAAGAAACTAGAAGAGGGTGTATCCATGCTACTCCCCCAAAGAAGTCGACTTTCATTTGCTAGGTTCTACTGCTAAACAATTATTTGGAACTTGTTAACCAGCCTTTCCTAGCACTCGCAAGAGATGCGTGACGAGGAAACATTCAATTCTCAAAGTGTTGATTGGGCCTATCACAGGGACGATCAATGCAGAATTGTGAAGTCGTCCTTTGCTTAAAAAGGTGCTTACCAAATCAGCAACCAGATTTAGAGGCAATCTACCCATAAGTTTGAAGACACTAACCTAGTTTCTCTTGCACATACTTGACTTGAGGCCCATGACCCACTAAAACTTGATTCGAGGTCCACGACCTGTGAGCTAGGGATGCCACCCAAATCACGGAGGAGATACGGCAAAGAGAGAGGGATAGAGGGCCAGGCAGGGTGCGGCCGGCACCGCAATGTTCAGGGATTGTGGTGGAGGAGTTGCTAGTGAGGGATTAAGAAAGAAAAGTTAAAAAAAAATTTAAAAAAAAAAATGAGAAAGGACTATGGATGGCGGAGTACGAGCTTCACAAAGTGTCTTCAAACTATGGATCAACTAGATATCAGCACATTTGGTTACCTTCCAATTTTCCTGCTCTACAGGAATTTATTAGATCAACCTATGTATCAGAACATGCAAAACACTATCTCGACGATCCATTTCCTTGAAATCGAAAAGTCAAAAAGAAAAAATCTGGTCTCTTTTGGTGAAGCAATTTGTTCCCATCCTTCTCTTTTGAAGCAACACCCTTCCCTTCACAGAAGTAGCCAAGAATCAGCAGCTCTCCTCCAATGACATTTTCTATCTTCTCCCCCTTTGAAGCACAAGTCTCAGAGCCCCAGCGCTCCCATATGTGACTGTACACAATAGAATCCGAGATATGAAGAAATAGAAGAGATCGCTGAAGGGAAAAAAAATTGAAGGGCCAAGCTCATAAATGGTGATCCTAAATCCCAGCGAATCATGTTTGAGGGATCGTTATTGTCAAACTTTACCAGTCATTGCTATTGTAAACCTAACAACGTTTGAGAAAGGTTTTGAGCAAAGAGAACAGATCATCTCAAAAACCATCAGAAGATAATTCTGACGCCTCCTCAAAATTAAAAGTTTCTATTCCTTACGAGGAACCACTTCATGCAATTTTCACGGGACAATCACATGCAGATGAAGAAGATATGGATCCACAACCCTTAAACCTCGAGCAACAGAGAAAAATCATAGACAAACCCATAATTCTACATTGTCAAGACTGTCTTTCGCATTTGATGATTTTCCATATCATAAGTGACCAGAAAGATTGCAAGAGTTTCATGCCTAGTCCTAGTTAACTACTAAACCCAAGCATCAAAACTTGGCCATTGCGATACTGTCATTTGCCAGCAGATTTACAAAAAGAAAAGAAAAAAAAAACCTCCAAGACTGGCGGACGTCTCTTTTTGAACAGGACCAGATGTCCTTCTTGGTCATGCAAGACTTCAGCCAAGTGATTCGAATTCTACTCCAAATTTTATTGGTAATCCGAGAGACATCAAGGAACTCAAAAGGACGGGGTTCTTTGAAAGAAAGCGTTGTTCCTACAGAAGACAGGATCTTGATAAGTGCTTTAAGAAAATGTCGAAGCTATTTTATGCCATAGGCGCATATGTGAGTCTCAAGCCAGTCTTCCTACTGTCCATCGCAAATCAGCTAGCTACAGCGGCCAGGAGGTATATCCAGATTACAAACAAGAGAGTACTTCAGCGACAATGCGAGAAATCTAGCAAGCAATCCATATTGCCAAAGATGAAACGTGTGTACGAAGAAAGCAATTAAGGATTATTTGCATGATAATAGAAAATTTGATAAAGCTCGCAAGAAGCCGGCCCAGAAATAAAATGGTCAAATAGAGATTCTTCTTGTTCTTGTTCTTGCTCTAGCAAGAAGAAACGACATTTTAAGAAGATTCAATTTAATTTCTAAACGGAGGAAAGGAAAATGGAAATTCCCTAGTAAAAGAAGATCCCCAGGCAAGACCAAAAATGAGAAGTGTCACATGTGGACAGAATGGACACATTGTCAAAAACTAACCTTGGGCAAAAATCGAAGGCACACATGCTGCAGAAAGTTGACAAGAAGATGGCTTTGTTCCTCCAAGAAGATGAACTTGGATCAGTCTTTTCTCTAGAAGATGAAGCTTCTCATAGAAGCATCTTTGCCATTCAAACCTTTCACCAACCAATGATTAGGGGTGTCAATGGTTCGATTGGGTTTGGATTTTTAGGAAATCCAAACTGAACTGAATTGCTAGGGTAAGTAGCTGCACCAAATTGAATCGCGACCCAGTTCGGTTTAGTTCGATTTTTTAGTTTTCCTACTTTTGCCCACTGGAGTTGAACTAAATAAGGGGGTGAGAAAGAAGAGAGCTTTTAAGTTGAGCATTCATTTTTTGTTGATAATTTTGGTTTGGTTAACTAAACCAAAAGAATTGTTTTTTTACATTATCTGAACTAAACTAAAAATGCACGAATTTTCGGTTCAGTTTTGGTTTTGATTTCGGTTTAATCCTGACATCCCTACCAGAGATACTAACTGATCCAGAACAAGATGAAGTAAATGAAGGTTGTATTTTTTGTTCTTAAGATCCTACATGTGACATCTTGACATTTCTTCATTTCCTATTACTATATTAAAAATGATAAATGGTTTGACTGAATTTCTAGACCATGATGGTTGAATTGATCAAACCACAAAGGTACAAATCCGTCTTGACCTTCTGCGGACAAGGAGAAACCGTAGCCTAGCAGATTGTTGCATATTAAAGTAGGCTCAAATTGAACTTTCCATGGTATCTAGTTGTCCGCATCATGCTTGATGGAGATGAGACTTGTGATGTTGGGAAAACAAGAGACGGCGAGGTTGAGTGCATAGCCGCAATCTTAGCTAAAGGAATCCAAGCAGCTGGGAATAAAGAAAAAGAGGTGGAAGTGGGCACAACATTGAGGAGAGGTGATAGGAAATTGGGATTCAAGAAAATAGAAGACGATGGGTAAAGAGATCATGGAGAAGAACAAAAGGCCAAAGATGCATCAACCATTTTTGAAATAGAAATAGGAATAAAGAAAGTGTTGATTTGAATAGAGATGTTAATGAATTTGATGCGTTCTACTCTAGTACCATGTTGAACTTTAGAGATAGAAAGATAATAGCGATTTAATGTTTATGAGAACATGATTGTAATTAGGGTTGCATGGTATCTATTTATAAGAGTAATTAATTACAGTCAGCGAATAGACAGAAACAACATTATAAAAGGACCCATAGTACATATCAATTACATAATGATTCATACGTGCATTACCCTAGGATATGGCTAAAGAAGCCTTATTTACAATCCATCCTAATCTACCGCTACCCACATGGAGTGGCAATTGATATTCGATCATAAGGGGTAAACCTGGATGAGGGATCGCAAGCCTAGTATAGGAGTGATTTTCTAATCCCCGAAGCCAGCATCGGCAAAGAGCTTCTCCCATTCTGTCTCATTCCTCTCTCTTCCTGAGCAAAGGGTCATCACCAACATGTCGAAGAAGAGTTGGGTTTCGATCATCTTTTTGTCACCTTTCGTGTTGTCCATCACCATCTCAATTATAAGCACCCTTTATTTAGGCCCTTGCCCTTGCTTATGGCCTCCTTGCATCGCTTTAGTATCTTCACAGTGTCTTCATCGCTCCAGTCATGGAGTATCCACTGCAAGTCTCTATCATAAATATTATATTAGTCTCTCAATATGTAGATACAATGAGTTAATCTGTTGTATGCTATAGATTTTCTTTGTGAAAGTTGAATGCTAGTATTGCAATCAATGTAGTATCTTCCTCATTATAAAGATAACTACGATGAAAGTCACACTTGCCTTCAATAGCATTGCATCCCCAGGTGGTATCGCCTCAAACATGTCCCCGTCAACACATTTCACGTGGTTACTCCGTTCCGAATTGACTACCACATGTGGAAGATCAAAATTGTGCATTCAATATGCGGAAAGGTGCTCGCTATGGCATGGGCCATTGTTCCGGTACCCCACCCCCCCCCCCTTCCAAAGCGACCAACGAAGTTATTCCATCGAACAACCCTCTGCACTGGTTAACCAACATTCTGCCCACCAGTTGAGCGTCGCTAATCATGCCCTTATTGAAAAAGCAGTTGAGCCTCGGCTCATTATTCGCACATCTCCAAAGTGACATCCCTTGTGCCATTTCGAATGGCATCTGGTCGACAAGGTTGTGGAACCACGTGCTCAAGCTGTCCCAAGGGTTCATCAAAATAGGGTCAAGCATGGTTAGTGCAAACGGGGCAACGCTTGAGGGATTGTCCTTAAGGAGGAGCTCAGACACGCGGTTGAGTACGTGTCTTGACCATCCAGAGCGAGCTTCTTTTGTTCGTAAAATCCGGACTGGACAAGAATGCACATGAGGTGTTCGACACAGTGAGCTCTTGAGGGGTGAATTTGAAGTGTAGAGACTAAGGCGTTGAGGGTCATGGGTTGACCATGGTGGTGGATGGTGTCGGGAATGCCTAATTGAATGGCACATTTTAAGCACGTGGAATTGATGAAGGTGAATATGTGGTTCCATATGTGAGCTTGAGCCTATAGCTGCTCGCTTCCCGTCTCTCCATTCACCATATTCAGGGTACGAAGTTATTATCTTTCTCCTCTATAGTGCAATTTGTCGCTCATAAACTCCGAGAATATAAGAATGGGTGAGTATGGCATGGAAAGTGGGTATGGAGCATCATAATTGGTATACCTTATGTCGGCCAAATAATTGTGCCATGTTCACATGATTCACGTTGGTATAGGAGGCCCCATAACTTTAAAACAGTTAAGGTGCATTGGATTCTCCCTCGCTCTTATACCTTATTTAATAAGGAAAAGCGCCAAAAAAGTTCTAAACATTTTGTTTTTGTGCCGTTTAGTCCTAAACCTTTTTTTAGTGTCGATTTAGTCCTAAACCTTTTTATGTTGTACCAATTCAGTCATTTTGGCCGGAGTTTGTTGACTAGATACCGGCTAGTTGACGTGGCCTAATTGGTGCTAACGTGGACAACTTTAATAATATTTTAATATTTTTGATTTTGATTTTTATTTTGATTCTTTTTCTTTTTCTTTTGATTTTTTTGTGTTTCTTTTTTCTTTTTCTATTTTTCCTCTAGCCGATCGCCGAACCTTGACAATGGGCCAAAGGTGATGGTCGGTGAGGTCGAGGTCAACCTCACCGGCCACCTCGCTAGTGGCCACGAGGGCGGCCTCGCACTGGGCAGCGAGGCTCGCCCTCACCGAATTTGGTGAGGGTCGAGCCTCACCCATGGCCGCTCGAGCGAGTCCCGCCTGCTCGGCGGGAGGAGGTGGCCTTGAGTTGGCCTTGCGCCGAGCTGGCGAGGCTCACCCGTGCCGGCCATGAGCGAGGCTCAACCCTCGACAGATCCGGCGAGGGCGAGCCTCGCCGCCCAGTCCTCGAGGGCGGCCTCGCGCCGGGCGGGCGAGCCTCACCACCTAGCGCGAGGCCGCCCTCACGACCACTAGCGAGGTGGCCGGTGAGGTCAACGTCGACCTTGCCGGCCATTGCCTCTGGCCGGTCGTCGAGATCCGGCGACTAGCTGGAGGAAAAAGAAAAAAAAAGTTTAAAAATATTAAAATATTATTAAAAGTTGTCAACGTCAACAACAATTAGGCCATGTCAGCTGACTGGCATTTAGTCAGCCAAATCCGGCCAAAATTGGTCGGAAATGACTGAATTAGCACAACGAAGTTATTATCTTTCTCCTCTAGCAATTTGTCGCTCATGAACTCCGAGAATATAAGAATGGTGAGTATGGCATGGAAAGTGGGTATGGAGCATCATAATTGGTGTATCTTATGTCGGCCAAATAATTGTGCCATGTTCACATGATTCACGTTGGTATAGGAGGCCCCATAACTTTAAAATAGTTAAATGCAGACAAACGTGTCCTTATCTAGAATTGGATCGCCAATTACTTATAGTAAGCCAATTAAAAAAAAAAAACTATAAGATTTTGCTTGTTTATCTTTTTCTTTTAATTTCAATAAGGGGCAATCCAATACAATTTCCACTATTACTAGCTTGTTCAGTCTTTCCTTCACTAAGTTACATCCACAATAGCAGTTTAATTCAGATATGTTTTGAATTTTTTTGTGTGATATAAGAATATACATACATACATACATACATACATATATATATAATCAATTCTACTAAATAAAATAATGGTCTAATTAAAATGCAGAGAATTATTTATGAATAAATCATTCTATAAAGAACTCATTTTTGTCTATTTTAATCTTAAAGAAGTTCAGTTGATCGCAAATTTAGTCTATTCATCATACAATTGGAGATTAATTAAGATAGGAAGGTTCTTCCTTCAAAAGAAAATCATTAAGTGGAACAGAAAATTTAACACCAATGTGTTTCTCTCTCTATCTTTTTTTTTTTTTTTTTTTTTTTTTTTGCCTAGTCATCTTTGTGTCCTATTGCTGGTGGGGATAGTTACCAAAAAAGTCTTATACTATAATACTTGTGCCAATTCAATTATAAACATTTTAATTGTGCCAATTAAGTCTTAAATACTTTCATATTTTATCAATTAAGTTCATTTAGCCAATCTTAACAAAAAATTACTAACATAGATATTAGCCATTCTTCGCGGCACGACCAATGTTGTAGGGCAATCAATGCCTACATGAACATTTTTATAATATTTAATAAAATTTTGAAATTTTTATTATTTGTTTTATTATTTTTTCTTTTCTTTACTTTTTTTAAACATTTTAATTTGACCAATTTAATTTTAAATATTTTGATAATTTATCAATTTGAATCCTTCCAACCAAAATTGGCCTGAAATCACTAACGTGAACACCGGCCAACCTATATAGCATGGCCGATGGTGTTGACATAAACAAATTTTGCAATTTTTTTTTTTTTGAATTTTTTTTGGCCATCTTCATAAGGATTAAACCGTTTGTTAATTTTACAATAAATAGTAAAAGATACTTAGCGGTTTATTTATACGTCCTTTCTCGATTTTTTAAGTTGGACAATAACTCTTGACACAGTTCAAATGATTTGATTCTTTCCTTACATCTTTCCTTAGAGCCGTAGAAGCCTCCTTCTATAGATATTTAACATTACCAAAATAGCAATTGTATAATAGTAAATACAATCTTTCCATAGCTACGAAATATCGCTCAAATCGGAAATACTACTCATCCGTTCACTTCAAATTCACAATTATAAGTACCACCACAGCAAGATTTTGCTCTTAGAATAATTGGAAGTCTTTTTCTAAGATTTCCTCAAGATATGTATTTCCTTAAGCTTCGGACGGGCAAGTCTTATGGGTGTATTGGGAAATTTGTTCTCCACAGCTGGGGCTCAAACATGATTTTGGAAAGCTCTAAATTCGTCCTTGAGCACGGTTAAGGAGGAGGCAAAGGAAAGGGAAGGGAAGGAGGGAGGGAGTGAGGGAGGGGGGGTTGGGATTTAGGGTTTTTAGATCTTTGAATTGCAGTTATTCTTAATCGCAGAGGATCCAACAACCTTCCTTGATAGGGTTTTTAGATCTTTGAATTGCAGTTATTTTTAATCGCAGAGGATCCAACAACCTTCCTTGATATGTCCCTTCACCATTTCTCTGCCGATAATAAGTTGGGCAGCCTAGTATTCTTTTATTCATCTTTAAGGCGACGCACTTGCCCCACATAGTACAGAATCGACTCTTAGATTCGATGGTGATAAGAGATTCGTCTCATTCATAGGCTATCTTGTATCAATTGTTAGTAAGTGCTCTTTCTTTCTTTAAAAGTTTTTTGGAGTTTTTCTTTTCTTTTTCCTCTTATTTTTCTATTTATATATTGTTTGGTTGAGTTGTGGATCGATCCTTGATGCTGGGGATTGCAGAAGATGGTGACAAACAAGTTGTTAAGATATTGTCCAGCTATGTCAACGTGATTCTCGTTTCTCTACAGGAGTGTCACCAGACTTGGTCAAATTGCAATACGGAGGGAAAATTACCAAAAAAGTCCTAAACCTATTACAATTGTGTCAAATTAGTCCTAAACTTATTTTTCTGACCAGTTGAGTTCTAAACCTTTTATAATTATTCCCGATCAATCCATTCGGCCAAAATTGGCTGGCCGGTCCTGACGTGGCAACCGATCGGCGCCAGCAAGCATTTTTTGATAATATTTTATTTTATTTTTAAATTTTTATTAATTTTTTTCCTTTTTCCTTTTTTTTTTCCCTCCTCCCTCTTCCTCCCTCCTCCCTCCTCCTTCCTTTGGCTTCGATGACCTGCCAGGCTAGCCGGTTGTCGGATTGAGGCGATCGAGGAGGCCTCACCAAATGCAACGACGAGCCCCCCTCGCCAGGCGAGTCGAGTCCTCGCCAAATCCAACAGGGTTTCGGCAAGCCCCCCTCGCTGGCGATTAGAGCTCTTTCCGAGGGTGGTTTTGCTGGCCGGGCAATCCGGTCCGGCGGTGGGTGGGTTGGCTTTTTTGCTTAGGGTTTGGGGGGGGTTGACGTTCTGAGGTTGATCCAGCCCCACAAGGGGCTCATCGGCCCTAACGACTTCGGCGGCGGCGGCAGCGCAGCGGGGGCCCAAGCACCGGGGGGACCCGTGCCTCGTGCTAACCTCCGATCCCAAGCCGCGGCTCCGCTAGACGACCGATCTCCATGAGCACTTCATTGACGCCGTCACCCAACTCGGTGGAGCGAGCGGTGAGTCCCCGCCGAATCGGGCGAGGGCGAGGGCACCCTCACCAAATCCGGCGAGGGGGCTCGCTGTAGTGTCTAGCGAGGGCTCACCCCATCGGATCACCAAAGCTAAAGGAAGGAGGAGGGAGGAGGGAAAAAAAAAAAAAGAGGAAAAAAAGAAAAAGATTAATAAAAAAATTTTAAAATAAAATATTTATTAAAAAACGCTCGTTGGCGCCGGTCGGCTGCCACGTCGTCGGCCGGCCAATATTGGTCGGGTGGACTGATTGGGAATAATTATAAAAAGGTTTAGGACTCAATGGGTCAAAAAAATAAGTTTATAATTGAATTGGTACAATTGCAATAAATTTATGATTTTTTTGATAATTTTCCCCAATACGAATGTATGTTTTGTAGGAGTAGAAGTCGACATAACCCGAAGACTCTCCCGATTGTAATGTTAGGGTGCTTTGTCATTCTAAATGTAATGTCTATAAATTGTTTCCATAAGATTATATAAAACACATATCGAGAAGAGCAAGATAGACATACACCGAGCAGAGAAAACAAGAGCCCCACGCAATTTCGGATCACATTTCATCAGGCCTATCACATGTTGCGTTCACGGAAGAAATCAACGAGATGTTGTGAGGTCAAAACTAGTGGACAAAATAGCCACTTAGTTTTAAACCGTCATAGGCTTTGAGCTCAATATCACTTGTGTCGTAAAGGAAGTTGACCCACATTATTTATTAGGAATCCATAAATTGACGTGAAATTTCGCCATAATCTAACATAAGCGCGACATTCACTTAGAAACCTCCCTCGACTCATCGAAATCGCCAAGTTCAATTCGTCTTCTATACATTTTTACAAGATGTTTTTGTTATGTTTGTCACGTTACATTTAATTTATGCACAGCAAGCAAGGAGCATTTTTACAAGACGTTTTTCTTATGTTTGTCGCCTTACATTTAATTTATGCACGGCAAGCAAGAAGTAAGTGCAATTTATGCCTATAAAACCCTTTCCCCACCTCAACTCATCAATACCCTAAACCAAATCCAAACTCGTTAGTCATTCCCCCTTAACAATGGAATCGGTTGATAATGGAGTGATGAGCGAGAGCGAGATCGTCCAAGCCCAAGCTCACGTATGGACCCATACTTTCAACTCCATCTCCTCCATGTCCCTCAAATGCGCCATCGAACTTGGCATCCCCGACACCCTCCACCACCACGGCCATCCCATGACACTTACCAAGCTCGCCGCCAAGCTGTCGGTCCCCAACTCCAAGGTGACCTTCCTGCGCCGCCTCATGGCGGTCCTTGCCCAAACTGGCTTCGTCTCTCAAGGAAAGTCTGCTGCTATCAATGACCATGAGCAACTAGGGTTAACGTACTCACTCACTCCCATGTCACGTGCGATCCTGAAAGGCGAACCCGGTGGCTTGTCGCCTATGGTGTCGTTCATCCTTGGCCCCGTCATCCAAGATCCATTGCACTGCCTGGGGAAGTGGCTCAAGAGCGAGAGCCCAAGCCCTTGCACGCCCTTCGTCATGAAGCACGGGAAGAGCCTGTGGGAGTACGCGGCCCAGGACGAGGGGCTGAACCGATCCGTGAACGAAGCCATGGCAAGCGACGGGCCAATGATCGCAAGGCTGGTGATGGAGAAACGTGGACGGCAGCTGTTCCAAGGGTTGAGGACGGTGGTCGACGTCGGAGGAGGGAGTGGAGGGTTGGCGAGGGAGGCGGCAGAGGCGTTTCCACAAGTGGAGTGGATGGTGCTCGATCTGCCGCACGTGGTGGCCGGCTTGGAGGGGACGAGGAACTTGAAGTTTGTGGGTGGTGACATGTTTAACGCTGTTCCTTCGGCGGATGCTGTTTTGCTCAAGGTCCGTACGAAAGAGATTTTATTTTATTTCTTCCTTAGTCACATTGCAAGTGCATGAAGCTTCACGCATTCTTTTTGTTCCGGTATCTAAACTTTTTATTTGTTTAATCAAATACCTAACTCTTTTAAGATGACTCAGTACAAGGTCTTCGCTAAATACATGGAAGGAAAATGCCCGCATTAAATATTTAAGTTGGTCACTATATTGAAAAAGAAAAAATTCAGGTACTCGATCGAGAAAGTGATAAGACCTCAGTTACTTATGGGGTCGTTAGCATTCAAAAGAAATGCAAACGAAACTTTAATTTACTTTTGACCTAATGAGAAAGTACATTTTGACCCCAATCTTACATGAATAGATTACTGGATGGTGATACTACTTAATCTATTGACTAAGATTCTCAATGAGGACAAATAAAGAGGCAACATATCAAATCAACTATAAACTATGAAGGCTACTTAATCATATACAAACTTTTCATTAATTAACTTAATTAATTCCACTAAATTGAGAGGGTTCGTATGCTATTGTGGGTCTCAATATATGAACACGTTCCTCTTTCTTTCTTCGTTTTTAGTTGTCAAGCAATGGTACTAAGTGCTATCTTGGCTTTCTAGTTTTTTTTTTTGTTTTACTTTCCACCTTTGAGATTTTTTTTTCTTTTTTACATTTGAAACGTGATTTTTTTTTTCATACAATCTTTAATTAAAAAATTACACATATAAGCCTTTAATTTCTTTTTTCATCATGCCAAATTATTCCTATAATTCTTGGAAGTTAGAATAATATTTTAAGTTTGATAGCAAAATCCACAAGCAAACCTTCTTCTTAAAATTTATGTAACATTATCATATCAAGATTCACTAATTTCAAATCAAATTCCATCAAATGTGCATGCACTTTTCCAATCTTCAGCAGAATACTTTAGGCTCATAGGCAAATCCTCTTTCTCTTGTAAGCGGGAGTGCCGAATGATACATATATTCTAAGATATGCATATCTACATCTATCTATCAGTGGATATTACATGATTGGAGCGATGAAGAGAGTGTGAAGATACTGAAGAGGTGTAAAGAAGCCGTTTTGAGCAATGGTAAGAAGGGAAAGGTGATTATAATAGATATAGTGATCGGTGATGAGTCCAAGGAAGACGAAGCATCAATGGGGATTAAGCTTTGCTTTGACATGTTGATGATGACGGTTGTCCAAGGCAAAGAGAGGAATGAGAAAGAATGGGCTAACCTCTTTCAGGAGGCTGGTTTCACTGAATACAGAATCACTCCTTTGGAGGGTTTTAGATCTCTCATTGAGGTTTATCCTTGATGATTGAGATTAATCAAAGTAATAAGTGCCCTTGACATCAAGGGTGGTTTGATTAATGTGGTTGCAATTTCTCCTCTTCTTCTTTTCCTTCTTTTAGCGTGATTTAATAGATGTGTCTTTAATTTGCAGGTCTATCATAAAAGGAATTGTGCTTGAATTTGTGTGTATTAGTACATTTCTAAATAAGAAGATTTATTCACTTATATCTTTTTTATAAGATGTAAATATTTTTACTAGACAAGGGTCGTTGATCTTTCTAAGTGATGTGATTATAGTATTACATTGAATCATACATAACGCATATAACTTTTTGTTCATAGAAGCCATTCTATTTTGGTTGAAATGGGTAGTTCTAAATTTATGTATATGCCGATGGTTCTTTATGGTACCTCGATCCTGTTTCTTTACCTCATATCTAACTTAAATAAAACCTACCTAATGATTAAATTAAAGAAAAACACATCTTTCATGGGTACCCCTATTTTATGATAGGATCTTGGGTTGGTTTACATTCCTATGTTTTGTCTTTAAAATCCACTTATCTTGAGATTGATCACCACTTTGCATCACTAGACATTGGGGCATAATTACCCGGTAGTAGTGAAATTAAAGCCGTACCCAATGGATATGTAGAGGGGAATAGTCACAAAAACCAATTAGAAACAAGCAGCTTTTGATCAGGCATGAATATGTCCGTATTTACCCGATTAAAGAATGGAAAATTGATGTTGTTAATTGTACTAATCAATGTACTACATTGCTTTTTCACTCTCTCTCTCTCTCTCTCGCTCGTCACTTTTGCTCCTCACTCGCTACTCTCTTAAGGAGAGAGATCGACCATAGAGCACGAAAGGTCCCTCCACACCATCGGTCTCTACATGTCTCAGGCGATAAAATATTGGATGGACGGGGCTCTGATTTCTGATTCTAGTATGGCATCGTACGAGTCCACTCATCGGACGACACATGTCACTGACACCACGGAACGGGACTCCATTTGCAAAATATTCAATTCTCTCTCCTGCTGGGTCCCACTAGAAACCTTTTCCTCCCGGTTAATTTGAAAAATTCGGCTTTCTCTCTCTCTCTAAGAAAATATTAGTTGGGCCCCACAGCAGATCCTTCTCTCTCACAGTTAATTTGAGTGAAGTGTGGGACTTTCTCTCTCCATTTCTCCGTTCGACTCTCGCCCGTTCGCTCTGCCCTTCGCTTGCTACGACGGATGATGGAGCCTACCGTCCAAAGAACCACGCTGCCGCCGCCGCCGCCGCTTCCGCGTCCGCCTCGTCAGCCGCCGCTGCATCCGAGCTGCAGCTAATATTTTCTCGCTCGTTCCGCTCGTTCGTCGCGCTGCTCCTTCTCCTACGGACGACGGAGCCTGCCGCCGCGCTTCGGAAGGCGAAGGCGGAGGTGGAGTGGTCCATCAGCCGGCCGTGGCGTGGTTCAGGCGGCCCTTTGAGTTTCTGAGTGGAAAGTGGCAAACTCATGGGCAGTGGTTTCTTGCGTCGATGAGCTGGCCTAGGTGCAACCAAAAGATTCAACCCAAAAAAGGAAAGGTGAAGATTCTGGAGTCGCCTCACTGGCACAACAAAACCAGATCAACAAAATGGGTTAGTCTTCCGGTACTCGTCGCCGCGCGCATGAATCGGAGCCCTACCTAGAGAGGTTCTTTTTCTAACAATTCGTCGTTTTCCGGTTGACTCTAGTTATTTCTCGGCGGTTCTTTATAGCGCTCACTTTAGGTGATTTCCAGTTTTTGCAGAATTCGCGTTGAATTTGAATAAGAAAATGCCGTCGATTGTTTGTGGCTTGCTTCGGATTGTGATGAACTCGGAGAAGGTTTTTCACAACGCTCGGTTGTTTCTCTTTCTATTTTCTGGCTGCTTGTTACATTGAGAATGAGAAAGTTGTGTGGGGCGATTACAGAGTTGCAAGGACGTGAAGGATCTTTGTCTGTTGTTAAGAGGCAGCCGTTGTTTAAAAGTTGTAATCTTCTGCTTCAAGAAATAAGTTTCTTGACAGTTGTGTTCGACGATCTCCATTCGTGACATTTTGAATAGGAATACTCAGCCGCGGTTTCAGTTCATTAAGCTGAATAGGCAAAGCGCAGGTTTGCCGCCTCGTTTTTCCAGGGTTTCAGATACTATGCTATGCCTTACTAGCAAATGAGACTTTTCTCTTGGCATTTCTAGTCATCTGTTCATGCTTCATACATGTTTTACGGTATATGGTGCGATATGACACAGATTTTGATGCAATTGAGCTAGTAATAGCCTGCCTAGTTTGGGATATCATGAATGGTGATAATTGGATGGCCTTTACATTATGATGTTCTTTAGCAAATGAGTGTCAGGTAACGCATTGCATGTTATTTTATGATTAGCAGATAATTTGGTAGAGAATCTGCTTGGAGATTTTGAGTATGAAGTTCAGCTTCCATATTTGTTGACCATAATGCGGCGCAAGAAGTTAATGGAATTTGGTTCTACAATCCACATGAATGCAAGGATGTTGCAAATCTCTTTACTACGTAAAGTATCATTTTTTGTTTGTTTCCTATACCAGTTAAATTTCTATTGTGATCAAAATTTTTAGGATGAAATAGCAATGCAGATGAAGGGATGGATAATCAAAGTAACGTCAAATAACATTTGTTAGCCAAATAGATGTGGGTTTAAAAGAAAAGGTACTTTATTGAAATGATGTCATTAAAAAATAAGCTGGCCCAGCAAATTGGACTAGGTTAAGGGGATACCAGCCTCGAGATTAATATAGCATGTGAAACTGGCAATAAGTGAGAACTTGTACCTGTTTGGCCATCTGCTGCACAGATTATCCATTCAACTATCAAGCCTGATTTATTAATTTTGGCTCTAGGGTGAGGCTATTCTGTCCTAGATGTTCATTTTAAGACCTATTTACCTATCAGCACAGGATTCTGGAGGGGTTTCTGGGTAAGCTGCACTACTGGCTAACTTACTGATCGATGATATCTAGTTTGCTTTCATCTAGAAAGTATATAGGGAGAAATTGCTGAGAAAGGACTTTTAATCTTAGGTGGGAAACGTGGTTTGACTTTGATTTTACCTTAGACAGTAGTTACTGTAATAAGCAGCTACTGCTGCTTGATTTAACCAGTGCTTAGAGTAGGATAAACAATTATTTCTCTTATTTAGTTATGCACACTAATTGGGGATTGTGTTTGTAATATTTCTAGACCAGCAAAAATAATTATGGAATGATCGTCTTGCTTTTTAGTGGGTTTTCCATGTGGAGATGTCCTGAACATTTGACGTCAGTATTTGCTATTTGGTGGAGCTTTTTAATATGGATTATGTAATGATCGTCTTGCTTTTGTTGAGTATGGACAAGCGGCATTGGAACATTGCTATTTAAAAGGAATGGCTTACCTTTAACACTTTTCACTTTTCCCAGGATACTCAGTGCATATTCAAAGGTGCACTCAAAATCAAAGCCTTCAACCAAAAGGTAATGATGATTCAAGCCTTTGAAGTAAAATGAATGTTGGATGAACGTCTGTGCCTATAAGTTATTGTCTACACCGACACATAGTAATTCTAAGGAAAACAGAGTTTATATTTAGTTGCAAAAACTGCAGGCACCTCATGCAAAAGACTTTGGAAGTAAGAGTAAGTTCAGGCTGCCTGAGAAATATGCTTGTTGTATTGCTAATGGGAATCACGGATTAGAGTACTGACCAAGTCTAAAGCTAGGAAAAACTTGCAATGATAAACTCTCCAGGGGTCTTTTCTTATAAGTTCTCTTTAGATGTTGTGTATCTATTTCCTTGTGAAGTCTTGAATTGGCCTATGGGACAAATAAAAGTTGACATTAATTTGTCTCTAATATGATATCTAGTATTTTTACGGTTCTTTGTTTTTTTCAATTGTGGACACTTGTGGATCAGTGAATTTGAGGAACTTGAAGGAGTTTCAAGCTTGTCTGTCTTGGAAATACTGCTAGAGCCATCCCCAACCGCTCCTGCAATTCATTGTCCTGAAGATTCAACAGCATTTATGAACTTCTTCAATGTACAGTTCTTAGTTTACGGTTTCAGTATAGATCCTACTGAAGCATATAAACACGTTATGGATGCAATTGCATGTCGTCTTGCATTTTAAACAAAGAACTATTGGTCTATTATAATGATCTCTCCTTCAAACCTGCAAATTTGTGTTCATGTACCTATAGGCTATTGAGCTTGAGCCATTGAGAACTGTCTGTCCTTTAGTGAGCTAGATATGTTGAATTTTTTCTCCTCACGGTCCTATCATTCGTGATTTAACATTGATGATGTTGTACTAAAAGTTTGAGTAGGTGCTTTCGTCAGATTGAGGCTGATTTACAGGTTGCCAAAACCTTGTTAGTGGCTATTTGGTTTGGCTTTTGGATTATGACACTTGGCTTTTTACTGGTACCTTTAGTTAGATGGTTGACTCCTTTCACACAAAACGCCCAAAATCTTTAAAAAAGAAGATAGACAATTCAAAAGCTTGTGTCATGAATTATACTTAGACATAACTCAAACTCAAAAGATAGCCCATTCTTTCATTTCTTGGTCTATTTTGACATTGCAAACTGTGGTCAATATGCTACAAGAGAGCTTTTGCATTCAAAATGCAACACTTGTAAATATATCCAAATAGGAGGGTCATAAATTGTACTTAGACACAACTCTCCTTACACGTACCCGTTGTTAGGACAGGCTAATATGTCTAGACTTGTCAAAGATATTCGAAGACTTTGCTCTAGGTACTGATGACATTTCATATATGTATTCCCTCTTATCCTTTTGGAATATAACAAAATATTTTAACATATATAAGAGAATATCAAACCACGACAGCCATGTATCGCTTATCATGCAGCAACAAGTCACCATCTCACACCAATCTGCTGGCAAATGCAGCTTCTATGGTTCCTAAATTAGTTTAACTATGAACATTTTATTGACAAGTGACTCGAGAGTTCATAACACATCCACTTCAAAGACAAGAACTGAGAAACTATAGCTGCAATTCCCATTAAACAGATGCAAACAAATTTTCTGTATCAACCGTCAGTAATTCAGACAAGGATTATAAGTGTGTCTTTCTCCCAATTCCTAACATTCTACATGTTTCCGGAACAGTTCATTCAATATATACTGCCCTGAAAATATAAGGGAGGAATTGTACTTTATGCGACAATTTATAAGAGAGGAGCATATGAGGATGAATTCCGTTTATTTGGCTGGAGAAGCTAGTGAGCCATCACAAGTTGCTCCTCAAAATTGGGGTTGGTTCAGGCAAGCCAAGAAAGGATGATAGCACTGGTGAACAGCATCAAGACTAGTCATGTTCTGCAATGAACTGATTATTGGTGACAATCATGCAACTTCTTTAAATCAGTTTGTGGAGTCACGGCTGTAGTACTAGTATAGTGTCTTTGCCAGTATACGGTGAAGCAGCTCGCAAGGGAATGTACGAAGCAAAGTCCATGCCAAGTCAAGAGTGATAAATATTGCAGGTGTCGTAGGCCTCTTGCGTCACAAATTTCCTATCAAACTTTTCAAGGAACTCCAGATAAAGCTGATATATCACGAAAAGAGAATCACGTAAAATTACTTCAGAATATCTAGTGGAAGACAAAAAATAGGAAGAGGAGGAGAAAATCGAATTAGGAGAATCCAAATGGTTTGCATGAGACAGAGACAGAGAGAGAGAGACTCAAAAGATAGAGCTTCCTCTCCAACCACGGCTTTCATAGCTTGAACATCTTTCCCAATTGCATAATTTGCATATAGTTGCAGAAAAACCGGTAAAAGTTTAATACCAATTGCCATCATTTCAATAAAGACTAAACTATCTATTTCACAAGGAAATACCCGGTTGGAGACATCAGCATGATCTCTACGCGTCATTCCCTCGCCTATCTCTGCAAGGTAAAGGGTACAGATCAAACACCAGAATAAAATCCAAAGGGAAATGGGAAGTTTTAAATGTAGTAAAAAAGGTCTTACTTTCATCAGTGGCGAAAGTGATGGAAACACATTGATGGGAGGATATATCCGTTTCAGAAAAGAAATAATGTATAAACAATGATCTTATAAGTAGTCAAGCCTTCAAGATAAAGCTAAGCACCATTCGGTATAGTCAGAAAGATTACTTTCCATCCATACAACCAGAGTATTTAGCAAAGTAATTAATGAAGTGATCTATCACATAAGTAGTAAATGTAATGGAACATAATATGGTCCAATTATGTCTGCCACTAAACTAGCTCATTCATTTCTCATATAATAGAAGCATGTAAATCACCTCATAAAATGGTTACTTCCATGCACCGAAGTACGTGTCTCTTTAGGTGTACAAAAGCTATAGAACGATTATACAACTCTCGAATGCGTCGTCGTTGTCCCGTAGAGTGGTATAATCGTTCTACAGCTTTATAAGAGACCAATTTTTCTTTGTTTAAAATGCAAGACAACATGCAACTGCATCCAAAATGTTTTGCATGAGGTGCCTACAGTTTTCGCAACTAAATATAAACTATGCTTTCCTTAGAATAATTATGTGTCAGTGTAGACAATAACTTAACAGGCACAGACGTTCATCCAACATTCATTTTACTTCAAAGGCTTGAATCATCAATTACCTTTTGGTTGGAGGCTTTGTTTTTTAGGGCACCTTTGAATACGCGCTGAGTATCCTAGGAAAAGTAAAAAGTGTTAGGAAGGTCATTCTTGCTAATTAGCAATGCTCCAATGCTGCTTATCCATACTCAACAAAAGCAAGACGATCATTCCATAATCCACATTAAAAAGCTCCGCCAAACAACAAATACTGACATAAATGTTCAGGACATCTCCACATGAAAAACCCACTACAAAGCAAGACGATCATTCCATAATTATTTTTGCTGGTCTAGAAATATTACAAGCACAATCCCCAATTAGTATGCATGCCTAAATAAGAGAAAGAGTTGTTTGTCCTACTCTAAGCACTGGTTAAATCAAGCAGTAGTAACTGCTAAATTATCACAGTAACTGCCATCTAAGGTAAAATCAAAGTCAAACCATGTTTCCCTCCTAAGATTCAAAGTTCTTTCTTAGCAATTTCTCCCTATATACTTTCTAGATGAAAGCAAACTAAATATCATCGATCAATAAGTCAGTCAGTGGTGCGGCTTACCCAGAAACCCTTCCAGAATCCATCAAAGAAGGAGCAGCGCAATGAAGGTATATTCAAAACATATTCTGGAGCTGGAGATAATGCCTCCTCAGATAAAAATTGACGAGAGTTCCCTTGATCACCCGAAACTTCACTTGAGAGTAGATTTTCACAAAACGGAAAAATATCCTCATGGAAGAAAACATCCCTGCTTACAAAGAATTCACCTGTGGAAGGTTCAAAGACACGGTATCTCTTTTTTATATTTGGATACCTCATAAATATACAACGCCAGGCACGGGGACCCATTTTGTTCTGAGGGCCCACTGTAATGACGTAGCATAAACAACCAAAAATCTGCAGGTGACTCGGTTTTGGCTTCTTTTCAAAAAGCATCTCGAAAGGGGTTCATCCATCAAGGACTCGAGTGGGCATGCGATTGATCAGGTAAGCAGCCGTGACCACACAGTCTTCCCAAAAAGTTTCTGGAATGGAGACTTGAAATTTAAGTGCACTTGCAACTTCCAAAATATGTCGATGTTTGCGTTCCACTACCCCATTTTGCTATGAGGTGTGGGTGTAGGAACTCTCATGTAGAATGCCATGAGATGAGAAGAGGGAAGCACAATCATTGTTGAAAAATTCTTTCCCATTATCAGTACGAATGCACTGAATAGATTTCCCAAATTGATTCTTTGATAAAGAAATGAATAATTTTAAATGAGAAAAAACTTGATGTTTGGACTGCATCGAAAAAACCCATGTGGCAAGAGAGTAATTGTCCACAATCGTCAAGAAGAAACGAGACCCGTCTCGATGTGGAGTATGATAAGGTCCCCAAACATCAACATGGATTAATAAAAAAAATATCATTGGCACGAGTCTTACTGAGGGGAGAGGGAACGCATGACTATTTTGCAAGCGGACAAATGTGACATTGAGGATAAGGAAATGAAGCACCGTGGCCCATTCTAGAATGTATAAGAAAATTTTTATCATTGGTAGTCGCGTTACACAATAATTGTTTATTCAAGGGAATGCATGGGAAATCTAAAGTTCTTGGAAAGCTGGTCCAGAAAAATAGTCCTTCAGAAAGACTACTCAAGCTCATCAGTTTGCCAGTTGAAATGACTTGAAACAAACAAGCATCAGAATAAAAGATGACTTGACATGAATTTTCTTTGCAAACTTTAGAGGCGGAAATGAGGTTGAACAGGAATTTAGGGACATAAAGGACATTTTGTAGAGTGATTTGAGGACTATTTACTGGGCCTGTCATTGTGACATGAGTAACACTTCCATTTGGTAGTCGCATAGAAATGGGCAAGTTAATTTTTCATGGATAACAGAAAAGAAACCTTTATCACAAACAATGTGGTCACTGGCCTCTGAATCAACTATCCACGCATTTTTTGAAATAGAATTAATCAGGCAATGAGAAATACCTAAGAAATTCCCCCCTTTGTTGGAAGTGTCCAACTTTTGTAATGCTTGCATAAGTTATTGATATTGTCCATATGTGATGGGCCGATTGGCATTGGGACCCGTTAGTTTGGTGACCTAGTAAGTAGCTAAAATTTCTTTTTCCTTCTTTCCTTTCTCTCCGGGTTTACCATGTAATTTCCAACAATTATCGATAATGTGATGCGGATGTTTGCAATATTCACAAAATAATTTACCTTTTCCCTTTGATTGCTGCCCAAAATTCTTGGATGACATGGCAAAAATCTGACTGTTGGATCCTTTAATTTCGCTGCCATATCCACCATCCGATTCTAATGTGAAATTAGCCGGCCGTGAGCCATCCGATCATTGGGCGCGATCTTAGCTGTCCGTCCCTTGCCTTTTAAAGGGTTTTGTTTCAACAAACCCTAATGCCGCAGCGAACTATGAGCGCAATAGCGTCGATGCCTTTCGTGTACTCCGACAAAGCAAGCCGTTGGCTTTCTTCTTGAACGGCCAACTGGTATATCCTTCCAAGCGGTGGTACTGGATCCATTGCCAAGATTTGAGAACAAAACACCAAGTAAGAATCATTCAAAATCATAAGGAATCCGGTTGCTTTCTCCCTTTCCTTCATCAATTTGTACTGCCGTAACGTTGTCTTGGGTCCCTCGAGCTTTTCCTCATAAGGAATCCGGTTGCTTTCTCCCTTTCCTTCATCAATTTGTACTGCTGTAACGTTGTCTCGGGTCCCTCGAGCTTTTCCTCCGCTACCTCCTGTTCATTCCAAAGAGCTAACAGCTTGTTGAAACACATCGCAATAGACATGTTTCCTTGCTTCAGATCTGAGAGTGCCTAGGTGAGCGAGAAGATGTTTGCTCAATCCAACTTGCCGTACATCTCCTTAATGTTGTCCCACATATTTTTTGCGTCCTCTGTGAGAGGTAAGCCAGCTGCTACTTTAGGGGAAATACAATTCCCAATCCACATTCTCACAAGTTGATTGTACTTTTTCCATTGTCGTATCATCCTTTCGTCCGTCAAGATTGGAATGGTCCCATCGATAAAACCTTCTTTATCCTTCGTGACGAGAGCTCGCCAAAGTTCTTGTGCCCAAATCGAGTAGTATTCTGATCCAGTCAATTGGAGAGTGATTAGGCGAATTTCTGGTCCCTCGGCTGTGGAGACGAGTAGGGGGTCGCCTTGCTCCGAGCGACTAGTCATGGCCGAGATTGAATACGGGAAGAAACCAAGCAAGGGAAACAGGTAGGGATTTCCACCCATACCCGGATTACTCGACTCAGTTGTTTGTCCCGCATTGTGAAAACTCAACCCAATTGTTTGCCCTGCACTGTGAAAACCAGCACCCGCATCTCCTGACCCGGTCAATTGCCCCGCAAGGAAGGATCCCGTCCCAGTGGTTGGACTTGCCCCGTTCGCTGCTGGCAGGCCACCACTGGACCGGGTGCTATTCTCGTGGGTTTGATTCCCTAACCATGAGGCGTTTAGGGTTGGCCCATAATACCAAGGATTGGGCTACATCTGAATGAGCAGCCACTGAAATAGTTGGCCCATAAAGGGTTGCCCCAGATTTGGCTGGGCCTGTGGTGAAGGCCATTGCATATGTTGGGCTTGGATGGGCTGCTCTCGGCTTCCAACAACTCCAGCAAGTGGGTTCAAGGTACTGTTTTGAACATCCGAGACCTCTGGCGCTATCTCTTCTGAGACGCGTTCTTTAGAAGCCGATGGCTGATTCTGAGTCATAGTAATGGTAAAAAAAACTTTCTCGCTTTGTGGTTTCAAGTGATTGATTCCTAGCCGAAGTGTTAATGCTGGTGTGCCCTTTGTTACAAGAACAGGGAAGACGGCAGGAAATCAATCAATGAAGAAGGCGGAAGCTAAATCAGGAGCACAACTGCTCTGATACCATGAAAGGAAACGAGGAAGACAAAAAAGGAGCAAGAAGAACAGATTTTAGGGGAAGATTTTCTGTATTTCATTTCATTGAATTTGAAAGTGTACAAAACTTTGTAATTATAGTACATGATGTATACAAACAAAGGGAAAGAAAATAATAAAAGATACCCACTGGTGGGTAGCTGTGCTGGTTGGGCTCTACTACCTCAACACTAAGGGAATGAGTTCGAATCTCCACGTTGCTAACACGTCTTAAGTAGGGGGTCATGGTGATGAGGTCCTGTGCTAGCCTCCCTCCAAGTATAGACGGTAGTCTCCGTTGGGCCTGTCGAGCCTGTAGAGGCCATGAGCACTCTAAGGTGTGCCGGGCCGGATCCTAGATATCAAAAAAACAAAAAAAAAAATGAAGGGAAAAAAAATATCCCAATAATCAAATCTAATCTTTAATTGATATAATAAATCAATCTAAATCTGAATGGATATTGCACATCTTGAGCATATCTTCCAACAGATCTTACAATGTGTCGTAATCAAAATATATTTATATCCTAACATTGCGTGCATAGGAAAGGAAGTAATCTAATATAACAAGATAAGTTATCCTAGTCTATAGAGAGAATTAGCTATCCAAAGATATAACCAAATAAAGTCTTCGAATATTATTGACGCATGAGAATATCGAGTTTGCAAATAAAGTCTTAGAATCCTGTTGACGCAACAATAGATGCAAGAAGCATTAGCACTGAAGTGCACATACTCCTACTAGGTGTGAAAGCCGATCATTAGGCAAAATTCAACAACATTTGTTGTGGGGCGCCAATACTATCAAATGTTGCACTGACTTCTGATTAGCTTGGGCAGCACCAATTTGGCAATACCTTCCAAATTTGTGGTAATTCTTGACTAACATTGGCTGCATCAAAAGGGATGGGATCGTATTTTGTGCAGGAGGTGCGGTTTCTACATTTTCAATCGCATGTAAGCACCAGCGTCAAACAAAAACAAGTGGAACATGTATACAGTCATGTCAACATGGGTCCAGCTACATCGACCAGAGAATCGAATGACACGAAATGCGAGGTATGCATACTCAAAATTTCTTAAAGATCACCTAACTCTGAAATACCAAGTTAGAACCAAAAATAAGGAAAGTATCGCTGTAAAAATGGACATAATGCGTTGATTAATGGGGACCTCTATAAAAACAACGGGCACAAAAAAAGAGAGAACATAATATAACAAAGAAATTAGCTATCATAACCTAATAAGGACTAGCTATCATAGTATATTGCGATACAATAATACCTCTTACATCTAATAATATCTCTAAAAGTTTTATTAGGAATAATTTTATCATTACATAATAAGTATTACATAACATCAACATTAAAGACCAATAAATCATACGTTGTAAAAATAAAGCTTTAAACTAAATGAACTGGGACAGGATCATAAAGACAACGTACTAAATAGCGTGACAAATTCTTATTATTAGGTACTTGACATTAATTGCTCATGTAAACTTTCAGTTACAATCCGCGCGTTCCTCAGTAAAACAAATGACGTGGAAACCTATCTTTTTTACTCCCTAGGATTACTCTTAAAATCGAAATTTCAGCGTTTCTCCATCCGAACGCCCGAATTACCTCCAAACTTAATCCGATCTTATCTCCTCCAGACAAAAAATGGACAGGGCTTACAACGGAGAGACGAGCGAGAGCGAGACCTTCCGAGCCCACGCTCACGTATGGCGCCACGCTTTCAACTTCATCTCCTCCATGTCCCTCAAATGCGCCGTCGAGCTCGGCGTCCCCGACGCCCTCCACCGCCGTGGCCATCCTGCGACTCTCCCTGAGCTTGCCGCAGCACTGTCGGTCCCCACCTCCAAGACTACCTTCCTCGGCCGCCTCGTGGCCGTCCTCGTCCACATGGGCTTCCTCTCCCGCCAAAAGGCCGACCCCGAAAGCAATGGAATGTCGGAACACGAGGCCGACGAGCTAGGTTTTGAGTATTCGCTAACTCCGGCTTCATGTGCGATTGTGAAGGGCCAGCCCTTGGACTTGTCTCCGATCGTGATGCTCACACTTGACCCGATATTCGTCGACCCATTTCACTGCATGAGCGAGTGGCTCAAGAGCGACAGCGAGACTGGCTCGCCCTCGCTGCGGACGCCCTTACACATGAAGCACGGGAAGAGCATGTCGGAGATCAAGGCTCAAGACAAGAAGTTCAACCAGCGGATGAACAGGGCGATGGCGAGCGACGGGCCAGTGATGGCGAGGTTGATAATGGACAAGTGTGGGGGGCGGCTTTTTGAGGGGCTGAGGACGGCGGTAGATGTTGGGGGAGGGACCGGAGGGTTGGCGAGGGAGCTGGCGGAGGCGTTCCCAGAGATGGAGTGGACGGTGCTCGATCTGCCGCGGGTGGTGGCCGGCTTGGAAAGGACGAGGAATTTAAAGTACGTGGGTGGCGACATGTTTGAGGCTGTTCCTCGGGCGGACGCTGTTTTGCTCAAGGTGTGAGATATTTTATTTGTAAGAAAATATGAAAAAGAACTTGCTTACATAAATTAATGGGTTTAGTGTTTTTTTTTCTTTTATATGTTGGTGCTTGGATATGATATCTTTTTGCCATAATTGCTTGGAAATAGTCCCTAATTGAACAATTGATATTTCGACTTATTTTTTAAATTGATAATAATACTACGTTTGTAGTTCGTCTTTAATTAGTTCCATGTTTGACGCTACAATATGTCTGATAAATTATGCAGTGGGTATTACACGATTGGAGCGACGAAGAGAGCGTAAAAATACTAAAGCGATGTAAAGAAGCAATCACGAGCAATGGCAAGACAGGGAAAGTGATAATCGTAGAAGCAGTGATTGGAGATGGGCCGGCGGAAGGTGAGACGATGAAGCTCTTCTATGACATGATTATGATGGTGGGTACGACGGGCAAAGAGAGGAACGAGAAAGAGTGGGCAAAACTCCTTCGTGAAGCTAGTTTTAGTGACTATAAGATTACTCCTTTGGCGGGTTTTAGATCTCTCATTGAGGCTTACACTTGATGCTTCATAAGAAATGAAATCATTCGGTGCCTTGACATCGATCCTGGTCTCTTGCATCATTTTATGAGTCAATTTTTCAGATCAGTTCAGATAATATTCTCATACATGGATACATTTCTGTGTTGGAGGCTAAATTAAAGATCCCAAATGGTCAGTAGAAATTAAAGAGAATAATTAAAGATTAGTGACTGTAAACATAATCAGATCGACATCATTGAAAATGACCTGATAGTTTTGGTCAATGACAAGCTAACAGACAATTTATTGTTCTATAACTTGTACTACATGGCTCACTTGATTTTCATGAAATGGAAAATGCAATAGGAAAACATCAGCTAAAGATAGATACCTCCCAAAGACAGACTCCTCAGTAGATGGCCCAAATATATCAACTGATATCGGTCAAAATTTCACCGTTCGCTGCGTATGAAACTGTTTGACCAGAATCAGATAATGATCCAGGATCTGCACCAGCCTGCAAAGAAGTGAACTCTTGGGCTTGTTTCCCAATTTATCACTGTTTAAACTTAAATTTTAACTAATATTTATATTTAAGTTGTTAAAAAAATTAGGTGCCAATTTGGCCCTCCCAAAAATATTTCCATTAAATCACGTAGATATTAGTATTATTTGCGTTGACTTGTTTTATTTTTATTTTTCATTTTCCTTTATTTCGGATAAGTAAAAAAATTAAAAGGGTTTTATTATAAAATAAAATTAAAAAAAAAAAAGCAAAATAGCCTGGGGCTGGGCTTGACCCCAGCTCCTTATCTCTTTTTACTTCACCGAGGGCCGAGCCCATTCCCACCTACTCTTTCCCTTGCGCGCCGCCCCCCCTTGTCTTCTTCCTCCCTCCTTCCCATGCAAGCCACGAGCGTCGGAGACATAGGAAGAGGAACAAGAGTAGACCGACGATGGAGGGGACGTCTCGCAAGCGTCATCAATGCTGCCGAATAAAGCAACACGAGATCAAGCAAGCAACCCGGATGGAGGGCCGTCATCTTCAATGCCAAGCAGGCCTTCGCGGAAGAGAAAGGTGACGCCGGTTTGGCTGAAGTCTCGAGCACTTTTTTTTGCTACCCATAAAATCTAAAATGTACTAAACAATGTTCGTGGTGAGGCGATACTGGGTCAAATGATTCAATCTAACTTCATTTGATTGGGGTTGTATGGAAAACTGAAGCGGTTTCTAGCAATAACTGAGCCTAGAGGGAAAAAGAACCAAAAAAGTTTTAAACCTATTGCTTGAGTATCAATTTAGTCATAAACTTTTCAATTGACCAATTTAGTTCTAAATCTTTTCACATTAATATCAATTCGGTCCATCCAGTTAATTTAAGCCAAAAATTGGTGACGTGGACGCCACTGATCCTATGTGGCATCACTGGTGCTAATGTGGACATTTTAAAATCATTTTTAAATAATTTTTCGATTTCTTATTTTTTTTTAAAAAAATCCTTTTTCTTTCTTTTTCCTATTCTTTTTCTTTGGCCTGTGGGTAGGGACCAACCATAGGTGGGGGCCGGCGAGGGCGTTGTGGCCCTCGTGCCAGGGCAAGGGCGGCTGTTCCCAAATCAAGCAAGGGGCAAGGGCTCGACCCTTGCCACCTGGGCATGGGTGACCCTCGTCAAATCTAGCAGGGGTAGGGCGATGAGGGTCAAGCCCTCACCCACACTACAAGGGTCTTGCCCTTGCCAGATTAGGCGAGAGCCATGATGCACTCACCAATCCCTCTTCTATGGTCGATCGCTGGCCATAGCCAATACCCGCCACAGGCCAAAGAAAAAGAATGGGAAAAAAGGAAAAATAAGGAAAAAGAAAAATAATTAAAACATAAAAAATTATTTTTAAATTATTTTAAAAAAAATGTCCACGTCAACACTAGAGATGCCACGTAGGATCCCAGGTGTTTACGCCATCAATTTCCAGCCTAAATTGGCCGAATGAACTAAATTGATACTAACGTGAAAAATTTTATGACTAAATTGATCCAATTGAAAAGTTTATGACTGAATTAGTACAAATGCCATAAGTTTATGACTTTTTTTGTACTTTTCCCGAGCTTGGAGCATGAGGATGAAGAATGTATCTCCAGCCTTAGTAAAGTTCCGGTAAAGGATTATTAGGAGTAGCAAAAAATTTCAGCACAACAGCTATAGTTAAGAGAGAGACAAATGATGATAAGCCAAAGGATCAAACAATGTGTGACTGAGGATAATGGTATGCAACACACTGGTTGGAATTTCTTTAAACAGGTACGATTCTAGTCAAGTCGATTCATTACGAGATTTGCCGTTTCTCTATCGCAGGAGGGAGGAGGAGATACACATAACATGGAAGTGCGACAAATTTTAAGACACTTAGGATTACCTGCAATGCAAATTAAATCCATTAAACTGTTAGCTGAAACTGCTTCAGATTGAGACCAAGAACAATTTTCGCAGAGCTAAGATGCTTCCTGTTTGCTTGGAAAAATATTGCGCAACTCATCATTGAATTTCCCTCAAAATGGGAACACAAAACCTCATAAAAATAGCCAAATTGCTCTATGCAAACCGTGGTGCTAAATTTATCTATAACAATACGAGCTTTAAATAGTAGTTTGATGGGCATTGGAAATTAAAAAATATTTAATCATTAGGTTCATTAGAATTTGGCGCAATAATTGGCTTCATTATAAGATGCTAATTACATATAATTCAAGCAGATACAACTCTAACGTAGAGAAACGTGAATAGCAATGCAATCCTAGAACCATATTCAAATGTTTGCTAAATAGGAAATGCAAAAATGTAGTGTTCACATTTTGTCGAGGGTCAAATTTCCAAGGATAGCGATGAATTTGATCCCTCAAATTTAAAATCCGTGATTAACAACGTTCGAACTATAGAAGTGTGAGTTGTCATTGTCGCTTTAACTTTTACCATACGCCTATTGCCATTCTTTAAATTATAGAAAAAAAGTCTTTCCTGGTTGCCTCAGGGTTAACTTGGTCGATTCACGGTTCCCATTTTTTTTCTCTTTGATCGCATGAAATCCAAGTCCGCTTCCAGCAGCAACTAGAACCACTGGCTATCTCACCTCAACTACCAATTCTCCTGTTCGAAGATTTCCTAAATGATTGCCAAGATTGAGGGCGGGCGAAAGAAAATGAAAATATTTTGTCAAGCTTTTTATAGATTGTTCAACTGATGAATTAATGTATCGTGATTGGATCAGAAGGGATATGTCTAAGTAGCGTGACAAATTCTTTTTTTATATTTGATATAAATTGCTTATTTAAAGACTTGGTTATAACCAGTCGTGTTACTCATTGAAATGAATATCGTGTAAAGCTTATCTTTTCTCCCTAGTATTATTCTTAAAATTGAAGACCACGCGTTTTATATCCTGCTTTTGCCGAGTCCCGCACGTTACGTTCACTGCGTAAGATATGGTTTGCATTATATAAGGAGTTCAAGTTATTGTGCTTATTACGATTACCAAGTGACGGAATGATAACGCCGAAGGTGGTGACCATTGCCAAGTGACGGATAAACACAGGACCGTCAATGTGCATGTATCACTATGCGTAATACCATAGGATATGAGAGAAAATAATTTCTTTTCTCATTTTCGAAACACTGTTTTTCTTATATAATGAGAGAAAATAATTTCTTTTGTCGACTTGATTTCCTTTTTCTGTATTTTTTTTTTTTTTTTTAATTCTAAGTGTCGGCTAATTTTGCATGGGGAGGGTCTCCGCGGTGACATAACCGGGGCCATTGCCGCCGCAAATGGTGTGGGAACAAAGCAAGAGAGCATCATGGTCATAAGGGGTTGTAATGAGAATTTATAAATAAATAAAAAATCATCATACAAACAATCATTTGATTAATAAATCAATTTCACATAGTGACGAGTTATTTATGTCTATTATCTTTCTTTATTTGATATCATAATTAGTGGTTCAAATTCGATGTTTCCTACTATGTATAAGAGATAATATCTTGAGGTAAGTATCATTCCAGGATAAAACCTGGAACTGGAAAACTGAACCGATGGGATCCTATATGATTCTAGGTTTCGAAGTATGCAGGATAAATTCTTAATTTCAAAAATTGGAGAACTTGTTTTGACGAATAGGTTCAAAGTTCTAGATAAATGGAACCCATAACCCGAAACATGGAATCTCAAATAAGTTTTTGTGTTTTTCTTGGTTTATATCTTCACGTAATCTTACGGTGTTCTGTGGCAACCAATGATGAGTTTATAATATAAAACCACTAATATGAGTTTCCATTTTATGATTGAGACTTTTACTAACATATTCTTGTCAAAATAGAAGTTGTGATTAGCCGAATAATAATAGGTAATAGTCATTAAAAGTGATAATTCATTGCAATCGTCTGATTAATAATACAGGTAAAATCTAAGTAAATCTTAGAACCAACTTTAGAACTTGTGATAGGGTATATTTTAAGTTCCAAAGTGTGCAGGGTAGATTTTAGGTTTCAAGTGAAATCTATATATAATTTAAAACTGCTCACCCCTCGTAATATCACCAATTGTCTTAATATAATCTTTATAAAATGAAAACCGTCCATGTATTTTTTTTTTTTTTTATATTCAAAGTATATTAAGGTTTTTGCTACTAGTCCTTCCGTTAAATTGCTAAGATTGAATAACATCGGCAATGCTGTTAAAGAGAATAGGCTAGGGTCACCGGCCCTCACTTTACACTAATGAGTTCCAGATTGTGACGGTAGTAGGTGTTGAGAATGAATTGCTGGTGCGATCAGGGGTATGAAGCCTTAATCGCGACGATTTGATTTCTAAAACAAGAATGGTCCCAATTAGGATTTATAAAAAAAAAAAAACTATACGGTGTGGAACTTTCGAATTTGGTCATCTTGGGAGCCTTTTGAATATCTTTTTTCCCATCAAAAAAATCCCTTGTGAACGGCAAATAATGTTCTTTCCGATTTTGTACTTTGACAAGAAATTCTTGCGCTTCGCATCTGTAACAAAATAACATTGGGATTGGCCAAAAACTTCAGCATAACAGCTATAGTTAAGAGAGAGAGAGAGACGAATGATGATAAGGCAAGGATCAAACAATGTGTGACTGAGGATATAACGGTATGCAACACACTGGTTCGATATTTTGAAACGGGTAAAATTCTAGTCAATTCTATACATTACGAGATTCACCGTTTTTCTACCGCAGGAGGAGGAGATAAACATGACTCGGAAGTGCGACATATGTTAAGACTCTAAGGATTAGCTGCAACTTAAATCTCAATACACAGTTAGCGGAACCTGCTTCAGATTGAGACCAAGAAAAATCTTCGCAGAGCTAAGATGCTCCCTGTTGCTTGGAAATGCGCAATTCATCATTGACTTCCCCCAAGCAGATAATAAGAACAAGCCCAAGAGGAGCTGTAATTTCTTCGTATCCTTCCTTCATTGTCCTAACAAATCTAGGAATGCTTCTCAAAGTGCCAACACAATGCCTAATAAAAATAGCCAACTTGATCTATGCAAACCATCACGCTAAATTGTGAGGTTTTGTGTGAGCATTGTCAACTATTTTAAAAATTTAAGCTATTAGATAAATTAGTGGTTTATTATTTAAATATTCCAATACTTTTCATCACACTTAATTTGGTCTTTTGTCCAATACTAATCATGGAAATTTAATTAGGGGGCAAATAGGTCCTAAAAAGATTTTAACTCAGGAGTTCTAGCTTTAATATCATATGAGATTTTATAAGAACAACCAACTATTCTAAAAAGTTAAATTATTAGATAAAAGCATGGTTTACTATATAAATATTCTAACATATATTAATACAAGCTTTAAATAACATTTTGATGGGCATTAGAACATTAAAGAATATGCAAATATTAGCTTCATTTAAATTTGGTGCAGTAATAGCTTCATTATAATATACCAATGTCATATAATTCGAATGGATACAACTCTGTTAGGTAGTCTTGGGCCTCTTGTCCCAAAAGCTGGTTCAAAAAGTAAAACTTTCCTTCGTACTTATAGAGCGATCATCAGCCCATTCCATAACTGATGTGGGATAAACTCCAACAATCTTCCAACAATCTCCCCCTCACAGATCTAGCTCTATGTCGAAGACCAAACAACCTGTATTTCTCCCCCTCACACTTCCGGCTTTGAATTGGAGTCGCAACAATTTGTATCTCTTGTGTGACTATTTGGTTCAAACTTATTATTAACTTCAACTTTGATCTTGAATGGTCTTGAATCTATCTCACTCGAAAAACTAACTCAAAGGGTGAGGTTTCTTTTTCTCACACTTATAAACTGTTTCACAACCGATGTAAGATAAACTCCAACAAACTCCAACATGGAGAAACGTGAATAGTAATGCAATCCTAAAACTATATTGAAGTTTGCTAAAAACGAAATGCAAAAATGTACTATAAACATTTTGTCGAGGGTCAAATTTCTATCGTTATCAACGAATTTGATCCCTTCAATTTATGAAATGTGAATCATGCGGGTTGTCACTTTCACTTCAATTTATGAAATGTGAATCATGTGGGTTGTCACTTTCACTTCAATTTATGAAATGTGAATCATGTGGGTTGTCACTAATATTACATTGTACATAAATAGTGCAAGAAGGAAAAAGTTAAATAGGAAAAGTAATATACATGTATCGGAGTTTCCTATTTACTAATAATTACTAGAATCAATTATGTACAGAATCGATTCTAAGATCTTCCAACACTTGTGAACGGCAAATAATGTTCTTTCCGATTTTGTACTTTGACAAGAAATTCTTCCGTTTCGCATCTGTAACAAAATAACATTGGGATTGGCCAAAAACTTCAGCATAACAGCTATAGTTAAGAGAGAGAGAGAGAGAGAGACGAATGATGATAAGGCAAGGATCAAACAATGTGTGACTAAGGATATAACGGTATGCAACACACTGGTTCGATATTTTGAAACGGGTAAAATTCTAGTCAATTCTATACATTACGAGATTCACCGTTTTTCCGGCTTTGAATTGGAGTCGCAACAATTTGTATCTCTTGTGTGACTATTTGGTTCAAACTTATTATTAACTTCAACTTTGATCTTGAATGGTCTTGAATCTATCTCACTCGAAAAACTAACTCAAAGGGTGAGGTTTTTTTTTTCTCACACTTATAAACTGTTTCACAACTGATGTAAGATGAACTCCAACAAACTCCAACATGGAGAAACGTGAATAGTAATGCAATCCTAAAACTATATTGAAGTTTGCTAAAAACGAAATGCAAAAATGTACTGTAAACATTTTGTCGAGGGTCAAATTTCTAACGTTATCAATGAATTTGATCCCTTCAATTTATGAAATGTGAATCATGCAGGTTGTCACTTTCACTTCAATTAATGAAATGTGAACCATGTGGGTTGTCACTTTCACTTCAATTTATGAAATGTGAATCATGTGGGTTGTCACTTTCATTCGGGGTGACTCCAACCACATTTTGTTCGAAGCTCCGACCCCGTGATGACATGACCGGGGCAAAGTGTACCTCTTCCGCTTGATTTTCGCTTTGAGTCGACAACTCCCTTTGATGAGTGGTAATACTCGATCACAAGGGCATAGACACAGCATTGAGAGCGCTGCATATCAAACTGCAATAACTTTGTATTTATCGTACTATTATCATGCAAATAATTTCCAAATATGTCGAATGTGAAGAACGTGATATATCTTCCTGCAATGAACTGGGCTTTTGTTGTCCGGTATCTAACTTCAAATTTTAGAAAAAAGTATTTCATGGTGGCCCCAGGGTTACCTTGGGTTCATTTACGGTTCCCATCTTTCGTCACTTCGATTGACTAAAATCCATGTCCCCTTCCTGGAGCACTAGCTATCTTACTTCAATTACCCATTCTTTTGTTCGAAGCTTTCCTCAATGGCTGGCATTAAAGAGTGATGGCGGGCAGAGACAATGAAAATACTCCGTCAAGCTTTCCAAAGATTGCTCAGCTGATGTATTAACGTATCGAGAGTGGATTAGAAAGAACAGAGTATGTCCAAGTAGCATGACAAATTCTTATTCGGTATTTGATATAAACTGTTTATTTAAAAACTCGATTACAACCCATCATGTTACTCATTAAAATGAATATTGTGTAAAACCTATCCTTTGTCGCTAGCTTTACTCTTAAAATTGAAGAAAATACATGTCATATCCTGCTTTTGTAGAGTCCCTCACGTTACGTTCAGTTCGTACAATATGGTTCGCATTATATAAGGAGTTCAAGTTATTGTGCTTATCAAACCATCTCATTAAGCACGATAACTCCAACTTGATCCAATCTTTGTCCCTCCTAACAACAATGGACGCGGCAAATAGCGGAGAGATGAGCGAGAGCGAGATCTTCCGAGCTTACGCTCACGTATGGACCCACACTTTCAACTTCATCTCCTCCATGTCCCTCAAATGCGCCATAGAGCTCGGCATCCCCGACACCCTCCACCGCTGCGGCCACCCCATGACCCTCCCTGACCTTGCCACGGCGTTGTCTGTCCCGACCTCCAAGGCAGCCTTCCTTGGCCGCCTCGTGGCCGTCCTCGTGCACACCGGCTTCCTCTCCTGCCAGAAGCTCGCCCCTGGAAACAACCAAATATCAGAAGACATGGCCGACGAACTTGGGTTTGAGTATTCTCTCACTCCAGCTTCACGTGTCATCGTGAAGGGCCAACCCTGGGACATGTCGCCGATCGCAATGGTGATGCTCAACTCATTATTAGTGGAACCATTTCACTGCTTGAGCGAGTGGCTCAAGAGCGACAGCGAGGTTGGCCCATCGTCGTTGCGGACACCCTTCGACATGAAGCATGGGAAGGGCCTGTGGGAGTACGCGAGCCAGGACGAGAAGCTCAACCGGTGCCTCAACAAGGGGATGGCGAGTGATGGGCCGATGATGGCGAGGCTTATAATGGACAAGTGTGGGAGGCGGCTGTTTGAGGGGCTGAGGACGGTGGTCGACGTGGCGGGAGGCATCGGAGGGCTGGCGAGGGAGCTGGCAAAGGCTTTCCCGGAGATGGAGTGGACAGTACTCGACCTGGTGCACGTGGTGGCCAGCATGGAAGGGACGAGGAATTTGAAGTATGTTGGTGGTGACATGTTTGAGGCTATACCTCCGGCGGACGCCATTTTGCTCAAGGTTGGAGAGATTTTATTTGGTAGAAAATAATATATATACACACACGCGCGGAGAAAATTATTCAATCAATTAATTTAGTTTTGTTTCAATTTTATCAATTTAATCCTAAACATATATGTGAAATACTAATGAAATACTTCTAATAATCAAAACTCACTAATGTGGTGCTCCAGTCATCATCAACTGTCCTATGTAACACACCATCATGTCAACAATTTCCAACGGAAATTTGAAACTCACTGATGTGGCGGTCCAGTCATTACCAACTGTCCTACGTAACACACTATCACATCAACGATTTCCAGCGGAAATTGGTTGGAAGGAATACATTGAAATTTCATGCAAAATTTTGGATTAAATTTAGCAAAATTGAAAAATATAAAACCAAATTAGTATTCATATAATAGGTTTAGAACTGGTTGGACAATATAACTAGCTTATATGAATTATTGTGCTAAGTATTTTTTTTTTTTTATTGGTGCTTGGATATGATTTCTTTCTGCCATAATTGTTTGTTTCTAGTAATTCAATTTTGAATAGTGCAGTCAATAAAAGTGACATCCTGTCACTACTATGCTAATTAGAATTACTCGGTATGTATTTATGAATGATTAATTATGCAGTGGATATTACACGACTGGAGCGACGAAGAGAGCGTGAAAATATTGAAGCGGTGTAAGGAAGCGATCACGAGCACTGGCGAGATGGGAAAAGTGATGATAGTAGAGATAGTGATAGGAGATGAACTGGAGGAATTCCATACCACGAAGCTCTTCTATGACATGATGCTAATGGGGTGTCTCACAGGCAAGGAGAGGAACGAAAAGGAATGGGCGAAGCTCTTTCGCGAAGCTGGTTTTAGTGACTATAAGATTACTCCTTTGGCGGGTTTTAGATCTCTCATTGAGGTTTATCCTTGATGATTGAGATTAATTGGAGTAACTGGTGCCGGGATATCAAGCATGGTTTTTATTGGTGTGGTTGCGTTGCAATTTTCCTTTCTTTTTTCTTCTTTTTTAACGTGATTTAAGAGTAGTGTCTTTAGTTTGTTTGGTCTACCATTCAAGGAAACCTGACCTTGAATATCTATCTATCACTGGATTGTGCTTGAATATGGGTGTAAACTAAGTACGTTTCTAAATAAAAAAGATATACCGTGCATGATATTTAAGTACGAGACGTTGATGTTTCTGAGTGATGTGTTTATAACATTACATTGAATCCTTTCAAGTTACGTAGGTTGTCTAAGTCAATTGCTTATAGAAGTCATTCTATTACCGTCGATATGGACATCGGAAATGATTGGCTAACCTTACTGTTAGCTTGGAAAACAAACGGTGAACCCTCCACCACACATTTTCTATGAGAGGGAGAAAGAACTCTGTTTTGCTTGGCAATTTCCACAGGCCTGTGCCGGAGAAAGAAAACTTTTGTAAGATCGTCATGCTACATGGGAAGTTAATTGGGTACATAAAGACACGACTCTTAAATCATGCTAAAAAAAGAAACTAAATCATGTGTGGAAATTGGGTTTAAGAGTCCTGTCTTTAGTTCGAAAATCATCTTTTAAAGGTAAGTCTATATAATTGGGTTTATCGAACTCACTTAATAAACAAAATACTTAGAAACGATCTATATAGATATATCTAGTGCACCCAAGTGTTAACTCCTAGCCCGAACCGCTGTCATCTTGAATTGACCTTAATCCAATTGTCGCGAATGCTTGGCGATAGCCTTCGATGCCAAGCATAGGGAGCTACGTGAAAGAGAGAGAGAAAGAGCTGTGGTACCTTGATTTTGTTTTTTTGTCTCGTATCTAACTCCAATATGAGCCACTTAATGATTAAATCATAGAAAAAAAAATCTTTCATTGATACCCCTAGGTTGTGACTGGATCTTGGCATGGTTCACATTCTCATGTTTTGTGAGTTCGCTAAAAAAGAAACTAAATCGCGTGAGTTCGATAAACCCAATTATAGAAAGTTACTTTCCAAAATTAATAGCGTTACATATGGTTTTCAAACCAAAATCCTAAACCTTTCAATTTTAAACTTATGTCAATTTAGTTTTAAACATTTTTAATTTTGTCAATTTTACCTTGACTTTTTGATGACTTGCTAGTATAGTTTATCTAACATGGATGCCGCTATCTTATGTGGCATGCACAATATTAACGTGGTCATTTTTATAATTTTTTAAATATTTTTTTGTTATCTTGGCCTGCAGAGTGAGGGCTTGCGATCCCTCACAAGCTGCTAGTGAGAGTCACAGCCCTTCCCTAGGTCCTAATCGCCTACAAGCCTCAGATCCCAAGTTTTCCACACAAAAGAAAAAAATGATTTCATTATGAGTTATTATTTTGAAAGATCTGAGGCTTCCTTGTTGACAAAGCTTTTAGTATAATTCTTCCCGGTTATTCATTGACAAATTTGAAGAGAATTTGCCTTTGCATATGCATCCAGTCTATATAATTGGGTTTATCAAGCTTACTTAATTCAAAAAACTTGGAAACGATCGATATAGATATATATAGTGCAACCAAGTGTTAAGTCCTAGTCCAAACCGCTGCCATCTCAAATCAACCTTAATCCAATTGTCGGGAATGCTTGGCAATAGCCTTCAATGCCAAGCATAGGGAGCTTGAGAGAGAGAGAGAGAGAGAGAGAGAGAGAGATGGGGTAGCTTGATTTTGTTTTTTTGTCTCGCATCTAACTCCAATATAAGCCACTTAATGATTAAAACATAGAAAAAAAAAAATCTTTTATTGATACCCCTGGGTTGTGATAGGATCTTGGCATGGTTTACATTCCCATGTTTTGTTCCTTTTATTAAAGAATTTATCCAAAATTTTAAACCTATTATACATTTTTTTTCATATTTTATCAATTGAGTTCATTCGACAAAATTTATTGAAGTGAATGTTAGTCATTCTACATGACACGACCAACTTAACATGGACAATTTTTAAAATATTTTAACTTTTTTCGTCCGTTTTATTTTTGAATATTCCCTTTATTTTCTTTTCGTGTCTTCTCTTTCTTTTCTTTTTTTCCTTTTTTTTGCCCTTTTTCTCTTCTTTTCTTGATTTTTTTCTCTTTTTTTCTTTTTTCCTCTGCTGGACACTGCCAAAGCCTCACCTGGGCAAGAGAGGGCAATCCTCGCCCTCACCGACCTCAATGCTCTCTACAACCCACGACGACAAGCTCCAGCTTACTTGTAGCGACGTAGCCCTGTTCCAGCGCAACCTCCAGCTTTGCCACCTCGCCGTACTGCGTTAAAAAATAAACAAATTCCGTCGTCCGGCGAACCCTCCAGCAGCAAGTTCCAGCATCTACAGCGAAGTCCAGTGATTTTTGTTTTCCTTACCTTCCGAGAGCATCCCCAGGGAAGCCAGCAACTTTGAACGACTACCGACGACTATTCGGCTGAAGTAAGCCATATCGACGAGATCCCAGGTGTCCGGCGAATTTCTGGAAAGTCTTCGGCCTCGCCCCTACCAAGCGAACGCTACAGAGCAAGCGACCTCCGGCCGCGACCTCCTACAGTCAGTCAATCCCTATTGCATTGACGGGCTTACACCAAAATCAGCGGCATTCCAATACCGTAAGCCCCCTTACCGCAAGCAGCCCTTCAACGGTGAAACCTTGCTGCCGATCTTGGCGAGCCCACTGTTGTCAGCCACTGTGAATCTCGCCGTCGGTGGTCATCCTCACCTGAGGCTGTCGACCTCTGCCAATAATGGACGAGGTCTAGCGCACAGAAAAAGGGAAATGGAGAAAAGAAAAAAAGAAAAAAAAAAAAAGAAAGAAGAGAAAGTGGAAAAAAAAAAAAAGAAAAAGAAAAAATATAATTCAAAAAATATTAAAATATTATTAAAAATTACCCACATTAGAAAGACTGTGCCGTGCCACGTAGTCAATAACTATGATTACTGGTTATCTCATGTCAATTAGCAATTATCGTGTTCAAAGATTTCCGAAATGATTGAAGCTAGAAAATGAAGATTTTCATCGGGATTTTAAAAGATTGTTTAGTTGATCTATTAAGGCGATCGTTGCATTGTTTAAAAGAACTTATAAGCCAGGCTTAGTCAAATAGACTGAGGTGCAACTTCTGAATTCTATATGACCTGCGCACCGCAGTAAGAGAACTTTGCGAGTTAGAAGTGAAAATTAAAATATATATATATATATATATATATATATATATATATATTCCTTATGCTCTATAATGTCTTACAATTAGGGGGTGTTTGTATCCGGACAATGGGCACAAAAAACGAAGTAATCTAACGGCACAAGAACACTAAATATCCCCGATCTGACAAGGAAATTACTTATCCTATGATATAACGAAATTTTGGTTGATATCCCTATAATATAACATTGAGTTTGCAAATATTGTTTATGAATACTATTGATACTTGAAAAAAAAAGAAAATAGATGCAAGAAGCACTAATAATTAAGTGCAAGCACTCCCACTCAGTGTGTAAGCCGGTCATTACACAAAATAGATACGAATGTAATCACATCAAATAAATTATCAAGTTGTTGATTGCCAATACCATCAAAAGTTGTACGAACTTTTAACTAACTTTGGTAGCACCAAATTTCCAATACCATGAAAAGTTGCCCTAATTCGTGACTAACTTGGGCAGCATCGCATCAGATAAGGCACAAGTCTACACTTCCAATCATGTGTAAGCATGAGTCTTACATGAAACAAACGAAACATATACTAAATATTGTCAATACAGGATGTGAAGTGACAACATCTTTGAATCGAGTAAAGATTGAACTAATGAAAAGTTAACAAATTACCATAAGATCACATTGCTAGAACACAGTCAAATGAGACAAACAATGTTGAGGATTGATATCGAGAAAGGGATATTAGTAGTAATTGAAAACGAGATTCGAGATATGCTTTAGGTATGCTATTGGTGTGCACTCGGGTGTAATTTCCTCAAGATTGCTTAGCTCTAATACCAAGTTAGAACCAAAATAAGAAAAAGGTTGTTGTATTGCTGAACGAATATAAAGTGTTACAATCAACGCGTATTTGTACAGGGAAAAAATAACCTAAGTCTAGCTGTCCTAATCCAACATAGAAAGCAGCTATATTACTGTCACGGATCAGAGATTTCAAGGTCCTCCAAACCAAGGAAATAGGCCAAGATAGCCCACGATTGGGCCCAAAGAACCATGAAACCAAGAAACTTCTTGTATATAGGGTTTCCTAAGAGACTTTAGAATATTTCAAGGGTTTAATAGGTGACGTATACTTGTAATTAATAGGTAAGTTGTAAGCATATAGATTGGATCTTCACCTTTAAATTGAAAGTGAATTAACGATCGTAAAAAGACATGGACTGTGTATAAATAAGAATACCCACCCTCCCCTCATTTTGATTATCCTAGAACTAAACAATGTAAAGTATTCTCGAGAATTTCTTCCTCTAAACACTTTTCTCTCTCTGACATAAGGATATCACAAAATATCAAATAGTACTCCCAATGTCTAACAATTTCTCAGAAAATATTCTTCAACTTTGTGCAACTTGAAGTTTTTCAAGTTGTAATTGAATTATTTTATCATACTACACAAAAATATCACATAACATCAATTTTAAAGACCAATCAAACCTAAGTTAAAAATAAAGCTAAGTAAAGACAGGATCATATATAAAATGTATTAATTGATGTGACAAATACTTATTAGGTACTTGATTTAAAATAGATCATTTTGAATGCTCGGTTATAATGTCTCGTGTTATTGAATAAAAAAAATTGTGGAAACGTATCTTTTCTCGTTAGTAATAACTCTTAATCCAATCTTTACTCCTCTTGACGACGATGGACGCGGCTAATAATGAAGAGATGAGCAAGAGAGAGAGAGAGAGAGAGAGAGAGAGAGCGAGATCTTCAGAGCCCACGTTCACGTATGGAGCCACACTTTTCAACTTCATCTCCTCCACGTCCCTCAAATGTGCCATCGAGCTCAGCATCCTCGGCGCCCTCCACGGCCGCAGCCACCCCATGACCCTCCCTGAGCTTGCCACAGCATTGTCCGTCCTGGCTTCCAAGGCAGGCTTCTTCGGCCGTTTCTTGGCCGTCCTCGTGCACACTGGCTTCCTCTCCTGGTGGAAACTCGCCTCTGAAAAAAAACCAAGTATCAGAGGACAAGGCCGAGGAACCAGGGCTTGAGTATTCTCTCACTCCAGCTGCGATTGCGAAGGGCCAATCCTTGAACTTGTCGCCAATCATACTGCTCACGCTTGATCTGATATTCATCGAACCATTTCACTACATGAGCGAGTGGCTCAAGAGCGATAGCGAGAATGGCTCGTCGTCCTCATGGTACGAGATGTTTTATCTGTAAGAAAGTACGAAAAAGAATAGCTAGATTATTTTTTGTTGATGCAAGTATATTTTGTTGGTACTCCTATGTGATTTCTTTGTGCCATAATTGTTTGAAAATAGTCCACCTTTTGTTCTTCTTTAATTAATTTTCGAGTAATGGTGCCCTTCGCAAATGCATGGTCATGATAGTACAACCAATCATATTTGAAATCCATGTGGTAAAATAGCTATTAAATCGTTGATGTATAAATTGATATGATGAATTGTAACTAGATCATTGATGTATAAATTGGTATGACAAATTGTAACTAAATCATATTCAACGCTCTCTTAAGAGTCTCTTGCGTCACTCTGTGAGTCAATTTTATAAATCACTTTTAACGATGCCTACCAATATTCTTATAGATAGTTTCATTTCAATGTTGGCGGCCAGATGGAGGATTCCAAATGGTCAGTAGAATTTAATCTTGCTCCCAATTTATCACTCCTGATGAAAAAAAACGAAGAAGCGAAGGACAAGTTCAGACCGATGATATTTTCCAAAAAATGTGTACAATAATATTTTCCAGAAACGTTAAGTGCTCCCGACACTTAAAAGAAAATCAATCCTCAGCTGTTGAAACAGAACTAAAATTCAAGATTCATTCGGAACCGGGCACAATCTAATGAGTCATGGCTGCTGCTTCACTGCATAAATGATGCGGTCGTCTTCTAGACCAATAGACACAGTTGAGCAAGAATTTGGTGTAAATACTTCCACAACACGCAAAGCACGAAGTAATATCTCAACGAACGAAACAGTAGCTTCAAGTATAACCTTAGCAAAGTATTCATACAAAAGGGATCCAGACATACCGGCTTGCCTTAACTGAAGCCAACACATTAAACAGCAAAAACAAATTTTGTAATTCATTTGTGCATTTGTCCTTGTCATCACGTAAACATTAAACAGAGCCCACAGAAGGGCAAGATGGAGACTTGGAGTCTCGAGCATCATTTTCTACACATCAATGTAAGATGTACTAAACAATGTTTGTCATGAGGTGACACTGGGTCAGATGATTCAATCTAACTTCATTTGATCGGGGTTGTAGGGACAACTGAAGCTGTTTCTGGAGATAAGTGAGCCAGGAGCATCAGGATGAAGCATGCATCTCCAGCTTCAGCAAAGTTCCAATTTCGATCCTCGACAAGAAATTCTCCCACGTCACATCTGTAACAAAATAACATCAGAGAGGCAAAAATTTCAGGACAATAGCTATAGTTAAGTGAGAGACAAATGATGATAAGGCAAAGGATCTAACGATATGTGACCGAGATTTGATGGTATGCAACACACTGGTTCAATTTTTCGAAACAAGCACAATTCTAGTCAAGTCTATACATTACAAGATCTGCCGTTTCTCTACCGCAGGAGGAGGATATGAAACGACATGGAAGCGAGACATATGTTAACAATCTTAAGGGTTAGCTGCACTTAAATCCAAATAGACCGTTAGTTGAAACTGCTTCAGATTGAGCCTGCAAAAAATTTCCGCAGAGCTAAGATGCTCCCTGTTGCTTGGAAAAAGAAATCCGCAACTCATCATTGAGTTTCCCCAAGCAAATGATAAGAACAAGCCCATGATTAAAACTCCAGGGAGCTGTCGTTTGTTCTTATCTTCCTTCATTGTCCTAATAAACTCAAGAATGCCTCTCAAATGCCAACTCCAACCTCATAAAAATAGCTAAAATGCTCTCTATATGAGCCGTGGTGCTGAATTTATCACTATTGATACAAGCCTTAAACAATAGTTTGATGGGCATTGGAACATTAAAAAAAAAAAAACATGCAATTATTAGCTTCATTAGAACTTGGTACAATTTATGGAACTCAGAGGAATGAGTGTCTAACAGAGCTAACATTTCAGTTCAGTCTTAGGAAGCCAAAAGGCTAGTCAGTGCAGTTTTGCCTATCAATATCCAAGAAGAAAGATATTCAGGCTTTGCACAGTAGGAAAGTGCAGACATATGATGATAGAGACAAATAGAAGCATGTGCAAAAGCAATTCAGACAGCATCAAAGGAAGACAAATAGACAATGACCACAAATATGTCCAATATGATTATTCCAACTTGGTAAAGTTTAAAGAAGAAACAATGAAAGATAACGAATGTGAGTGCTCTAAGGTCCTGATTAACAGATTTTCTATCTTAACAGGCCAACATAGTGAATAATTGTTCTGGGTCCACAGAACTTTCCTAATCTAGATGTTTAAAGGCCAGGTGATCACCAAAATCAAGCTCCAATTATACAAGATGTGGTCATGGAATTTTGCACACCTTTGAAAAGATTCAAATGAAAGCCAAACCAATAGTGAAGTCAAGCTAAATATAAATTCTCTACATTTTATTTGGTTTTATGCCACATATCACATCGTCGATGATACTTTGCCAAATGAAACACCATGGTATCAAATTACAGCAACACCATGCGCCTACCCATAATTAAAATTTCTCTTCCGTCCTTCACAAGATTACACATAATAGAAGAACCTGAGTAAGCACTGTGTATGCACCTCCGCTGACCATGCATCTTCAAAGAGCAATAGCACATGGCACATCAAGCAAAGAGATCATTTTTGCCAATAGGCAATGGGAATTCCCAGTTTAGAATGAACAAAACAAGAAAAGAAGTCTTGACTCAATGACAGATTAACGATTTGGAAGATTGTCATGCCAACTATCGCACCCGTAAGGGGCGAATATAGGAAAGATTATCTTTGTTCCTCTACCTAAGTCTCTACAACTAATGTGGTCCTACTCCGAACATTAAGAGATTGAAAAAGCACAACCGCTCAAACTTACTTTAGAAGTATGACAGGTCGACAAAAAAATTAGACGTCACACCGTTCTACATTCGCTTCGCTGTCCTAGCTTCCTGTCTTAGAAAGGAACAAACAATAGGTAATTATTTTAAACATTCTTTCATCCACCCTAGATGTTTACCCAAAACCCCTTTCCAAGTAACCTGGCTCATCAAACAAACCAACCAACCGCAACATGTTTCACTATTCTCATGCTAACATACACATCTCTAAGACTGCTTGCCGCATCAAGATCATCAATTCGATGTGGAAACCATATCAAATGAACCCATCAAGTAAAATTCGAATCATCTCGCAGCCACAAGACAAGATTGACAAATGGATCGGACCCAGACTCAACCCGAATCTCAAAAAATGAAAACAACCCACGAGAGTACAAAGCAAAACCAACAAAAAACGGAGATTAAAATAAAAAAATAGAACTTCATGTTGAGGATCATTACCATCCGCTCGAACTCGGCCTACTCCCAAACGAGCTCGCCCGGTTCAGATCCGCCTCGCCGCCCCTCCTCACCGCGTCGTACCCACCCGATTTGGGCCGCCCATCCTCTTCGTACCGGCCAGGAGATCCGTAATACCCCTGCTGCCTCGGGACCGGCTCTCCTCCCCGAAAGCCGCCCTGCTTCTGGACGTCCGGTCCGGGCCTCTTCTCCCTCCCCGCGAACCCCGGCCTGAGGTGCGGCGGGACGAACTTGTCCGGCTTCGGCGACGTCACGGCGAACGAGACCTCCCTGTCCCTCTCCAGCGCCGGGGCCGGAGAGGAGGGGAGCGGCGCCGCCGAGGGGCCGGCCCCGGTTCGACCGAGCGGGCGGAGGGAGATGGGGTCCGAGTCCGGCTCGGGCCGGTTCTGGACAGGGTGAGGAGGCGACGGGTCCGGCTGAGGAGGAGGAAGGGCGGCGGCGGCGGCGGCGGCGACGGGTTTGGGCGCGGGGGTGGGGGTGGGGGCGGACGCGGGTCGGGTCAGGACGAGCATGCGGCCATGGGTGAGGTGGCCCTTGTAGGGGCTGCTGCTGGCGGCGAGGCCATTATGAGGGGATGTTGCAGAGGCATAGGAAGAAGAAGGGGAGGGCCTGGAAGAGTGGTTCTTGGTGGGGGTGGCGGAGGAAGAGGAGGAGGAGATCTTCTTCTCGTAGATGTCGTTGAAGTTGATGGAACTGAACTTGTTGCTTCTTGCCATCCACCACCAAAAGCACTCGACACAACACAAGTACAGAGAGAGAGAGAGAGAGAGAGAGAGAGAGACCGAAGGAGAGGAAAGAAGGAAGATGAAGAAGAAGACGACAGAAATTCGTAAGGAGCTGGGTGGGTTTTTGAGGGAGGTGGTGGCGTTGTCTGTGGGCTGCGCTTAGATTGTATTGGGAGCTCAATGATTTCATTTTTAGATCGGCGGTGGGGGCCACTCCGGGCCCCACCCACGGAGCTGCTGCTGCCCTGGCCAGCTCCCATTGGGCCAACAAATCAAATAGTTTCTTCTCCAAACGGGTTTCCTTGTTCCGGTCGTGCTTTTCATCTTCTTCTTCCTCCTCCTCCGATTTGCGAAAGCCAGTTTGAGAGCTCGGCCCGGTGATGGAACTTCGGGAGATCTTGAGGAAGGGCAAAAACCGCGGCGGATCGAGAGAGCGCCGGCGAGGGCCGTCGTCTCTTTTACGCCACTTGTCGAACAATCGATGCGGACGTACTTTAAGGGGGAGAGGGGACCATGTTTTTCCACCTCGACACGCACTAGTTCGCTATGTTTCAAGCCTGTTCTCATCATCATTACGTGGTTCGCTTTCCAATCCCACTACCGCTATTTTAAATATATATGCCTAGAATTTATCTATGGCTTCCGTAGAGATCAATTGCAGGCGATATACTTCTTTTATTAGCATGTTGACTTTTTTTTAACTTTTGAAATCGCTTCGGGCTACCGACCAAAAAGGAGAGAGAGAGAGAGAAATCGCTTTGGGCCTATATCGAGGTTATCCAGCCCAGAGGCTTGGCCTTTGTCGACTGGGCTCCAAATTCGTAACAAGCCTGATACAAGGCCCCAAAATGAATCAAATCGACCTCAACATATGAGAGAGGGAGAGGTTGCGTTTGGCAACCACTTTGCCAAGAATCTTTGAGCCCCTAAAGATCTTTAGGCTAATGTAGGGGTGTTTAGCAAAAAAATTTCAACCCCCATTTGGAGAATGCCAACCTTGTGAAGGCTGAAAGCCTAAGGCAGGTGAGGACCTAGACTTGCCTTAGGCTTTCTACTTTTTCGGCATGCCCACGCGGGTATTGTTCATTTTTTTTTTCTGAAATTGTCCTTACGAACTTTTTGTTTTTCCATTTTTTCCCTTGTGAGGAGACATTGTTCATCTTCTCCGTCGAGGGTGGCTGGTTTGGTTCTTCTTGACTGCGAGGGGCCAGCGACGACTAGAGGGACACTAGCATGGTCGCGACAACTTAGGCTATCATCATCGGAGAGTCGGGCGACCTCTGCGAGTTGCGGCGTTGCGTGACCTTTCATGAGTCGTGGCAACTCAACGACCATGGCGAGGGGCCGCCCCGGCGAGTTGCAGCGCCCCAGATTTGGGTCCTCACGACTCAAATTTGAGTCGCCGCGACCTCAGGCGAGGGTCACGTGGCCCCGGTGACAACTGCTCGGGGTCGTGCAACCATCGACGAGGTTATGCAACCTAGGCGCGGCCCTCACGAAGGTTACGCGACCTCAAGCGAGGATTGTGTAGCCTCGGCGACGGCCAATTGGGGTCGTGTGATCGCTAGTGAGGTCACGTGACCCAGGCGCGACCCTCGCTGAGGTTCCTCAACCTCAGGCGAGGTCTCACCAAGGGTCACACGACCCTCGTCAACAGTTGCCCAATCTCAAGCGGCCCTCGCTGATGGTTTCCAAGGGCCGCCTGACGGCTGCTGCCGGTGATCCCATATTACCGGCAGCCCTTACCAGCTAAATATTTTTTATTTATTAATAAATCTGCTTTGTAAATATAAGTCTTACAAACACCATTTCGTCCAAAGATATTTCAAAATGGACTTTCATATTATAATTTTCTAAACGCCATTTGCATTTTGAAAAACCCCTTTCACTTAAAGTCCTTTGCATTTTCTAAAAGACTTTTCCCAAAAGTCTAACCAAACGCATCCAGAATCGCTTGCTTCTAGCAAGAAGTAGGAGGAGATGTGTGAGGGGGAGCGGCACCGACTTAGACAAAGGTGGTGTGGTTGCAAACTAATTGGGCGACATAGAAAAAATAAACTAATTAGTCATAAATTTATTTGAAATTTCATATAAAAATTTAGGACTAAATTGATAAAATTAGAAAATTTTGGAATATATTGACATATGTATAATAAATTTAGGATTGAATTGATAATTTTTAAGGCTAATACAGGAGAGCTGCCTTTCATAAGATAGAATTTTTGGGTAGAGAAAGAAAATAGGCACTTTTTTGTTTACTCAAATGCATATAATTCTATTTCTTGTAAACAAAACAGTTCTCAAGGTCTAAAAACCAAGATGTGCAAAAACGAAAGAAAGAAAGAAAGAAAGGTCTAAAAAAACTTATTTTCTTCCTATAGCAAATCGAAAAAGAAAAGAAAGAAAGAAAAAAAGATGACCTGACAAGCCCACAAAACAATGACCAGACCAGAAAACAAAAAAAGCCCACAATAAAATTCATACATCCTCGCAACCTGACCAAATGGAAATGCACAAGGGAGATTCTTCTTGGCTTTAGGCTTTAGCTACGTGGCCGAGGTGGTTGGTAGTGATAATGTTTCGAGCTCTACGCATGTTGATATGACCCATGTCCGGTCCAAATACTACCTGTGTGAGTATGATTGATCCAAATCATTATTCGGTTGGTGGTTGACATTTGTATGTTCTCACATCGTTGTCGAAAAATGTCGTATTATGAAGATCCACATAAATAAAGGAATAGCCAAAGAAGAATCATTATCATTAAGTCGGACTGCTACTTTTACATGATCATCATACTATTTTTATGCACAATGGTTTCATGAATCGTGCCTCTACGTTTATTAATCACCTATAAAAGGGAAAACATATTAACAATGCGGAAGTGGTACCAAGAACCAAATCTGGGACGGAAAATTACTATGTAAAGAAGTTGCAGAGGCGAGAGATCGCTCTGAGACAAGTACGGGTATTTGGAGAAGACAATGGAGAACCAGGCCGACCAAGAGAACTCGTCCTAGTCAAAGAAGAGCAGGAAGAGCTACGGGAAGCGGACTATGGACAAGGACGTAGAAGGGTGAAGATCAGAAGAGCAAAAAGAATGGCGAAGAAGAGAATGACTCCAGAAGAGATCGCGAGTGGAAAAGGAGACAATGATCGGAGCAAAAAGTTTAGATATGGCGAAGAAGGAGACGATGAACTAAAAGGAAACAAAAAAGAAAAAAATCAATTAGTTTTATAATTTCTCGTAACAATGTCATTTGAATGGAGCCGTATATGTTAGATTGCCAGCCTGCAATGTAGAACGATTGGTGCCGATTAGACTTTCTCGGCCTAAATTGGTTATAGATAGACTACATTGAAAAATCATTAAAATTTTTTAGATTATATCGGCTAAATTGAAAAGTTTATTATTGAATTAGCATTCATAAAATAAATTTAAAATTTTTTAGGTAATTTCTCCAATTTTTAACTATCACCTCAAAGCTGAATGCATAGTCATTTTATCTAAAAAGTTAAATTCTTTGTACTTATGGAGCTTTTGAGACTATTAGATATTGGAACTTAATTCTTATCGAGTTCTACATTATAGCCCTGAACCGATTCAGCTTCCGCTTCACGGGAGGAATCCCTTGTTGCTTATGCCACAACAGCGGATAAGTAGGATAATGGCTAGGAGGAGACACACAAGTTTTTTAGGTTGGTATCTCGGGATAACCCCAAGAGAATGTGCAAGTGTGGGAATTTCAATCTAAATGTGGAGCGAAAAGGACGAACATCCATTATACCGGGCAATGTAAGATATTATCTAAAAGTTTAGTCATTAGACAATGGTGCTGATAATAACGTTGTTAAAGGATAACACTCAAATTGATTAAGATGAGTCCTACTTACTTATCGGGAAGAAAAAAAGACAGAAAAAGGAGCAAGTCCCACTTCCCCAGATTTCTTCGAGAGTCGGCAAGGGCACAAATCATACCTTCCAACTCAAAGACAAGGCATCATCATCACACATAAATAAATAAATGAATGTGTAGGAACCTCCGTTGGCAAAACCATGTAAGAAACGAAGTACATAGATAGAAATAAAAACAATGCCGATAAACCCAAACTAACTTACCGAACCAGTTTCTAAAATGAGATGTGAATAGGCTGATGTCGAATGCATAAATTACAAGTCACTTTTTTGACACTATGCCATAGTTCTGGACATTATTTGGGGAATGAACTTGACAAATCATTTCTCATGTTTCTAACATTTATTCGTTAGTTAAATTCATATGTATTGCAGATTGCTATTCTCCTTTTTTTCTTCCAGCAAAGATCTGATCATTGGCATCAGTATCCGCAGAGTAGCTAGTGCGTCCCCTTCATGCCATGTTTGGTCCAGCGAGGCAGCCAACCAGGGAATGTGCAAACGCCTCTTGTCCGTCAACAACACAATTTTAAAACAAAATAAATCAAGTTGGCGGATGTTGGGTTGCGATCGGACCCGACCCCATTCATTCTTAGCAGGAGATTACTTCTTATGATCAATTTCTATGAAGTTGTCTACGGAGTGAAGAGAGAAAAGCTAGAGAAAAGGGTGAAAGGATGAAGGGATGTTGGAATCAAATTCGAAATGATACTCTTAGATTGACATTCATTCTGAAATTTAAATTATTTTGTATCTTTTTCATTCCATTCATCGATTTTTTTTATTTTATTTTAAGTCGATCTCACTCAACTCCTACTATAAATGTTAGATTTTTGTTTTACTTCTTTGGAGGATGTGAGAGTCAAAACCTACATTTAAAACTAAATTATCTCCTCCACAATCTCTCTTAATAAGGTTGGGAATCAAATCCCCACCTTCCACCCACCTCCCCCTTCCCATGTGAGAAGGGTGATTATTAGGGCAAACTCCAGTGATTCATCAAGTTGAATGTTTACTAATTGAATGTTTCATAACCTAATATGATCCATGAAGGATGGTAATTTGTTCATGGATGTTTGACATATAAGAACTAAAAGTACATAAATTCATAGTCCGCATGAAAGTCGAACATACCTAAGGGATACATCCGGAACCTTTCCTAGAGAAAATTTAGGATGTGCTGCAATATTAATTAGCAAATTGCGTTAGAATCTTCATTTGTATCATGTTGACATACTTAAAATAGCAAGATTCAAGATGAAGATCCTTCATGGGTGCTCTCACCGCTATCCTACTAAACTCAATGCCAATATGTGTCCACCTCACCTGCACTCCACAATGCGCAAATCGCATCCTAAATCCAAACAAAGAACCCAAATTTCCCTCTCCCCTTCCCTGCACGCTGTCCCTCCTGTTGCAGCCACTTCAGAAAAGCCACCATCCACCTTTGCCAAATTTCACGATGTTTCAATTTAGTCATAAACCACTTCACATTAGTACCAATTTAATCAATTTAGACAATTTACACCAAAAAATGCTAATGTGGATATTGGCAATCTTATGTGGTACGGTTGGCACTAATGTAGATATTTTTTTAAAAAAAATTAATAATTTTTATTTCTTTTTTTTCCTTTAATTTTCTTGCCCTTCTCTTTTTGCTAGTTGGCCATTGGCCATAGGCCATGGCAAACAAGGGTCAGCCTCACCAAGCCATGCCTAGGTGAGGGTGAGTGCTAGTGAGGCCCCCTCCCCCATGCCAAATATGGTGAGGGGGCCTTGCCCAACCCTTGCCAACCATCAACAAAAAAAGAATGGAAAGGAAAAAAAAGCAAGAAAAGGGGAAATTTTATTAAAATTATCAAATAATGTCATTGTCAACATAAATGTGCTACATAAAACAATTGGTGTCCATATTAGTAATTTTGTACCTAAATTGGATTGATGAATTGAATTGATACAAAAGTGAAGAGATCTAAGATTAAATTCGTATGACTAAAAGGTTTATAATTAAATTAATAACAATGAGACAAATTAAAGCTTGGCACTCACTAACAAGTTCAAGGGCAGCTAGATCCTTAACTCGGTACATCAAAGAGAGAGAGAGAGGATCTTAACTCGGTACATCAGAGAGAGAGAGAGAGAGAGAGAGAGAGAGAGAGAGCCCTTCTTCTTCTTCTTTTTTTTTTTTTTTTTGGGGGCGCCGCCACGGTGGAGGCCACATTCTCCTAAGCTGCGTGGTTAGAGGCTGCAAAGATGGCAATTGCAAGGGTCAGGATTGGGTAGTGTAGAAAGAGGAGAAAGAAAAAAGGGGGAATGGAAGAAAAATTAGGCTTTTTGTAGGACTATTTCGGGTGTGATCAAACTCTAAATAAGATATAAACTCGCGCCCTAACTTCACCATTAGAAAGGATCCCTGTAGTAGAAGGATCCTCGTCCCAAGACTTGGATGCTTCAAACGTGCGGGCACGCCGGGCAGTGCAGCACCAACGAAAGAGGTGTTGACACCGCTTTCATATCGCCGGTGCTGCTTCACCTGGGGCTACTCTTGCACCCAATCCCCTTCGTTTGAAATGGCCACCACCACGTCCGCTGGCTAATACCCAGCCTTGGAAAGTTTCACGATTTTCACATCAGAAATCCAAGGACGCGATTGGCCGAGAGAGGTTCGGTCAACCTTACAGTCTGCGAATGAAAAGCATTCTAATTTTCTCACATGGGAAAGGATCCTCTCCTTGCTACTCCCAACCAAGGTTTGTCATTACTTAAAAGTTCAAAATGATTTAGAACTGGTGGTTGTCCAGTCTCTCTAAATGGTGGTTGGAACGTGCTTATATTCCCTAGAAATAAATATGCATTACATGCATGTTTACCGGTTCATCTAGCAACTGATGTGATGAACATCATTCAAATTGCGCCTATATCATTTAATAAGTTCAGTTAGTCCTTGCCTCCAGAAAATATATAATCTAATGTTTTGAAAAAGAAAGTTTCTTCTATTGAATTCGAAGCGCCATGCTATTATTACTTAATATTCTTATTTCGTATTGGGAGTTCAATTAGTCCAAATTGAAAATGAAGTGGTGCATATAGCATGATATCGAACTCAAACATGAAGGTTTTGAAGTCATAGAAAAAGTCCATTTCCTTATTTAGGTGCTCTACAATTGAATTTGTAAGGATGTTTTTTGAGTTTCAAGATCCTCATTCGAGATAGTAGAACTGTCATTTTAAGCTTAACTTTGACCATAATTTTAACATAGCTCTGTTAATAAATGTCTCACATGCACTTGTTAAGCAATAATATAATTCTCAAGCTCACCAATTATGTATAACATCTGTTCAAAAAAAAAAAATTATGTATAACATGAGGACGATCAATGTACTGAAAATCGTAAAATGTATATGGTTAATTGCTTAACAAGTATTCGAGGACACTAGTAACAAAATCCATCCTAATAACAAACACCTAGGGCTGCTTTTCAATGATAAAAGTAGTCATGGTGCAGGCATTATGTGGTAAACATGATTGTATCTACTCCATCCAGTTTGTGTCTGTCTGTATATGATTTTGTCTTGATCCGGGCATCGAGGTTAGAAGCCAGCTCATGCCAACGATGTCACACCCCTACATCCACCCATTTATATTCCCCTTCCGCAAGCATCACTCTCATCATTCCACTCCCAGGAACACTCAACACCACACCAATGGCTTCATCATCATCTTCTCCTGCTCTCTCTCTCTTTCTCATTGCCTGCATCTTCTCTCTCACTCTCTCCCCACCTCAAGCCCTAGCCCAGTCCCCATCGGCCCCAGCACCGTCCCCTTCGGGCCCCGCGAACCTCACAGGGATCCTCGCCAAGAACGGGCAGTACACGTCCTTCATCCGGCTGCTCACCACCACACAGGTTGACAAACAGATCGAGAACCAGCTCAACACCTCCACCGAGGGCCTCACCGTCTTCGCCCCCACCGACAATGCCTTCAACAACCTCAAGGCCGGCACCATCAACGACCTCAGCAATGAGCAACAGGTCTAGACCCTGAATCTTCCATTTCCATTGTCGTTAGATTAATGCTAAACGTAAGCTCGAGTAAGGCTAGATTGATTTACAAAATTGATTAGCCGAGTGACGTTGTCTTATAAGTGGGCCGCAATCAACACTCACTAATAGTCTACCACAACAATGATATAAATCAAACTCAGTCTGACTTATACTTTGACTATCAATTATCATATTGCCTAGTAGATCGATTTGGCAAGAAAAGTGCATCATCGTTCATGTCTAGCAATTATTGCTCAATTCGCACTCTAAATTGCCTCTATCCATGATTAATCACAACAGGTCCAACTCGTTCTCTACCACGTCGCCCCCAAGTACTACAGCCTCCAGTCTTTCCAGAGCGTCAGCAACCCGGTAAGAACGCAGGGCAACTTTGCCGGCCTCAACTTCAGCAGCCAGGGCAACCAGGTCAATGTGTCAACCGGCATGGTCCAGACACCGATTAACAACGCCCTCTACCAGCAGTCCCCGCTGGCCGTGTACCAGGTGGACAAGGTCTTGCTTCCACCGGAGCTGTTCGAGGCTCCAGCCCCAGCGTCATCCACTCCCGCTGCACCGAAGAGCTCCTCCAGCAGCAACTCGACGACATCCGCGAAGGCGCCGTCTGTGGAGAACAGCAATTCAGGCGCCAGCGGGAAGAGCAACATGTGGCTAGGGTTTGTTGTTGGGGTTGGGATGATGTGCATGGGATTTCTGTCGTGAGAGGTGAAGATGAAGTGAGTTCTTGCATATAAAGCATGTCTTGGCACATCTTGTGTTTCTTTTCTTTTGTTACATCTGAGCTTCATTGAATTTCCATTGCTATTTGTTTGAACTTTGGAGAACCTTATTCATATTATACTCCATGGATCTCTCTCTCTCTCTCTCTCTCTCTCTCTCTCTGACTGGTTGTAAGGGTGTCAGACAGGAGTGGCACCAAAAATATGGGCAGTTAGATCAAATAGTACAGAAATGAATTGATTAATGGTGGCAACTTGCGAAATGGGATATCGCAGATCCACAGCACATGACATTGCAGCTGGAACTCGAATTTTATACGAGTGACGACGCCATCAGTTTAATTTCCTGCCATGCACATTAGTTTTTACGTAGCACGTGAATTAGGTATGCTTGTGATAGTATTCTCAAATATTAAATCATGTTACTATCCAATAGTTTAAATTATTAAAGAGAGAGGGAATGGAGATAAAAACGGAGGTGGTGTGACAATGGAACCACGGTATAACCTGATTGAGTGAAAGTGGTGGTTTGTGTGATAGTCTAAGCCAATAAAAACAATTTGGACCTATGAGACACGCTTGATAATGTAAAATAACAGTCGAGAGACGAAAACACGCCAATATAAGATGCTCATCCTTCAAATCACATAATCTTAATAAAGTCTATGTGACAAAAAATATTTGGATTTTCTTTTCCGTAATAGTATATTTCGAAAAGCGTACATAAGTCTCAAAACTATTAATAAAAGAAAAATGATCCTAACTCTTTTCTACACGTAGTCAATCGGTAACTTACTAATGCTTTTATAAAATTATCAATTGTCTTTGACAAAAGCAACTTTCGTACTAACTTACCGACTTTTATCTCCGTACCTTACCAAACTTCAAATGTATCAACTCTCATAGGGAACTACCAAACATATAATAGTGATTTACCAACTTTTATTAGATCAAATTAGAGATAATTACACAAATGATCTTTGAACTTTGGCCTGATGTATAATGTGATCCTTGAATTTTCAATTTGTTAAATATGGTCTGTCACGCCCCGAACTTTGAGCGCGCCAACATCCCACCTTGGTCATGCAAATGCGACATTCCCAGGTAGTGTCGCCGACCCCATTCATTTATTATTGCACAACCGGAACGTATTATAAACCCCTAACAATGAAATACGGGATAGAAAAGCATGAAGTAAAGCCACAACATCACACATTCATAATTCAACAGAATTACAAACAAAAGCCTACAGCCAAAAGTCTACAAAAGACCGGCTCTTAAAAAGAAACTGTCATACGACCTACAAGTCGGACACGTTCTTCAATCCTTATGATTTCACTTATGCAACTCCTCAAGGCCAACCAAAGCTATCTAGCTGCTCCATCCACCGGGGACCTGAAATTTTGATCCCCAAACCGGGATGAGACAATGTCTCAGCAAGTTCAACCCCCTAAACCCATATTAGAAAGAAAATACACCCCGGGTGGCCTAGCCACATTCACACAGATAACTTACCTCGCCTCAATCCCTTCCTGCAAGTTAGCACAATTTGTATCACACAATCTCAAGTAATAATAATAATTTAAACAATTGGAAAACCATCACTTTCATATAAATCATAATCGCACTTAGCACGCATTCCAATTATTATTCACTGCCACACAATGGCATAGCCTACTCACAATTTGGCTATCTACTGACACTAATGCCAGGCATCGCCTCCCCCCATGGAGCGCGGCTTCATCATTACGTCGACGGCAATCCCGAATGAGCATGGGTCCAGTTGGCCTCGCCTCTACTGCGACCCGAGCCACGTCACTCTCTTGATGGCATTTCTAGAAGAATAAAGGTCCGGTCGATCTCGCCACTACTGCGACCAAGCCACGTCATTCTATTGACGGCATTTCTAGAAGAATAAAGGTCTAGTCAGTCTCGCCACTACTGCGACCAAGCCACGTCATCCTATCGACGGCATTTCTAAAAGAATAAAGGTCCAGTCGATCTAGCCACTACTGCGACCCGAGTCTTTCAACCAACACACAACAATTCAATAATCAATTGCACAATCATCACTCAATTTGTAATATCTAATCATCAAATTCATAATATGAATACACAGCAGCGATCAACACGAAATTCTGAGAATTTAGGGTCCCAAAATAATTTTCGGAATTTATTTAATAATTAAATTTATTCCGAAAATTAATTAAATAATAATATTCATATTTTTCACGATCGACACTCAATTTATAATATCCAATCACTAATTTCAAAATCCGACTACACACAGCGGCGATCGGCACGAAATTTCGAGCAACCAAGGTTAAAAATATATTTTTTTCCGTTTTTTTTTAAATAATATTTTAATAATTTCGGAATATAATATAATATTTTAAATTCCAGAATTCGAAATCATTAAATATTTCAAAAATAAAACCCTATTATGTCACATCAAGGCTTTATATTAAAAATAAACATACTTAACTTTAAACTAAACACACTTTTAACTTAATTAAACATCTTAATCTAATCATCAACCAAATAAACTAATCTAACCACCTAAACTTACTTAACTTAGACTAAGCACACTTAGGGCATCATTAACCGTTTAATCGAGATTAGTGAGCTAAACTCACCGGATTAACAAGCCGAGCGAACCAAAAATACGAGGACGACGCGAAGATCAACTTTCCTCAAGGCGGGCCGAGCATCCGGGCTCGGGAAGGCGGCCAAAACGGGCCAAACGTCCGCTGCCATACCCATTTTTCTTCTCTCTGCTCGCTGCTGGTTGAGGCCGGAAAAGGGCCGATCCGGGGCCGGTTGGAGTTGGGAATGGGTGGAGTTGAACCGGACCTAGGCGGGGCTTCACGGTGGCCGGAGGCGACGGAGGGAGCTCTGGCGATGGCCCACAACGTTGGATAGCAGCTCTGGGTGTCGGCCAAACCAAGGGCGATGCGGCTGAAGGCGGAGACGCGCGGGCGACGCTCGACGGCGTGCGGCGACGACGACGACTTCAGCTCCGGTTGCTTGCTGCGATGGCGAGGGGATCTGCTGCTTCGGCTTGCTCTGATCTTCGCACAGCAAGGGCACCGAACAGTAGAAAGAGGACAGAGGAGAGAAACGGAGGTGCGCGCGGGCAAGCGGCGACGGTGAACGGCATGCGGTGGCGGTTCACGGCGGTAAGACGGGCGAACGAAGCGGGCGTCGAGCTGCTGGTGGCATCCGAAGAAGAAGAAGATGGAGATGGAGGGGCGGTTGAGAGAGGAAGGAGAGAGGGAGGAGAGAGAAGAAGGAGAGAGAGAGAGAGAGAGATGGGACCATTCCCTTTTCTTTTTCTTTTTTCTTTAATCCAACCAAAAATGGCCCACCTCATGACCTCATGGATGACATCATACTCCACTCACCCAATCCTCCACAACCTCTTCCAATAGTTGCAATTTATTTTTCTGCCGGGCATAAAATCTTGTACATCCAATTTCTTCAAATCTCATCAATTCTCTTCCAATTGAATCAAATTGAAGTTCATAAAATAAATCCAATGTCACCACACTTCAATTCACATCTTCACTTGTCCATAGAACCAACTTAAGTCCCAAAAGCGCGACCAAAGACGAGCCTACTAATTTCTCGAGCCAAATTAGCCATTCTCTGATTATTTTGATGGAAAACTCGGCTTGCATGAAAAATCTTCCGAAGATTAATCAATGTTCCTAAAATGATTTGTGACACACCCAAACTTCCAATTTCTGAATTCGATCTCAATTCCACGGTTAATTTCACTTTGGCACGCTACTAGCGTGGCTCAACCTACCGAGTAGCCTTTAGAAATTTTCATGCATTTGACCTGTGGTTGATCATCTCAAGCCACAATGTACATCTTTGAAACATTGGCGACTTTCGATTGTTGGGGTAATCTCAAGGTTTCAAATACGAACACAGGGTACCCAATCGATAGAAAAGTTGGTCCAGTGTCGATCGACACGAATTGTGCGATCTTGTGGAATCACCCACACTCGATCACATGCCTCTGTTGAGTCAACCTATCTCCGGTCTCTAATCGATTTTTATTTGTGCCGTAATGACTATTGCAGATTAGCTCGGTCGAAAGATCGTTTCCTGGTCAAATTCTCGAGTCTAATGCATTAGAAACTCTTAACAGTTTCACCCGATAGACTATTTTTCACATGAGTGGCCGACTCAAGGGAAAGAACTATATGCGTGCCAACGAAATGCCTGTCTCAATTTATTGAAAATATAATTGGAAAATCGGGATGTCACAACTCTTCCCCTCTTATAAAAATTTCGTCCTCGAAATTTAAACATTTACCAATTCTTAAACAAAAAAGGTTGAGGTACAATCGTCTCATATAATCTTCTCTTTCTCAGGTTGTTCCTTCTGTACCAATACTGCTAGATCACTGCTATCTTGCCCAAATCACTTCAGATCCAAAATACTGAAAACTTGCCCACTTAAAATTCTAAAGGTCTTCAACACAAAAATCTGCAAAGCTAAACTGGCGATTCTGAGTAGTCTTTAAACTGTCTCTGAGAATGGTGACTAAATCACTGATTTTTGAACCAACTCTGGACTTGCGATTTTCTGATCCCTGATCTCATCTCAACAACTGAAGTTCTAAACACTCTGCTCTACACTGACTAAAAAGAAACTATCTGACTGATTTGCTGAAACTGAGAACCTCTAGTCAAGATCTAACATAACTCTACAACTGCAATCACTGACTACTGTACTGATCCTGGCCTGTGATCTTTCTTTCCCTGACTTCATCTCAGCAATTGAAATTATGCACTCTCTACTATACATTGCTTAAGAAATAACCATTTGAAAGCTCTGCCAACTTGGAACATCTGATCTAGATTTGAAATACAATTCATCCTCGGCACCCCATGTAGATAATTTATATGATATACACACACTTCGGTGTACCCACTTTGTGAAAAGACAAAATCTCCAATTTCTGAAATCGAACTTAGATTTGCGGTTAATTTCACTTCGACACGTTTTTAGTGTGACATAGGCTACTAGGTAGTTTTCGGAGCTTTTTAGGACAAATGACCCGTGGTCGATTTTCTTCGAGCCACGATGAACCCACTTGACACATTGACGACTCTAGAGGGTCGAGAAAATCTCGATGATTCAAATACGGACACAGGGTACCAAAACGACAGTAAAATCAAATTAGTATCAGTCGACGAGAGTTTTCCAATTTAGTGGAGTCACCCACGATCGGTCATTCATCTCAGTCGAACCGACCTATCTTTGATCTTAATTCGATTTTTAACTGTGCCGTATGATCTCTAAAGATGAGCACGGTCGAGAAATCGGTTCCTGATCGAATTCTCAAGTCTATTTGCCTTAAAGTCCTTAATAACTCACCCAACTAGTCTAGTTATCTCGTAAGTGGCCAACTCAGAGAAAAACACTGTAATCGCGTCGATGAAATGCCCAATTTAACCAATCGAAATCAGAGTTTAAAAATCAGGATGTCACACACTCAAAACAAGATCTATTCATACTGTCTGGATAACGTTGAAATTGCTATGATGAGCTTCCCATAAGATATTTTCTTTAATCTCTGCATCATCAATTACACACAATCATTCTCAGAGCCTTTGCGTTATGTCTTTAGAAATTTGAAAATCAACCTCTCTCTCATTTGCATTCTCTTATAGAGTCTTCTGAATTTCTGAATCTGTCCACTGAAGCGCTTTGATTCTGATATGAACTTTCAGCTCAATTCTGAGGGTAGTCATAAGATTCAAAATGTGGCATACCTTAGATTTGAAAACTAAATTTCGAACTTTCTCAAATACGATCCAATCCTTGAGTACCAACTGTGCAACTAAGGACTCTTGACTCAATGCATCTACGACTTTGCTCACATTTCTAAAGTGATACAAAATATTATAGTCATAATCCTTAAGGAGTTCCATCCAGCGACGCTGTCTCATATTCAACTCCCGAGGTCTCAACTGACGGGACGCATATGCAACAATCCTATCTTGTTGCATCAACAAGCAACCAAATCTTTTAAACGATGCATCATTGCAGATCTCATAACTTTCGAGACCAGATGGAACGATCAGCATAGTGCGGTAGTCAGCCTCTTCTTAGGCCTTTGAAAACTACGCTCGCACTTATCTGTCCACACGAACTTTTCTTACTTCCTCAGTAGTCGAATCAACAGCAACGCTGACGCGGAAAACCCTTCCATAAAACTTCTGTAATATCCTGCTAATCCCCAGAAACTTCTGATCTTTGTCATTATAGATAATCTCGGCCAATTGTTCACTACTTTAATCTCGGACAAGGTCTACAAAGATTCCTTCTCCTGAAATCACATGACCTAGGAACGCCACACGAGTCACCCAAAACTCGCATTTGATAAGCTTATCGTAAAATCCAAAAGCATTCAAGGTCTGAAGTACCATTCCCAAATGTCTCTCGTGCTCCTCAGCACTCTTTGAACACACCAGGATAACTTCACTGAGCACGATCACAACTGATTCAAGTACCCCTTAAATATTCTGCTCATTAGACCCAAACAAACAGCTAAGGTGTCCATCAAACCATACGGTATTACAGCGAACTCATAACTGCCATATCGAGTACGAGATGCTATCTTCGGTGTGTCTTTCTTCCTGATCCTCAACTGATGATACCCTGACCTCTAGTTGATCTTGAGGAATATCGATACACAACCACAACGAACCACATTTCTCCTTCATGTACAAAACTGGTGCTCCTCAAGGTTATGCACCGGAAAATATGAATCCCCTATCCAACACTTCCTGCATCTACACCTTCAGTTCTTTTAACTCGGGTAACACCATCCGATAAGGAGCCTTAGGGACTGGCTCTGTTCTGAGTGCTAATTCAATCGCGCACTCTATTTCTCTTTCTGAAAGCAGACTTGGCAAATCTTCATGAAACACCTCAGAAAACTTCCGTACCACGGTTATGTTCTCCATATTCGGCCCCTCAACTGACGCATCCACTTCAGTTGCCATGTAGATTCGGTAACCAACAACCAAAACCAGGTCACCTTCAGTGACGAATAACAAGGATTGAAGTTCCTCTTCGACTTTTAGTGATTCAAATTTCGCACGCCAACTAAACAAACTAAATTAGATCACTACCACGATTCAAAACAACAGAAAGCTTCTTGAGCCAAACCCTTTTATAAATGACTTCCAAGTCATACATAAGCAAACCCATCAAGTACAACTATAGTCAGAGATTCACATTTCTATTACCTTATTACCACAATGAAAATCCTACAACCTTCATTGAAAATTCCGCTGTACTACTCGGATAAAACATCTAAAAAACATTCTCATTTTGATTGATGCATGGTTGATCTCTTCATGCTCCTCTAGCCATCCTAGTGGCGTCCTATCTGCAGTAACAGTGCTTACGCTCTCCTGAACTTACACGGACAGTTACTAACCTGACGGCCATGCTGGCCACATTCATATCATGCTCCCTTTCTTGCACTGGGGGTCCATTCCAAGTACCCCACTGAACATCTTGAAGTATGCTTCCTCTGTTTTGTCTTATCAACGGCGGTGATAGAAACAGTTGTGGTTCCATCTATCTATACAGGCAATCTTTGATCAAAAGACTGTACTGACGACCCTTGTAACAAGTCATTTCTCTCTTACAGCACAGAACAGATCCCCGTCTTTTCTTACAGACACAATACACATCGATCGAGTTGAGCACTGACTTTCCAATTCTACTCTTTCAGTTGGGTGAAACGGGGCACCTTTCTTCTGACATCGACCTTTCTCCCCAATTGATTTCCACCCCTATCTAAACTGAACTTTGACTTAGATACGGAGGCTTGATCCTCGATCACAACTCTAGATTAGGCCTCAACAGGCGCAGTAACAACAACGGTCACAACACTGGCAGTGGTAGAAACAACGGCAACAACGGCGGCTTGATCTTGAGCTTACTGACCCAACGAGCTTTCAAGGAACACTAGCACCTGAACGATCCCACCAAACCTAAGATCGCTCGGTGCTACTACACTCTAAGTACCGACTTGCGGCGGTACTCTCACACTCGCGCTGGTCTAAGTCGGCTCTTTACCTTGGGTACCAACTTTTGTCAGCGTCCTACCCTGAGGTACAGGTCCTATCGACCTCCTCCAAGGAGTTCTCCACTCTTGGTCACTCATCCTACAAGCTCTTTATCGACGCCTATTTTCGATTCCAACATCAGGTTAGAATTTGAGTGACCCCACAAACAAGCTACCAAGCAGCTATCAACCACATGCATCAACATATTAAAAGTCTTTCATACTAACTATCTCATGACTCATCGCACCTTATCACTCCATACACAGACCATGCTCTGATACCACTTAAGCGGGGATGTCACGCCCCGAACCTCGAGCGTGCCAACATCCCACCTTGGTCATGCAAATGCGACATTCCCAGGTAGTGTCGCCGACCCCATTCATTTATTATTGCGCAACCGGAACGTATTATAAACCCTTGACAATGAAATACGAGATAGAAAAGCATGAAGTAAAGCCACAACATCACACATTCATAATTCAACAGAATTACAAACAGAAGCTTATAGCCAAAAGTCTACAAAAGACCGGCTCTTAAAAAAGAACTGTCCTACGACCTACAAGTCGGACACGTTCTTCAATCCTTATGATTTCACCTCTGCAACTCCTCAAGGCCAACCAAAGCTATCTAGCTGCTCCATCCACCGGGGACTTGAAATTTTGATCCCCAAACCGGGATGAGACAATGTCTCAGCAAATTCAACCCCCTAAACCCCTATTAGAAAAAAAATACACCCCGGGTGGCCTAGCCACATTCACACAGATAACTTACCTCGCCTCAATCCCTTCTTGCAGGTTAGCACAATTTGTATCACACAATCTCAAGTAATAATAATAATTCAAACAATTGAAAAACCATCACTTTCATATAAATCATAATCGCACTTAACACGCATTCCAATTATTATTCACTACCACACAAGGGCATAGCCTACTCACAGTTCGGCTATCTACTGACACTAATGCCAGGCATCGCCTCCCCCCATGGAGCACGGCTTCGTCATTACGTCGACGGCATTCCCGAATGAGCATGGGTCCAGTTGGCCTCGCCTCTACTGCGACCCGAGCCACGTTACTCTCTTGACGGCATTTCTAGAAGAATAAAGGTCCGGTCGGTCTCGCCACTACTACGACCAAGCCACGTCATTCTATCGACGGCATTTCTAGAAGAATAAAGGTCTAGTCGATCTCGCCACTACTGTGACCAAGCCACGTCATCCTATCAACGGCATTTCTAGAAGAATAAAGGTCCAGTCGGTCTAGCCACTACTGCGACCCGAGTCTTTCAACCAACACACAACAATTCAATAATCAATTGCACAAATCATCACTCAATTTGTAATATCTAATCATCAAATTCATAATCTGAATACACAGCAGCGATCAATACGAAATTCTGAGAATTTAGGGTCCCAAAATAATTTTCGGAATTTATTTAATAATTAAATTTATTCCGAAAATTAATTAAATAATAATATTCATATTTTTCACGATCGACACTCAATTTATAATATCCAATCACCAATTTCAAAATCCGACTTCACAGCAGCGATCGGCACGAAATTCTGAGCAACCGGGGTTAAAAATAATTTTTTTTCCGTTTTTTTTTAAATAATATTTTAATAATTTCGGAATATAATATAATATTTTAAATTCCAGAATTCGAAATTATTATATAATTCAAAAATAAAACCCTATTATGTCACATCAAGGCTTTATATTAAAAATAAACATACTTAACTTTAAACTAAACACACTTTTAACTTAATTAAACATCTTAATCTAATCATCAACCAAATAAACTAATCTAACCACATAAACTTACTTAACTTAGACTAAGCACACTTAGGGCATCATTAAGGCTACGTTTGGTAGTCTGGATTTGAGTATGGATAGGATAATTTGTTATCCTATCCGATGTTTGGGAATGTCCATCGGATCGGACAAACCTGGATATATTTGGATAAAACGCTGGATATAAAATCCGGGGGAGGGGGTGGGATAAGCCCGGATTGGATAAGATTTTTTTTTTAAGGAAAGAAAGAACTTAACAAAAAGAGAAGATATCACTTGCTGTTTTCAATGGTGGCCACTGCGAAGGTGGCCACAATTTCTAGATCTAGGGTTTTTCCATGGCCTTTAATTAATTGAATTTTCTATTTTTTAATTTTTTAATTTAAAAGAATATCATATTTATTTTTTAATCTTATCCTAAAGTGCACCAAACACTTGATAGGATTAGATATGTCCGACTTTATTATCCAAAGGATTTAATATCCTACTTTATTCTATCCTATCCTGATTATTATCCGGACAACCAAACGTAACCTAACCGTCTAATCGAGATTTAGTGAGCTAAACTCACCGGATTAACGAGCCGAGCGAACCAAAACGAAGAGGACGACGCGAAGATCGACTTTCCTCAAGGCGGGCCGAGCATCCGGGCTCGGGAAGGCGGCCAAAACGGGCCAAACGTTCGCTGCCATACCCATTTTTCTTCTCTCTGCTTGCTACTGGTTGAGGTCGGAAAAGGGCCGATCCGGGGCTGGTTGGAGTTGGGAATGGGCGGAGGAGTTGAAAGGACCTAGGCGGGGCTTCACGGTGGCCGGAGGCGGCGGAGGGAGCTCCGGCGATGCCCACAACGCTGGACAGCAGCTCTGGGCGTCGGCCAAACCAAGGGCGACGCGGCTGAAGGCGGAAACGCGCGGGCAGCGCTCGACGGCGTGCAACGACGGCAACGACTTCAGCTCCGGTTGCTTGCTGCGGTGGCGAGGGGATTTGCTACTTCGGCTTGCTCTGATCTTTGCACAGCAAGGGCACCGAACAGCAGAAAGAGGACAGAGGAGAGAAGCGGAGGTGTGCGCGGGCGAGCGGCGACGGTGAACGGCGTGCGGCGGCGATTCACGGCGGTTGGACGGGCGAACGAAGCGGGCGTCGAGCTGCTGGTGGTGTTCGAAGAAGAAGAAGATGGAGATGGAGGGGCGGTCGAGAGAGAGGAAGGAGAGAGGGAGGAGAGAGAAGAAGGAGAGAGAGAGAGATGGGACCATTCCTTTTCTTTTTCTTTTTTCTTTAATCCAACCAAAAATGGCCCACCTCATGACCTCATGGATGACGTCATACTCCACTCACCCAATCCTCCACAAACTCTTCCAATGGTTGCAATTTATTTTTCCGCCGGGCATAAAATCTTGGACATCCAATTTCTTCAAATCTCTTCAATTCTCTTTCAATTGAATCAAATTGAAATCCATAAAATAAATCCAATGTCACCACACTTCAATTCATATCTTCACTTGTCCATAGAACCAACTTAAGTCCCAAAAGCTCGACCAAAGACGAGCCTACTAATTTCTCGAGCCAAATTAGCCATTCTTTGATTATTTTGCTGGAAAACTCGGTTTGTATGAAAAATCTTCCGAAGATTAATCAATGTTCCTAAAATGATTTGTGACACACCCAAACTTCCAATTTCGGAATTCGATCTCAATTCCACGGTTAATTTCACTTTGGCACGCTACTATCGCGGCTCAACCTACCGGGTAGCCTTTAGAAATTTTCATGCATTTGACCTGTGGTTGATCATCTCAAGCCACAATGTACATCTTTGAAACATTGGCGATTTTCGATTGTCGGGGTAATCTCAAGGTTTCAAATACGAACATAGGGTACCAAATCGATAGAAAAGTCGGTCCAGTGTCGATCGACACGAATTGTGCGATCTTGTGGAATCACCCAACTCGATCACATGCCTCTGTCGAGTCAACCTATCTCCGGTCTCTAATCAATTTTTATATGTGCCGTAATGACCATTGCAGATTAGTTCGGTCGAAAGGTTGCTTCTTGGTCAAATTCTCGAGTCTAATGCATTAGAAACTCTTAATAGCTTCACCCGATATACTAGTTTTCACATGAGTGGCCGACTCAAGGGAAAGAACTATATGCGTGCCAACGAAATGCCCGTCTCAATTTATTGAAAATAGAATTGGAAAATCGGGATGTCACATGGTTCATGAATTTTCGTTGCATGTTCAAATTAATCCTTAAACTTGAATTAATGGAATAACAACATTGAACTTTTTTTTTTATATACTTCAAGAACTAAGTTGAACATATACCAAAAGTTTAGGGACTAAGTTGCATATTGGGTTAAATTTCATGAACCACATTGAACATATTAAAATTTTAGGGACCACATTGTACATTGGCCCAAAATTTAGAAATCATTTGTATTATTTTTCCATAAATTACCATATAATTTTGTGATGCCAACTCTCATTTAAATTTCGACAAAAAAACAGATTCTCATTTAAATTAGTTACCAATTAATTTGAAATTTATCAGCTACTCTATCAAGTTGCTAATCTTTATTTGCCCTAGTAGTAACCACACATATTTATACCCCCTCCTTTTAAAAATTACCAACCTAAATTAGTGTGACTGTCAACTTTCTTCCATTAAATTCACGTGGAGATATGCTGTAAGTTATTGTTTTACGACACACGTAATAGAATTTCGTGTGAATTTACGTTGCCAATCAATTTTCATAAACCTATTTTTCCACAAACCAAACGAACCGTAAGTGTTATGAAATTCCTTAACTTTCTTCAAAGAAGAATCACTGCATGAAACAAGGGGATTATTTTGGACAGGCCCATTAAGGAAGCTGGTATTGGGCCCGAATTTGCCTCTCTCGGGAGCCCAAGACCGCTTCCCTGGCTTTTCCGTCACGGCAGAGAAAGGAAGCCATTAAACCCTTAAAACCTCTTTGCTCAAAAAAAAAAACCCTCTCTCTCTCTTCCCCCCCTTCTCCTCGCTCGGTAGGTTCCGGCTGGTTCAGTTCGGCGTCGACTGCGACCCATTTCTCCGATTCCTCCGACCGGTCGGCGAGTTCTCTCGGGTATGCATGCCGTACCGAACTGGGTATCGGGGATCTGCTTTCGTTTCTCTCGTTGCGGACCAGTTTTGTTTGTTTGTTTCTCCATTTGGGTTCGTTCGCATCGCCTGTGCGGTCCAATTCGGAGCCAACTGATGTTTCCCGGTTGGAGGGAGAGCCATTGTGGTGCTTGATAATGAGGCGTGTGAGCTGGTGGGGTCGGGAATCGCGTGTGGGCGCTGTTTGGTTGCCTTTTTAGCGGTTCGTTGCTTGAGGATTGTGATAACCGGAAGTGTGTGTGCTTGCGGCGGCGAGCTTGTTTTCTGGAGCTTAGAATTACTTGAAGAAACTTTCGAGCTCCGCATTTTTCGTCCTGGCTGGTTTTGCAAGGGCAAAAGAAATGTTGGGGGATTTTTCTGGACGCCTGTTATGATACTTCGGCTTGATTGAATTGGAAGATTCTCTCTTTTTCTTATTGCGGGTTGAGCTCGAAGCCAAGTGTCTGGAAAAACGTTTTTTTTTCTTCATTATGCTTTGCTTGAACCCTCTGGTCCTGCCACCAAGGATGAGCGGATTTCATAATTGCCGGGGGAAGCACTTTTGGTTTTGGTCAAAAGAGAGAAATGCTATTTTCTTCTGTCGTACTGGACAAACGATGAAGAGTCTAAGATAGTTGAGATGGAATTTTCTTAACTTTCTTGCTGTCTCGGTTGGGATATCCTCGTACAAAAAGTTCCTCTTTTGATCAGTGTTTCATGAGTTGGGTTATGTTTTAATGGTCATCGGTGCCCTTCCACTAATTGTTTGCTATGTTATTTTCCATCGCTCCCCTCTGCTTTTCTTATGCCTTTATGCATTTTACAGAATATTGGTCAATCGATTAGCATTTTGTATAGGGGAAGGGATATAAAAGTGGAATCTCACTTTACTCTACTTTTTCACCTGGTATTCTGTCTTCTCATTCAGTTCGTTAGCTCATATGATGCATATGCTTAAGTCCTATAGTTATTTACATATTTGCTCATATTTTGTGTTGTCATTGAGGTTTTAATTTGAGTCATGCTGCCACTTCATCATTTTTGCACTTGGTGTAGGAAATGGATTTTAGAAATGTCAAAGTTCCAAAAGTGCCAGGAGGAGGGGCTGCTTCTGCTTTGCTCAAACTGGGAGTCATAGGTGGCATAGCCCTCTATGCAGCCACAAACAGTCTCTACAATGTTGAGGGAGGTCATCGAGCCATTGTATTCAATCGGCTAGTCGGCGTAAAGGACAAGGTTATCTTTCCCCTTGAGGTTTAAAATTCTTATTAGAAGATTCAAAGCAATTGAAATATACTTTGCTTGATCACAATCACCAATCCTGTGATTTTTGTGGTAGTTCCCATTTGACTTGCATAAGAGCTCAGCTAAAGTGTTGTTTAGTTACAATTTATATGATTTTATCACCTTGTATATCATTTTTTTTATACACCTATGGTTGTTTGAAATAAGCATATAGAAATTTCTTGCCTTGTTTAGTATCTGATCTCATCTTTCTTCTTCACATGCCTTCTTGTAATATTTTTCCTTATTATTCATCATGCTTCTACTTTTAAGGAGTTGGACAAAGAGAGATGAAATTAGAAAACTCTTGTATGTTGGCTTTGTGATCTTGAATTATTTGACTGGACCAGAGTCTTTAAGAAGCAAATGGTTTCGAAATCTTTGCCAAAAGAGGTGTTGCTGTTGCTTTCAAGTTTCATCCCATCTGAAAAAGATTGGTCTATGTCAGAATTGGTTTAGCTGTATCTGTCGTTTTTGTTCAATTTTCTCGGAACAACTGATTGTCAGAACAATATCGACATTTAATCTTAATGAATTTTGCATATGCTTTTCTATATAACCCCTTAACAGGGAACGCTACTGAGTTTTGATGACATTCTTGGTCCAAAGATTACCTGACCTATGAAGTTCACATTATACTATTCATGCGTCACTGATTGCAGGTTTATCCTGAAGGGACGCACATAATGATCCCGTGGTTTGAGAGGCCAGTTATCTACGATGTCCGTGCAAGACCTCATTTAGTGGAGAGTACTTCTGGGAGTCGTGATCTCCAAATGGTAATCTTCACATTAAGAAATAGCCTTAACAGCGACATTTGGTTGTGGAATGTTTAAAACATATAATTCTTACTTGATCATGATACTGAGAATGTCATTTTCCTTTTATTGAAGTCATACAATCACTTTGCCTTTAGGAAACTAAAGGGTTAGCTTTCCCTATGGTAATTTGGCACTGGATTCTTTTATGATGTTATTTCCCCAAATAAGGTTTTTATGGTTGTATTGGGCACTGGACAATGCATTTGTGGAATTAGATTAGCCTTATCTCTGAAATTTTTCTTGCAAGGATGCCTCTGCTTATCTTAACTAATCACTTAATATTACTTGGTTTGTGGGACCTTGACTGGGTTAGTTTTTATTCGTAGGTTCCCAGATGATCCAAGCTTGTTAATATACTTGCTTTCTGTGGTTGGTTCTTAGACAGGGAAATACACATTGAATTTCTAGATTAATCTTTCAAAGGATTCAGAAGGATGACTTGATCATGAATGAGACTGAGAAACTTGGATTCATTTCGACTCTAGTATTTTGGCTAAAGCCATTGAAATTTTAAATAAAGAGCTTGAGATTTCTTATTGCTGGACTTTGCTGGTGAAAGAAGTATATCACTGTCCTCCATTGTGTTCTTAAATTTCATGCCTTCTCATTTCTTTTGGATAATGTAAAGTTTCTACACATTCAACATAAACTTAATTTTCTTGATCTGCATTGGACTTAAGTTATCCTAAATTACGTCTTTCTTCTGTAGTGAAGTTTTGATCAGGATGAAGTATGTACTTTCAAATCTTTGGTCGATTGTGATTTGATTATGGGATTTTTTTATTATTATTATTTATTTTGCCCCGTCCTATTGGTCCCTACCCTCAACCCACGCCACCCCCCCCAAAAAAAAAAAAAGGTAGAGAAAAAGAACTGCTTCTTTCTCCCCATTTCCTTTGTCTTTTGAGCTTCTTAGTCTGTACTTCTGTGCTCAAACCACTCTCCTGGGACAAGTCACGTGTTACTTTCTGTTTAGCTAAGTAGATAATACCCACCGTGGAATAGAAGTCTGAGTTGCAGGATATAAATAAAAGTTTCCATTAGAAGAGGCATGAATTTTCTCCGCACATGTTGTCCTTCACAATTTGAGAAACTATTCCAGTGGTCTCTTGAGTATCTTATCTGGGTTTAACTCAGCCTTTGAGATACTTAACTGTTATCTTTCAATACTACCGCTCTTCTAAATTTTGCTTTTTCCTTCTACCTGCTGCTTGATAGCAAGGATTCAGTCGATAAATGTGGTATTTGTATGTTCTTTGGTTTTTTCTTGGTAAATTGCGATCTGCTTTTATGAAGTCAGTGTAATGGTGGTGCCATTTGATTCAAACAAAGGGAAACTATCATATGAAAATAGTTGGCCCATTGTGAGATGTCCTCTTTTAAATCTATTGATTGCATTGAAGTCATTCTGCATTTTGTCTCATAGGTTAAAATTGGGCTTCGGGTTCTCACTCGTCCCTTGCCAGACCAGCTACCCACAATATACCGGACACTGGGTGAAAATTTCAATGAAAGGGTTCTGCCGTCAATCATCCATGAAACTCTGAAGGCTGTAGTTGCACAATATAATGCTAGCCAGCTCATTACTCAGAGAGAGGTATGCTCAAAAGGCAGTTGACAATTGTTTCAGTCACCAACTCACTGCAAATTGAGAATTTTTCATAAGCTGAAATAGCTCATTATTTTAGTGGCTCTCACCTGTTAATTGGTGAGGGGGCTAACATGTTAGAAATATGAAGGCAACAAATTAGAGTCACTGGTGCGCTCGTTGAATAGTGTTTTCAGTGCTGTAAGTTGCCAAGAACAACATAGGAGTGGAGATTCTGGCATTTGCCCCTCTTTTGCAGGGCTTGTGTGTTCAGGTGCTCCTATATTTTCTTGCATTTGCATTTGCAGGGCTTTTCCTATTATGTTTGTCCAGCAGTGCTACATGTCGAGAACAACATAGGAGTGGAGATTCCGGCACTTGCCCCTTGTTTGCAGGGCCTGTGCATTCAGATGGTCCTATATATTAATTGCATTTATGTAGTGATCTATAAGAAAGATTTTCCTATTATGATTGTCCAATGTCGCTGTACATTGCCAAGAACAACATAGGAGTGGAGATTCTGGCATTTGTTCCTAGTTTGCAGGGCTCTAGCATTCAGATGCTCCTATTATTTAACTGCAATTATTTAAGCAACAATTTATAAGGAAGATTTTCCTAAAGTATGATGGAGAAGAAATTATTTTGCTGATCTCTTTCCTTGTCCATCTTATTCTCTACTCCAATTTTTGTAATTTCTCACTTTACAAACAGAATATTCTCACAATCCCCTTCTCTACTCCTATGTCCCTTGCTGAATGTTTTTTTCTATCTATTTAAGGCTGTCAGTCGAGAAATACGGAAAATTCTGACAGAGAGAGCTGCTAATTTCAACATTGCCCTGGACGATGTGTCCATCACGACCTTGACTTTTGGAAAGGAGTTTACTGCTGCTATTGAGGCCAAGCAAGTAGCTGCACAAGAAGCTGAAAGGGCGAAATTTGTTGTGGAAAAGGCTGAGCAAGACAAGAAGAGTGCCGTTATCAGAGCGCAGGTGAGTGCAGAAAAAGTGTTGAGAAGTCTATTTAGTGAAACATTTCGAGGACAAGAAAGATGTTTCTCTTTGATAACGAGCTTGGTTGTCGGGGTGGCTCAGGAGTTAAAAAAAGAAAAGGCGGCTTCAGTGTTCTCTCAGCTCTTTTTCTGAACTAACTGCTAATGTGCATTTTGCTGTTTACAGGGTGAGGCAACGAGTGCTCAGCTAATTGGGCAAGCCATTGCCAATAATCCTGCTTTCATCACCCTGAGGAGAATTGAAGCTTCGAGAGAAATTGCGCAGACGATTTCACACTCAAACAACAGGGTCTTCTTGAACTCCAACGATCTTTTACTGAACCTTCACGACATGGATTTGGAAAGCTTAGCCAGTGGGAAGAAATAAAGCATGTAGGAACTCGTCACTCTGTTTTCCCTTCTTTATTCAGTCTTATCCCAGAGCAAGGATTTTAGAATGGAGCGGACAAAGTAAATGGTGATTGCGGGTTTTTGGATTGGCAGAAAAACTAAATTGTTCTCGGTGAGTTATGTACTATCCCTTGATAAACAACTCCATCTCCTCCGGATCGTTTACGTACTTCCTTGATCGTGTAAAATGCCATTCAGTCAATTTTGGATATTTAGTTTGTTCTCCCATATTCGGGCTGCCCCTGTCTCTCTCATGGAAGAGCAAGGGAAATTCTTCGAACGGTGATGCCGAGAATTCGAAGCTTGTTGGTTTCATGCCACCGAAGCGAATTCTACAAGTATAATCGGTTTTCCGATTTTCCTTCCACATCCCAAATTTGCCATGTGAAACCACAGTGAGTTTCCCAGGTCTTTCCGTTGATGCACTCATCTTCTCCGTGCATACATGAAGGCGTTGCTTCCTTTAACAGTGCGTGATTCATATGGGTGTACATACATACATCCTCTGTTCCTCCCGCTCCTGCTTCTCTGTAATGACTCTAGATTCAGCCCTGTTTCGACCATGGTTTTAGCCCCCCGGAAAATGGTCCAAATTGTGCGGCGGCCGTTTGTTCAGTGCCAGCGTCACTCGGATAACATTTTCCTTGGTCGGCGCAAGATGGGTCTACTGACAAATCGATGGCCTAAAAAATGATGGGCTTCTAGAAATCTTTTGCGTGTACCCTGTCCTGTCCTGTCATCTGTCCTCTGTCCTCTTGCTTTTCTTCGAAGGGGGGCGGTCTCTCCGTTTGCCCTCTTCCTTCACCGTTTCATATTCGGATTCTCTCTCAGATCTAGGTACGCGTAACGACAAAGTGTGAACGAGCTCGGAGGTCAGGAGAAATCGGGCCGTATGGGACTCTTTTCTGCGATCCTACTTCAATGATGCACCCTGTTGCAGACTAAGCAACGATTCGATTCGGCCTGTTCACAAGACCAGAGCACCACACAAGGCGGAACACGAGATACCAAGAGAATCCGAATACGAGACGTCACACATCCCTCGTTCACAATCTTGCCGCGAACCACTCTTTAACGATACGTGGTCCCGACACCCGTGATTGATAAGCCGAGCAATCATCCATCCGAGAATGTTTACGGTACAATTTGGCCAATCTTGGGGTTACCCGAAAGACAGGCAACAACCACCGGCCAAGGCAGCGTTGCTCCATGGGATTCTCAACACGTCGGTCGCTACTGTTCTTAAAACTAAAAGGCGAAGCAGATATCCGGTGCGCGCGTATTCAAACCTAATCCCGGCGTCACGTCGAGTTGACGATTCCGTCGGGTCCGCGTCGCTTTGCATGTGCACCACGCCTTGACGTGTCGGAGCGCCAGCTTTTCCATCGAGAGGTTTTGGCGCATCCACGCCTGCAACGTAAAGATACCTTAAGTAAGACTAAAGGTAAAAATAGATATTTGAAAACACATCCCCCCTACCCCGCCCGCCACCTACTGCTGCTCAATCAATGCCGACGACCTTTTTAATTCGAATTCTCCTTTGATCTTTTTTGTTTAAATGGGTTGCTTAAGAACGCGATTAGTGTCGATCCCACCGACATCGAACGGCCCAAACTCCAGCGTTTCCACCGCTGACCGGTTTCCCACCGACACGCCCGAAAGTCGTCCAAAGGCTTCCCCTTTTTTAACGGAAAAAGAGAACGAAAAGCAAAGGGAAGAAAGAACTTGGAAGAACCGTTTACGCCCTATACATGGTAACGCATAAGATAATGTACACTTTGCTTTTAACTTTATTGTCTTCTTAAATTATTTCCCCATCCCTCGTAATTTGCTGTTCATCTGAAGTAAAACTCGGGAAATCTTTTGAAACATACAAATATTTTCACGTTACATCATGCATGATTTTTCAAATCTTGAAGCACCGATTACGTTTTCCATTTTCAATTTCGTTTTATGGGCAATGCCGTAAAAGGTAGGGAAAAGGTTCTTCTGTGGAGGAAATCAGACCGGGAAGTTTATTTAGCGAAATAGAACGGTCAAGGTTCGGTTGGGGGACCATCTTGGCTTCATTGATTATGCGCATATCACAAGTTCATTACGCCATGTCACCTAAAGAGATCCAGTTTCGACTCACTTCTTATTAGATCAAGGACAAACCGATAGAGCATTGCTTAAAAAAAAAAAAACTGAATGATTTGCTCTAGTTAATGGAGCTTATAATGAGGTTCCGGTGAAATAAACTATTGATGATATTGATTTATATAGGTCCTCAATTTAAATGAACGAATCAGAAAATATTCCCAAAAAAAAATGATCATTGATATTGCTTAAAATAATGAGGCAATCAAAATATTTTCATTACCGACAATGTCTGACATCTGAGTTTTCGCTCAACGGAATTGTGAGCCTTGAATGCTCAATGGTTGATGCCGCACCACCAAGTTTGTCACCAGACCACGCCATCAGCGTCATGTTTTGCCATGCCTCATCGCGCCATTGGACACCTCAAGCCACGCCAAGTCACCAACCGCGGCATCTTAGCCTACATGCGATGCCACCTCAATGCACATCTTAGCGCCACATCACCCTCGGATCGCCACCATAGTGACATGCTAGTGACATGGCCCACAGACGGAACATGATCCAAGACCATTCGTGATCGGCCATGTCATGCACAAAGGGCTACCCGAGATCGGCCCACGGTTAACCCATGAGCATAACGAGCAAAAGGCCCATGCGCAACCCATGAGCGACCTAGGAACGATGTTCGAGCAGCCCGTGACGGTTCGGTTGATCGCGTGTCAAACAGACCTGCAACCCCGATCTTACTTCTAACACACGCCGATGGTCTTCCCAAGGCCTGACACACGCAACCCATGGACTTCCCAAGGGCCTGCTATTCGCAGCCCATCGAGTAGCCTTCGAGTAGCCTGTGAGTAGCCTTGTATTGATAATACAGATTTGAAATAGACCGTTGGATTGGAGGGATGATCAACAACTGAGATGAGACCCGCCTTTGTATAAATAGGGATCCATCTCCTTCATGTAATAAGTTCATTCACAAGTGAATATACACTCTCTTTGCCCATTCGATTCTTGTGTTCAAGCATGTGTGTGTGTAAGGCTGACTTGGGATCACCGATCCTAAGGCCGCGCGGTGTTTGATCAACCGAAATTGATCGACCTGTGACAAGTGGTATAAGAGCCATCGTTCCAAGCACAATGGCCGATTCTCGTGCTAATGCTCCGGTCGTTCAAGGCGATGTCCGAGAAGACCATGGGCGTCCGACCGAGAAGGTCACCCGGTTGAAGAAGGCCCGTGCTGCCTCGTGTTTGAGGGATCCTAAGGGAGACCTGGAGAACCATATGACGGTCCTAGAGGAGACCGTCACGGACATCCAGGCGTTGATGGACGACCTGCACCAGGCCATCGAAGGAGTGGAAGTCGGTAGGGAGGAGTTCTTGGCCGAAGTGCAAGAGCTCCAAGCCGGCATGGGAGAGCTCCGTGTCGAGGTGCAAGGATCCTTCATACATGAGCTGTAGCAGCGGGATGAGACTTGGGAGGCCGCGATGGCGGCCATGTGTGCGGAAATGGCGGAGATGAAGGGCAAGCTCGTTGAGCTTGAAGCAGCACGCGTGAACAGGGTGATCACCGTGCAGTCCCGTACTGATGCACCCAAGCCAAAGGAGTTCAGGGGCTCCCGGGTGGCAAAGGACGTGGATAACTTCTTATGGTACATGGAACGACATTTCCAAACCATGGGAACGACCGACGAAGTGATCCAGGTGAACACCGCAGCCATGTATTTATCTGATGATGGGCTGTTGTGGTGGAGATGTCAGTCGGATGGTAGGAATGGCGATCCTATCACAACTTGGGCTCAGTTCATCGAGGAATTTTGGCAAACCTACTACCTCGCTTATGCGAAGGAGGAAGCTCGCGGAGAACTTAAGCGCCCAGAGCAGAAAGGCGGAGTTCGTGACTATGTGAAGTGGTTCTTGGAGCTGTTACTCCAAATCCCGTCCATGACCGAGACGGAGGCATTCCACCAGTTCATGAGCGGACTCAAACCATGGGTCAAACAGGAGCTTAAACAGTGCAACGCAATGGACCTCTCAACGGCTACTTCTGTGGCCGAGTCCCTTGTGGAGTATAGACCGGCATCCGCCGTCAAGCCTGACCTTCGACTGAGGGAAAAGGCCACTGGTGGGGGAGATCGAGGCCGATTCCCTCGTCTGAATGCTGGCAGACTGCCTTCGACCCCTCACAGGAATCAACTCGAGTCAAACCATAGTGGATACCAACGCAAGGTACGCACATACAAGTGCTTCTTTTGTGACGGTCCCCATATGGCTTGGGATTACCCGAAGAGAGGAAAGTTGGCGGCCTTGTGCAAGGAGGACAAGCCGCGGGAGGAGGCGCGGTTGGGATCGTTGCGGATCCTTGGGACGATCAAGGCCAAGAAGGCCAAGGAACCTAAGGGAATGATGTTCATGGATGTGAAGATTGGGGGTACCACGATGAGCGTACTCGTGGATACTGGGGCGTCCGATCTATTCATATCCAAGGAGGCCGCGAAGAAGCTGCATCTTCCGGTCGAGGCAAATAATGCCGGTTGGCTCAAAACGGTGAATTCTAAAGAAGTCTCGACCAGCGGTATGGCGAGGAATGTGGAGTTCCACTTCGGTCCATGGACCAATCGGGAAGACATCAAAGTAATTCCTCTTGATGACTATGATTTCATACTCGGTTTGGGATTCCTCGACTGGATCAATGCGGGCGTCATGCCCTTCGCAGATTGCATATGTATCCTAGACAAGCGGTGCCAATGCTGGTCCTGATCTACCATGAATCGGGACGCGATAGAAAGATGTTATCGGCCATGCAGCTGTCTAAAGGGCTGAAGAAGGGCGAGGTGACCTTCTTGGCGACATTGAAGGAGGAGGACGCGGAAGAGAACGAGGTGCCCGAAGAGGCGTCCCGAATCCTTGACGCCTTCCAAGATGTGATGCCGCCCGAGTTGCCCAAGAAGCTGCCTCCTCAAAGAGAAGTCAACCATCGGATCGAGTTGGTGCCTGATGCTCGACCACCAGGCATGGCTCCCTATCGCATGGCCCCGCCCAAGTTGGAGGAGTTGAGGAAACAGCTCAAGGAGCTACTGGATGCTGGATACGTTAGGCCATCCAAGGTCCCGTTCGATGCCCCGGTCTTGTTCCAAAAGAAGCATGATGGATCCCTCCACATGTGTATCGACTATCGGGCATTGAACAAGCTGACCGTCAAGAATAAGTATTCGATCCCTCTTATAGCCGACTTATTCGATCAACTCGGGGAAGCCCGTTGGTTCTCCAAGCTCGACCTTCAATCGGGATACTATCAAGTGTGGATTGTCGAGGGGGATGAGCCAAAGATAGCATGTGTGACCCGCTACGGATCATACGAGTTCTTCCTCATGCCATTTGGCTTGACCAATGCGCCGGCCATGTTTTGCACACTCATGAACAAGGTACTACATTCGTTCCTTGATCGGTTCGTTATGGTTTACATTGATGATATTGTTATATATAGCCGGACGCTTGAGGAGCATGTCGAGCATTTGAGTTGAGTTTTTCGGACCATTTGAGAAAACGACTTATATGTGAAATGTGAGAAATGTGCCTTTGCACAAAGAGAAATCCCGTTCCTCGGGCACATTGTCGGGGGCGGATGTTTGCGGATGGACACGACCAAGATCCATGCCATCATTGATTGGGAGCCACCAACCAAGGTGACTGAGCTGAAATCATTTCTCAGTCTCATGAACTATTATTGGCGTTTCATTCGGAAATATTTGCACCTCACTGTGCCACTCACGAACATGCTAAATAAAGAAAGGCTGTGGGAGTGGACGAATCGATGTCAGGAGACGTTCGAGCGGTTGAAGCGGGCTATGATCGAGGAGCCGGTGCTTATGCTGCCCGACTATACCAAACCATATGAAGTAGAGACCGATGCTTCTGATTTTGCCATAGGTGGTGTTTTGATGCAGGAAGGTTATTCGGTGGCCTTCGAATCCCGAAAGTTGAATGATGCCGAGCGACGGTACACGGTCCAAGAGAAGGAGATGACTGCAGTAGTGCATTGCCTTCGCACATGGAGGCACTATCTCTTGGGATCTCGGTTCATCGTGAGGATCGACAACGTGGCTACAAGCTACTTCCAAACTCAGAAGAAGCTCAACCCAAAGCAAGCTCGGTGGCAAGACTTCCTAGCCGAGTTTGATTATGCGCTGGAATACAAGCCAGGAAAATCTAATTCTGTGGCTAACGCTTTAAGCAGGAAGTTCGAATTGGCCAATGTGGTGAGCCGACCTGATTGCTCGTGGATCGATCGTATCAAGGAGGGGCTAAAGCATGATTAGACAACCCAAGCCCTCCTTCGATACGCCCAAGAGGGCTTGACGATGAGATTTTGGCTCAAGGATGACCTCCTCTACACCAAAGGACGACGACTCTATGTGCCGCTCCACGGGGAACTTCGAAAGGAAGTTCTACAAGAGTGCCACGGCTCCAAATGGGCGGGACATCTAGGAATCCACAGAACCATGGCACTCATCGAAGATCAATACTATCGGTTGCATATGCGGAACGATGTGGAAACATATGTGCGGACATGTCTTGTTTGCCAACAAGACAAGATAGAGCAACGGTCCCCCACAGGACTCCTTGAGCCATTGCCTATCCCGGAATGTCCATGGAAGAGTGTCTCCATGGACTTCATCGTGAATTTGCCAAAGTCTGAAGGGTGTTGGACCCTCATGGTCGTGGTAGATTGTCTTTCCAAATATGCGACGTTCGTACCAGCAACAAAGGATTGCCCAGCCGAGGAAGCCGCCAAGCTGTTTCTTAAGCACGTCGTCAAGTATTGGAGCGTTCCACGCATAATCGTGAGCGATCGCGATCCTCGATTCACCGAGCGGTTTTGGACTGAGCTCTTCAAGTTGCTGGAGACGAGTCTCAACCTTTCCACCAGCATGCATCCCCAAACCGACGGACAAACGGAGCGGGTGAATGCATTGCTAGAAATCTATCTCCGACACTATGTGAGCAACACGTAAGTGAACTGGGCATGGCTGATCGACGTGGCCCAATTTTCTTACAACTTGCAATGGAGTGAATCCACAAACCAAAGCCCGTTCGAGATTGTGACCGGGTAGCAACCGCTCATGCCAAGCGCGATCACCTCGGGGTACCGAGAGAGCAGTCCGTATGCGTACAAGCTCACTAAGGAATGGGGCGACCACGCCGACTTGGCGTGGGCGTGTCTAAATAGAGTCGCTAAACACACGAAGAAATGGGCTTGCAAAAAGCGACGGCATGTGGAATTTCAAGTCGGGGACTTGGTGTTGGCCAAATTGCACCTCATCCTTCAATACAGGAATGTAAACAAATGGCTGATCCGTCGCTATGAAGGCCCTTTTCGAGTGATACAACGGATCGAGAAGGTGGCGTACAAGCTGGACTTGCCATCCAAGCTCAAGCTACACCCCGTGTTCCACGTGAGCATGCTGAAGCTATTCCATACGGACGAGGATGATCCGGATTGGGGCACATCACACCGAGCCTCCCTTGGGGTGAAGACCTCCTATGATCGGGATGTTGAGTATATCATGGCTGATTGGATCATACGGAAGAAATATCGGGCACCAAGGAAGGAGTACCTCGTCCAGTGGAGAGGCCTTCCCGACAATGAAGCGAGTTGGGAACCCTCCGAGGCTCTGTGGCAGTTCAAGAAGCACATCGAAGCTTTCCATGCCACAGATGCGACGAGGGCGTCGCCAAAATAGGTGGGGGAGAATGACACGGCCCACGGACGGAGCATGATCCAAGACCGTTCGTGATTGGCCGTGTCACGCACAAAGGGCTACCCGAGATCAGCCCACGGTCGACCCATGAGAAGAACGAACGAAAGGCCCATGCGCAACCCATGAGCAACCTAGGAATGATGTTTGAGCAGCCCGTGACGGTTTGGTTGATCGCGTGTCAGACAGACTTGCAACCCGATCTTGCTTTTGACACATGCCCCATGGTCTGCCCAAAGGCTGATGCACACGACCCATGGACTTCCCAAGGGCCTGCTGTGTGTAGCCCATCGAGTAGCATTCGAGTAACCTGCGAGTAGCCTTGTAATGATAATACGGATTTGAAATAGATCGTTGGATCGGAGGGACGATCAACGGTTGAGATGAGACCCGCCTTTGTATAAATAGGGATCCCTCTCCCTCATGTAATCAGTTCGTTCACAAGTGAATATACACTCTCTTTGCCCATTCGATTCTTGTGTTCGAGCGTGCGTGTGTGTAAGGTTGACTTGTGATCACTAATCCTAAGGCCGCACGGTGTTTAATCGATCGAAATTGATCGATCCGTGACACTAACCTTGCCACCTCACCACCAACCTACCATAAAGACACCATCTGCTACCCTGTTCACCTTCTTCTCGTGCCATTTGTCCTTCCCTCTTGGCAACAATCCCCCTCCCTAGCTGGTGTCGCTCGAGTCAACCGCAGCAGCCACTTCTTCAATCGGGCAACACCGCAACAATCCAAGCAGTGGAGGAAGGGAGGAAACAGAGCAAAAAAGTGGAGAGCAACTCGCGTTCTCCCCCATTGCACACAAACCCCCCACATTCTTCGCCCAGCCGCACGACTCACTCTCTCACACTCTCTCAGCCTCGCACCAATGCCGTTGACTGCCAGTGCTGCGCCCTCGACCGCCCAACAGCTCCTGTGATGCACTCTATCCCACCTTAGCTAGACTTCGCATTATAGAAGGCAGCTGTGACCTCGGGACCTCCGAAACTAAATCAAGCAGTAGAAAACACTTGTTTAAGACTTGAGGCAAGTGAATTACTTCCTGTTTATGCTACATAGATTGATTTCCGTACGTCGAGATTGATTTCTTCAAGTTTTAGTCACCTCGGTTAATTTCTTGCTTAGTTGTGTTAGTCGACAATTTTGGAAAATGTGCATTGTAGTATGTGAATATGTTATGGGATTGCTGGAGTTTGAAATGTGAACTGGCTTGAACTTAATTGACATGAGTCGTGGAAAAATCCAAGATTACAACTATTTCCGAATCGATTTATTGTGGGTAGGATTTTACTAATTTGTGTAAGCTTTGTGATTCAAATTTGGAGGGACTTTCTTCACGAAAATTATGTGTTCTATGATATACTTTAATTTCAGATTATTCAAACTTTGTACATGCAAAATATATTTCAAAAACTACGCAGGTCTAAATCTGTTTTAATAACCCATTACCTAATCTTTGCTCGATTTCCATTTTCTACGGAATTTTCTATAAACAATTTGGACTAGCGCCCTTTCATGAAAGTTTTAGCTTAAATTATAACATGCAATTTTTGCATAATTTGAACTAAATTTTTGTATTATTTCTATGGCTTATAGAGGTAGTTGATGGTAGATACTAAACTATTCCTGAACATTAACTCAGTGGATAGCATGTTCAAATTGAATTATGGAATTACCATATCATGGGATGAGTGTGATTTGGGAATGATGTCATTCTTTAAGATGATGATGCCCCAGGAGGTAGTAAGGATGCCTAGAGGGGTAACTGGATTTCTTTAGATGTCTGGGAGGAGTAACATGGTTCCTCCATATGTTTTTGTGATGCCGGATGAGTGCGAGATACCGGGGTAACAGGTTTCCCATAAGATGGTGGCAACTAATTATTAGTGAAGATGATCATTGACATTTTCAAATTTCAGTCAAGTTTTACTAGGTTACTATTTTCAATAGAAATGTTTTCCACTTGTTATCTAGATTTTGGGAAAAGACTCTCAAATAAGCTAATATCATGATGATCTTCTATCTTTTATGTCTAAACTTCCTCGCACATGCTATTATTGACATAAGTACATAGATTGGGTAATAATTTGCTTGCTGAGTGTTATACTCACTTTTGGCGGATTGTTGTCTTTCAAATTAGTAGACATGTCACTTCCACCTACCTCTTCCATGATCCGACATAGTGCCCTCGTGGACTTTTCGTGGCACCAGCCTAAGATCGTCGACCGCACCTTCCCAAACATTGTCTTTTTCATATTCATATCTATCCTGACTATCGATAGCGAAGCACCTTCTAGGGCCAGTGCTCCTAAGCTTTGTTGCGTTATACGCTCGAGTTGGCGAGTGTCTCATGGGGCCCCCTCCCACTTTACGACGACAATGGGCCAGGGGACAGTAGTAGCATTGTAGAGTGACGGAGGCACGAGGACAAAGGAGTTTTGAGGATGTGGATAACTTTTTGATGGACAAGGAATACGTAACTATGTATATAATCAGGTTAGGATGAGATGATAGATCTATTGTCGGATGTCATTAGGAGTACTGACTTTTTTGGTTTTTCCTCAATGTACCCAACCTTGTCACCTAAGATATGTAAATAGGAATAAAAAAATAAATGAGATTGCCCTGTTCGCATGCATTCCTTTATGTATCATTTGTTTTGGGTTGTTTTAGTCATTTACGCTTTTGCGTGCTTAAAAGGAGGAAAGATTTAAATAACTATGTTAGTCATGACGTGCTTGGGACGTCACATAATTATTTATTTTAAACATTTTCGCCAGCGAAAAAAAGTATATTTTGTTCATTCATTTTTATATCCGATATATACAATTATTTTGGAAAATGTAAATTTTTTGAATCGTTCATCTTTGGCTAAAAGGACTCGGATTCCGATGGATAATGATGCGATAATTCAATACGCGAGAAATGAGTGCACAAAATGTTTTTGTCCCAAAAAGGATTAAAGAGAGAAATAAATAAGAAAACCAGAAACGATCGCACGGGTCGGAACATTCCGATGGCCTAAGCGACAAGGACAAGTCTCGTGAAGGACACGACGCCGTATGTTGGCGTGCGTATCTGACGGTAATCTCCGGATTCGATGCGGGTCCACCAAAACCGGGGTGCTTCTCCGCGTAGCCAATCGGGAGCGCTCCCCTCCACCCTCGGTCCAGCCCCGGCGAAAACGTGGGCGGCCCCGCGGCGTGACGTCACCACCCCCCCGGGGGAAATTTCCGCGTAGCTTCTACGTGGAGGTAGGGATAATTGAATGGCGGGGGCGGAGGGGTCAGTGGGTCACTGCTCGGTTCGGCGGGTGACGTCGACGGTTGCCTGCTGGTGGCCACGTGGGGGAGGCCCCCACGCCCGCTGGCGTCACGACCGGGGATGATGACGCCAGGGGCCGTGCTCGAGTCCCCAGGTGGAGCCCCCCACCTCGGCCGTGACGTCAGCTTCTGCGGACCGTCCGGGGGCGGCTGATTTTGCGGTTGCCCCCGGATTCGTTTTAATAATGTTTTTTTTTGTTTTTTTTTTTTTTGGGGTCGCCAGTTTCACACGTGGCATTGACATCAACAACGATGAATGTGATAATTCCAATGCGCGACTGACGTGTGATGTTTTGATGCTTATCAGTAATTGCACCCTAGGCCGGCTTTTTAAAGCTTCTTTTTATTTTTATTTTTATTTTTATTTTATCAATTCTAATTTGGATGGTGAATTGTCAATTTGAACATAACTTGATAGTAAAATTACCGTTCGCGAGTTTTCTTTTCAAAACCCACAGCAAATTCCCTTGTATTTTGGGGAATACATATTTGCGCTCCAAATTCAAGCCGTTGCACAAGATCGTGTGACTTTTAAGGAACAAAAATATCTTCATCTTGTTTTAAAGAAACTTAATCATTTTTCCATTAAAGACATCTAAATAGTTAGAGAAAGTCCAAGGTCATTTTTATAATTTTTTTTTTCACGCCTTGAAAATCGATGAAAGGAATATGCTATTGTTGTTCATGCCATACCGCGGGCGCACGATAATACCGACATCGGATCATCCACACATCATCGCGGAACATGTTAAATAAAAGTTAATGCGGATTGTCTTTCCTAAGTATAGATCACGATATTAAAATATAAGTGCATGGAACTCTCGGGCATCATAGGCTACAGTCCAAGCCTCAAATCGTCCTCTCCTTCTCATTGTCTCTTGCGGAATAATCAACATGAAATCCATTTTTTTTTTCTTGTATATATCATCGATGTCATAAGCTGTGACGCCAGCGACGTCGCCAACTCGGTGTGTGGGCCCCACGCGGAAGCAGGAATTCCACGTTACGAGGTACGTAATCCGCCACCCCCTCCGTGTCCGCATCTACGCACTCACCGCACGAAAAACCAAAAAAAAACAAAAAGAAGAAATCATCAGCTCCCCCGCACGTCACCCGGTTCGTCACGACATGGACGTAACCGTTTTTCTTTTCTTCTCCTCAAACCTCATCGGAATCCGGCGACTTTTTCTCATCACGGGCAACCTCGAAATCCGAATCGGGTCCGGCTTTATCTGAATTTTTTGAATTTGGGGGAATTGAGGTGAGGTTATTATCCATGTGAATACGCTGTAACTTCGAAAGTTGAAATTTGAAATTGAGTTAGGCCCAAAAAAAAAAAAAAAAAAAAAAAAAACCTTGAAAATTGAGGTGTTGTGGGGTGTACTTTTGTTCTGTCCTCACGTTACCACGTTGTTGGAAGGCGACAAAAGGAGGGATGACGTGGGTCGGACGTAAGCCACGCAGCATCCCCACACGCACACGTCCGGAAATACGAAATCATGGATCGCCCCTCTCTCTCTCCCAACCACCGTTGACGTAGGACTTTTGTAAGTCTTCTCCTCATCCGCCTGCCCGGCCTCTCCCCCTGCCATCACCATTTATACCTTCCTCCCTCCATCGCCCACCTTCACCATCACAACCACCCACGCTCTCTCTCTTTCTCTTTCTCTTTCTCTCTCTCTCTCTAACGCACACACGCTGACGGAAGCGAAACGCTGAGAGGCACCATGCAGGAGGCGATCTCGTACAAGCCATGGCCGCCGATCCACGCCGGCGGGCCCCTCAAGGCCGGGCGGCCGCTGCTGCTCGGCGACAGGACGAGCCAGAGCAGCGCCACCGCTGCCGCTGCCGGCGACGGCGGCAAGGGAAAGGGCGACGGCGGCGGGGAGCTCGAGCTGGGGGAGGAGGGGGAGGTGGGGCGCGGGGCCCCCTGAGGAGGCCGGACGGCGTGCGGGAGGTGGTGTCGGAGAACGCGCTCATAGTGGTCGGGAGGCGCGGGTGCTGTATGGCCCACGTGGTGAAGCGGCTGCTGCTGGGACTAGGCGTGAACCCCGCGGTCTACGAGGTGGACGAGGAGGAGGAGAAGGGCGTGGCCGACGAGCTGGAGAGGATCGGCGGCGGCGGCGCCGGGGAGGTCCAGTTCCCGGCGGTCTTCATTGGGGGGAGGCTGTTCGGGGGCTGGATCGGGTCATGGCCACTCATATTTCCGGCGAACTGGTGCCCATCTTGAGGCAAGCCGGGGCCTTGTGGCTATGACTGATCAATGCGCTAATCAATTCCCCGTTTTCCTTTTTTTAACCCCTTTTTCCTTTTTTGGATTTTGGTTCTTTTCCGATTGAATATAGGTCTAAATCGACTTGTAAAACGCAAGAAAGCTCTGTCTTTTTCCCCCGGTTTTGGGTACCTAGAAATTCATCCAAAATATATGGAATTCGCAGGCGATGGAAAGCAAATACAAAGAGAGAGTTTCGACTCCGTTAGATTAGTTTTTTCTTCTGGGTCTCTCTCTCTCTCTCTCACACGCACGCTCAGCTTTGACCGAACGTTTGTGCGACCTGCTGCGAGAGCTTTGATTTCGTGGAAACGCACCGAAATCCGCATGGGAAAAAATGCCAGACAGTATTCACATGCAAAACCCACCTAACGCGTTGCGCACGGCACACGGGACAGAACGGACGGATGGATTGCTTAATTGAGCACCTAACTTCACCAGTTGTTGGCAATTGTCGTGGACTATTCTGGAGAACCGGCACTCGGGCCGGGCCGGTCGTTTTTTCTTAGCGCCACATGGCGCGAGTAAATGCGCCTTGGTGGCGACATGAAAGCTCTCCAAAAGTTTTTCCATGGTTGGCAAATGTGCCTTCAGTTTTCTCAGATGTTTTGACTGATAGATTAGAAGGGACATTCCCTAATTATTCCTTAGATTAATTATGAAATGTTTTATGTGTGTAAAGATCTATTTCCATGTTGATATTTTTATGTATATATTGCTTAGTGTAATGTATAATTGTATCATTTGAAAGCATTGTTTATTTTTATTGGATGTTAGACAATATTTGCTTTCTGTTGCTGCTGATTGCTGTGGGTAATTAGCTTTGGGTAGATTTATGAGCTTTTGTAGCTTCATAGAATTGTTTTTGCATATGATAATTATATTAATAATAATTTTGAGTGAGGATTTTGGAGGATGATTGGAAACATAGTGACCTTTTGATTACGAAGCCTTACTTGAAATTATTCATTAATATGATGGGTCTATGCAAATAGGGATGCATAAATGATAGGCATTAAATATTCGTGCATGTATGTACGATGTGTTCGATTGATAATTTCAGCAACTAAGAATGTGATTGCGATATGAACGGCAACAATTGTAAAATATTGAATATAAAGATTCAATATGTCTTTGGAAAAGCAAGAAGACTTTGGAAGCTCTTGACCATATTATGGAAGATCTTGAGGATGCTGTGCGCCACCTTGAGCTAGTAGAGGACCACCTAACTGCATTTGAGCCAAAAATGGACATTTGCAATGCTGGTTCTAGCTCAAAAAGAGCTTTAAGCTCCAAGCGCAAGCGTATTGATTCGTTCAATATGTGGGAATGCAAAGGATAAAGTCCTTATTGCAAGAAATCAAGAGTTAACCAACACAATAGAGGAAAACGTTCTCATGTGAAGAAAATGTCAAGGGTGAGGTATTACAATTATGACAAAAAGGGTCATTATGCTCGCGACTGTCGTGAGCCAAGGAAAGTAACACACTTCTTGCACATTTGAGAACTTTGATTATGTGTCAAATTCTGAATTATTGACTGAATCCAATCCTTTGTGGACTATAGATTCATGAGCGACAGACCATGTAAGGAAGGATAGAGGATCCTTCGTGGAATTTTGACGAGTACCAACTGGAACTAAGTGGACCTATGTGGGAAACATCTCCAAAGCTGAAGTTAAAGAGATTGGCACCTGCCAACAGAATATGCGTGGTGTACGCACCTTGTTTCTGCAAGATGTTATGAATGCTCCGGAGATTCGTCAAAATTTAAGTGTCTGTTTTGGTGTTGGTTAAGCTTGTTTTTTATATGAACTTCCATAATAGAGGTGTAGATTTGTATTTGGATACAAACTACTATGGATGTGGTCACTTTCTGAATGGTTTTATTGTACTATATGTTGACTATAGTGATGTCAATATTTGTTATCCCCTTGTTTCACGTCTTCTACTTTATATGATAATGATGTGAATATGGTGGCATGCTAGACTTGGTCATATGGGCCAACAACATATGAATAGACTAGCCAAAGAGGGCTTGTTGGGCAACATTGAAAAAGTCGATTTGCCCTGATGTGAGCATTGCCTAGTAAGGAATATGACAAGGAAACCATTTGAAAAGGTAAAAGAGCTGAATTTCCTCTGCATTTAATCCATTTAGACGTCTGTGGTTCAATGAATGTGAGAGGAAGGCAAGGGGTTGTTTATTTCATCACTTTTATAGATGATTCTACTTGATTCGGATATGTCTATTTGATTTCTCATAAATCTGAAGCATAAGTTGTTTCAAAATATTTATGAACTTGGTAGAGAATCAATTAGACAAGAAAATAAAAGTATTTAGATCCGATCGAGATCGAGAATATTTATCTGATGAGTTCAGAAAATTATGTGATGAAAAAGGAATAGAAAGACAGTTGTCTATTCCGTATACTCCTCAACAAAATGGTGTTGCAGAGAGAATGAACAGAACCCTACCGGAGATGATTAGGTCAATGATGGCGCATGCTAACTTACCTATCACTTTTTGGAGTGATGCGTTGTTAACTGTTGCCTGTATACTTAACCGGGTGCCTTCCAAATCAGTTACTTCCACTCCATATAAGTTATGGAAAGGTAGAAAACCGGACTTAAGTTTTATTATGTCATAGGGTTGTGCTGCCTATACTTATGAGTCCTCTCACAAATTTGGGAAATGTGGTCCCAAAGGAAATAAGAGTATTTTAATGAGATACTCCGAACACTCGAAAGGGTATGTGTTCATAGGTGAGCAGGAAAGTGGGAGTATAACTGAATTTGAATCACGGGATGTCACATTCTTAGTGGATGAATTTCCTAAGAAGGGCGGAATAAGGGAAGATTATTCCCTATTGAAACCTTGGATCAGGATAATGATGTTAGTAGTTTATCCAAGTGGGAGTAATATGAGAAGTGATGAATTGAATTCAACTCATTCTCAATTACAACCACATGTTGAGACAACATCATCATTATTTAATCCAAGTGGGAGCATAATGGGAATGATGTGCTAAGTGTACAATCTCTCATATGGTGAACAAGTCGCCAAAGTATTCCCCGTCAACGTTTTGGCATTGAAGGGGAAACTTTTGTGGTTGCTCCACGAGATGGGGATGAGCCAAGAAATATTAATGAGGCTCTAGATTGCCCTAGTAAGGAAAAATGGATTTATGCAATGAAAGAGGAAATGGAGTCAATGAAGTCAAACCATGTTTAGCAACTGGTTGATTTTCCAAAAGGACGCAGAGCTATTGGGAACAAATGGGTTCTCAAAATAAAGCAAAAGGCTGATGGCTCAATAGAAAGGCATAAGGCTCGCCTTGTGGCGAAGGGGTATAATCAACAGGAAGGAATTTATTATGAAAGTACATTTTCTCCTGTGGTGTGATTTACCTTGATTCGCATAGTTCTGGCAATAGTGGTTAGTATGGATCTTGAGTTACATCAGATGGATGTAAAGACTGCTTTCCTCAATAGAGAATTAGAGGAATAAATATATATGGAACAACCTGCTGGTTTCATAGTGAAAGGCCAAGAAGAAAAGGTATGTCGACTTTGGGGGTCGATATATGGTCTTAAGCAGTTGTCAAGACAATGGTATATACATTTTCATAATGCCATAATGGCATATGATTTTACAATAATAGATGAGGATTATTGTGTATATATCAAAAGATCCAAGGATCAATTTGTGATCATATCATTATATGTTGATGATATACTAATTGTCGGAAGTAATAAGGAGTTATGTTAATGCTGTGAAGAATTTGTTATCTTCCAACTTTGATATAAAGGATATGGGTGAGGTTGCATACATTCTTGAAGTTAAGATTTCAAGATTGCAAACCCATAAACACTCCTATTACAAAAGGTGAAGGATTGAGCTATAAACTGTGTCCAAGGACTCCACAAGAGGAGGAACAAATGAAAGATGTTCCTTATGCTAGTGCTGTTGGAAGCTTGAAGTACGCTATGATGTGTACAAGACCTGACATATGTTTTGTAGTTGGAATGGTGAGTAGTTACCAATCCAATTCAGGTCAAGCACATTTAAAGCCGTTAAAAGAATACTGAGGTATCTAAAGGGGACTGCTGATTATAAGCTGAGTTATTAAGGAAAGGATCTGCAACTCTAAGGCTATTCTGATATTGATTGGGGAGGAGATTTAAATGAAAGGAAATCTACCTCTGGGTTTGTTTTCTTACCGAATAATTGCACCATATGTTGGAGCAGTAAGAAACAAAAGTGTATAGCCTTGTCCACGATGGAAATTGAGTCCGTGGCATTATCAGCAGCAGTATAAGAAGATTTTGGCTTAAGAGATTATTGGATCATTTAGGTGTTATTAGAAGTGCTGCAGATTTGTTATTGGTTAACGATGATAGCCAAGCAGCAAAAGTGTACACCAAAGATCCAAAATATCATGGCAAGACCAAACCTATAGATACCAAGTATAACCTTGTCAAGGATATGATTGCACGAAAGGATGTGAACATAGAGTACATACTACGCATAGAATGGTAGCAGATCCTATGACAAAGCCAATACCTAGAGATGTGTTTTGTGGCTATATGAAATCTCTAGAGTTGCGTAGAGGGTGATGTACTGAACATTGTAATTTCCCTAAGTGTTCACGATTTGATGAATTTGTGTTTTCATCATCAATGCCTATGAATCTTTGTGTGATCTTTATGCATCTTAATGCTCAGTGCATTACTTTAAGTTGAGAAGTATGTCGGACAGATATAAGATTAGCCCACTCACACGGGTAATCGCCTCGTTGTTTCTTGTGTGATAAATAGAGATGAGACTGTTTTTAAGCTTATTATCTAGGTGATAATCGAGCTCAAGCTTAAAACACGTATGTCGCCTTAAGCGAGTGTTAAGATGAGGACATAATACTTACGATGTCCGAAAGTAAAATACCCACATATTTTACTTTATCTCGTCTAAAATGCCGGATGTGAGTTCGATGGATTTAGTGAATGAGTAGATAGGTGAAGTTGAAATGACGCGATTCTAATCGATTCATTACATCCATTTATATGTGATGTAAATTTAACAATTCATGCTAAGTTACTTTTCTCTTAAAATTGTTACTTTCCTTAGAATGGGAAACTCCATGAATCAATTTACTCAATCGTTGGGAGAAATCGAGAGTGCTCGGGTCAAGTTGTGAAGTAGGACTTCATGTGGCGCACGTCAAGGGTGTCACGCTTAGACAGTTGGGTTACAGACGGGTTTTGGTTTGGTTACGAATTCCTGTATTATTGTTCCTGGTACTTGCGGAGAATGCTATGTTTGGAAAGATATGTAAGCACTTAAAGATTAAAAAATACTTACATTCATCAAGATCTGTAACATTGAAGAGAAAAATATGGAAATGGACCAAAAAATCAACAGAAAAAAAGAGCCAAAAAAACAATTTTATAAAGGAAATCTGAAAAATTGGCAAATTAAAACATAACAGAAAAAATTAGAAAAAGAAAGAAGTTTCATACACTTAAGTTAGTTCGATTCTGCATAATATATACTATATACAACTTAGAATATATATCTAAATTGTTTCTGTTCAATTGAGAAGACTAATCTAAATTTATTTGGATATTTCAACTGGGCCAAAACGGGCCAAGGAAAAGACCCAAAAATAAAACCTGATCCAAACTTATCACCCAGAACGGCCTGTTCGCTTTCCCGCTCGGAATGAGTTCCTGGATCTACCGATTAGTCTCATCCTCCCATCCCCACTTCGCCCCTCCGCCGCTGGCAGTAGCTCCTTGAACAACGCCGACGCTGCCACCGCCATCGCCACCACCACCGCCACCGCCACCGCCACCCAGTAGCATGCTGCCATCTGGAGCCGGAGTGCTAGCACCTGCCGGTCCTTGCTCAGATGGTATAGACTCAGGCGGAACACATCTACGTCGGCATCACATCTGAGAACCAAGGATGGCTGTGGTGCTCAGTTGAAGAGCAACGGTAGCGAGATGAGCGATGGCAGTGAAGAACGATGGGTGTGCAAGCGATGAGCGATGGGGGAAGCCGCTAGTGCACAAACAACGAACGACGGATGGACAATGGTGATCGGGTGAGCAATGGCGGCGAGTTGTGTCTCTCGTCCAAAGCTTCGGAAGCTATGTTGGAGTTGGATTTCCATAGTTACAACTTGAGCTTGATCTCATTATCTAAATGGGTCCACTATGAATTTGGTACAATCTGTTCTGCGTCCAGGTCATATTCTCCCTCGCATTATCTCAACGTATTGAGGTCGAGCTATGGCTTATTCAAGCCAACACATTCATTCTCCTTAAATGAACTAATATCGAAGCATAATTATAATAAGATGATGACCACTCATCGTTATTACAGCCCCCAATAAGATGAGAAAATTGAAAAAACCATTGACAAATGGTGACCATAAAAATTATTCATTTTCAAGTTAGGCATGAATCTACAAATAAAGTAATGGCATAACTGATGGAGAGATGGAGGGATCGTATTTGGAAGTATTACTTGATTATTTGATAATAAAGCATGTGGACTGCAATTATTACACCAACATAAGGTCCGAGGACCTATATAAGCTGTCACGTCCAATACGAACAAAACAAGGAGAGAATGCATTGAACATCGTTTAACAGCAAAATTTAAACAAGGATTGACCTATCACAGATCGAATGAATAGAAAGATAATTTAAGGATAAACCTCAATGAGAGATCGAAGGCCTAGGTGAGAGATTATCTTGTACCCGCTAAAGCCAGCGTCCACGAACAGCTTTTCCCATTCCTTTTCGTCCCTTTCTTTCGCATCGTACGTCATCATCAACATGTCCCAGAAGAGTTGCGTCTCGGTGGATCTATGATCGTCCGGTTGATTCCCTACTACTACATCGATTATGATCACTTTTCCAATCCCGCCCCGCCCCGATACCGCTTCTTTGCTCCGTTTTAGTATCTCGATGCATTTTTCGTCGCTCCAATCGTGCAATACCCACTGCATTCGAACAATGTTTTGTTTTTTTTCAACTAATTGGAGTTCATATTCTTACAGGAACGTTAATGTAAAAACAGAAGTAATGGCCATATGTGAAAGTCTGTCCTTTTCACTCTTCAAGTTGGTTACCAAGACTTTCACTAAAATGGAGGCGTGTCCAGGTAAAAGAGTTGTTCTCGTATATGCACTAATAAGGTTGAAAAATCTAACCAAATTTGGTCGTTTCATCTATATCATTAATTGAACAAATTTTAGAGCCACTTTGAACTCCAATCTACTGCGAAAATATTTTATGAAAAAACCCAAACGCAGATATAGACCACACGTAACTATAAATGGACGAAATATTAATTTATTGTAATTAAGATGATTGATAAGTAAAAGGATTGTAAAGGAATCCACAAATCTCTCCCATTTCCTTCTATGACAATTGAAATGATATTTTAATAAATGACCAAAATACTTAAATACTGTGTTTATTTTCTTTTATAAATTTAATCTTTTTCCCACATTTTTTATCATACTTAGACTTTGTTGGTTTCGTAGAAAATGTTTTCCAAAAAAATGTTTTCTGGATTTTCTAGTGTTCATAGACATTGGTTGGCGCCGATTATTCGACAAACATTGACGTAAATAATTTTTTAATAATTTTTCTAGAATTTTTATTCTTTCCTTTTTCTTTTTTCTTTTTTCGCTCTCTTTTTCCCTTCTTCTTCCTTTGGGTAGCGAGGATGACTTCACTGGCCAATGGTGATGACCACACTTGCCAAGCATTGGGAGGCCAAGCCTCATCAATGACCATAGGGGGTGAGCCTTGCCATTGGCTTGTGGCGACCGACTAGACGAAGAAGGAAGAAGGGAAAAAAAGGAAATAAATAAATAATTGAAAAAAAAATAAAATTGTCCACTTGAGCATCCACCACCAACTTTGGCCAAATGTACTAAATTGGCATAATTGCAAAATTTTTAGGGCTGAATTAGTCACAAAAAGTTTAGAACTGAATTGACACAATTATAATAGATTTATGATTTTTTTTGGTAATTTTCCCATTTTATGATTTCCAGTTTAACTAGTTTATATACGACCTTTCTTCTTCTTCTTCTTCTTCTTCTTTTTTTCATAATTTTCCTAAAAATCTATAGGACCAAAAGAAAAGGAGACTATGTTTTTCTCCACGGAAAAATGGAAAAGGAAAAAAAAAAAAAAAAAAAACTCTCTTTAAAAATTCAAGTCTGTATAATTAGAATCAAATTAATCGCTAATGAACTGCCTATATCATTTGAGTACCTAGAGGGAAAATGAAAAACTGCAAGGTAAATTCAACTGCAACCAAGAACTACCCTATTTCATTTCCTTTTCTATGATCCCTAACCCAAACGGAGATGTAAGCTACTACTTTACCTTGAGTAAGATTGCATCCGCCGGGGGAATCTCCACAAACATGTCGCCTCCGATGAACTTTAGCCTCTCACTTCCGACCAAACCATCCACTATGTTCGGCTGATCCAGCACCGTGTACTCCAAGTTGGGGAACGCCTCCGTGATGGCCTTGCCCATCGTTCCCGACCTGCCTCCCACGTCGGCCACCGAGCTCAGCCCGTCGAACACTCCCCCGCATGTTTCCACCACCGCCTTCGCCATCAGTCTTGAGTCGTTATCCATCGCCCCGCTGAATAGGCCGTCGACCTCGGGATCGCGCCTCATGACCTCCCACGCGGGCCCTCCGTGCGCCATCTCGATCATGGTCGGGGTGACGCCTTCTCCGTCCCCCAGCCACGCGTTCAGATGCTGCCACGGCCCCATGAAGAAAGGATGGAACGCGCTGAGCACGAAGGGCGCCGGGCTCAAGGGGTTGTGCTTCAGGAGGAGCCGGGACGGCGCGGTGAGCGTGTACCCGCTCCGGCGGTCCGCGTCCTCGAGGTCCCGTAGCTCGAAGTAGCCGGAGTGGACGAGGACGCGCATGATGCGGCGGAGGCCGTGAGCTTTGGCAGGAGGGATGCGGAGGGCGGAGAGGAGCTCGGGGAGGGTCGTGGGTCGGCCATGGTCGTGGATGAGGTCGGGTATGCCCAGCTGAAGGGCGCACTTGAGGCACAAGGAGGTGATGTAGCTGAACAGGTGGTTCCATACGTGGGCTTGAGCTTGGAGGAGCTCGCCGGCGGTCACGTTCCCGTCTCCATTGCCCGAATCCATATCGAAAGCACCTTACTTTCTGCAGTCGTCGAACCTCGTGCACGGGTTATATATCGGGAAATATACCAGGAAAGAGAACAGAGAAATGAGGAGAAAGACGACGGAAGTGGGACCCACGAAAGATGGGATCTACTACTTTTTTCTCGGTCAAAGGAGAACCGATTATTTTTTGGTAGATATTTGAGCCTTCTGAAGAGGCGGCCTACACCAGTCAAAAAAAAAAAGAGGCGGCCTACATGAGCCATCTCCAGGCGAGAATATATAGTCACATGGAGAATACCTTTTTCTCTTCCGACCACTAAAATCTTTGACAAGTGTCAGTCGACGTGGAATTTTGAGTTTTGCAACCAGGAAGATTGGGACTCTCTTTTAGGGGCGAACAGTTCCGATTCCGGTTTGGCTTCATATGAAACCTAGAATCTATCATCGTGTACAAATTCCTCATTTTTTGGAACTTAAAACCTATATGTCAGAATTAAAAATCTAGAACCTACTCTATCACAGGTTTCAGAGTCAGTTCTAGATTTCAACAGTTTTTTTTTTGTCTTCTTCAGATTTGAACTATAACGAAAAAGGAAAAAGACAAACCAAAGCTTCTATATCAATAAATTGCCAAAAATAGTTCATAAAGAGCATAAACATCCCAAAAAAGAAAAAAGAAAAAAAAGCAATGGGACAAGCGATGTTCGGCAGTGGCATCGAGGGCGAGTGGCGTTGGGGTAGAGGCAGAGAACGAGAGATGAGAATTGAATTGTTGATTTGGGGATTTTAACTTTTAAGGAACCCTAATTGATTCTAAAAGGGCCGGTTCCGGTTCCCATAAAAATTGGAACTGGAACCAAGAACCGCCGGTTCCCAGAAAAAGGAAACGAGAATCGGAGTTGGCCCCTTTAGAATTGGAACCAAAATAGGACCCTCGGTTTTGGTTCTATCCGGGAACCGCTCTCACCCCTACTCTCTTATGCTCCACAGTTAGCCACTCTCACCATTGCCATCGGTGGAGTCACCGGCACCACATCCTTAGTGTCAAAGCCTTGGCCATCAGCTTGAGCCCGCTCCTTCGCGGACGCTCATCTTGTTTTGGATCTGGAGTTGTGCTTGTCCAAAGCTAGATCCGGAGTTTGTGCCTACTCTCCTCCAGGGCCACTGGTGGCAAATCCAACGACGGCAACTCATCCACAAGTAGGGCTATCAAATGGGTAAGTCGGGTTGGATTTGGATTGGGTTGAAAATGGTCCGACTCATATTGACTCATTTAACTCGTTTTGATCCATTTTCATGTAATGTAAATTTGACAACCCATATCCAACCCTATCCATAGTCAAATTGACCCAACTCATATTATCGATACACATTAATATTTAACTCAATCTAGAAAAATCCACTTCACTCATTTAATTCACTTTAAGCTCTTCACATGTGCACGCGCGCGCGCGCGCACACACACACACATATACATTTGTTATTTGAATAAAAACTTCACATCAAATTAAAAAAGTAAATTACACAATAAAAATTAGTAAATAAAATAAAAAAGTGAAAAATCTTAAATTGAAATACTTTGGAAAAATTCTTGATAAGAAAAAGTTTGATTAGTTAATAATTGACATGAAAATAATATTTGTTTATAACAAAATCTTCTAGAATGCGAGAGTGCCTAACTTTTTAATTGTGATTTACCAAATTAAAAATTACATTATAAAGTTTAGAATTTCTAGTTTGATATTAATTGAATTTCGATCTACACAACGTTGAGTTTCCTCTAAAAGTACTTCTCTAGTATGTATATGGATATCTATCTATCAAAAATATTTTTTAAAAAATCGAATTTTTAAAATTTTGAATTTATTAATATTATTTCTTTTCTTTTCTTTTCTTCTTCTTCTTCTTCTTTCCCTCTTGTTCCTCTGTAGCTTGTTGGCCCAAGCTTTGTCCGCCAGATCTAGGTGAACCTGAGCTCTGTCGCAACTTGTGAGCTCGCAGCTCGCTAGATCCAAGGGAGCCTCGGCTTTGTTGACGATTGGCGAGGCTTGAGCCTCATTAGTCATTAGTGAGCTGGCGAGCTTGAGCCTCGCTTAGCCAGTTGCCAGCCATCATTGTACTGGCCACTGGCTAAAGAAGGAGGAAGAAGAAAGAAAAAAAGCAAAAAAGAAAAAGAAAAATGGAATATAAAAAATAATTATAATTTCGATTTTTATAAAGCTAAAGTGAGAAGTTGATTTGGAAATGGATTTTTAAGTTCAACTCATTTAAGAACCATTTAACAAGTCTCTTAAAAAAAGAAAATGATCAATTTCAAAATAAAAGTAATCTATAAATAATCCATTTATAATTTAAATGTCGCCCATATTTGACCCCTCTACCACAAGTTTTGTGCTTTTTTTATTTTCCTTTTTGCTTGTCAAAAATGGAGGGCTAGGCCGTCGAAATCGACCAGACAAAGAGGAAGACATCCAAGAAAGAATCATTAAAAATTGCTGGGTAGTCTTTTTTCTTTGTGGGTCATTAGAGAACCAGCCACCCTCCTTGCCTCTCCCTTCGAACTTTCATCTCTTTCACCAACCCCTCTTTCTTTCATCTCTCGTTTGTAGAAGACTCTATACTCGAAAGAATCATAAAAAAAGAAAAAGAAATATGATGATTCCCTCCCTTTCACTTTTCTTTCCAATCCCAAGCATCAATCCTGAAAAAATCGTTAAAAGAAAACTGAAAGACAAGAGAGGAGGCAGCGACCAAAAAAAAAAAAAAAAAAAAAAAAAAGAAACACCACAAGATCGACCAAAAAATTATTCCTTTTATCCATGGTCGAGTCACTCGCGGCCGGGTTGCAAAGACGACGGAGGAGGTGGCGACTGGACGGCGACGCTGGGTGGAGGGCTGGTTGTGGATGCAGGAGTAAGAGAGAAATAAGGAGGAAGACGACGGAAAACGGGACCCACGAAAAATGGAATCGCTTTCGTAGCGTCAAATGCTGATATTCTTGACCCACGTCCGCAATTTTTTTCATCGATGGCGTTCCCATTGTTTGGCTTTCTATTGGGAAAAAAATTAAATTTCTATTGACCGAAATTGAAGGACCAGGATCCCCGGAGGCCAACTATATCGGAGGCAGGAAACCCTTGTGCATGCATCAAATGGATTTGGACCGGTCAAAACTCATAAATGATAAGGTGATATATGAATCCCGTACGTATTTGATTTCAAATTCATTGAACGGTGGTATCTTTTACTTCAATATTGGGGAACCACTTCCTCTTCTTCTTTTTAATTTCCACTTTCATAGCGTTGGGATCAAGGCATGTTTAATGATGATTACATAAGATATAATATGATCAAACATATATAATATGTCATGTATAAAGAAGAGAATATTTAGTGGTTCACGCTTATTATACGTTGATATAATAGAAAATATATATTTTTCTCCTAACCACAGATCTTGTTAGGTGTGTACTGATGTGGAATTATATGAAAAAAGAAAGCAAAAATTATATGCTCGGCCATGGAAAATTCGCTTCACTGAGTTGCCCCCACCATCCCTACCTCCTTATTGTCAAAAGCAAGCGCCGTCGCTTACTGCGTCAGTGGTGGCGGTCCGCTCCTCCGCGGTCGCTCGTCCAGTTCTGGATCCAGAGTCGTGCTCGTCCGAAGCCGGATCCAGATGCTGTGCCTACTCCTCCATGGCCACGGGCGAAGGATCCAACCACCGCAGCTCATCCCCGAGTTGGTTTTTTTTTCTTTCTCTTATTTATTTCACCTCTCATCTGTAGAAGACTATACTCAGAAAGAATCATTAAAATAATAATAATGATGATGATGATGATGATGATGATACTCTCCCTTTCACTGTTCCTCTAATATCAAGCATCGACCCCGTAAAAATCGTTAAAAAAAGAAAAGAAAAAAACTGAACAGAGTACTGAAAGACAAGGGAGGTGGCGGCGACCAGAAGAAAAGGGACACCAGAAGATCAACCGAAAATTTGCACCTTTTGTCCATGGACGAGTCGCTCGCGGCCGGGTCGCGAAGATGACGGAGGAGGTGGCGACTGGACACGGCAGTGCTCGGCTTGGACCACGACCCTGGCGATGACGGGGGTAGCGGAGGTTGGCTGGTTGTTAATGGAGTAAGAGAGAAATGGAAGCTTATCAATTTTTATTCCACTAGTTTACTGTTGTGGATCGAGATGAGTATGGTCCGGTGAGTGATTTTCACCCTAAAATCGAGAACCACGCCATTAAAGGTCAATTCTGAAAAATTGAAACCGGGAACTGTCTATTGGTTCATGTTTTCATGTGGGTCCGCATAATCGATCCTCAATCTCTACAAAATTGTATATATCAATTAATATCATGGTGAATCTAATTTCTATGTGGTGTATATATACACACACACAAATATATATATCGGTTCATATCTAAGATTGGTGTAAACTGATTTGTTCGGTCTTTGATTAATCAAGGAAAAACAACCTTTCCTATTGATGGCTATTTCTTGGAAATCTTAATGCCATAATGCCTCTTCAATTAGTATATGTAGATCAAACCGATCGCAAATCTCACATAAGCCTAAATGACGTATGCTCACAAAATGATTTCCTTTGTCCTTCAAATGAAGTTTAGACAAACTAAGAAATGAAACTCTACTAGTTTTATTTGTCCACAAATCAATCAAGTTTGGGTGGGGGTTTCACGCTTGGAAACATTGAAACTGGGAATTAGACCAATGCTCTAGAAATTATCGGTTCTAGGTTAGTCCAATCCGATTCCAGACTTTTGTAACTTTTCTCGAATTACCTGTGAGCAAGAGGACAAAGCGAAGTAAGAAGGAGGAGGGCTTTTCTAACTTTTCTCTCCCGATTTCGCTGGAGTTGTACTTTTCCTTGAGTTTAGGGCTGCCATCGCGACGTCGACGTGATGGGTGCGCATCATGGAGGCCGATCCCCCGGGGTTGAGTGATCACTTCTTAAAGTTCTCCATGTCACATTAGCCACTCAATATCATTCCCCCTAAACGAGCTAACATTTACGGAAAATCATAATAAGGTGAGAAAATTGTAAAACATTGAAAAATGATATCCTAACAAATGGAGTAACTTTATGCTTGACGAAGGCAGAGGTGGTGGTGGGATCGAATTTAGGAGAAGAAAATGATCTCAAAAAATCTTAAGTTCATTGTACTTTTACCAACTCGATTTCACACTTTTTTAATGATGCCAATTGAATGCTTTATTCGATTAATTTTGAATGGAAATTACTCACTTGGACACTAGTGTACGTATATTGCATTGTCAACGTTGAAGTAAATAATTTTTAGTAAGTTGTTTTGGGGGTTGTGTGAGGAGGTGTTCGCACAAGAATTTGCATTCTGAGCACGCGTACGAGGAGGCTGATGTTTTCATCATTAGGAAGAAGAAGGACAAGGACAAAAAGGACAAGTTGTAAGTTCTTTTTGTTATTTCGGAGATTCTGATACTGTTGTACTTTTTTCTCACAAATCTTGCCTATTCCCTTGGTTCTTCTTGAGGATTTGTTTGGTGGTTTCGTCTAATTGCGGAATCGTCGAAGTTGAAATGTTGGATGCTTTGAGTTGATTCAGATGAGTCGATGGCTTCAGTCCCTTGTCGTCCTTGAGTCTAACTTGGAAAAAAAAGGCATGTTTTGTTTCAAAAACAAAGACCAACCTACGTTTACTTAGTGGGCCAAAACGGGCCGAGGAAAAGACCCAAACTTATCACCCAGAACGGCCTGTTCGCGTTCCCGCTCGGAATGAGTTCCTGGATCTACCGATTAGTCTCATCCTCCCATCCCCATTTCGCCCCTCCGCCGCTGGCAGTAGCTCCCTGAACAGCGCCGACGCCGCCACCGCCATCTGGAGCCGGAGCACTAGCACCTGCCGGTCCTTGCTCAGATGGTATAGACTCAGGTGGAACACATCTACGTTGGCATCGCATCTGAGAACAAAGGATGGCTGTGGTGCTCAATTGAAGAGCAACGGTAGCGAGATGAGCGATGGCAGTGAAGAACGATGGGTGTGCAAGCGACGAGCGATGGGGGAAGCCACTGGTGCACAAACGACCAACGACGGGTGGACAATGGTGATCGGGTGAGCAATGGCGGCGAGTCGTGTCCCTTGTCCAAAGCTTCGGAAGCTATGTTGGAGTTGGATTTCCATAGTTACAATTTGAGTTTGATCTCATTATCTAAATGGGTCCCATATAAATTTGGTACAATCTGTTCTGCGTCCAGGTCATATCTTCCCTCGCATTATCTCAACGTATTGAGGTCGAGCTATGGCTTATTCAAGCCAACATATATATATATTTGGTAAGGTATTCAAGCCAACACATTCATTATCCTAAAATGAACTAATATTGAAGCATAATTATAATAAGATGATGACCACTCATCGTTATTATAGCCCCCAATAAGATGAGAAAATTGAAAAAATCATTGATAAAGGGTGACCATAAAAATTATTCATTTTCAGTTAGGCAAGAATCTACAAATAAAGTAACGGCATAACTGATGGAGAGATGGAGGGATTGTATTTGGAAGTATTACTTGATTATTCGATAATAAAGCATGTGGACTGCAATTATTACACCAACATAAGGTCCGAGGACCTATATAACCTGTCACGTCCAATACGATCAAAACAAGGAGAGAATGCATTGAACATCGTTTAACAGCAAAAGTTAAACAAGGATTGACCCATCACAGATCGAATGAGTAGAAAGATATTTTAAGGATAAACCTCAATGAGAGATCGAAGGCCTAGGTGAGAGATTATCTTGTACCTGCTAAAGCCAGCGTCCACGAACAGCTTTTCCCATTCCTTTTCGTCCCTTTCTTTCGCATCGTACGTCATCATCATCATGTCCCAGAAGAGTTGCGTCTCGGTGGATCTATGATCATCCGGTTGATTCCCTACTACTACATCGATTATGATCACTTTTCCAATCCCGCCCCGCCCCGATACCGCTTCTTTGCTCCGTTTTAGTATCTCGATGCATTTTTCGTCGCTTCAATCGTGCAATACCCACTGCATTCGAACAATGTTTTGTTTTTTTTCAACTGATTGGAGTTCATATTCTTACAGGAACGTTAATGTAAAAACAGAAGTAATGGCCATATGTGAAAGTCTGTCCTTTTCACTCTTCACGTTGGTTACCAAGACTTTCACTAAAATGGACGCGTGTCCAGGTAAAAGAGTTGTCTCGTATATGCACTAATAATGTTGAAAAATCTAACCAAATTTGGTCGTTTCATCTATATCATTAATTGAACAAATTTTAGAGCCACTTTGAACTCCAATCTACTGCGAAAATATTTTATGAAAAAACCCAAACGCATATATAGACCACACGTAACTATAAGTGGATGAAATATTAATTTATTGTAATTAAGATGATTGATAAGTAAAAGGATTGTAAAGGAATCCACAAATCTCTCCCATTTCCTTCTATGACAATTGAAATGATATTTTAATAAATGACCCAAATACTTAAATACTGTGTTTCTTTTCTTTTATAAATTTAATCTTTTTCCCACATTTTTCATCATACTTAGACTCCATTCGTTTTGTAGAAAATGTTTTCCAAAAAAATGTTTTATGGATTTTCTAGTGTTCGTAGACATTGGTTGGTGCCGATTGTTTGACAAACATTGACGTAAATAACTTTTTAATAATTTTTCTAGAATTTTTTATTCTTTTTTATTCTTTATTTTTTTTTTTCTTTTCTTTCGCTCTCTTTTTCCCTTCTTTCTTCTTCCTTTGGGTAGTGAGGATGACCTCACTGGCCAATGGTGATGACCACTCGCCAAGCATTGGGAGGCCAAGCCTCGTCAATGACCATAGGGGTAAGCCTTGCCATTGGCCTACAGTGACTGACGAAAAAGAAAGAAGGAAAAAATAATAATAAAAAAATAAATAATTGAAAATAAAATAAAATTGTCCACTTGAGCATCCACCGCCAACTTTGGCCAAATGTACTAAATTGACATAATTGCAAAATTTTTAGAGCTGAATTAGTCACAAAAAGTTTAGAACTGAATTGACACAATTACAATATATTTATGATTTTTTTTTGGTAATTTTCCCATTTTATGATTTCCAGTTTAACTAGTTTATATACAACCTTTCTTCTTCTTCTTCTTCTTCTTCTTCTTCTTCTTCTTCTTCTTCTTCTTCTTCTTCTTCTTCTTTGTTCATAATTTTCCTAAAATTCTATAGGACCAAAAGAAAAGGAGACTATGCTTTTCTCCGCAGCAAAATGGAAAAGACAAAAAAAAAAAAAAAAAAAACTCTTTTTAAAAATTCAAGTTTGTATAATTAGAATCAAATTAATCGGTAATGAACTGCCTATATCATTTGAGTACCTAGAGGGAAAATGAAAAACTGCTGACCTCATAAATAATAAGGTAAATTCAACTGCAACCAAGAACTACCCTATTTCATTTTCTTTTCTATGATCCCTGACCCAAACGGAGATGTAAGCTACTACTTTACCTTGAGTAAGATTGCATCCGCCGGGGGAATCTCCACAAAGATGTCGCCTCCGACGAACTTCAGCCTCTCACTTCCGACCAAACCATCCACTATGTTCGGCTGATCCAGCACCGTGTACTCCAAGTTGGGGAACGCCTCCGTGATGGCCTTGCCCATCGTCCCCGACCTACCTCCCACGTCGGTCACCGAGCTCAGCCCGTCAAACACTCCCCCGCATGTTTCCACCACCGCCTTCGCCATCAGTCTTGAGTCGTTATCCATCGCCCCGCTGAATAGGCCGTCGACCTCGGGATCGCGCCTCATGACCTCCCACGTGGGCCCTCCGTGCGCCATCTCGATCATGCTCGGGGTGACGCCTTCTCCGTCCCCCAGCCACGCCTTCAGATGCTGCCACGGCCCCATGATGAAAGGATGGAACGCGCCGAGCACGAAGGGCGCCGGGCTCATGGGGTTGTGCTTCAGGAGGAGCCGGGACGTGGCGGTGAGCGTGTACCCGCTCCGACGGTCCGCGTCCTCGAGGTCCGGTAGCTCGAAGTAGCCGGAGTGGACGAGGACGCGCATGATGCGGCGGAGTCCATGAGCCTTGGCAGGAGGGATGCGGAGGGCGGAGAGGAGCTCGGGGAGGGTCATGGGTCGGCCATGGTCGTGGATGAGGTCGGGTATGCCCAGCTGAAGGGTGCACTTGAGGCACAAGGAGGTGATGTAGCTGAACAGGTGATTCCATACGTGGGCTTGAGCCTGGAGGAGCTCGCCGGCGGTCGCGTTCCCGTCTCCATTGCCCGAATCCATATCGAAAGCACCTTACTTTCTGCAGTCGTCGAACCTCGTGCACGGGTCATATATCGGGAAATATACCAGGAAAGAGAACAGAGAAATGAGGAGGAAGAGGACGGAAGTGGGACCCACGAGAGGAACTGATTTTTTTTTTTTTTTTTTTTTTGGGTAGGTGTTTGAGCCTTTTGAAGAGGCAGCCTACACGAGGTAAACGATCGTGATGGGTAGGGGTGTGCAAAAGAGCAAGGGCCGCCCGGATCACTCGGAATTGGACCGGAACCGCTCAGAACCTGTGGTTCTTGAGGGAATTGGTCTGGTTCCCGATTCCAATTTATGGGAACTGGTGGGTACCAGTCCGATTCCTGGTTCCATGGATGGATCCATCCACTCGCCCATCCAAATCGGACTGATTATATTAAATAATATATTAATTTTAATATTAAAAAATGAAATTACAAATTAACAAACCCAAATCAAATAATTAAAAAAATTAATTAAAGTGGAAAAAAAGTCCAAAGCGCACCAAATGGAGAGGCACTGAAGCTAAAAAGTCTAAAGTGCACCTTGACAAAACGTCGAGCAATTAGTGGGCAAAAAGCAAGCACGTGAAGAAGCAAGGCTGTGAGAGGAGGAGAAGAAAAATAGGTCAAGTGACTTGGACTACGACTATAATGCTCGTGATGGACGAGACCGCTGATTAAACAAAACAACTGTCTGTACAAGTTTACTGTAGCAAGTTACTGTTCACTTTTACTGTAACAGTAAGCTAGGGAAATCACTATTCACTGTCATTGTTTATATCGTGCAAATAATTCCCTTTATCCTTTAGAAACTCTCTTTTTGCTGGACCATCAATGGCTCAAATCTATTTCAAATTCGATCTCAAAGTCGGATTTTGGCAATTGGGTATTGATCCTGAAGACAGACCCAAAATAGGGTTATGTATCCCGAACCAATACTTCCAATGGAAAGTTCTTCCTTTTGGTTTAAAAGTGGCACCATCTCTATTCCAAAAGGCCATGTGTCGAATTTTCCAACCTATCCTGTCAAGTGTAGCGGTATACATTGATGATATCTTGCTCTACAGTCCTGATGAGCAAAGGCACTACCAACTTCTTGAGCAGTTTGCAGAAATAGTGAAAAAGCATGGGATCATGCTCTCCCAAAGAAAGATGAATATTACCCAGACTGAAATTGAATTTCTTGGTATGCACCTTAGCAAAGGGACATACTATCTAGGGCCACACATTACTAAGGAATTACTGAAATTTCTTGAAGATAACTTCATGACAAGACAAGTTCAGTAATTTTTTGGGATAATTAATTATCTTAGAGATTTTATACCAAATCTTGCAAAGCTGCTGATTCCATTGCAAATTCTCCACCTTGGGGAAAATCTCAAACTAAAACAGTCGTTGAACTTAAGGAGATTATGCAATCTCTTCCTCCATTACAAATTCCATCAACAAGGAAGAGAATTCTCCAGACTGACGCTAGTGATGAATACTGGGCAGCCATCTTGTTTGAAGAAATTGAAGGTAAGTGACATCTGTGTGCTTACAAAAGTGGAAAGTTTTCCCAAGCTGAAGCGCATTACCATTCCACTTTTAAAGAAATCATAGTAGTAAAAAATGGAATAAAAAAGTTCGAATTCAATCTCATCGGCCATCACTTCTTGGTAGAGTTAAACATGACATCTTTCCCTCAGATGACCAAATTCAAACAGAAGCATATTTCGAATTCTCAACTATTACGATGGGTTGAATGGTTCTCAAAATACTCTTTTGAAACCAAACGTATTGCCGGAAAGAAGAATGTGCTTGCTGATTTCTTGTCAAGATCAAAAGTACCAATAGAAATCAATATGTACATCATGAGGCATGCTTTTCATAGGCTTCATCATGGTGAAAAATACAAGATTGAGAAGATCAAAGATTGGCCAAGTTAGCGATATCCTCAGGAGATTATTGAACAAATCTAAAATGACAGTCTCACTGAGAATCTGGAAAACCTCATGTGGAAATGCCACACAAATCTGTTTAGATTCAATGGAGGTTCAATCCTTTATCCTTTTGGATTAAATGCTGGTTATCCATTCATACATCCTCTAATTTGGAAAGAAGATGATTTCCCTAATCAACTTAGATGATTATTATGGTACTTAACCAATAAGTACTTGATAGCTGTTAAAATCCCAACCGAAAGATTCATTGCCAATCTTACTAGAATATTTGGACTCGGCAGAGGAAACATTGAAAAGGAGAGTGAAAAAATCTTCTAGACTTTCTCAACTGGTTTTACCCTCCTACTCACTGGAAATATCTCTTGGAGAAAGAATTGCGAATCATGCAACCAAACCCTGAAGTCCACACTATTTTATTTTTCCGACGTCCATGGCATTTTTTGACAAACAATGGCCACATCACTAATGCCCCACAGATTATATGTACCATATCCTATAAACCTCAACTGGACAACAAAGAAGCTCGGATTCACAAATCTTATCCAAGACCTGTTGGATGTTGTGAACACCAATACCGAGAACTTCAAAGGATTTTGTGCCAAGAAAACAAGACAATTCCTAAAGATGTACAGAATTATAATGTATCAAATACATGGGATCATTATAGCTTAGCACCAGAAGCCAAAGAAGCACTCGAAGAATTTAGACAGGCTGCATTATCATAGAAGCATGAAATGACAGACACAGAGGGCATTACACAGTCCTCTCATGACCCTTATGCTAAATGGGGAGGTCCTCTTTCCCAAGACCCCTATGATCATGGACCTTTGTTCTTATCTCAAGACATGAACACATCTTTTTATGCAAAGCCATCTAATTGGCCCCAGCCAAGTATTCCTGCCGACACTACAGATTGGGAGCAAGAAGAAGCATTAGCATCCTCATCGTATCAGCTGAACCAGATCCTCTCACAAGATGACCTCGAGGCACTTGAACAAAAGTATGATGAACATCTTTTAGCAACAGTGCATAGCTCAGATGACTTGGACTACGACTACAATGCTCGTGATGGACAAGATCGCTGATTAAACGAGACCACTGTTCTTACAAGTTTACTGTAGCAAGTTACTGTTCACTTTTACTGTAGTAGTAGGCTAGAGAAATCACTGTTCATTGTCACTGTTCATACCGTGCGAATAATTCCATTTCGGCGCCTTTGTTTGTCCCAGGACCCGTGAGCTTTGGTCCTTGCTTGTGTGTACCCTTCCACTGTCTATATAAGGCATGGAGATTGTAATGTGCTAGGTAGAGTCCCTTGAAGTAAAGTGATTGTTTTGTGAAAATTCTCAATGGCTTTCTAAAACTCCCTCTTCTTCTCCAGCTTGGTAGGATCCTCTGAGAAATGCAGCTCGGATAGTTAAAAACGTTATCATCCTAGCATCTCTGAGTGTCTCTAGGTTTTGAACTAAATGGCTAAGTGGTTTTCTGCTAAAAAGCTATTCCTGAAGGGCTTGAACTAGTTGTTCGCCCACTATGAGAAGACATACCTGTAGGAAACTAACTCTGTCTTCCCTGGTTCTAAGTCTAGATCCATTCATGGTATCAGAGCAAGATCAGAGCTTTCGAGAAAATGATATTATTATTATTATTATTATTGTGAAAATGATTCCATAGATCCACCCGGGAACCAGATCGGACCGGCGGTCCGGTTCCCGGGTGGATCCATGTAACTAACGGGTGGATCTCGGTTCCAATTTTTCGGAACCAGTCCTTAACGGACGGTTCTTGATTCTAGGTCGGGAATTGCCCGCCCGGATCATGCACGCCCCTAGTGATGGGGCGTGTCCAAGAGAAAATATATACTCAGTTACCTATGACTATAACGTGGAGAATACTTTTTTCTCTTCCGACCGTTGAAATCTTCGACAGGTGTTTGTCGATGTGGAATTTTGAGTTCCGCATCCAAGAAGACTGGGACTCTCTTTTGCTCCACAATTAGCCACTCCCGCCATCGCCATTGGTGGAGTCACCGGCACCACATCCTTAGCGTCAAAGCCTTGGCCATCAGCCCGAGCTTGCTCCTCCACGAACGCTCATCTAGTTTTGGATCCGGAGTCATGCTCATCCAAAGCTGGATTCGGAGTTTGTGCCTACTCTCCTCCAGGGTCACTGGCGACAGATCCAACGACGGTAGCTCATCCACAAGTAGGGTTGTCAAATGGGTGGATTGGGTCGGATTTGGATCGGGTCAAAACTAGTCCGACTCATATTGACTAGAGGTGTGCAAAAGAACCGGGACCCACCTGGAACCAGTGGTTCTTGAGGGAACTAGTTCGGTTCTCCGTTCCAATTTATGGGAACTAGTAGGTACCGGTCCAGTTTCTGGTTCTATGGGCGGATCCATCCACCTGCTCACCCGTACCAAACCGATTATATTAAAATAATATATTAATTTTAATATTAAAAAAATGAAATTACAAATTAACAAACCCAAATCAAATAATTAAAAAAATTAATTAAAGTGGGAAAAAAAATCCAAAGCGCACCAAATGGAGAGGCGCTGAAGCTAAAAAGTCCAAAGTGCACCTTGACAAAACGTCGAGTAATTGGTGGGCAAAAAGCAAGCATGTGAAGAAGCGGGGCTACGGGAGGAGGAGAAGAAGAATAGGTCAAGCGGTGAAGAACTAGCAATTTTGGTCGAAAACCAAAGCTGTTTCCGTCAAGATCAGAGCTTTCGAGAAAATGATATTATTATTATTGTAAGACCGATTCCATGGATCCACTCGGGAACCAGACCGGACCGATGGTCCGGTTCCCGGGTGGATCCATGCAACTAACAAGTGGATCTCGGTTCCAATTTTCGGCACCGGTCCTTAACGGGTGGTTCCCGATTCTAGGTCGGGAACTACCCGTCCAGACCATGCACGCCCTTAATATTGACCCATTTAACCCGTTTTGATCCATTTTCATGTAATGTAAATTTGATGATCCATATCCAACCCCATCCATACTCGATTTGACCTAACTCATATTATCGAGACACATTAATATTTAACTCAATCTAGAAAAATCCACTCCCACTCATTTAATCCAATTTAAGCTCTTCACACACACACACACACACACACACACACACACACACACACACACACATGTGTACATTTGTTACTTGAATAAAAACTTCACATCAAATTTAAAAAGTAAATTACACAAAAAAAATTAGTAAATAAAATAAAAAAGTGAAAATCTTAAATTGAAATACTTTGGAAAAATTCTTGATAAGAAAAAGTTTGATTAGTTAATAATTGACATGAAAATAATATTTGTTTATAACAAATCTTCTAGAATGCGAGAGTGCCTAACTTTTTAATTGTGATTTACCGAATTAAAAATTACATCATAAAATTTAGAATTTTTATTTTGATATTAATTGAATTTTGATCTAGACAACATCGAGTTTCCCCTAAAAATACTTCTCTAGTATGTATATGGATATCTATCTATAATAATATTTTAAAAAATTCAAAATTTTAATTATTTTAAGAATTTTGAATTTATTAATATTATTTCTTTTCTTTCTTCTTCTTCCCCCTTGTTCCTTCGCCGACGGCGACCGGCCCAAGCTTGTCAGCCCAAGCCTTGTCACTACTGGCAAGCTCGCGGCTCACCAAATCTAGGTGAGCCCAAGCTCAACCAAGGTTGGCGAGCTCGCAACTCCCCAGATTCGAGTGAACTTGAGCTCTATTGTGGTTGATGAGCTCACAGCTCGCCGGATCCAAGGAGCCCTGGCTCCACCAATGATTGGCCAGGCTCAAGCCTCGCCAATCTAGTGAGATTGAGCTTGCTCGACATCGATAAACTCAAGTCTCGCTAGATTGACGAGGCTTGAGCCTTACCAGTTAATGGCGAGCTAGCGAGCTCAAGCCTTGCCTAGTCGATCGTTGGCCGTCATTGTGCCAGCCACCAACTAAGGAAGGAGGAAGAAGAAAGAAAGAAAAAAAAAAGGAAAAAAAAAGAAAAAAGAAAACGAAAAATGGAATATAAAAAATAATTTTAATTTCCATTTTTATAAATAAATTTTTTTTATAAAGCTAAAGGGAGAAGTTGAGTTGGAAATGGGTTTTTAAGTTTAACTCATTTAAGATCCATTTAACTAGTCTCTTTAAAATGTAAATGTCCCATTTCAAAATATATGTGGTTCATAGATAATCTATTTAAATCATGATTTAGATAGGTCAAATATGGGCCCATTTTAATACCCATTTTGACATTTTTATCCACGAGTTTTGTGCTCTTTTTATGTTCCTTTTTGCTAGTAAAAAATGGAGGGCTAGGCCGCCGAATCAACCCGACAAAGAGGCAGACATCCAAGAAAGAATCATTAAAAATTGCTGGGTAGTCTTTTTTCTTTGTGGGTCATTAGAGAACCCACCGTCCTCTTTGCCTCTCCCTTCAAACTTTCATCTCTTTTACCAACCCCTCACCCTTTCAGCTCTCATTTGTAGAAGACTCCATACTCGAAAGAATCATAAAAAAAGAAAAAGAAAAATGATGATTCCCTCCCTTTCGCTCTTCTTTCCAATCCCAAGCATCAACCCTGAAAAAATCGTTAAAAGAAAACTGAAATACAAGAGAGGAGGCAGCGACCAAAAAAAAAGAAACACCACAAGATCAACCAAAAAATTACTCCTTTTATCCATGATCGAGTCACTCGCGGCCGGGTTGTAAAGACGACGGAGGAGGTGGCGACTGGACTGCGACGCTGGGCGGAGGGCTGGCTGTGGATGCAGGAGTAAGAGAGAAATAAGGAGGAAGACGACGGAAAGCGGGACCCACGAGAAATGGAATCGCTTTCGTAGCGTCAAATGCTGATATTCTTGACCCCCCGTCCGCCATTTTTTTCATCGATGGCGTTCTCATTGTTTGGCTTTCTATTGGGAAAAAAATAATAATTTCTATTGACCGAAATTGAAGGACCAGGATCACCGGAGGCCAACTGTGTTGGAGGCAGGAAACCTTTGTGCATGCATCAAATGGATTTGGACCGGTCAAAATTCATAAATGCTAAGGTAATATATGGATCCCGAACGTGTTTGATTTCAAATTCATTGAATCGTGGTATCTTTTACTTCAATATGGGGGGAACCACTTTTTATTTTTATTTTATAATTTCTTTAGTAAAAAAGAACTACTTTCATAGCATCAGGATCGAGGCATGTTTAAAGGTGATTACATAAGATAGGTGTGAATGAAAGAATATTTAGTGGCTCACGCCTATCGTACGTTGATATGATAGGAAATATTTTTTTTTCTCCTAACCACAGATCTCAATAGGTGTGTGCTGATGTGGAATCATATTAAAAAAGAAAGCAAAAATTATATGCTCGGCCATGGAAAATTCGCTATGAAACTGTGTTGTGTATAAAGAAGAGAATATTTAGGAGGTTGGGACACCTGGAGCGCCATAATTTGACACGGAGGGATACTTAAGTGCCATAACTTTGAAATGGTATACTTGAGTGCCAATATCGGAGTAAAATAAAACACTTAAGTGCCACTCCGGCAAAAATTCGGCCAAATGGCTGATGTGACAATTTTCCGGCGAGTTTGGTTCAAAACAGCGTCATTTTGCACGCTGACGTGGCGGAGAAAATGCAAAAATGACGTCGTTTCGTAGCTGACGTGTAAATAATAATATAAAAATTAATTAAATTAGATTTAAACTTAATTTTATTTAAAATATTCAAAAAATTTAAAAAAATTAAGAAAATTTAAAAATTTAAAAAATTAAGAAAAATTAAGAAAAAAAAAAAAGGGAGGGAGGTTGAATGGGGCGGCGAGGGCCGAGCCCTCGCCGCCGCCGCCTCCTCGCCGTCGTCGCCGGAAGGGCCGGCGACAGAGGGAGGAGGGTCGGCCGGGGTTGCCGGCCCCCGGTTGACCCTCCCCACTCCGTTGCCGGCCCTTCCTAGCGGCGGCGAGGGCCCGCGACCCTCGCCCCACGCGAGCCCTCCCAAATCTGGGGCGAGGATCGCGGCCCTTGCCCAATTCGGCCGGGGCTCGCGGGCTCTCGCCGCCTCCCGCCGCCGCCGGGAAGGGCCGAGTGACGGAGTGGGGAGGGTTGGCCGGGTCGCCGCGCCCGGCCGGGGCCGGCCGAGGCCGGACGACCGGCGGCAAGGGCTGTGATCCCTTGCCCTGATCTGGGGCGAGGGTCGCGGCCCTCGTCGCGATCCGGGGAGAGCTGCAGCCCTCGCCGTCGGTCGGTCAGGGGCCGGCGACCCCAGCTGACCCTCCCCCCTCCGTTGTCGACCCTTCCCGGTGACGGAGGGGGAGGCGGCGGCGGCGAGGGCTCGGCCCTCGGCCGCCCCATTCGACCTCCCCCTATTTTTAAAATTTTTTAAATTTTTCTTAAATTTTAAAATTTAAATTTGTTTTAATTTTTTTAATATTTTAAACAAAATTAAGTTTAAATCTAATTAATTAATTTTATATTATTATTTACACGAAACGACGTCGTTTTTGCATTTTCTCTATTACGTCAATGTGCAAAACGACGCCGTTTTGGATCAAACACGCCGGAAAGTTGCCACGTCAGCCATTTGGCTGGATTTTCGCCGGAGTGGCACTTAAGTGTTCCATTTAACTTCGAAATTGGCACTTAAGTGTACCATTTTGAAGTTATGGCACTTAAGTGTCCTCCGGTGCCAAGTTATGGCACTTAAGTGTCCTCCGGTGCCAAGTTATGGCACTTGGGCTGTTCTTCTGCCAATATTTAGTGACTCACGCCTATCGTATGTTGATATTGTTAAAGGAACAGGATCATCTTTATCTCACCCTTTTACTATAAAGTCAGCTGGTGACTTCGAGAAAGGAAAAGATAGATCAAGTATGCGAAAAATAGAAACAAGCTGATGATCAACAATGGAAAGCTGGTGATGAAGACTGACATGAGTTGATACAGAAGACATGGATTGCCAAGCCAGCAGACTAATCAACGGTGAAGAACATGTGATGTAGAAGACATGGATCACCAAGCTTGGCTTAGTTAACGAGTTGTTATTCTGTTGTAAACAGTTAGCTAAGTTTGGTAGTTCAGTTTTTTTGTTACTGAAAAAGTCAGCTTCTCTCCTTTGTTATATATAGAGAGAAAGAAAACTCCGTAGAGTAATGAGAGTCAAGCTCAACTATAATATGCACATACAATGATACAGAGTAGAGAGAACAGAGGATTTGTATTGATTGCTGTAGTTGATACTTTGTACAAACATGAGCTTCTGATACAAAGCTATACAGAACATTTCTTGTACAGATTTTACTTCTTCTAAGTCTATTCTTCATCATCATCATCTGATTCTATTCTTCATCACCTGCATCTTCATTTTCTCAGATATGATAGGAAATATTTTCTTCTCCCAACCACAGATCTCGATAGGTGTGTGCTGATGTGGAATTATATTAAAAAAGAAAGAAAAAATTATAGGGAAAATTCCAAATAAGGACCTGAAGTGGATCAATTTTCTCAAATAAGGACCCGAAGTGAACTTTGTGTCAGATAAGGACCCGAAGTAAACTCATTGGCTCGAATAAGGACCCAAAGTGATTGAATCAATTCCAAATGAAGACCCGAGCTTGCTGGTCAACCAAATATTCGCCGGCTATCAAGCATGTGACATTTCTGACGACCAGAGTTTGGGCAATTTTGTCAAAAAAAAAAATCTAGGGAAAAATTAACAAATCCTAAAAAGGAAAAAAAAAAAAAACCCTAAGTTTTTTACGGTATCCCTATTCCTTGTACACATCCTCTGCAAAGTCAAAGGCTGAAGTTCTCCATTGTACCCATCCTCCGCAAAGTCGAAGACCTAAATTCTCCACCAGTTGAGGCACAAATTCTAAAACAAGAAGAAAACCAAATTCTTCTTTCTTTGTTTGCGGTGCGGATGTGTGTAGTTGCCATGGGAGAAGTAATCGCTACATAGATTGAACATCTCGGCCTCACCAGCGTCCTTGAAGCACTTCATACACATGAAGAACATCCCCGGTGCAAGGCACCCGCACCCATCACATAGAGGCCTAGCGCTCGTGGCAATGTAAAAAACTGTGATGGCATCATTGAAGCTGAGCTTTCCTATGCCACACACGTTCAGCTCCTCGAACAAGTAAGGGTTGCTCATCCTCACATAGCCCTTGACCTTCGTGAAGGAAAGAAACTCTGAGAGGCACACGACGCCGTTGCGGTCGTGGTCCATCTCGGTGACAAAGTCTTGTGCCAACTGTTTGACGTTCTCGGCAGCCGCATCGAAGTAGGCCTTCGCAGTACGCTGCAAATCCTCCCTTTTTCCCTTGCACAAAGCACAAAGCTCGAGAAGGCCCACCTCCCCATCAATCAAGGTTAGTTTTTCCATCTTAGAATTCACTCACATTAAACCAGCAAAATGTAGACAAAGCTTGTGTATAAAGCCCAATTCTCCATTATTTTTCCAGGTTTTCCATTTATTTCAATTTGCACTCACATTCAACCATGGTTAGTTTCGTTCAAATTGGTGTACCCAATCATTCTTCATCGAATAGAAAGTGTTTGTGGCTCATTGAAGCAACATGGCGACAAGGTGTGGGCATGTGATGGAATATCACACGGATGGCAGCGATGACAGTGATGGTACAAGAGAGTTCTGCTTTATAGTATTGTTTTTACCTATTTTGATGGATTTTTGAGTGAATGTCTCTTTTTGTCCTAATCAATGCATATGAGTTGCGTCCACTATGATCTCTTTAATTGGATTTGCTGTGTTGTGATCCTATGTGCCAGTGGCGGTGGTCTCTTTTTTGCAATTTTTTAATGCTTTTCCGTTGTTTCTATTTTTTTGGTGTATACTTTATTATTAATAGCTAGAGCTCATGGCATGTCCTAAAATCTAAATGTTAGTTTTTGATGATTTTTGAGCTATAATACATTGACCATACCAAGGATAAATCACTAATAAAAGATGTAGGTTTTTTATGATGCTCTTGCTACGAAGGACCATACTTAGGATATGGTCCATCACCATAGCAGTAGCACTTTCATGCCCACATGAGTCCTAATGTGTATTACCAAATCATTAGCACAAAAAACATTTTAAGTCAATAATGCACAATTTTTTTTTGTGACAAATGGTATCTAATAGAAGTGTGGTATGTGGTCACTAGCGTGACTAATTTTCTTTCATTATTAGTAGTGTGGTACAAATGTATTGCAATTTTTTTTTTATAGTTTTTGTTTTTTTTTTCCCGGTGCGTATTATGCATAAGAGTATATTGATGTTATTTTTTGCTTCCACTTTTCACCAGTTGAGGGATGTGAAGAAGCGAACTATTCCATGTATGATAGTAGGCGTGGTAAGGATGTTGAGGGTGCCGAAGAAGATGGGTTTCCCTTTATTGATCTTGATGAGTTATATATACGAACTAGATGTGTAGACGATGATGGTTCAATGGAGAGAGATATGGAGATTGGAGATATCAGTCTATATGTAGATGTGTTAGCTGATGATGCAGATTTCTTGAACAAGAATAGTGAAAATGAGTATATGCATCCTGAGTTCAATGCTGAGGTTGATTTGGAAAATCCTACCTTCAAGTTGGGGATGTGCTTTAGTAATGCAAAGGAATTTAGAGAAGCTGTTAGGAACCATGCCATAAAAAATGGGAGAAAGGTGAGGTTTGTTAAAAATACACCTAATAAGTTGAGGGCAGTGTGCTCGGAGGGCTGTGGTTGACTCATATATGCCTCTAAAGTGCAAATGGAGCATACTTTACAAGTCAAAACCTTCAACTTAGTACATACATGTACTAGAACACTACAAGTTCCTCAGATAAGTACTAAATGGCTAGCGAATAAGTACTGTGATAGGCTGAGAAACAATCTTACATGGCCAGGTGCTTCAATGAAAAAAATAATGGAGTTTGAGAATGTTTTGAAGTTGTCAAGGACAATGGTTTATAGAGCTAGAGCAATAGCAATGAGTATGATCACGGGGAATGAGGAGGAGCAATTTTGGATGCTTAGGAGCTATTGCCAGGCACTTCTTGATGCCAACCTAGGATCCACATGTATAATCAAGACTGAGTAATGTCAAGACCAATTCAAGTTTAGGGGAGTCTACATTTGTTTGGATGCATTAAGGAGGGGCTTTGTAGAAGGATGTAGGCGCTTTGTGGGATTCGATGGTTGCCATTTGTCATCAGGTTATAAGGGGATACTTCTAGCAGTGGTGGGTGTAGATGGCAACAATCAAATGTATCCATTTGCATGGGCAGTTGTCAAACAAGAAACATACAAGACATGGCACTGGTTTATTAATTTGATTGCAAAAGACTCGGGAATTACGGACCTTGAAAATTCAAAGTACTGGACTTTTTTGTGTGACAAACAAAAGGGATTAGTGCAAGCACTAGCACATCTAATGCCTGAAGCAGAACATAGATTTTGCTTAAGGCATCTTTATGAAAACTTTAAACTACATCACAAAGGAGTAGAACTTAAAAAGCTTCTTTGGAAGGCTGCCATGGCAACTAGAGTATGTGATTTTGACTTGGCAATGGCACAATTGAAAGCAGTTGATGAGAAAGTTTATGATTGGTTATCTCAAAGGCCTCTAGTGCAATGGAGCAAGTCCTACTTTAGAACAAGTTCAAAATGTGACATTTCCTTGAACAACTGGTGTGAAAGTTTCAACAAAAGCATCATTGATGCAAGGGACAAGCCTATCATCACAATGCTCGAAACTATAAGAACGCAGCTCATGGAGAGAATTCATAAGCAAAGGGATGGGATGACCAAATATAGTGGTGTGATCTATCCTAATATCCAGAAGATATTAGATCTTCAAAAACAATTTTCGGCATCATGGATTCCAACCTGGAATGGAGAGGATGAATTTGAATTAAGTGGGCCATATGGAGACATGAGAGTTGTTAATATTAGACATAGATCTTGTAGCTGTAGAAGATGGGACATTAGTGGAATTCCTTGTCGTCATGCTGTGGCGACTCTTATATACATGAGGAAAGAACCTAAAAAATGGGTTCACACAAGTTTTAGTAAGAAAACATTCATGCAAATATATAGCCATGTTGTGCATGTTGTAGATTCTAAAGACACGTGGCCTGCTAGAGAGCCATTACTCCCACCAGATGTCCCCAAGCAAGTTGGTAGAAAAAAGAAACAAAGAACAAAATCAGTGAATAAAATGACTGATAGAAATTTGAAGATAAGAAAGAAAAAAGTTGTGCAAGAGCCGATGGGAACAAAGTTGAAGAGACAAAATACCAATTACTTGTGAAAAATGTGGTGGTTTAGGCCATAATAGGTATCATTGTAAGAATCCACCAGTAGCATCAGTAGCAGCAGCATCAGCCCCAATAGATTTTATGGTTGCCTCATGTTCACAAGATGTGGTAGAAAGCACTCCCTCAGACCCAACATGTTAACTTGAGATCGAGGAATTGCTTGCATCAATTTTTGGCAAAATTTCAAGTTCAATATTATCTATGGGAAGAGAGACGATAAAGGTAGTTATTTATGCTTGACTTGGTCATAAAACTATTCTTACTTATACTTGACTTTATTTTAATTAATGACTTATTTTGTGTTTCAAGCGCAGGTAAAGAGAAGGATGTAAGGACCTCAACTTTTAAGTGGTCAAAGATGAGCAGCTTTTTTTGGAGATACACAAGAGCAACAAGACCAATAAACACAAACTCTTTTTGTTTTACCGTTGGTTGTTATGGATGGATCTATTTTGGAAGCATCTTAAAATATGTGTAGATAAATTTTGTTGAAAAGATTTCTTGTGTTGGGATGTCTCAATTCAAGTTTATCCAGTGCTATTTAATTTGCTATGGAATGTCCCGGCACTTCATTGTATTATGGTGGTACTCACAACAAATCTACATGAGCTTATCAATCCAATGAGAAAAAAGAAAATATAAAAACAATAGCATATAGCATAAAAAAATGACCCGCGAAGAGCAACGAACACAGCAGTCTAACAACACACCCAATTAAAATGCACTATAGTATAGGCCAAAGAGAATTATAGAATGTCAATGGGCTCTGTCAAAGCTTGAGCTCTATACACAACAAAATATAGAATATCCAATTCAAATGAAACCAAATACAACTTGTAGTACCAAAAAGCATCATCATTAATTCATTATTGAACACGAGTTAATTGAACTTCAATATTTCCATTACAAAAAGAGATAACAAAATATAAGTTTACAACTTTAATATGTGCACATATAATGCGCACAACGCTACAAGAAAGAGAAAAAAACAATTGAATTTACAAAACAAACTCCCACTGATCTTATGCAATTATCACATCCCATCCTCTACTACAACCAATCTAAAGCACCCAATAAAAGTTGAAAGACTCCACTACTGAGCTAATGAATTGATGCGATTATAGTTCTTTGGGTTCCATCTCTTTGGTCAAAGATGGTTATTCTGCTCACGACATAATAGGATGGTCAAGTCCCTTTGGTTGGTTTCGTCAAGGAAGAGAAGCTCCAAGCGGGTGACAAGCTTGAGCAAATGCTAACTCTTCTCTTTTGACCATCACTTAGTCCTTTGGTCCCTCAACCTCAAATTTTTATGTCCATGGCATTTGCAGTCCCATTGCCCTTATTGCCATTTTTGCCATTTCCCTCTTCTCATATACTAGTATGGAGTTTGGCAATTGTAGTTGAGCTGTGTAGTAAACAACTTCTCTCACAGTAGCATTGAGATCAATCCATTGTCTTGCATCATAAGCCTGAATTCATAAAAATAGAGAACCCTGATAAGTGATGAGAAGATAGTTGCTTATCATTTACCAATGAATATTAGATCACCACAAAATATAGGACAGTTGAATTAGGTTCAATTTTTTTTTTTTTTATGTGAAGTCACAAATTATTTCATAAAAACCAGAGAAATGAAGGATTTGAGGGATTTGGTTCATTAGTATGATAAGTTTCGAGCTCAATGTAAAAACTTTGTTTTGATAGTATTAAGTGGTGCTTTAGAGTTAATAGAGACAAAATTTTAAAAAGCAAGCCATATCAAGTAACCATCTCCAAATAGGACAATGCATTATTCAGAGAACATCCTCAAAACAGATAGAAACCTATCAAAGGAAAATTAAATTCCTCATGCACAAGAGTTAGTCCTTTAGCAGTTTGCTTCAAACTTATATGAATGTGAATCTCCACCCAACCTTCTAGAGATGGAGCATGTCTCACCACATTTAACAAGAAATCAGCCAATACTTGTTGAATTCATAACTAATCACCAAGACAGCCGGAGTTTTGACTTCATCTATAATATCACGAATCAATTGCAAACCCCGTTGTCTTAGCAATATCATCCCTACCTCCGGTCATCCAGATTTTCCTTCTCTTATTAGGTCCCTTCAAAATTTTCTTTTTTTCTTGACTAGCAAAGCAGCTGGGTTATAGTTATAAAAAAGAAACAACTTAATTAACAATCCATGGGGATGACTACTCCAAAGCTTGTCCTCAAAAGTTTTCCTGCCTGCCTAAAATATTTTAAATACTCTAGCATTTCACTCAAGATTGCACAAGCCAACTTGCAGTGTCTCTCTATCCTTCAGGGATAGCTTCTTCTCTTGCGCATGCAGAGCTTCTCTTTTGTTTTTCTGGTTTCTTAAACCCTAATCTCTTCTTTTTACCTGGGATCTCTCAATGGATTTTCTATTTTACCAGCTGATATTCTCGGTGCATGTAAGCACTTCGCACTATTCCCATCTCCAGTGTTGATTTGCTCTACGTTTTCGTCTCTTCTCTCCTTTTTGCTCCTTTCCTTCTCCATCTTTTCTCTCCGCTTTCGCAATGCTTCCCTTTCTCTGGTCACCCATCAAATTACTTGCATGCGTGATTCTCCTCCTCCTTTAGTTTTCTTCGGCTACTCTGTCAAGTTTTCTTGCGTACCCATGCCTTCCGCCTTCCTGCCTTTCTCTTTGATTGCTCGGTTTTACCATTACTCTGCCTCTCGATGATATGGCACAAGCTGATGAAGAACATTCGACTCGTCTGGCCGCTTTGTGTCAGAGCTTGGGACGATTGTGCTCCCCTCATGATTTGGAAGTTTGGGATGATGAGCCTACTCCTGCGAAATTAAATGAATGCCGTTTAACTCTGATTGGCAAGGTATTTGCTGACTCTCCTATTAATTTTCAGGCTTTTCAGAGTATTATGAAAAAGGTGTGGAGTACAGAACAGGTGGATATATCTCAGCATGAAGATGGTTTATATGCAGCGAAATTTAAATTACTTACTGATAAACAACGGGTTTCGGAGGGGGGACCCTGGGTTTTCTCCGGTCGTTTGGTCGTATTTAAGTCTTGGATTCCTAACACATCGCTGCATTGCTATGATTTCTCAACCTGCACATTTTGGGTGCAAGTATTTGGCTTGCCCCGGAATTGTGTTCAGAGCCAACTATTAGAAAAACAGTTATGACAGTTGGGAAAGTTTTAGAAGTCAGAGCTGATGGTCAGGACACATTTACCATGAGATCAGGGCGTGCTCGCGTTGAGATTGACTTTCGGCATCCTCTGCAGATAGTTCGTCTAATTAGAATCAATGATAAGACTCTTTGGCTCGACTTTAGATATGAATGTCTTGCCCATTATTGTTATCTATGTGGAAAGCTGGGACATTATACTACCTCATGTCCAGAGAAATCTATTACTGCTGATATTTTAACTGGGGAGGATAAGTTGCCGTATGGACAATGGTTGCGTGCCGAGCTCAAGGAACATAGCCCGTACTGGAAACTATATTATGAGACCAAAGCAGTGGAGGATATCGTGGAAGAAGTGATGCCTGAAACTCCCCCAACAGTTGCTCCACCCTTTCCTTTGTTGCCGCCTATTCCTTCCTTTGGCACATCTCCACCCTTGCAGCCTTGTGCAACTGAGTTTCCCCCTACATCAAAAATGGCTGGAGGTTTACATACTGCCTTGATTCCAGCATCAGCAAAGCAGAAAGGGGTTCAGCTTAACACAACTTCTTTTCAACAGGATAAGAGTTTGAAAACTTCTCGCCATTTCTCAAAAGCTGGCCCTGTTAAAAAACTGAAGCGATATAACCCATATGATATACCCAGAGTTGTACCTAATGACCTAGATGAATCTTTATTACTGGAAACTCCAGTAGCGCAAGCTCCTGGCGATGGAAGTTGGGCATGGGTGGCTGGCCCTCAACAACCCCCTACTCACAAATGAAACTGATCAGTTGGAACTGTCAGGGTATACCCTGATAGTTTGGCATTTAAAGGCCCTGGTTCTCAAGGAAAAACCTGATCTTGTATTTTTTTATGGAAACTAAGAATGGTGAAGCTGTCCTAACTCAGTTGCAGCTTAAGTTGCGTTTTTCTCATATTTGTGTTTATAATCCGGTCGGTTTAGCAGGGGGTTTAGCAGTTCTATGGAATGATTCGGTTTCTCTTTCTTTTGAGCATTCCACACCGAATTATTTTGACATGATATGTATAGAAGTAGCAGGAAGTATTACCTGGCGCCTCACGTATCTTCATGCCCCTGTTGGTGCTCGTCTGAGACAAGATGTTTGGCAGGATCTCATCAATATTAGCTTTGCTAATACTCTTCCTTGGGCCTACATTGGTGATTTTAATGAGATTCTTTTTCACTAGGAAAAGTATGGAGGTAGACTAGTAGATTTTACTAGGTTGGCATCTTTTCAATCTGTTCTTAATGATTGTTCTTTAATGTCAATTGAAGCAAAGGGTTGTGCGTTTACGTGGACAAACAATCGTCAAGGAAATGAGTTAATCAAGGAGTGTATTGATCGTGCACTATGCTCACTAGAATGGCGACTTCGTTTTCCTAGGGCTGAGGTATATGCCTTACCTGCTATTGGTTCAAACCACAGCCCTCTGATCCTTAACACTTTACCAATGAGAGGCTCTAGACGACACTATTTTAAGTATGAGTTCTATTGGAATCAGGATGAGGAATGTAGGGATATTATTACCACTTCTTGGAACTCTATCAGCAGCAAGACATCTTCCTTTAATAGGAGAATTCAAGCAGTTTCTTATGCTTTAACGAAATGGAGCCGTTCGAAATTCTCACATAATAGAATGAGAGCTGATGAGTTGCAGCTGCAGCTACAGCACCTTACGAATCAACGACATGTATTATCTGACCACACAGAAGTTAAAGCTTTGAAAGAAGAATTGCAGAGGGTATGGAGTCGAGAAGAGCAATATTGGGCTATTCGTTCCAGACTAAACTAGCTAAAATGGGGAGACAAGAACACCAGTTTTTTTCATGCAACAACTGTTCAGCGACGTCAGCGCAACCGGATTACTATGCTTAAGAATGATGACAACTTATGGGAGCAGGATCCTACCCGAATTAAAGAAATGGTAACGACTTTCTTTTCTTCTTTATATACCTCCGTAGGATGTCGTCATTATGCTCCCATCCTAGCTCAATGTGATCCTTTGGTAAATCAGGATATGAATGCTCAGTTAATAGCTGCTCTTACCCCGAAAGAGGTAAAGCAGGCTACTTTTCAATTAGGAGCAGCCAAAGCTCCAGGCCCTGATGGACTTAGTGGTTTATTTTATCAGACGCACTGGGATATTATTAAATCTGATCTTTTTGAAGTTGTTCATGAGTTTTTTACTACTGGTATTATGCCTTCTTATTTAAATAGAACTCTGATAGCCCTGATTCCTAAAGTTCCTCACCCGGAAAGTCTTGATCAGTATCGTCCTATCAGCTTGTGCAATTTTGCTTGCAAAGTCATTTAAAAAATTATTGCCAATCGTTTAAAACCCATCCTTCCAGATCTTATCTCAGAGGAACAGTCGGCTTTTGTGGGGGGTAGACAAATTCAGGATAAGGTTCTACTGGTTCAAGAAGTCCTACACCAACTTCGAATTAAGAAAGGAAGGTCTACTTATCCCGTTGTATTGAAAGTGGACATGAGGAAAGCGTATGACAGGGTTGAATGGGATTTTCTCCAAGATTATTTATTAAAACTGGGTTTTCATCCTATTTGGGTGAATTGGGCTATGCAATGCATTTCCACCCAATCGTCCTGTTTTAAATTAAATGGAGAACATCTTAGTTATTTCTACCCTTCTCGAGGTATACGACAAGGGGATCCTCTTCCCCCTTACCTGTTTATTTTGTTGGCTAATCTCCTCTCTACACTTATTAAGAAAGCTATTGGCTTTGATCATCTCACAGGGATTAAACTTAATAGGTGGTGTCCTTCCTTAACTCATTTATTTTTTGCGGATGATGCCATTTTCTTTCTTGATGGTACTGTTACCGAATGTCAAAACCTATCAAATATACCACAGCAGTATTGTCTTGCAACAGGGCAGGAAATTAACCGAAACAAATCAGGTATATATTGTACAAAAGATTGCCCATTTAGTTTGCAGTAGAATTTGGCTTCAGAGCTTCGGGTTCCTATTATAAACAAATGTGGGAAGTACTTAGGGATACCGTCAGATTGGGGACGTTCGAAAAAAGATATGTTCTCGTGGTAATTAAGCCGAGTTCATTCTAAGTTGGAGAGCTGGAAAGCCAGTTTGATCTCAAAGGGTGGGAAAGAAATCCTACTCAAAACTGTTATTCAAGCTATTCCTCAGTACGCAATGTCTACTTTCAAGTTGCCTGTGTCTATTTGCAGATCTATTGAAAGAAGTATAGCCAGATTTTGGTGGCAGAATGACCGAAACAAATCAGGAATTCATTGGAGAAGTTGGGATGTTCTGAAAAAACGGAAAGCAGATGGAGGTTTAGGATTTCGAGATCTTATTCATTTTAATAGAGCTATGTTGGCCAAGCAGGCTTGGCGTTTACTTAATCAGCCTTCATCTCTTTGGAGCAAAGTTTTTAAAGGTTTATACTTTCATTCCAAGTCTTTTATGTATGTTGACAAAGGCTCTCGCCCATCTTGGGGCTGGCAGAGTCTACTCACTGGCTAGGATGCCATCCTACCCAACACACGTTGGTCTGTAGGTGATGGTACATCAATCAGGATACGTGGTGATCCTTGGCTCTCTATTGGAATATTAGCTGGCCCTTCAAACCGTGAAGAACCTACTTTGGTGGCTGATCTTATTGATCAATCCACCAACACCTGGAATGCCAGCCTGCTACACAGGTATTTCGACACTCCGGTTATAGAGCAGATTACTACTATCCCTCTCCGACCGCTATCTACCCTTGATCAGCTAATTTGGACTGCCACTAAAGATGGTCATTTCTCTGTTAAATCTGCCTATCATTCTTTCACAACAACAGCAACACAACAGCTAGTAAGTAACACTTCCTCATCTTATCAGAATCCTAGCTGGTTATGGAACAGAATATGGAAAATGCATTGCCCCCAAAATTCGAGCATTCCTATGGTCGATCTATTAGAATGCCCTTGCTACAAGGGCTAATTTGTTTCAGAGACATATTATCACCAATCCATGATGTCTCCTCTGTGATCAAGACACTCCGGAAACCCTTGAACATTTATTTTTGTTATGTCCGTGGACTAAGCAGGTCTAGATGCACCCTAGCATTCATATTCAAATATCTCCTTTGCAACTTCACAGAATCGATGACTGGATAGTCCAGCTAGTAAAATCTCGAGCTTTCGTACCTGGTTTGGAGACTTTGGCCTCGGTTCTTTGGCAGATTTGGCGCGCTCGGAATGGCTTCATCTTCCGGCAAGAACGCATTTGGCCGGCTTGGGTGGCTGACGCTGCACTTGCGGATTCTCATGTCACTCGTCTGATGGCTTCGTCGCTAACTTAAAAGGGTCACTCCTTACTGAACAGGGGATCTCTTTGGAGGCCTCCAGATCTAGGTTCCTTGAAGGTTAATGTAGATGGGTCATATCAACTTGGCTCGCGAGAAGGCACAATGGCTTGTATATGCAGAGATCATCAAGGAAGACTTACCGATGGCTTTTCCAGGCGCTTTCCTGCATCTTCTGCCCTTCAAGCCGAGATCCAAGCGGTGTCCTTCTCCCTACAACATCTCCAGCGCCATGGCTTATCAGATGCTCCAATTGTTTTTGAATCTGATAGCCAAATTGTGGTTGAGGTCCTCCAATGTCCCCGTAAGCCGCCATGGGAAGCTCGGTCCCTCTTTCTCGAAGCCGCCTCTTTACTCTCCAATTTCCCTAATCTCTCGCTAGGGCACTGCCAGAGGGAGGCAAATGTTGCTGCTAATTGGGCTGCAAAGGCCCACGATCGTTTTTCCTCTGTCCAATGTTGGACTATTTTTCCCCTTTTTCAGTTGGTAGACCTTATTTGCGCGGATGCTATTGCCGCCGGATGTAATGGTTTCTCTACTTCAATATAGTTTCCTTCGTTTCTGACCAAAAAAAAAAAAAAAAAAAAAAACTTGCAGTGTGGATACGAAAAAGAGAACGTAGATACGCAATTTCCTCCCACATACATCTACTTCGCCTCGAGAACCTCAAATCCAACAACACAGCAAGAACCGCACTCTCCTGTCATCCTAAAATTTCCAAGCCAAAAATCACCTCAGAACTACAATACGTGCGCACACACGAGTGAACTAGCAACAATTTCCACCAAAGTTGCAATGGCGAAAGCACAACAACGGCAACTATGAGATGATAACCCAGCAAACACCTAAGTGCTAGTGCCAAACACACATACACACAGACACGGACTTTATGCACGAGACACAAAACACGGCCTTTTAGCGATCCAATCGGCTACAAGTACAGCGAAAACAAACAGCCGGACGGAATTTCTCATAACAGAGATTGCATCCAAAGAAAAGCAGAGATCTGGAACCGTCTCGGCTCTGACCCAAATCAAACAAGTACTGGCAACCCCTGAGCAAGAATCAGGAGCGGGACCGCAACAAAGGAGAGAGAGGAGGGACAGTACAGCCCCAAAGGAGCGTTCCATGTGGTGTAGATTCGCATGGCCATCACCTCCGCGACTTTGCCGAACTTACAAGCGCAGGGAGCCGTCTTCACAAAATTTACGAGAGGCTGCCGATAGAAAGAAGAGATGATGATGAACAATAGACCGATGCTTGCAAGGGGCAGGTGAGAAGCAAAGAGAATCGAGCAGGGCGAGGAGCGACAAGAATCAAGTTGCAACGATGATCGGGCAGTGATTTGGTTGAGGAGCGGCGAGGGAGAAGAAAGAAGAAAATATTTTCCCTTTTTTCCAATCATAATTTTCTAACAAAATTGCCCCTATTGTAATCGCCAGAAAATGTTTGCTGGTGAGCTAAGGTCCTCAATAGAGATTAAGTTGATTATTTCGGGTCCTTATTTGACACAAAATTTACTTCGGGTCCTTATTCGAGACAATGAGTTTACTTCAGGTCCTTATCTGACACAGAGTTTACTTCGAATCCTTATTTGAGAAAATTGGTCCACTTCAGGTCCTTATTTGGAATTTTCTTAAAATTATATGCTTGGCCATGGAAAATTCGCTTCACTGGAGTTGCCCCAACCATCGCCATCTCCTTATCGTCAAAACCAAGCGCCGTCGCTTACTGCGTCAGTGGTGACGGTCCGCTCCTCCGCAGTCGCTCATCCAGTTCTGGATCCAGAGTCGTGCTCGTCCGAAGCCGGATCCGGATGCTGTGCCTACTCCTCCATGGCCACGGGCGACGGATCCAACGACCGCAGCTCATCCACAAGTTGTCTTTTTTTTTTCTTTTTCTCTTATTTATTTCACCTCTCACCTGTAGAAGACTATACTCAGAAAGAATCATTAAAATAATAATAATAATGATACTCTCCCTTTCACTTTTGCTCTAATCCCAAGCATCGACCCCGTAAAAATCGTTACAAAAAGAAAAAAAAAACTTGAAAGAGTTTTTAAAGACAAGGGAGGTGGCGGCGACCAGAAGAAAAGGAACACAAGAAGATCAACCGAAAATTTGCTCCTTTTGTCCATGGACGAGTCGCTCGCGGCCGGGTCGCGAAGATGACGGAGGAGGTGGCGACTGGACACAGCAGTGCTCGGCTTGGACCACGACCCTGGCGATGACGAGGGTAGCGGAGATTGGCTGGTTGTTAATGGAGTAAGAGAGAAATGGAAGGTTATCAATTTTTATTCCACTAGTTTATTGTTGTGGCTCGAGGTGAGTATGGTACCGTTGAGTGATTTTCACCCTAAAATCGAGAACCACGCCACTAAAGGTCAATTCTGAAAAATTAAAACCGGGAACCGTTCGCTGTTTTCGTGTGGGTTCGTAGAATCGATTCTCAATCCCTACAAAATTGTATATATCAATCAATACCATAGTGAATCTAATTCTATGTGGTGTACACACACACACACACACACAAATTGGTTTATATCTAAGATTGGTGTAAACTAATTTGTTCGGTCTTTGATTAATCAAGGAAAAACAACCTTCTCTATTGATGGCTATATCTTAGAAATCTTAATGCCATAATGCCTCTTCAATCAATATATGTAGATCAAACCAATCGCGAATCTCACATAAGCCTAAATGATGTATGTTCACAAAATGATTTCCTTTGTCCTTCAAATGAAGTATAGACATACTAAGAAATGAAACTCTACTCGCTCGATAGACACATGAACAACGAGTTAATTGTTCAAATGATGAGTGTTTATGTATTTCAATTGTCATTTGTTACTCTCGTGGTTTTATCTGTCCACAAATCTTGAAAGATATAAAAGAGAATGTCTCTGTATTTCAATTGATATTTCAATTGATAAAAGCTTTTGCCGAATCTTCTAGGAAGTTATATTCGGGGTGAAATTCAAATATGCTTGAAAATGGGAACTGAATCAGTACTCACCAATTCTAGTAAATTGAAACTGGGAATTGGACTACCTGCGAGCGAGAGGACAAATCAAAGTAAGAAGGAGGGCTTTTCTAACTTTTTCTATCCCGATTTCGCTGGAGTTGCACTTTTGCTTGAGTTTAGGGCTGCCATCGCGACGTCGACGTGATGGGTTTGCATCATGGAGACCAATCCCTTGGGGTCGAGCAATCGTTTCTTAAAGTTCTCCACGTCACATCAACCACTCGACATCATTCTCCTTAAACAAGCTAACGTTTACGCAAAATCATGATAAGATGAGAAAATTGTAAAATATTGAAAAAGGATATCCTAACAAATGGAGTAACTTTATGCTTCACGAAGGCAGAGATGGTGATGTGATCGAATTTAGGACAAGAAAATTATCTAAAAAAATCTGAAATTTATTGTACTTTTATCAACTCAGTTTCACACTTTTTTAATTATCTCAATTGAATGCTTTATTCGATCAATTTTGAATAGAAATTACTAACTTGGACATTGGGTGTGTGTACATTGCATTGTCAACGTTAACATAAATAATTTTTAGTAAGTTGTTCTGGGAGTTGCGTGAAGAGGTGTTCGCATGAGGATTTGCATCGTGAGCATGCATACAAAGAGGCTGATGTTTTCATCATTAGGAAGAAGGACAAGGACAAAAAGGACAAGTTGTAAGTTTTTTTTGTTGTTTGGGAGATTCTGATACTATTGTACTTTTTTCTCACAAATCTTGCCTATTCGCTTAGTTCTTCTTGAGGATTTGTTTGGTGGTTTCGTCTAATTGCCGAATCGTCGAAGTTGAAATGTTGGATGCTTTGAGTTGATTCAGATGAGTCGATGGCTTCAGTCCCTTGGCGTCCTTGAGTCTAACTTGGAAAAAAAAGGCATGTTTTGTTTCAAAAACAAAGACCAACCTACGTTTACTTAGTCAGTGAATCATCCGAGGAAGAGTTCTCTGATAATTTCTTACGGGATTGGAGGAAACCAATGACTCTAGATGTTGACCTTGCATCATCTGATTTTGTAAGGGATAAATGCAGTGATTCTCCCTGAAATGTTCACTCTTTAATTATAGTAACATCATCATCTTTACCCGATGTTTTTTTTTTTCATCTTTTGCCTATTTTGTAGAATGTTAAAGCCTTCCAGTTTAAACAATCTGTGCTTTAGTTGAAAAGAATCTGCAGGACTTTGGTGAGTGCAGAGAGTAGATTGGCAAGTGACATAAATCCATATAGATCTGGAACTCTTTCCAGATTGTGCAATGGCCATTATGTCTAATTCCTGAGGACATATCCTTCGAACTCATAATACTTGCTCCATGGTCCTTTTCATTATGCTTGATCCTTTTGATGAGATACAAAGATACAGAGTAAGCTAGATTGTATAATAGTCGCTAGTACATACCTGCCATTTTGCTGACTGCACGTGCAAGTCTGAACGACTTCAGCATTTAAAAAATCCTGCGTTTTAGAGAAATTGATGGGTCCTATACATAAGCCATCTTGTGTTTTTCCCTAATATTTTTAAGTCAATGAGCGTATAAAACTTATCCTAATTAGTTGTTTGGTGAGTCGAGCTCTGGATTGCTTGTGTTTACTTTGGTGGTGAATGGTTATCATGGGATTGATTCTGGCCAGTGGGAAGGCAGTGAAAATGTATTACCCGGTTGAATTATTCATATTTCGTAGGAAGGTCTCCTTTGGAATTTTCATGTCAAGTTTTGAAAAGTGAAGAAGGCCTATAGAATGTCATCTTGTGATGGTGCTGATGCTGCCTCACGGACCGTCTATTATAAGGTCCTAGTGCCAAATAAAGCTAGCATTCACGTGATGCCTTAATAGTGTTGATGGAGGTAATACCAAGATAGAAAGAAACGCACTGATGAACCTATAGGGTGCTCCGCCTTGGTGTCTAAATCAATGTCAATTGACGGTGAAAATCATGAGATCAAGAATGTCGTGTCAAATTTTACTAATGAAATGGCGGAAATGGTAATTCAATGGCTTATTATCCCTAGTGAGCCAGTGATATCATCATAGTATCACAATATCTTCACATTTTCCTGAACGTACCTTTTCATTCTCTCTCATAAAACTAAACTCAAGTAACACTGATCACCTTCATGGGGGAAGATGAACATTGAAAGGGCTGAAAGAGTAGTGACGGGATGTTAATATTGATTTTTAAACAAAAGAAAAACAAAATGCTCTTACAGGAATTTGCTCCTGGTTGAGGCCCGAAACTAAAAGTTAGATGGGACTAAAAGAATATTGACCCTAGAAAAAGTGAAGGCTTGGACGTTCAACTTGGGGTTGGGCTAGTAGTTGGTCCATTGCGACTCTCTCTAGCGCTGCATTACCATGACCCCACCACTTAAACCCCCACTGTTCTTTTTGGCATCACCATGAGCTAAGATCATGTCCGTGGCTTTTCGTAAGAACGTCAAGACCACCATTCAAGAGAACGTTGTGGGGGAAGACAAATGATGTCTGATAAACATTGGAATTGACTATCATTGCTTTTCTGAACCCAGTTACATAACTGTCTTGTCTATTGCTGTAAAGCTACCATTCAGCTGCAGTCATTACGACAACTTTCATAATTCTAAGTGAGATTAAATCACCCTGTGGTTGTCCATTTATTTTGCATGAACTAGTGATATCAGAAGTCACGAAGAGCAACCTTAGGGTATTTCGTTATGAAGTAGTTATGGACGTCTGCATGTGCTAGTGCTAACGGCTTCCTTTACAAAAGTCAACCTGCAGCTTGGGAACTGACACACAAATAAATTCATTAGTAGCCATAATTCAGAAACACTTAAATGTCCACTATCAAAATACATCCTGATGTTGTGCAGAGTAACTTTGTTGCAATGGTTAATAATGTTCAATTGTTTTGCTAATAACTTGAGTTATTGAGTTGCCTAGCCTAGGCTTATGCGCTGCTCCATTTCTTTGTTAACTACTACAATATTTCTTTGTTAAATAGGAAAGACGCATCAAGTCCTCAGATAGATTAGTCGAGCATGTCATCGTTCGGACGTGACAGATTGATCAGGTTCCCTTCAATTTAATCCATTATCATGCCAATCAATTTTGCTTCACATCTTTTTTATCCCGTTCGACACTAGTCTTCGTCAAAGTAATTTTTTCTATTCCTTTTATGCCCAGGTAAGAGAATGATGAACTCATCCCATCATGTCGCATTCATCAAATAGTTATAGCTTTTGTGCATCACATACATCAGTTCTTCGATTTATCAACTATTCCCATACCCAGGACTGAAAAATTATACCTAGACCAACTATGCAGAAGGCCAAAATCATACCCCTCCTCAAACAACCAAAAACCCGGGCCCAGAAGGCCTTGAGAAAAAACCCTAAAAGGCACAGCAACTCTCTCCTGTGTCCTTCCCACGGGCACAATCTTCGTTTTCTCGCTTCTCTCTCCAGTTTTCAATTACAGAGGCCAATGCACCAGCTCCCTCACCGACATCCTCACCATATGCCTTCTTCCAGTCTCTGCGGCTGCATCTTCCCTTTTATGCTTAACCGACAGGGTCAGGGGCAGAAAAGGCAAGCTCCGGTACGGATTTGCCACGACTAACGGGTTGTGGGTGATTGCTGCATCGGTGAAGCTCTCACATGCTGATGCATAGAAATATATAAGTTGAAGGTGATTGATTTTTTGCAAGCATTCATGTTGGCGCTGGTCTTTGTGGTGGTTGCGTTTTTGGATCAGAACGTGATCAAGTGCTTCTTCCCAGTGGAGTCGGAGCTGGCCAAGTGGCTCCTAGAGGTGGTGCTTTTGGCGGTCCGAGGTGTTTGTGCTGTTTTCTTTTTGCTGTATCCAACAACGCGCCATGGAATTGGCTTTCCTCTTTCACGTGAGTAATAGAACCAGGAACAACAATATCACAGCACATTCGATGCCTCACGGTGTGCACATGTCTTGTGTTGAGAAAACAGTTCCTAGGTGAGTTTGATGATTGACAAAACTTAGAAACTTTATTTCTGACAAAAAATATTTTTAGGTGGAAATTTTGATGGAATAGGATCAGGTGATATCAATCAGAATTAGAATCGTGGTTTGTTCTTCCTTCCTACATATTCTGTCAAATGGCTAGGAAAGAGTCAAATACACTCTTGTAACGGCTAGTGGCGATTGGTTGAATTCCTTGCCATTTTTATAAGTTTCAAAAGGAAAGTTTTCCTAATATTTATCGAAATTCAACATTCCTGGAATTTCTTATTAGAGGCGAAACATTCTTTCCATTCGCAAACACTCAACTTTTGGTAATCCGAACTACTGTATGGACGGCAGGACATATGGGAAGCTTCACCCTTGGCGATCCTGAGGCAATCAAATCTTCTCAACCAAATCCATGGCCAACGGGTAGATTGGTTGGATGATCCTTTTGGAGATATGTCCAATAGGCAACTTGGACTAAGAGGAATATAAGAGGAGATCTCAAAGCTGAAGGGATAGAATTTGCATTCACGAGAACTAAGGCTTTTAATTCCAAAGTTCGAAGAGTGTTTTGTGATCTTAGACATTTGCCTCTGCTAGCGATATTGTGTAAACCTTTTAGAGGCTGAGAGCATGAGGAGTTGTTCACACAAACTTGAGTGGTAGAAACTCAAGGACTTGTAACCTTTGATTGGTTTTTCTAGTGGACTCCAGCAAATAGGCTATAGCACGGGAGAGTGAACGTAGGCTTGCAAAAGTCGAACTACTATAATCTTGAGGGTGCAATTCTTTATCCCTTACTCTTTCATTTATTGTGGTAGAATTGTGCACTGGTAAGATCTTACCACTTCATCAGAAGTTGTCTCATTGCGATATTTGTTTAAATTCTTTCATTCCCCTCTAAGTGATAGTTATAGCTATAACCATTGGTATCAAAGCAAGGTTACTCTTTATTGAAGTGCTTTATTACTTTTGAGTTAACGATCTATCTATAGCTAGCAATATTGCACTAGGACTTATGGAAAGATAGAGTGATACAAGACCTCCATACTTCGATGGAAAAGACTACAACATCTGGAAGAACAAGATGAAAGCATTCATCAGATCCAAGAATCCCTTGGAATGGGACGTTGTACCAAACAACATAAGACCAAAAACTTCTTTGTCCAAGGAAGAAGGCAAAAAACCAAAAATATCAGACTCATTTGATATAGACATCAGAAAAAGAGAAGCATTGGATGCCAAAGCTGTATATTTGTTATATTGCATTATCTCCATCCGGATATAATCAAATTTCCTCATGTGATTCAACAAAAGAAATTTGGGATATGTTGTAGGTCATATACGAAGGAACTAATCGGGTTAAGGAGACGAAGATAAACATTTTTCTCCAATAGTATGAAACCTTCAAAATGAAACTTGAAGAATCAATAACTGATATGTTCAGTAGATTTATTGACACTGTCAATGAATTAATGTATCAAGGGCAACCTATATTAGATCTAATGAAGGTGAACAAGATTCTTCGAGGATTGTCAAAGGAGTGGAGCAACATCAAAACATCTATCCAAGAGACTCAAAGGATATCACCTCTTTTTGTGGATGAACTCGTGGGAACACTCCAATCCTATGAAGAAAAACGTTGGAACAAGGAAGACACCAGAAGTAAGAAAGCAATAGCTTTAAAATCTAATCTTGACTCTGATGATTCATATTCAAACAAAGATGACAAGGACGACAAAGAAATTGCCCTTTATGGTGAAAATGCTTCAACAAGTGGCCAAAAAAGGAAGAAAGTTTAAAGGAAAGAAATCCTTCAAAATCCTTCAAATTATCTAAGCAAAAGAGAAGATTCAACGACAAAGAGGAAAATAAATATGTTATCTGCTTCGAATGCAAGAAGTGAGGATACATCAAACCGAATTGTCCTCTTCTGAAGAAAAGAAATAACAAGTATGAGAAGACAAAAAAAATTATTGAAGGTCGAAACGTGGAGCAACATTGACTATGAAGAAAGAGATGAAAAATATGTTAATATCTATCTTATGACAAAATCTGATTTGGAAGAAGAATTTGAGGTAAGTAACTTTGATATTCTAGTTTTTTTTTTTTTTTTTGGTCGATCATACTCTATTCCTACTCTAACTCTCAGATTTTTGTCTTGCCTCCTTGCAAGGTGTGGGAGTCTAAACCCACTTCTGAAATTAAATCGCCTCCACCCCAAGCCCCCCGAGAAGGTGGGGATTCAAACCCCTCACCTCCCCTTCCATGTTAATTAAATATTTCAATATTTTAGTTGAAGTATCTAATTATATAGAAGAATTGTTTATCAATTACAAGGTCTTAGAGTTGAAGAAAGAAAATTTAAGATTGAGACAACAAGATTCTTTCCAAAAAGAAAAGATTGAATGTTTTGAAAAGGATCTTCTTCAAATAAAAGAAAATCATGAGTCTCTCTTAAAAGAAAACGATTCTTTGAAAAAGGAAATTTTAGATGTTGTAAAAAGATTTTCAGTTGGGTCAAAAACTTTGGAACATATTTTATCCACCTAAATCCCATATGATGATATATTGGGACTTGGATGTAAAAATAAAAAGGTTTTAGAAGATGATTTTTTGACCCACAAAGAAAAGGAAGAGGCAAAAGCCTCCAAAAGTTTTCTATAAATATCATTTTAGAAAACAATCTATAAAACATGTTGGTAAAAACCTTCTTAAATGTTCAATCTGTGGCAATCATGATCATTATGAAAATGATTGTTTAAGAGGTTGGAAGCCAATTTAGAGGAATTTTCTAAGCATGGCTGATTCTTCTAATCAAAGAGGACCTAGACTAATATGGGTACCAAAGAAGACTTGAACTTGTCTTATTCTTTGCAAGTTAAAAAGAAAAAAAGAAACAAGTGGTACCTCGATAGTGGTTGTTCAAGACATATGACCGGTAATCCGAGCAAGTTTGTTGAACTCTCAATTCAATGGTGGAAGCATTTCCTTTGGAGGGAACAACAAAGGAAATATCATTGGCAAATGAACAGTTGAAATTAGAAACATGACTATAAGAGATGTATTTCTTGTCAAAGGTCTGAACTATAATCTCATCAATATCAATCAGTTATATGACACTGGATATAAGATCTGCTTTTAAGAAGACAAATGCTCAAGCATAAGTAAAAGTTTGAAGCAATCATTTACTGGAAGGAGACTCAAGGAATATCTATCTATTGGACATAACTACTGATGATGTTCAATGTCTGATCTTCATCAAAAATGAATTAGATCTTTGGCATAGGAAGCTTGTACACATAAGTGCCAAGCAAATATCGAAACTCTCCTCAAAGAAATTGGTATGGGGATTGAGTTTGAAAGATCTAAAGTTTGTTCAATCTGTGTACTAGGTTCTTTCAAACCCATCAATTATATCAATACTAATAGAGTTTTGTAGCTTCTTCATATGGACATATTCGAACCTACGAGAATGCAAAGTCTAGGAGGTAAAAGGTATTGCTTGGTAATAGTTGACGATTACATAAGGTACACATGGGTTTTCTTCCTCGCACACAAGCATGAAGCATTTTATCATTTTTCAAAATTTACCAAAAAGATTCAAAATGAAAATGTTATTCTATTTCTTCCATCAAAACTAATCATGGGGGAGAGTTCGAAAATCAAAGTTTTCAAAAATTTTGTGAAGAAAGCGGTTTTGAGCATCATTTTTCAACTCGCTATACACCTAAACAGAATGGTGTTGTAGAGAGGAAAAGTTGGTCCTTTCGAGAAATGGCAAGAACCCTTCTTATTGAAAGCAAAATTGCATCACACTCTTGGGCTAAAGCCGTTTCAACAGCATGTTACATTATAAATCGAGTTTTCCTTAGACCTTCTTTAGAAAAGACCCCCTATGAGCTTTTCAAAGGTAGAAAAACCAATCATTTCATATTTTCGAGTTTTTGGCTATAGATACTTTATTTTAAGAAATGCTAATGATTGGTTTGGTAAGTTTGATGAAAGAATAGATGAAGGCATATTTATGGGATACAATGAGCAAGGCTTTTAGAATCCACAATAAAAGATCTCATACAGTGGAGGAGTCCATCAATGTGAAGTTAGATGAAAATCCTCAGACCCACGAAGATTCTAATCAAGTAGAGTAGCCATTTGACACGATTCAAGTACAAGAAGAAGTCAAGGAATCAATGTCAGATGAACAGCCTCAGCAACAAGCAGAGTCTGATAAGCTTAACAATGAGAAACACACAACGTCTGATGATAGGTTCACCAGAATTTGGAAGCACAAGTCAACTCATTTGAAGGATTTGATTATCAGAAACATCAATGACAAGATTAGGACAAGATCAACCCTAAAAGGCACCGTTAGTACTTTGGGGCTTATTTTAGAAATTGAACAAAAAAATACTAAAGAAGCTCTATCAAATGAAAACTGGATTCGAGTAATGCAGGAGGAACTTCAACAATTCCACATAAATGAAGTATGGGAATTGGTTCCCATACCACAAGACCATCCAGTTATAGGAAAGCTCAATGATCAAGGAAAAATTACAAGGAATAAAGCAAAAATGGTCACCAAAGGCTACTTGCAAGAAGAATGAATTGACTATGATGAAACTTATGTGCTAGTAGCAAGGTTAAAAGCGATCGGATTTTTACTCATTTATGTATGTTTTCATAATTTCAGATTTTTCCAAATGGACATGAAGAGCACTTTCTTGAACGGATTCATCAAGGAGAAAGTGTTCATAGAACAACCTCTAGGCTTTGAAGAACTAAGAAAGCTTGATCACGCTTACAAGCTCAAGAAGGCTCTATACAGTCTGAAACAAGCTCCTCATGTTTGGTATAAAAGGTTAACAACTTTTTTCATTTAGAATGGTTTCGAGAAAGGTAATGTTGATGCTACTTTATTTATTTGTAATAATTTTGCTAAGTTGATGCAGGATGAGTTTGAGATCAGTATGATAGGAAAATTAAATTTTTCCTCGGATCGCAAATCAAACAAACAAAAGAAGGAACCTTTGTTTTCCAAGAAAAATATGCCAATGAGCTTGTGAAGAAATTTCACATGGAAAATTTAAAGAAAATATAAACTCCTATGTCTTCCTTATCAAAGCTCGGGGGAAAGAACACTGCAAGTGCCATAACTTGGCACAAATGGGCACTTAAGAGCTATAACTTACGAAATGGACACTTAAGTACTAAAACTTACGAAAGATACACTTAAGTGCCACATTTGAAAAAAATGGGACACCTAAGTGCCACATCCGGCGAAACCAGCCGGAAATCATATGTGGCATTTAAATATTAATATTTCTCGCCGAGGTGGCTCGCCGAAGAGTTGAGTCAGCTCTAATTCACCCAAAACGACGTCGTTTTGGCATAATTTGAATTTTAATATAATATAAAAATTAATTAAATTAAATTTAAAACAAAATAATAATATAATTTATATTTACTTAAAAAAAAGAAAAAAGAAAGGGAAATGGAGGAGGAGGAAGGCAACCGACGGCCGAGGGTTGAGCCCTTGCCACCGCCGCCCCCGCCGTCGCCGGAAGGTGTGGGGAGGGTCGGCTGGTGCTACCGAGCTCGACCGAGGGCTAGTAGCCTCACCTGACCGGCGGCTGCCTCCCTCCTCCTCCTTCCCCCCCCTTTTTCTTCCTTCTCCTCGCCCGCCGACGCTTCCCCTCCTTTTCCTTCCCCCCGATGGATCGGGCGAGGGTCGCGAGTCCTCACCAATGGGCGAGGATTGCAGCCCTTGCCCGGATCTAGCAAGGGTCGACGGCTCTCGCCGGATTTGGGCGAGGGCTTGTGAGCCCTCACCACCGGTCGGCAGGGGTCGCCGACCCCTGGTCAGGGCCCGACGGCCCCAGCCGACCCTCTCCCCTCCGTCGCCGACCCTTCCCAGTGACGGTGGCGGCTGCCGCCTCACCCCATATTTTTTTTTTTTTTTTTTAGATTTTTAAATTTTAACATTATTATTTTTAAATATTTTAACTAAATTTAAATATAATTAATTTTTATATTATTTTTTACCACGTTAGCCCAAAACGATGCTGTTTTTGCATTATTTGGCCACGTTAGCGTGCAAAACGGCGTCGTTTTGGACTCGCTTCACCGAAAAAATGCCACGTATGTAATTTGGCCAGATTTTGGCCGGATTGGCACTCAAGTAATTCATTTTTCCCCGATTTTGGCACTTCAGTGTACCTTTCATTAGTATGACACTTAAGAGTCCCTTTTTGCCAAGTTATGGTACTCTAAGGGTCCGCACCTCTCAAAGTTCAACAAAAATGAGAATGAAAAAAAAGGTTGATCATAAGCTTTACAAGAGCATGATTAGCTTCCTTCTTTATCTCACCACTTCAAGACCTGATATCCTTTTTAGTATATGCATGTGTGCTAGATTTCAACCAAACCCTAAGGAATCTCATCTTTCTGCAATGAAGAGGATTATCAAGTACATTAACACTTACCCTTCTCTAAGACTCTGATATCCTAAGAGATCAGAGTTTGTGTTATCTAGGTATTCATATGCTAATTTTATAGGATATAAGATTGACAAGAAAAGCATGCCTGGAATATGTCAGTTGTTGGGCAACATACTTGTATCTTGGTTCTCCAAAAAGCAATCAATGGTAGTCTTATCAACCGCTGAAGCTGAGTACATTGCTTTGGGCAACTGTTGCATGCAAGTTCTCTGGATAAAGCAGCAACTGAAGGACTACAGAGTAGTGGACTCCAATACAACGATCAGATACAGCAATACAAGTGCCATCAACCTAATGAAAAATCTAGTCTTACACTCCAGGGCCAAGTACATAGAAATCAAACACCATTTCATACATGTTCATGTCAATAATGGTGAAGTAAACATTCAGTTTCTTGATTTTCAAAATCAATTGGCTAGCATTTTTACAAGGGTTAATAACCTGAAAAATCCTAAAATGGTACACGTGTAACAAATTTACCCCAAACTATTTTTTTGATCACCAAAAACCCAAAACTGGTATATTTTTGACAAATTTACCCAAAATTGGTGCACTTGTGACAAATTTACCCTATGTTAGTTTTCATTAAATTTTGATTAAGTTAAATGACACGTGACAGTTGACTGGTATACCAATTTACGATTTTACGCTCCGTTTGTCACAGTTTACAATTTTTGTGATTTTTTTGTGATATTAATCAAATTTAGCGGAGTGTATATTTGTCACAAATTTATCAGTTTAGGATTTTTTGCGGTCGAATAAATTAGTTTGGGGTAAATTTGTTATAAATGTACCGGTTTAGGTTTTTTTTATGGTCAGTTGGGGTGAATTTGTCACAAATATAGTAGTTTGGGGTTTTTCATGATCAAAAAAATAGGTTGGAATAAATTTGTCGCAGGTGTACCAGTTTGAGATTTTTCAGGGTATTAACCCTTTTTACAAAACTCTTGACAAAAAAGCTTTTTATTTTATTCAAGAAAAACTTGGTATTATTAATTCATTTGCTTCAAGTGTATAAAGACATGGTGCATTAGAAGATGCTAAGCAGATCCATTATTATGTTTTCAAATTTTGGCAGTGGTAATATTTTTGGAAGTATATCAGGTATCATTTCTTCCTTAATTAAATTTATTGACATATATTTTTATCTGTCTCAAAATTATTTATTTCATTTTTTTCTAAAACCGTTTTACAATTTTCTCTATTTTCTCTTAAAAATTAGATCTCTTTTAAACCCTTTAAATCTCGTCACTTCATACTCCATAAAAAGCAAAAACTTCTCTTTTTGTTCTTCGTTCTCATACACACTCCCGAACTCACTCTCTACAAAACACTTCCCACATCCTCTTCTTTATTGCAAAAAGATCAAAACTTTTCTTCACTTTCGGAACTATGGCACCAAAAACTGTTATGAAGTTGAAGCCCAGACCTTCTGGTTCACGACGATCAAATCACATTGTAGGCTTGCAAGTCAGGGTCAAAGGAAGTCTTGAATTTTTGGATCTATCTGATTCTTCTAATAGCATCGAAGGTATGGAAACTTCTAGATTAAGGAAAGGGAAGGAGAAAGCATCTGAAACATTTGTCAGTAAAAAAAGGACTGGGGATGATGGGCGTAGGGATGATAATAATGAAAAATCGTATGCCAGTTTTAGAATGAAAGTTATTGCATATGTGACTGATGCAAATCGTGCAGAGAAAGTAATTAAATTTGAATAACATCACCAACACTTTAGATCTCTAATGAACAAAGGAGTAATTAAACAGAGGACTATGGATTTTGATTTTTTTCGAGTCTACTAGCATTCATCTTAAGCAGTTTTTTGATGATCGATTATTGACTACACTGTGTGTTTACTGAATATCCCATATACCATGCTCGACTGCATATTTCTATTCAACGCTTTCATTTTACTTAGTAGATACTATTGAGTTCAAAGTGTTTGATAAGTCATATTTGATTCAAGTATGATAATTGGCTAAGTTGTTGGGGGTTAGCTATTCAAAATTTGAGCCTATAGACATTGACCCATACATTGCATGCAAACAACTCTCTAGAATTTCTGATTTTACCAGAGATGATAAGTCCCATGTGTCCCATCAATTGTTTCCCTTAAGGCCAATTGTTCTTCACAAGATTATTATCAATCGCTTGAAATTGAAAGGCTCTTCTACAACTGATATTTCTTGATATGAAGCCAAGCTGATGTGGGCCATTTTGAATTTTCGCTCATTTTCTATTGCTCATCTTATTGTATTGCATATGTATAAAACAGTTTTGAAGAACAAGGGGCAATTGCCTTATGGATCTCTGATCACAAATTTTTTTTGTGAATTAAATATTGAGATTCCAAGAAAATTGAGCAAGATTCAACTACCTCCACTGAAGATAGATGAGTAAATGATGTGAAAAAATGAGTTTCAGGCACATTGCCGAAAGTTGGAAAAACACAAAAGGTAAACTATTGAAAGTGGTTGGAGATGAAGTGGTACTAAATCTAGTTGATTGACACATCAAGAGAAGACGAATTGCTGAACAGAGACAAAGCTCTCGAGCCTTCTTACAAAGGCTCAATGAAGAAATGTTGAAGGAATTTGAAGAGGATACGGTTAATTTGGATGGCATCATTGATGCCTATTAGCCTGACACTATTGCAACCTCCCTTTAAGGTGCCCACTTACGCGCGAGCGCAAGCAGAGACTAATGGCTCGCTAAGTATTGCTAGGCTTAGCCTGAACTCTCCTAAGCCCACTAATTCATGACTTATGGTTTGAGTTTTTAACTTGCAAGTTAATTTCAAATAAAAGTCGCCACTAATCATTTTGGAATGGGTCGATTAGAAACCCAATCGAAATATTGAGAGAAATATTTCACTCATATGCAATTAGAGAAACTAAGATTGTGGACTTGATTACACTAGTTAATCATTAATGCTCTTTCGGTACCTAATCTTGTTTAAACATCAAGTAAAGCATTTATGCAGCATTTTATACCAATCATGAATCTAAGATTCAGTTCCTAACCAGACCGAGGAAATAGAAATCCATGCATCATATGGATGTAGTTGGAATAAGCCAACATTTACTTCCAAAAAGTTAAACACGATTTCTTTTCTTTTTTTTAATTTCTTTTATGGATTTTCACACATTTAAAGAAAAAAAACACTCAAAGCACTCAAAGACTATTTTTTTTTTCCTTTTTAGATACTTTTGCAAAATAAAAGTTATTTTTGGGATTTTCTTATTTTTCTAGAAATATAAACCGTTTTATTTTTTATTTTTATTGATTTTTTTATTAAGATATTTTTAATATTATTATATAATATTATATAAGAAGGGACTCAATTCGGATCTCCAGGTTGAGACCGAACTGGGTGGCTCAAATCACAACCAAATTGGGCCTGATATACCAACCCAATCCAATTCTCTTCCCAAAATGAAGAACCCAACTCGAAGCCCACTCATTGGCTGGATCCTCATTCGACTGAGACCGATGGCCAACCCAATTTATAGTCGTGACCCAGTTCCCTCTCGTGTTCCTGCTTCCTTCACGATGATGATGAGGGTGGCTGAGCAATCACAAACCAATTGGCACGAGCGACGCCAATGGTTATGGGACCTATAAATGCGACGGCGAGGTAGCAAGCATTGTGAGTGGCAACGTGGTGGATCGCGGTGGTGGCAAGAGAAACGAGCTCGATCGTCATCGATTTGGGGATGGACGATAGCAACTCTAGCTCGCGATGGTATGGCAGCAACGAAACAACGACATAACTTAGCAGTGTCAACGTGAAACTACAACATCGAAGCAACATTGGGTGGGATCGTCGGTTTCCTTTGCCCAAACCTCACCTTCTCCTTCAGATCTCTCTTACCTAATCTCTCTTAGGTCTCTCTTTCTCTCGGCCCTATTTTTCTTTCCAGTTATTCCCTCTTTCTCACTCACAGCCCCAGATCTTGCTCGCACTTCTCTAATGTCTCTCCTCTCCGACTTGCTCACTCTTGGACCTCCCCTGAAGTCTCTTAGGGGAAGTCTTTTAAGCTCGTTGCCCTTTCCGTATGTGTGTGTTCTTTGGCCTCCGCCGATGCCCTATTTATAGGCGAGGAGGCCGATCGACAGAGGTGCTTGGACTGTCGATCCTTGGCACATCGATAAGCCTTATTGTGGTCGAACCGGCATCCCCTCAACCGCCTACCTACTCTACTCTGCACTGCCTACTCTACTACATTGAAGGCATGCCCCCTTCGTCATTGGTTTATGCACGTTGGTTGTAGGGAAGAGGAAAGAAGGAGGAAGGAGGGGAAGAGAGGCCGGGCCGGGCTAAGGAAAAAAGGCTAGGCCTTGGGCTAGCATGGGGGGAGAAAAAGAAGAAGAGGGGCTGGCATGCCCGGCCCCCATGGGATTTTTTTTTTTTTAATTATCCAAAAATAGAATAAGAAAAAAAAAACAAAAATTAGTAGATGCAAATAATGCCCATACCTAAGTGAAGTGAAAATCATTTTTGTTAGGGTTAAATTGATCCATAATCTTTTGTGCAATTTAATCCTAAATACTTAGACAAAATTTAAGTGTCAACAAACACTGATGATGTATTGGTGACGATAATGAAGTTGAAGAAGAGAAAGGAACAGGGACAATCGCTGATTAGACAGAGGAAGTCATTGCTGAAAAACAACAAAAGGATGCTGAAGATCAACTCAAAACAATATATGATTAGATAAATTTGGTAGATGTTGATCTGACTAATGATTAAGAGAGTGATGATATCGGTGCTGAGCATCAGGAGCTTACCAGGGATCAGGACATCACTGAGCATTAAGAACCTACTCAGGATCAAATCATAGCCGGTGAGCAGGGTTCAGTATCAAATGTAGGCGCTGCTGAAGCTGACTCTTCCCAAGTGGAAGCACCTATTCGAGGGGAGCCTAATCATATAGAAGATACTATGGAACCTCTACCTGAAAACATTCCCATGGAATTCGATCATGTAGAAGATCCTAATGATGCTAACAAAGGAGCCATTGATAGTACTAATGTTGTTCAAGAATATTCAAAAATATCTGACGTAATGACTAGAGTTCTTCCTAATCTTCTAGTTACTTAGGAAATTCATGCGGACACTCCTCTAGCTCTAGAACCTACTGTGGAAAATGTCCTTGCAACTGAATTACTTTCCATCCCTATTGGAACTCCTAGCATAACTGGTGAGCAAATTGCTGATCCTGATCATTCTTCTGACTTAGTTATGCTAGATAAAGGGAAATGAGTTGCAAGTGTTGAAGAGGAGTCTAAAATTGCTAGACAGAGGTAAGAGGACATTGATATGGTGATGAAACTTGGGGTAGAAACTGACCCTTCAAGAATTCCTGTCATTGATAGCTTTGGAGACATGTTATTTCTGCATACTCTACTTAGAATGATAGAGTATAAGGATAGGATGGAGAGAGATTTGAAGAACTTAAATGTCTTCCTACGAACTCAGCTTGAAGCGCTGGACATCATGGAGCGTACTTTAGAAAATACGAAATACTATGTTTTTGTTCAACTACCTCCGGAACATAGAATTCCATCTCCTGCTCCAATCTGTCTCTAGCTCTCATTACAGACCCTAACCTAAACTAACCATCCTCTTCTAAATAATTTTCTATGATTGCATTATTTCTCGAAGTTTAGATTGTTTTGTCGTTTGATTTGTAATGATTGTGGATTGTTTTGTTAAACTAATCTTTGTACTTTGGTTTGCTCATAATATTGTACTTTATCTAGTGTATTTTTTATTGTTGACAAAAATGGGGAAAAAGTGGACCAACAGAATTAAGATTGCAAACTTTACTACACTAACACTTTTCTGCAGGTTCTCTAAAGAATCCAAGCATCGCAAAAGCTAAGGGGATTGGTTAAATTGTTCTTATCCCTTATCTTTAAATTCAGAATATTAGCTATAAGAGTTTTGCTAAAATTCTTTTGATGCAGATATTCTTATAATTTGATAGCGCCTCATTTCAAAATTGGCTTTATTCAAAAGCTATTTAAGTTGCACAATTTTTTTTTTATCTTCTTAAAAATTCTGCTTGTGCAAGTTTTGTCATCATAAAAAAATGGGGAGATTATTGAGAAAACATTCCCTAAATGGTTTCGATGATTGACAAAACTTAGAGATCTTATTTCTGACAAAAAGTATTTTCATGTGGAAAGTTTGATGAAATAAGATCGGATGATATCAATCAGAATCAGAGTTGTGGTTTATTCTTCTTTCCTTATATATTTTGTCAAACAGCTAGGAATGAGTCAAATACATTTGTGCAACGGCTAATGGCGATTGGTTAGATTCCTTGCCATTTTTATAAGAAGTTTCAAAAGCAAAGTATTCCTAATATCTATCAGAGATTCAATCTTCCTGAAATTTCTTATTAAAGGCGAAACATTCTTTCCATTTATAAACACTCAACTTTTGGAAACCTGAATTACTGTATGAGCGGTAGAACATATGGGAAGCTTCACCATCGGCGATCCTGAGGCAATCAAATCTTCTCAACCAAATCTAAGACCAATAGGTAAATTGGCTGGATGATCCTTTTGGAGATATGTCTTATGGGTAGCTTGGACTAGAAGGAATATAAGAGGAGGTCTTGAAGCGGAAGGGATAGAATTCACATTCTTGAGAATTGAAGCTGAAGGGATAGAATTCGCATTCACAAGAATATAAGAGGAGGTCTCGAAGCTGAAGGGATAGAATTCGCATTCACGAGAATTGAAGCTTTTAATTCCAAAGTCTGAAGAGTGTTTTGTGATCTTAGACATTTGCCTCTGTTGAGCATATTGTGTAAACCTTTTAGAGGCTGAGAGTGTGAGGAGTTGTTTACACAAACTTGAGTGCTCAAAGCTCAGGACTTGTAACCTCCGATCGGTTTTTCTAGTGGATTTTAGCCAATACGCTATAGTGCTGGAGAGTGAACGTAAGCTTACAAAGCTAAACCACTATAATCTTGAGTGTACAATTCTTTATCCCTTATGCTTCTATTTATTGCAGTAGAATTGTGTATTAGTAAGATCTGACCACTTCATCAAAAATTGTCTCATTGCAAGATTTGTTTAAATTCTTTCATTTCTACACAATCACCTATTCACTTCCCTCTAGATGATAGTTATAGTTATTACATCTTGTACCTTACTTTGCTTCATTTGTGATCGATGTACCTCGTCGTATATATGCATCTCTTTGAAAATTTGGTGCTTCTCTTTATATGTACAATCCAAATGCGGCAGAGGAAAATGAAGTTGGAGGATATACTTGGCCACAAATGAGTCACCACATCTAATTTTCATCGATTCTTTGCGGGAAATTTTACAATGACAAATCGACTACCCGTCTATTTTCTTATACGAAAATCCCCAAACTGTTTGGATTGAAATTTGACTGCGTATAAATTAGCATGTCCTAATCATCCATGCAAGCTCACGCTCATGTCTAGTCCCATTTTGATAGATTAAGCCCAACAGACTTGACAATACTTGCAGTGTGAACTCATTTACGGCTAATCAAACATGTACTGACGTTTGAATTGCTAAAGTTAGTGAGCAAGCAATGAAATTTGCCGTTTGTCACTCAAAAAAACGAAAATGCAAGGTAAAGAAGCTTTTAGTTTTCTTGCAATTCTTGTTGTGTTGCCAACATCAAGTCCAGGGGGATGAGGACATTCTTCCTGGTGTTCTAAACTTTGAAGAAAGATCATTGATATTCGGATTTAGATTTGGAGACGGACGGCTCATTGCTGCTCAATGCAGCTAATTTCACTGGGGACCGGCACAATTAATTGTCCCAAAAATGTAAGTCCATCAACCAATGCTTTAAAGACTGATGCCTCCTCCCTCAATGTGTAAATTGTTGGGGCTCCCTACTTGCTCTTTAGTGGATTTACCTTGGAAAACATCATACCGTAATACAGTTACCAAACCATGATCATGTTGCATGTTTAATGTCTTACTTTACAACCGAACAACTCATCATTATTACAACCCCTAATAAGATGACAAAATTACAAAACATTGAAAGAAGGATGACTAAAAATAATTCATTTTTTACTAAGACATGATCCTACAAATAAAGTAATGCGACAGTTGACCAAGGAAGAGATGGAGGGATCGAATTTAAGTGTTACTTGATTATTCATTAACAAAGCACACACTGAACTATATCATCGATATAAGTTCCAGGGACTTATTTAAGCCGCCATGTCCAATACAATCCAAACAAGGAATTAACGGCAAAAGTAGAACAAGGATTCACCAAGCAAAGCAAATGAGCAGAAAGATAATAATCAAGGATAAATCTCAACGAGGGATCGGAGGTCCAAGCGAGAGATTATCTTAGTAGCATTGGACTTTCAATTTTCACAATGCTGGTTTTTACTTGAAAGCTACTTCAAAATGATTGACAAACGGTCCATTATTTCTCCAAGGGACTTTAGAGGCTGAAAGCCCCTTAGGAATGCTAAACCAAACACACCCATCTTGATCAGTAGGACTAGCATCTTCCCTCTGTCTAATCGGGTACTTCCTATTTTTTTGGAGTAGAATACAGGCATTGATACGAACATGATACGTGGTAGACAGGAAACTTAAATACGATGCTGCGATTTTATTGCGATTCTTTTTTAAATTTGTATTTTGAGAACGAACTTATACGAGTTATGTGCACGGTTACAACACATCAACAACGCAAACTGCAAGCTCTACACATCTGGACTTAATAGCATGGAGACAGAACGGTAGTGGGAAGTCCTGAGAATTTGCGTATCGTCTTGGTGATGTAGTCGTGCAAAACAAATGATGGCAATAACGCCAAGCTCCAACGAAACCCCACCAAAATACCGTGAACGACAATAATCCGCATATTGCTAGGTTGACCAAAGTTCATGTTTCAGCCAACCTCCAGGATTTGCACGCCCCATCAGATCGTCATACAAGCTGAACTTGACTTTGAACCATCAATTTTTGGAACGAGTACTTGGGCTTTTGGGACTGAGTAAGCGTAGGAGGAGGATTGATTTCATCTGATTCAGTCCGATGTTTAAGCAAATACTAGAGAGATGGAGGGAGTTAAGTGGTCAGAACAACTGGAAGAACCTCCTGGACCTCCTCGACCTTGACCTGAGGCGGTACCTCATCCACTATGGCAAACGGGCCTAAGCAACTCACGACGCATTCAACGCCGAGGTCAAGTCCAAGTATGCCGGCGACAGCCAGTACGGCTTGAAAGATTTGTTCTCAAAGGTCGGCTTGTCAATCGCCAGCCCTTTCGAGTAGACTACCACCAAGTACTTATACGCGGCATCTTCCGTCAAGGTTCCCGGATGTTTTTTGCTGAGGTCCTGTCCAGGGAAGCCTGGAACAAGGAGTCGAACTGGGCAGGGTATGTTGCGGGGGCGACTGACCAAGGCAAGGCTGTGTTGGGACGAAGGGATATATTGACCGCCTAGAGAGGTACTATTTAGGTCCTGGAATGGGCTAGCGATTTCAATTTGCCGTTGATGCCTGCTACAAAGATACTTGGGGCAAACACCCCGATGCAGATGCAGACACCGCCGCAGATGCAGTCGCAAACGATGTTGATGGTATAATTCCAGTCTTGCCCACTGACTCCGTTCTCTTCATAATCTGTAAGTCAGATTGTATTAATGCAGAATTAATGTTTCTGCAGCAAACAGATTCAGAAGTTCACTCCCGGCCGAACTAAGCTACCAGATTTGATCTAAGCCTTGCCTCATTTCCCTCGTGAAGTCTACTCAACGGAGAACTCATTTCCCACATCCATCAGTCCGAAGACACGTGAGAATTGATATCGATCTGCAAAACTGTTGACTACTAAAGTAGATATAGATGGGAGACTTTCGGTACAGGCAATTAATGGGTCTAATTAACTACATGTGCCTCTTCGACGTGGCTAGGTTTTGGTTCTCAATGGTTTAATTAGGTGTAGCTTATGCCAAATTGATAGAAAACGTGAGCTGCGACATACCACTAGGTTGATGGGAATGTCTATTTTCTTCTCCTAAACTTTGGTGAGGGAAGAAAATAATGGTTTGCAATGACGTTGTTCATGATGAAAGTTGTGGCTGCGGCAAGCATTTACTAGAGGTTTGGAGTCAAACCTAGCTTGCCAACGCTCAAAAGGGAGGCGATTCGGCACATCATGAATAGAATCGTGGTCCCTCATAACTAGTCATGACGTAAATTTATGTCTTTGATTTGTTCCTTTTGACAATATTTTTTCACATTGCACCGTTCAAAATCTCGACGGTCCAACCTTCTCTAACTCACTAATAACCACAAAATATACTAAACTCAAATCATCAATTTATGTGGCAAAAAAGTAATCCCATATGACCACTATTTTCCGGCAACTGCATCCACAAGAGGTTGGATGAATGATCAGCGTAACAAGATCATTATATCAATCAATTACTCATTTAATTGCTAAGGCTCTATTTATTTAGCAAAAAATGAATGATTTTAAAAATATTTCCAAAAAATAATTGCTTGTATTGATTAGAATAATTAATTAATAAAAAATATTTTTATTATCAATAATAATTTATATCTAAATATTTTTTGTAAGCGAGGAAAATATTTTCCATTTATTCATATTTATAAAAAAAAAAATACAACTGATCTTTTTTAGGAAAATATTATGCAAATCATTGATTTTCCGCGAAAAGAAACAAAGCCGGTGTTTTATTTTTTATTTTTATCTTTTTAAATGCCAAACCAACGAAGTATTCTTACCCCTATTGATTGCGCAAAAGCAGACCCATCTCAGAAAGTCCAAACCAAGTTCCATGAATTGGCACGTAATGTCATTATTTGGAGGAAAATCATCCAAAAAGTTCTAAAATTATTACACTTTTGCCTATTTGATCGTGAACTTTACAATTTTGCTAATTAAGTACTAAACATTTTTATGTTTTATCAATTGAATCGATCCAACCAATTTTGATTGGAAATTATTGACGTGGATGATGGCCGCCACTTATGTAGATAATTTTTTGAATTTTTTCCTTCTTTTCTTTTTTTTTTTTTTTTCTTCCTTTTCTTTTTGTTTTTCTTAGATTGAGGGCTAACGACCCTTGCTGGCCAAAGCAAGGGTGTGGTAGCCCTCATTCAGACCTTGTAAGAACTGCCAAGCCCTCACCTAGCCCACATTTGGCGAGGCACCGCAACCATTGATTTGGCTAGCGAGGGCATCACAACAGTCACCTAGGCCCTCAACAGCCATAGGCGTGAACCCTTGTGGCAATTGCGAGGGCTATGACACCCTCAACTAGTGCTGGCAAGATTCGTTAGCTTTAGCAAGGGTCAACCTCCTCAGATCTAGTGAGGCCAAGCCTTGTCAAAGTTGGCGAGATCGCCCTTTACCAAATCTCAACAAGGTCAAGCCTCACCCCAAAAGTCTATGAGACCAACCCTTGCTAGCTTTTGGTAAGGGGCGAGCCTTGCCAATCATCACCTTTTCTCAGCGGGCATAGGTAGAAAGAAAATAATAAAAATCAAAAAATCAGAGAGATAATAAAATTTGCAAAAATTGTACACATTTGCATGGCTTTGCCACATGAGAAAGCTGGCGTCGGCGTCCACATCAACAATTTTCAGCAAAAAGTGATTAGGTTAATTATATTGAAAAATTTTCAAAAAATTTAAAACTAACTTGACACAAGTGTAATAAGTTTATATATATTTTCTGTTTTGTGATTTTCCTCATTATTGGCTGAAAACTTGAGTTCAGCATTTTAGCAAATGGATTTCCTATGAACGAATGCGAATCAACGGTCCATGTCGAAGGCCCATTTTCAGATCCACTCCAGGAAGCCCATAAACAACAGTCTCGAGTCTCAACCCGACAAACACACACAATCGCAGAGAGAGAGAGAGAGAGAGAGAGATGAAGTTCACGGACTCGCCGGTGATCGAGCTCCCGGTGGGCGACGCCCGCCTCTCCGTCCAGCAAGACAACGGCTCCATGCACGTCGGCACCTCCGTCTGGCCCTGCTCCCTCGTCCTCGTCAAGTTCCTCGACCGCTGGGCCCGCCCCCGACCCGGCCCACAACCCCTACGCCCACCTCCTCGACTTCCGCGGCAAGCGCGCCGTCGAGCTCGGCACCGGCTGCGGCGCCGCCGGCATGGGCCTCTACCTCCTCGGCCTCGCCGACATCGTCCTCACCGACATCGCCCCCGTCATGCCGGCCCTCCGCCACAACCTCAAGCGCAACAAGCCCGTCCTCCGCAAGACCCTGAAGACCGCCGTCCTCTACTGGAACAACGGCGACCAGATCAAATCCCTGAACCCGCCCTTCGACATCGTGGTCGCCACCGACGTGGTTTACATCGAAGAGTCGGTGGGGCACCTGGTGGGGGCGATGGCGGCGCTGGTGAAGAGCGACGGCTTGGTGCTGCTGGGGTACCAGTTGAGGTCGCCGGAGGCCGATAAGCGGTTCTGGGAGCTGTGTGAGGAGGTGTTCGTGAAGGAGAAGGTGAGGCACGAGGATCTGCATCCCGACTACGCGTACGAGGAGGCTGATGTTTTCATTCTTAGGAAGAAGAAGGAGGACAAGGAGGACGAGTTGTGAGTTAGATTCTGATACTGTTGTACCTTGGTTGTTGCTACCATTTTCCATTAGTTATACGCGATTGTATGTCGTCGGCTAGAAATATTGCAATGGTGTGTAAACATTCATAGATGGATAAAAAAAAAATTAGACTTTCTTCTGATAAATCTTGCTCTTGTGAATTTTTGGATTGCCTATTCTCTTGGTTCTTCTCGGGGACTTATCTGGTGGTTTCGGTGGATTGCTGGATCGTTGAAGTTGAAATGTAGGGTGCTTTAAGTTGATTCAGACGAATTGATGGCTTCATTCCCTTGGTTCAAAAAACAATGACCAACCTTTGTTTGAATGTATAGCATTTAAGATATAGAGTCAGCTAGATCGTATAAAAGTAGCTAATACATGCCTGCCAATTTTGCTGACTGCAAATGCAAGTCTGGAGCGACTTTAGCATTCAAATTGTCCTGTGCTTCGGAGAAATGGGTGGATCCTATACATAAGCTATCTCGTGTTTTCCCTGATGTTTTAGAATCTATGAACGAATAAAACATATCCTAATCAGTAGTTTGGTGAGTCGAGCTCTGGATTGCTTGTGTTTACTTTGGTGATGAATGGTTATTACAGGAATGATTATGGCCCGCAGGAAGGCAGTGAAAGTGTAGTGCCTGGTTGAACTATTCATATTTCAGGTCAAGTTCTTAAAAGTGAAAAGACAGATAGAAAATCATCTGGTGATGGTACTCATGCTGCCAATTTGCTGTGATAATTCTTCACTTCTCACGGACCATCTATTATAAGTCCTAGTGCCAACTGCCAACTAAAGCTAGTATTGTCGGAGGGGTAATTCCAGGATACGGATGCACAGATGAGCCAATGGGGTGCTCCGCCTTGATTTCTAAATCAATATCAATCAATGAAGAAAGTTATGAGATCATGAGTGTCATGTCAGATTTTACTAATGAAATGGCAGAAATGGTAATTCAATGTGTTATTATCTGTGGTGAGCCAGTGATATCGTCCTATTATCACAATATTTTCACCCTTTCCTGAATGTACTTTTTCATTCTTTCTCATAAAACTAAACTCTACTTAAGTAACACAGATCACTTTCATAGGGGAAGATGAACATTGAAAGGGCTGAAAGAGTAGTGACGGGATGTAAATGTTGATTTCTAAACAAAAGAAAAACAAAAGCTCTTACAAGAATTTGCTCCTGCTTCAGACCCAGAAATAAAAGTTAGATGGGACTAACAGAATATTGACCCTAGACAAAGTGAAAGTTTGGACGTTCAGCTTGGGGTAGGGCTGGTAGTTGGTCCACTGCCCCTCTCCCAAGTGCTGCGTTACCATGATACCCCCACTAAAACCCCCACTATTCTTTTTGACATCACCATGAGCTAAGATCATGTCTATGGCTTTTTGCTGTGAAACAAATGTAAAAACGTCAAGACCACCATCCAAGAGAACATTGGGGAAAAAAAATTTATGATGATTATGATTTTGAATGCTCCGCCCATCACAAAGACTGGTGACGATCGTGAGGAAGAAAAATGATGTCTGATAAACATTGGAATTGACTGTGTTGCTTTTCTGAACTCAGTTAAATAACTATGTCTGTTGTTGTAAGCTACCATTCAGCTGCAGTCATTACCACAGCTTTCATATTTCTAAGTGAGATTAAGTCAACCTGTGTCTCTGTGAGAAGGTCTGGAAAGAGTAGTGTTAAACTAGTCATATCAGAAGTCACAAAGAGCAACCTCAGGAGATTTCATTATGAAGTAGATATGGACATTTGCATGCGCTAGTGCTAATGGCTTCCTTTACAAAAGTTGACCTGCAGCTTAGTCTCGTCCAGGACAATCTGGGGACCAACGCACAAATGAGATCATTAGTAGTCATGAGTCGGAAAAGCTCAAGTGTCCACTATGAAAACACATCCTGATGTTGCACAGAGGAAGTTTATTGCAATGGTTAATAATGTTCTTTTGCATATTAACTCGAGTTATTGAGTAGCCTAGCCCAGGCTTATGTGCTGCTCCATTTCTCTGTTAATTACTACTATATTTCTTTGTTAAATAAGAAAGACGCATCAAGTCCTCAGATAGATTAGTCGAGCATGTCATCTATCGGACATGAAAGATTGATCAGGTTCCCTTCAAGTTAATCTATTATCATGCCTATCAATTTTGCTTCACCTCTGTCTTATCCTGTTCCACATGCTTGTCTTTGTCGAAGTAATGTTTCTTTTCCTTTTATGCCCAGGTAAGAGAACGATGAACTCATCCTCCCATATCACATTCATCAAATTGTTATAGCTTCTGTGCACCACAGACATCATATATGTGCTTTTCTCTTTGTATATACAAGTATGGTATTAAGCAAGTTCTTCGATTTATCAACTATTCTCATACATAGGACTGAAAAATTATAACTAGATCAACTCTCTCGTATCTCCTTCCTACTGGCACAATATTCGTCTTCTTGCTTCTCTCTCCAATTTTCAATAGCAGAGGCCAATGCACCAGCTCTCTCACTCATATCCTCACCATAAGCCTTCTTGCAGTATCTGCGATTGCATGTTCCCTTTTATGCTTAACTGACAGAATCAGGGACACAAAAGGCAAGGTCCAGTATGGATTTGCCAAAACTAAAGGGCTGTGGATGATTGCTGCATCGGTGAAGCTCTCACGTGCTGATGCAGAGAAATATAAGTTGAAGGTGATGGACTCTTTTGCACGAATTCGTGTCAGCGCCGGTCTTTGCGGTGGCTGCGTGTTTTTTATCAGATTGTTATCAAGTGAGCCGGCCAAGTGGCTCCTAGAGGTCCGAGGTGTTTGTGCCGTTTTTTTTTTGCTGTGTCCGCCCTTGCGCCATGGAATTAGCTTTCTTCTTTCACGTTGAGTAGTAGAACCGGTAACAATAACATCATAGTACATTCGATGCCTTACAGTGTGTGCATGTCTGGTACCTTACTCCGTGGTTCATCTGTGATCTATGTATCTCATAGTATGTATGTATCGCTTCGAAAATTTGGTGCTTCTCTTTTATACGTACAATGCAATGCAGCAGAGGAAAAATGGAGTTGGAGTGTATACTTGGCAACAACTGATTCACCAACAGCTGAGTCACCATATATAATCTTCATCGATTCTCTGCAGGAAATTTTTCGATGATAAACCGACTACCCTTCTGTTTTCTTAAAGAAAAATCCCTGAACTGTATGGATTGAATTTTGGCTACGTATAAATTAGCCTGTTCTGATCATCCATGCAATGTCACGCTTATTTCTAGTCACATTTTGATAGATTAAGCCCAACAGAAGCATGATCTGAAACTTGAACATATTTGCAGGGTAAACACTTGACTTCTCAAACACGTACTATCGTCTGAATGACTACAAAGACAGTGAGCAAGCAATGAAGTTTACCGTTTTAAACGAAAATGAGCGAAGGTAAAGAAGCTTTCAGTTTTCTTTTTCTTTTCTTTTTCCTCCTTTTCCATTATACTTTTCTTTTCTTATATTCTAACGTGGCTGGCGAGGGTTGCGGCAGCGAGTGCGACACCATGGCTGCCTTTGCCGCCTTCACTCGCAGCTGGTGAGGTTGGCCTCGCCCAGATTTACCGATGCAGCAAGCTTTGCAATAGTCTGGGCAGGCAAGGCCAGGGCCTTGCTGGTCATAGGCAAAGGTGGCCATGGCCTTGCCCAGATTTGGGGAGGCAACCTCGCCCGCGGCAGCAATAGCTAAATAAACTTAATTGATAAAATGTAAAATATTTATAATTAAATTAGTACATTTGAAATACTGAAAACCGAGTTGACATGAGTGCAATAAATTTAGAACTTTTTTTGGTTATTTTCCCCAAGGGGGTGAGTGTCACTGGTCAAACACCACCACGTCATTAATCTAAAGAAATGCCAAGTCATCAGTCCAAGAAGGTTCATCAAAGTCATTAGATTCTAAGGGACTCAATCTCCACTATCGGATTTGCTTGACAAGGATGGATTTACTCAACCCTTTGATAGAGCCAATCTCCATCGTCAAAATAATTTGACAAGGATCGATGTCCTCTATCATTAGATCAAGTGGATCTCTACCGTCGGATTGATTAGACGAGAATTGACATCATCTACCGTTAGTTTGTGTAGAATATCAATTGTTGTAATTAGATGAACTTTTTCATAAATAAGAGACCCTCCCTCTCATTTGTATTTTCTATTTCATTTTAGCAATAGAGGCATTTTAGAGCATCTCTCTCTACTTTCTATCTCTAAGAATTCCATTCCTTGAGTATGAGAATGAGAGCAAGGCTTACTGCCAAACAAAGCGATTCCGGGTTTAAGTGTCACACGGGTCATGATCAAAAGAATCGTCCGGTGACATGAGGACATTCTTCCAATTGGTAATCAAAAATCCATCTCAATTGTTATTGTAAAAAAAATATCCGACTAGTCAAGTTGCGCTCACAACATGATATATTCAGTTCGTGTCATGTAACCATTTACCAGTGTCGATCTTCATTCCTCAAATTTTGATTTAGACTAATACATCTCTTTTAGCTAAACACGAAGACTAACACAAATGAAAGGAACATGACAGCCTCACTATCACCGTTTCGTCTTGGCATCAGTGATTAAGTTATATAAAATAAGTCATGCATAGATACATGGTACATTATTACATACATACAAGCAGCAGCATCAACCTTGTCTGCTTGAATCTACAAATATTGCCTCTTAGACACAACCGAAACTATCATTTTCCATAAACCTGTCTGTAACTCTTAATTAGGACTGCAACCTAAGTATACCAATAAACTAAACCCCAAATTGCTGCCAAAAAAAAACATCAGGTGCGATTTCTCTGACCTTGCAATACCAAGCACCTTGACCTGATATCCAAATTAGCTCGGTTGGACATCAACTACTTCTCAAGCCCCTAAAAGTTTCTTGATTCCAGCCTTCTGATCCGAGGTCAGCCTCTTTAGAAACTTGATGTTGAACTTGATCCTCAAATTACCCTTCTTTGTTAGGTCCTTCTGGAGTGGCATCCCCTCCCTTGGAACTACCTCCTCATAGTTTGGATGGATCACATTGTTGATTGGGATGGTCAAATTCCTGCCATCTAAGGTTGTGAGATAGACTGTGAGGCCTGTTAAGCCCTCGACCATGGATATATTTTTCGTGACAATCAAGTCGTTTCCGTTTCGAGTGAACACATTGTGAGGCTTTTCGTCAATTATGAAGACAAGATCGGCCGGTATGACGTTTGGTTGCTTATTACCTTTCTCAGGGAAGGTAATTTTGGTTCCAGTCTTCCAGCCTGGCTTTATGACAATGGTTAAGATCTCCTCTACCTGCGTAGTTCTTCTGCATCAATCCATAACATGCAAAAGTCAGGAGGATAGATTAGAAAAAAAGCACCGAGGCAAAGTGGACCGCCTAAGTTCAAGATCTTCACAGAACGAAAGGCCACCCTGAAAAAATCATTATACGGGTTCTCATAAACTTCACACGTTTCCAACATTATAACATGATCTGCATTTAAAAACCTCAGAAAAAATTATTTTTTGACAGCACGAGTACTCATGCAACAACGCCTATTCGAAGCTGAACGTGTCGCATAAATCTATCCATATAGACTCAACACGTGATGTGATACTCTTTCAAGTTTAGATCATAGTCCCAGTTACTCTAACATGGAGTATAACCCTCTAGCAGAGAAAACAAGACAGCAATACTTTCTTGCAAACATTCCCAAAGAAATCCTCCTGCAGAGTATGCACAAATCTTGTCGGTAACTCCCCTCGCACAAATTCCGATTTATTCAGGATATGCAAATATATCGAAACAATCAACAAAGGCAAATTTTCTTGTTGGCGAATAACGTGCCATATTTGCATCATATAATTGCAAAAAATACGTGAGGATTATCAAAAAAATTATAGATTTATTGCAATTATATCAATTCAGTTCATCATACCAAATTTGACCTTTGGCACTAACGTGGACAGTGTTTTAATATTTTTTTCATTTTTTTTCTTTCTTTCTTTTTTTTTCTCCCTTCTTCATCCTTTTTTCCTCTGGCCAGTGATTGGCCCAACAACGGCGAGCTCGCCTCAATCCGGCGATCGGCTAGAGAAAAGAGGAAGGAGGAAAAGAAAAGAAAAATTAATATAAAAAATTCAAAAAAATCAAAAAAATATTAATAAATAATTGTCTATGTCAGGTCGGCCCGATAGCTAGTGCCCACTAGCCAAATTTGGCCGGTTTTTCTAAATTGATATAATTGCAAAATGTTTATGATTCAATTGATCAAAATAATAAGTTTATGATTAAATTAGCACAATTACAATAGGTTTATGATTTTTTTTTTTGGGTAACTTTTCCCAGAAAATACAGCTATGCCTATAGAAAGTTAGGAGTGGCAATAAGAACATGCCGTTTTATTCTTTTCACGAATACGTTCATTCGTAAGGGCGTGGACTATCTCTCGCTACTGACGCCTACGTAACTAGTTCTCAACTATATGTAATCATATTGGCCGCATTTTCAATACCAATCCACAGCAGAAAGTTCATCGACAACTAGAGATTGCGGCTCCATGCCAAAATGATGACCGGTAAACACCGAAACCTACACGTCCACTCTACATATCCATGGCAAAGCGCTTAACTAGTAAATACAACTCTGTGCAGTGGCATAGAAAGCATGAACTATCTACAGAAGGTGCATAAACCAATTACAGTAATATTTCATTTGTGGGATGCACCAAGCTGCATTGTCTCAGCAAGGAAGAAGGAAAAAAGTAGGCTAACCAAGGACACAACCACAGAAATTTGAGGTACCTCAAGGGCATGAGGCTAACAAGGGCACTGGCACAAAATTGTGTCCGTTATCGATGCTTTTCTTATTGAACCCGTTGTCTAGTTCTTAGCTCTATCCGAAAAGACGAACGAGCAGCACTAGACATTTGATGCATTCCTAAAATCGTTTCCAGCTTTCAGTTATATTCTCTCACCCAATGCTGACCCAAAAGTCGTATAATTCTGATGAACAAAGAAAAATACAGTTTTTGACAAACCAACAAGTAATTTCTTGAAATGAGATAGCCTCTCCGACTTACCCGCTCGTGTCAGCAATCTCCCTGGAGATCTTCATCTTCTTGGTAGTCCCTCTATAGAGGTCTTCTAGACTGCAGGGCAACCTGTTCTGAACAGGAGGAGCTTTCCTGGGAGCTGCTTGTTGGAGTAAGGAGATGAAGATATCGTCCCCAGGAGAAATACTGTAGGACCTTGACCCTCTAATTTGACCCCCGCTGCCGCCAGCCATCCCTCCCATGCCGCCGAGGGAGTTCACAAACTCAAAATACTCAGCAAGATTGTCCACATTTTGGGGGTTGAACGACGTCGGCTCCTCTCCTGTCGAGAAGTGGGTAGCACCGCCAGGGGCACTGGCATTAGGTGGCGGCACTCGACCCTTTAGACCCTTTAAACCCTCCTCGCCATACTGATCATACACTGCTCTCTTCAAGGGGTCACTGAGGATCTACAAGCAATTCAATTGAAACAACACTACCATTCATCACGAGCTCCGAACGGTCATTAACGTGCAAAAGCATCAAAAGCAACGACATTAATTGTCTAGATGCATGAATTATACCGTCAGATTTTTAATCTAGAACGAAATTCGCATAGAGACTTCAAATTCCAACTTCAATCAATCCCAACAGAGAAGCATACAAGATTAACTTCAAATCAGTATCATCCAAAAACATCAGAGCTCCTGACTAATGCCGACACAAATAAAAAAGAATCTACCAATCAGATAGGGGGGGGAAAAAGAACTTGCTGGAAACGAAACAAGCCAAAAAAACAAGAACGGCGATATTGCGAGAATAACAGTTGTCACCTCATAAGCCTCGGAGATCTTTCTGTAGGCCTTCTTCAAGTGGTCGTCTTTGGCGCTCCTATCCACCCCCAACATTTTGTAATAATCCATCCCCATCTTTCTAACCCACCAATCCCCTTGTCTTGAAGTTGAGGACTATCTATACCAGGGGGTTCTTTTATCCTAACAATCTGTGAAAGCTAGCTTGGCAAAAACGAAAAGAGAGAGAAAAGTGAAAGAAAGAAAGTGCTGAAAGGTGATCCAATTTGGGAAGTCCTTGAACAGACTAGCCTACACATGCTTAGGGAGGAAGTATGCTTAACCAAGGAGAGAGTTGGCAGAAATAATTTGCCAAGTCGGGAACAAAGAAATGCAACAAGCAGGAGCAAGGGAAGTCGGTTAGTATTTGCTGTGGAAATCTTGAAGTCATTAAGGAACGTCCAGCAGTAACATACAAAAAGACAACTTGCAAGTTGAAATTTCAAGTCTACAAATACACCTCAAGTAGTCAACCTATAGTCTACTAAGGGTGAGTTTGGTGACATTTTTGTACCTGATAATAATTTTTGCTCAAAATATTTTTTTTCTATTTCTATTCCTTGAAAGAATTTCTGAGCAGAAAAATAATTTTGGTAATTGTACCAAATTTATATTTATGGAATAAAAAAAAGAATGAAAATGCGTTTGGTAAAACAATTAATTTTTTTTTTGTTACGTAATTTTTTTTGTTTTCTTGTAATTTTCCAAGATTTTTCTAATTTTTTTGGATTTTTTTTCTTTTCTTTTTTTCCTCCATTATGCTTCCTCCTCGAGCTAGTCGTGGGCCCTCGTCTTTGGCAAGTCACCGGTCATCGTCGAGGCCCAAGGACTGGCTAGAGGAGGAAGAAGAAGAAATGAAAAAAAAAAATGACCTTATTTTAGAAAGAAAAATGATTTGATGATAGTTTGGAATCTAATATAAGGATAATAGATAATAAACTAAATAATAAATAATTATAAATTGATATGGGATCCATTACTTTAAAAATATATGATTCACAACAAATCGTTATTTTCACAATAACCTAAAGATTGTTATGCTTGCAAAGCCTTTTTAGAAATTATTTCCGGAATAAAGAAGTAGGTTTTTCTACTTTTTATTTCTAATAAAGAAGGGGGCGTTTGTTTTTTTTTTTTTTTTTTTTTTTTTTAAACAACTTTTCTTTTTTTTTTGTTCCGGGAACAAAAAAAAGCAACGCGTTTGGGTGCGTTTTTGTTCCAAAATTTTTTTGTTAAACACATCCTGAATGTAAAACAAAAAAAAAAAGTTGTTTTGTTTCGAAACAAAATTTAAACACTTTTTTATTTTCTTCTTATTTTTCTTCTTCTTTTCTTCTTCTTTTTTTCTTTGGCCGGTCGCCGGCCATGGCCGAGGCCAGCGACCGGCCAAAAGAAGAAAAAAAGGAAAAAGGAAAAATAAATAATAAATAATAAATAAGAAAAAATAAAAATAACAAATAAAATAGAAAAAATAAAATAAAATTATTAAAAAATAAAAAAAAAAAAAAATTATATAAATTTACTAAACGTGTTTTTGTTTATTTTTTATTCCCGAACAAGTTTACCAAACGTGTTTTTTTGTTCAAAAATTGTTCCCTAAAATAGAAACACTTTTTTTCTATTTCGTTTCCCTAACAATTTTTAAACGAAACGTTACCAAACGCACCATAACTGTTAGGGAATAAAATTAGCTCATGTTACCAAACGGATTTATGTAGAATAGAAAAATAAAGAAATAAAATAGTTATCAAATAGGACTTAAGTTTTGACCCCAAAAAAAAAAGGGCCTAAGAGAGCTCCTCCTAAACTTTTATACCACATTAGTCCTTGCTCCTTTGCTATATTCCACGTACACAAATACACGCTTGCACACGCACTTATTGCAAAAATCCAACTGAAAGGAAAAGGTTGCAGCTTTTGAATTCAGTGTAAAACTGGTATTACTTTTGTAATGGTCATATTTGTTGTGGTGGAGTTCAAGATTGTGTGATGATAGATTTGAGAATCCATTCTCTATCGTCTTTATGTCTATTGCGTTCGATCTCATGGCATCACATTCTGTTCTTTAATATTTGAGAATCATCATTGATGTTAATATCACGCTTTAGGTCCGAGAATTTCATGACATCACATTCTGTTCTTTAATATTTAAGAATCACCATTGATGTTAATATCACGCTTTAGGTCCGAGAATTCCATAATCCTGAGGAAGCTTCCGTAACCCACCTCCCCCAGTTACCATCACCAAGGTGTCTCAGTCTTATTGGTGACCATCAATGGTGCTCTGGTTTCCCCTGAATACTCACCGGTCGTCGCATTCCTTAAACCATAAATGTTCAAGCGAAAAGAAGCAGTGCACGTGGCTTTCACTTCCACTGGTGATCAATTAGCGATCGGTGATCACTCGTCTTGGTGCATACCTCCACCCCTAGCAGCTAGATTCTTCACGACACTCTCCTTGATTGGATGGAATGGGATCGAAGAGCTATCCTTGTCCGAGAACAAAGCCACTGATTTTTGCTTTTTTCTTTTACAAAACATTGCAGTAAAATTCATTTCAGCTAATGTCCCACTAGTTCGCATGTTTCCTTACATGAATTTTTGTCCTAGCTTTAGCTGAAAATCTCTTTGTAGGTCGATCATCAACTTCATTGCGATTTCTTGCAAAACCCCTACCAGAAAATGCAGCAAGAAGAGCAAACCCTGAACTGTGGCACCGCTTAGGGCTGAATATGGAATCCTTGTCTTGCTCTACTTCTCCTTCTACCATTTTTTCATATGGATATGATATCGACAGATTCCAAAAGGAGAAAAACTAGCAGAGACATTGTCACAAACATGTTCATTACTTCATAGGTCCTCTTTGCATTGACCTTTATGGACGCAAATCCAACATATTCATGGGAATGCAGTGCAATCGAAGATCAGGTTGTCCATCCACCTAATCAATTACTGGGTATAATATGTCAAACCCATGACACTTTTTGGGTAGAAAACATGATGATATATAATGTTTTGATTAAGTGGATAGCTAACAAGTATAATACATTCGAGCCTCTAAAACCCTCTTTGAATCTGTCTAAAACCTTGTCGAAACTTAGGATATCCACCCTAATCCCTCCATACATGCCTTTCAAAAAGTGAACATTTTACGTACTCATCTATAAGTAAACCCACATGGGTAGATTTAAATCATTATTAGAATTTTAGCAACATAGGTCTCTGGATTATTAACCCTATATGTTGTCATGGAAGATTGACGAGATCTCTAGTTGGTCTAAAAGAAACCAGATACGTTGAGTCATAGCTTTATTAGCAAATTCATAATTGGCATTTCGAACTAAATAGAGGAATTTAATGAGCGACATCTAGTACCAAAGCACATTTGTCGATTTTTTTTTATTTAGGAGTTATATTGGTATTAAAAAAAAAAACCACCTAATAAGTTATTAGTAATAACTACTTCAGCAACTACAGAAGGCAGGACCTCCAAATGGACGCGACTAAATTATGCTCGAGTTAGTCACAAAATGAAAAATAAAAATAAAAAAAATGGGCATGTAAATCAGGAGTTGTTGGGCTTGGGTTGGACTGAACCTAAAATAAGATTATGGACCTAGAAATGTTCTGGGCTAAGCCCTAAGCTAGTGAACATTCTATTTTTTCAGTAAAACTGAAGGCTTCTGTTAGCAATTACCACACCTTAATAACTGCTAAGCAAATTTATATAATAAAGAAAAGCCCGCTAGGAAAAAAAAAAAAACATAATCTAGGACAAATGCAAGAGGCATTAACAATTTCTGATGTTTTTCTTTTTTGTTGAAAGAAGATCTAAATTGACTATAGACAAATAGTGCTACTGGCACAAAACATCTTATAGCAATTGTGGATTAACACAAAGAAAAATAGAACAATTGTCAAAAAATTCCGAAAGTTATTGTACAGCAATTAAATCAAGGGTTAATACCCTGAAAAATCCTAAATTAATACACCTGTGACAAATTTACCCTAAACTATTTTTTTGACCACTAAAAACCCCAAACCGGTATACCTTTGATAAATTTATCCCAAATCGGTAGACTTATGACAATTTACCATTTTTTAGTTTTCGTTAAATTTTACTGTCAAATTATTCAGTTAAATGACACGTGACAGATGACTGGTATACCAATTTGAGATTTTACGCTACATTTGTCACAGTTTACAAATTTTGTGATTTTTTTGTGGTATTAATCCAATTTAGCGGATGGTATATTTATCACAAATTTACTAGATTTGGGTTTTTTGTGGTTGAATAATTTAGTTTGAGGGTAAATTTGTCATAAATGTATCAATTTAAGGTTTTTTATGGTCAGTCGGGGTAAATTTATCATAGGTATACCGGTTTTGGGTTTTTCATAATCAAAAAAATAGTTTGGGATAAATTTGTAACAGGTGTACCGGTTTGGAGTTTTTCAGGGTATTAACCCTTAAATCAATCATAAACTTTCAATTTAATCCTAAACATTTTGAAAACTTATCTATTTGGTAATAAACATTTTGATTATATCAATTTGGTCCTAAAGTTTTTTAACAATTTGCCAATTTAAATCATTTTGGCCAATTTTGACTGAAATTCGTTGATATAACAGTCTAGTCAACATCGATCATTCTACGTAGCATAACCAACGTTAATGTGGATAATTTAGCAATGTTTTTTTATTTTATGATTTTTTTCTTTTCTAATATTTTTCTTTTTTCTTTTACCTTTTTCCCTCAATTGGGCCTTGTCAATCACCAACCTCAAGCTAGAGCCACCCTTGCTAGCCTCAAAAGAAAAATTGTAAAAATACTCATCATCAACACCAGCCATACAACATATTATAATCGACATTAATTGGTCAGATTCAACAAAATTAGCCAAATTAACTAAATTAATAAATTGTGATTTATAACTTATTTAGCAAATTATAAAAATGTTCAGAACTAAATCAATCAAAAAATTTATAATTAAATTCACCCCCTTCGTGATAGTGCGAAGGGTGCTCCGCCCCAACCCCAAGCGCAATGAGCAAGTCCTCCACAAGACCCTGTAGACATTCGTCCTCCATGGAAGCAATAGTGACCAGATCAGATCCCTAAATCCGCCCTTCGACATCATGGTGGCCACGCCCTTCGACATCATGGTGGCCACCAACGTGGTGTACATCGAAGAGTCGGTGGGGCATCTGGTGGAGGCGATGGTGGCATTGGTGAAGAGCGACGGCCTGGTGCTACTAGGGTTCTGGGAGCTGTGTGAGGAGGTGTTCATGAAGGAGAAGGTGAGGCACAAGGATTTGCATCCTGAGTACACGCACAAGGAGGCTGATGTTTTCGTCCTATTGACACTTTAAATTAGCCATGCTATCCCGTGCTGGTCACATAGGTGAAAATCACTTCAAAGCCAAATTACATAATATGCCCCGTGAAAATTGGTGTACTATTGGCCGTCGATAGGTGTACTGAAGGCTAGCCATCACGATGTAAGTCTTGGAGTACTTTTGGTGGTAAACTTCGAAAGTAAAGCTTTCGAAAACATTATAAAAAGGAACCAAATAGCATGCGAAAGGAAGGCGGTTGATGATCAAAGATCCAGCTAAGGAAGTTATCATTAATGGATATATGCAAAATCGAGGCAGTTACAGAATGGATTGGTTGAAGAATAGGGAACGTGCCAAGAGATAGAGGTGACAATTCAAATTAATAACCACTCAACTGTTATAAGGCATCCCTATAAATACCTCGAGTCTTGCAAAAAGAAAGACCCCTCGAACAACACACCAAAAGTCTTTTATCTTATTCTCTAGTTATCTTAACTTAGTCTAGTTTAACTGTAGCTTTAGATTCTCGTCATTGCTCCAATTTTGGCGGGCATCAATATCTCAAGTAGCGTTGTTGATTAGATTCTATGCCATCCTATCATCCAGCATCATCGATTAGGTTTTGATGTTTTGTCCTCATATCCATTTAGGAGCAATGCCTTCCCAATGTTGTTCTCACCATCCAATGTCGTTAATTAGGTTTCGACGTTATGTGCTCATACCCATTTAGGAGTAGTGCCTTCTCGGTGTTGTTCTTACTGTCAAGCATCGTCGACTAGGTTATGACATTGTTTCCTCATATCCACCTAGGAGCAGTGGATTCCCAATGTTGTTCCCACCATCCAGCATTGTCAATTAAGTTCCGGCGTTGTGTCATGCCCATTTAAAGACAATGCCTTCTCGATGTTGTTTCCACCGTTCAGCGTTGTCGATTAGGTTCTAGCATTGCGTCCTCATACCCACCTAGGAGCAGTGCTCTCCCAATATCGTTTCTATCGTTCAGCATCATTAATTAGATTCTAACTTTATGTTCACTAATCTACCTAGTCATACTTGACTCCCAATAGCATGTTGGAGTTGAGCCATTGATTAATTCCGGTGAAGTCTAAATTCAATATTGTTGATTCTAGATTCGTATTGAATGATTTCATTAGAATCAAAATATATGTATATGTGTCATTGCATTTGACCTTTTCTGTCCAAAACTAGCCCAAAACCTAACTCTTTTTAAATAAAAACCAAAGATAATAGTTAGTAAAGATATTTCGTTGTGAGATCCAAAACCGGTGAAACACGTCCTGAGGAAGAAGAAGACAAGGACAAGGAGGACTCGGTTGTCAATTCTTTTTGTTCTTTCGGAGATTCCGATAGTTTTGTACTTCGCTTGTTGTCACGATTTTCCGATGGTAGAAATATTGCAATGGGTTGTATTCGTTCATTAACGGAATAAAAAATTAGACTTTCCTCTGATAAATCTTGTTCCCATGAATTTTTGGATTGCCAATTCTCTTAGTTCTTCTTGGGACTTGTCTGGTGGTTCCGTCTGATTGCTGGATCGTCGAAGTTGAAATGTTGGGTGCGTTAGTCGATTCAGATGAGTCGATGGCTTCCTTCCCTTGGCGTCCATGAGTCTTACTTGGAAAGAAAGGCGTTTTTTGTTTCAAAAAACAAAGACCGACTTGTGTTTGAATGTATAACATGTAACGTGGTTACTCCGTTCACCGTCCGCAATACTTTGCCAGTGGATCATCCGAAGCAGAGCTCTCTGATAATTTTCTTTCGGGGTTGGATGAAACCAATGATTCTAGATATTGACCTTGCATCATGTAATTATGGGATAAATGCAGTGATTCTCCCTGAGATGTTCTCTCTTCAACTGTAGTAACCTTATCATCTTTCCCTGATGTTTTTTCATCTTTTGCCTATCTTGTAGAATGTTAAAGTCTTCCGGTTCGAACAATCCGTGCTTTAGTTGAAAAATATCTCTAGGAGTTCAGTGAGTGCAGAGTGTAGATTGGCAAGCGACATAAATCCCTTTATATTGCGCAACGCCCATTATGCTTGATTCTTGAAGACACGTCCTCCGATCTCATAATAGGTGCTCCATAGCCCTTTTTTTATTAGTTAATTCTTTTAATGAGATATAACGACATAGAGTAAGCTAGATTGTATAAGAGTAGCTAGTGCATGCTTACCAATTTTGCTGACTGCACATGCAAGTCTGGAACGACTTTAGCGTTCAAATCATCCTGTACTTCAGAGAAATTGATGGATCCTATACATAAGCTATCCTATGTTTTCCCTGATATTTTTTAGAGTCCATGAGCGAAAAAACATATCCTAATCAGCAGTTTGGTTGGTCGACTATCGATTGCTTGTGTTTACTTTAGTGGTGAATGGTTATCATAGGATTGATTGTGGGAAGGCAGTGAAAATGTTGTGCCTAGCTGAATTATTCATATTTCGCTAGGAAGGCCTCCTTTAAAATTTTCTTGTCAAGTTCTGAAAAGTGAAAAGGCAGATAGAATATCATGTGGTGATGGTGCTCATGCTACCAATTTGCTTTGATTAAATTTCGATTCTTATAGACCGTACTGGCGACAACCAAAGCAAGCATTCATGTGATGCCTTAGTATTGATGGAGGTAGTACCAAGATAGAGATGCACGGATGAACCTATGAGGCACTCCACCTTAGTGTCTAAATCAATGTCAATTGTTGATGAAAGTCCTGACATCATGAATGTCATGTTAAATTTTACTTATGAAATGACAGGGTAATCATGTTTTGGAGAAACCATTTATTAGAGAATTATCTTGGCTAGGCTACCGAGCAAAAGATCCGGTTGCAAATTAGAAAATTTCTGCCTCTTTACTTTCCTTCGGCCAATTCATTGTGTATACCAAGTAAATCATGCGATAAAATGGACAATTATTCCCGAGGCTACCATGGTATGAAGTTAAAGTACTTGTCAGAGCGGCTTCCTTGAAGGTTTAATGGCAGTGTTGATACCATCTTGCGTGGAAGCATCAGTTTTTCACAAAATGGGGATTGTTGAAGATGATAATAACTCGTCTTGTGAGTAATGAGCAGAAATAGTAATTAAATGTCTTATTATCTATGGTGAGCCAGTGATATCATCCTAGTACCAGAACATTTTCACCCTTTTCTGAATGTACTTTTTCATTCTTTCTCATAAAACTAAACTCTACTTCGAGTAACACTGATCACTCTCATAGGGGAAGATGAACATTGAAAGGGCTGAAAGAGTGGTGACGGGATGTCAATGTTGATTTTTTTTTAACAAAAGTAAACGAAAATGCTCTTACAAGGATTTGCTCCTGATTCAGGCCCAAATGTAAAAGTTAGATGGGAACTAAAAGAATTTTGACCCTAGAAAAAGTGAAGGCTTGGACGTTCAGCTTGGGGTTGGGCTGGTAGTTGGTCCATTGCCACTCTCTCTAGTGCTGCATTACCTCGATTCCCCCACTAAAATGTTAAGGCCAATGTCCAAGATAACATTGGACATGATGATTTTGATTTTGATTTTGAATGCTCTGCCCATCACACAACAGGTGACCATTTTGGAAAAGGACACTTATGTACGATAAACATTGGAGTGGACTATGATTGCTTTCCTGTAACTCGGTTACATGACTGTCCTTGTGTTGTTGTAAACTACCATCCTGCTGAAGTCATTACTACAGCTTTTCTATTGCTAAGTGAGATTAAATCATCCTGTTGCTCTGAGAGATTGTCCAGAAAGAGTAGTGTTAAACTAGTCAAATCAGAAGTAATGAAAATCAGTCTTATGGGATTTCAGTATAAAGTACTTTAGTAGATTTGCATGTGCTAGTGCTGATGACTTCCTTACTAAAGTTGCCCTGCAGCTTAATCTCATCCAGGACAATTTGGGGACCGATGCGCAGATGATATCGTTTGACGGTAGTGGGTTGTTATATCTCAGAGAAGCTTGCATCCGGACGTTGCCCAGATGAAGTTCCTTAAAAAGGCTAATGTATCAAATTTTTGGCATAATAACTTGAGTTATCGAGTAGCCTAGCCTATGCTCATGTGCTGCTCTATCCCTTTGTTAACAACTACTCTATTTCTTTGTTAAATGGAAACAGAAAGATCGAGCCCTGAGATGGGTCAGGTTCCATTCAATTTAATCAATTATCATGCCTATCAATTTTGTCACCTCCGTCTTATCCTGTTCCAGTGTGAGTCTTTGCCGAAGTAATTTTCCTTTCCCCTTTACGCACAAGAAAGAGACTGGTGAACTCATCCCATCATGTCACATTCATCAAATTGTTAGAGCTTTTGTGCGTCGCATACATCATATATGATGCTTTTCTATCTATAAATAGTTCTTCGAATTTTTGACTTATCACATACACTGAGGACTGAAAAATTATACCTAGGCCAACCATGCCAGAGAGCCAAGATCATTTGCTACCCGTCCAAAAAGAACCAAAAACCCGGAGCCAGAAGGCCTTGAGAAAAACCCTGAAAGGCACAGCAACTCTCTCCAATCTCCTTCCCACGGGCACGACCTTCGTCTTTTCGCTTCTCTCTCCTGTTTTCACTAACAAAGGCCAATGCACCAGCTTTCTCACCCACATCCTCACCATATGCCTTCTTGCAGTCTGTGCGACTGCATGTTCCCTTTTATGCTTCACTGACAGTGTCCGGGACGCAAAAGGCAAGGTCCGGTATGGATTCGCCACAACTAAGGGGCTGTGGGTGATTGCTGCGTCATTGAAGCTCTCACAAGCTGATGCAGATAAATATAAGTTGAAGGCGATCGACTATTGGCACGCATTCATGTCGGCGCTGGTCTTTGTGGTCGTCGCGTTTTTTGATCAGAATGTGATCAAGTGCTTCTTCCCAGTGGAGTCGGAGCTGGCCAAGGGGCTCCTGGAGGTGGTGCCTTTGGCAGTCGGAGGTGTTTGTTCCATCTTCTTTTTGCTGTGTCCAACTACACGCCATGGAATTGGCTTTCCTCTTTCACGTGAGAAGTAGAAGCAGCAACAATAAAAGTGCCTGATGTCTCACATCGTGTGCATGTATCGTTACCTTACTCTGTGCTTCATTTGTGATCTGTGTATCTGTATCTCGAAGTGCACGTGTATCGCTTCATATAATTTGATGCCCCTCTTTATACGAACAATGCAATGCAGCAGCGGAAAAATGAAGTTGGAGGGTGTACTTAGCAACAACTGAGTCACCAAATCTAATCTTCATTGATTCTCCGTTTGGTAATTTTACGGTGACAGAAATAATCGTACGGGTTGAAATTTGGCTGCGTAGAAATAGTGTGTCCTGGTCGTCCTTGCAATCTCGCTTATATGTCTAGTCACATTTTGGTAGATTAAGTATGACAGAAGCTTGATCTGCAACCTGACTATACTTATAGTGTAAACTCGTCCATTGCCAATTCCATCACTAACGCTCAACCAAACTTCTCAAACTTGGACTGAGGTTCGAATGACCGCAAAGACAGTGAGCAAGCAATGAAGTCTGCCGCTGTTCGCTCATCGAATAAGAAAAGCGAGCAAGGCAAAGAAGCTTTCGCTTTTCTTGCAATTCTCGTGGTTGCCAACAGACATCAAGGGGGAATTGAAGGATCTCGCAGCTCCCTATCTTCTTTGTCCAGCTAAGTTCTGGACGGTCCCTTCAATCGGTAACCAAAATCCGTACATAACATATTCATATCCGGTAACCATTTCCCACGGTCCCTCTTTCATTCCATAAACTTTGACTCAGACCAACACCTCTTTTTGCTAAATGCAAGGACTAATACGGTTACAAGGAACATGCAAAGCATCACTATCAGCAGATTGTGCCGGTATCAGCAATTTAAGTAAAACATAAATTTCTAATACATTGTTACATACATACAGGTAACAACATCAATCGACCGGACAGCAATCTGCTTGAATCTGCAGATACCGCCTCTAAAACACAACCAAAACTATTATTTTTAATGTTTAAAGAACCTGTAACTCTCAATTAAGATTGTAATTTAAGTATAACAATAAACTAAACCCCAAATTAATGCCAGAAAGAACATCCCATATAATTTCGTTGACCTTGCAAAACCAAGCAACTTGACCTAATATTCACATTAGCTCGTTTGGACTCCCATCAAGATCAACTACATCTTCTCAAGCACCCAAAAGTTTCTTGATTCCAGCCTTCTGCTCCGATGTCAGCCTCGTTGGAAACTTGATGTTGAACTTCATCCTCAAGTTACCCTTCTTTGTTGGGTCCTTCTGGTGAGGCATCCCCTCCCTCGGAACTACCTCTTCATAGTTTGGATGGATCACATTGCTGATAGGGATGGTCAAACTCCTGCCATCTAACGTTGTGAGATGGACCGTGAGACCTGTTAAGGCCTCAGCCAGGGATATGGTTTTTGTGACGATCAAGTCGTTTCCATCGCGGGTGAACACACTGTGAGGCTTCTCATCAATTATGAAGACAAGATCAGCTGGTATGACGTTTGGCTGCTCATTGCCTTTCTCAGGGAAGGTAATTTTGGTTCCCTTTTTCCAACCCGGCTTTATATCAATGGTTAAGATCTCCTCTACCTGCATAGTTCTTCTGCATCAATCCATAACATGCAGAAGTCAGAAGGATAGCTCATGGCCAAAAAAAAAAAAAAAGGCAGCAAGGTAATGTAAATCATCTAAAATCAAAGTGATTGCCTAAGTTCAAGAGTGTGAAGGCCATATCCCTAAAAAATCATCATACAAGGAGCTCATAAACCTCACAAAATTCCAATATCACATGGTTCACATTTAAAAACCTAAGAGGGTGCAGGAGTAGTTATGCAATGACCCTATTCAGAGCTGAACATGCAACATCTAATCTCAGGATATCCATAGACTCAAATGTGATACTCTTTCATAAGCATAGATCAAAAGTTGATATGTTGCCAGCTTTCAGAATTCGTTGCCCCAGTTAATCAAACATGGAGTGTAAGAATTCAGCTGAGGAAAAAAGACAGCAATAGTTTCTTTCAAACATTCCCGACAAATCCTCATGCATCTGCATGCACAAAAGATTGTCTATCATGAATATGCCAGTAAACCAAACAACCATCAGTAAATTCCTCCCGCACAAACTCTGCCTTATTCAGGGTATGCAATTATATTGACACTAACAGATGCTTTTCCGCGAATAATGTGCCAAATTAGCATCTTATAATTGCAGAAAATGCAGACATTCCTGCAAAGAGTTGAGAGTGGCAATACGATAACATGGCACTCAGCAATTGCTGTATATATTCCTAAAGACAGGATGTCTTTCGCTGCACACCCATTTAATTATTCTCAACTATATGGCATCATATTGGCAGCAAGTTCAATACTAATCCATAAAAGAAAGTTCATTGGACAACAAGAGATTGTGGCTCCATGCTAGAATGATGACCAATAATCATCGAAACCCACACGTCCACACTCCATATCCATGGCAAAGCAGCTGTAGGAAATTTATTTACCGGTATTTTACCTTGTAAATACAACTCTGTACAGTGGCATAGACAACACGGACTATCTACAGAAGGTGCATGAACCAATTACAGTGATATTTCAAATTATATTAATATTACAGCTTTTAGCCAAAAATTTCTTCATGATGTCACTGAAGACAAAGTCCTCCAACTCAAGGATTTACCCTGCCAAGGTTCCTAGTCACCCAATATGTAAGATAGTATTTAACAGAAACTGTTAGATGAACCCAAGCAATCATTCGTGGGTTACACCAAGCTGCATTGTCTCAGTTGTGAAGAAGGAAAAAAGTAGGCTAACCAACAAAATGATCAGCCCTGGATACAACCACGTAAATTTAGGTACCCCAAGTGCATGAGGCTAACATGGACAACGTCACGAGATTGTCTCTGATATCAAATTTCCTTATTAAGCCCATTGTATTGTTCTTAGTTCTATCCAAAAAGACGAATGAGTAGCACTAGACAATTAATGCATTCCTAAAATAGTTTCCAGCTTTCAGTCAAATTCTCTCCGCCGATACTGACCCAAAACTCGTGGATTTCTCGTGAACAAAGAAATATACATTTTTGACAAACTAACAAGTAATTTCTTTAAATGAGATAGCCTCTCAGACTTACCCACTCATGTCAGCAATCTCCCTGGAGATCTTCATCTTCTTGGTAGTCCCTTTATAGAGATCCTCTAGACTACAGGGCAACCTGTTCTCAATAGGAGGAGCTTTCCTGGGAGCTACCTGGTGCATTGACCCTCCTCCTTCTCCAAAGGAGCCAAAGAAATCATCCCCAAAAATGCTACTTGAGAACCTCGACCCTCTCATTCCACCACCGCTGCCACCACCCATCCCTCCCATGCCGCTACCCATCCCTCCCATGCCGCCAAAGGGGCCTGAGTACCCAAAAAACTCAGCGAAGATGTCGTCCGCATTCCGGGGGTTGAACCGGAACGACGTAGGCCCCTCTCCTGTCGAGAAGTAGGTAGCGCCGCCAGGGCCACCCGCATCAGGTGGCGGCACTTGACCCTTCAGACCCTCCTCGCCATACTGATCATACACTGCTCTCTTCTGTGGGTCACTGAGGACCTACAAGCAATTCAATTGAAACAACACCATCATTCATCACAAGCTCAGAAGCGTCATTGATTTGCAAAACCATCAAAACAACAACATCAATCATCTGGGTGCACGATCATGCTGTCAGACTTTCAATCTAGAACGAAATTCGCACAGAGAGACTTCAAATTTCCAGCTTCAATCAATGCCGACAGAGAAGCAAACAAGATTAACTTCGAATCAGTCTCGTGACTGAGACCGACCCAAATAAAAAAGAATCCAACAATCGAATCGGGGGTAAAAAGAGAACTTGCGGATCACCTCATAAGCCTCGGAGATCTGCTTGAACTTGGCCTCAGCTTCCTTCTTGTTGTTGGGGTTCTTGTCGGGATGCCACTTCATGGCCAGCTTCCTGTAGGCCTTCTTCAAGTCGTCGTCTTTGGCGCCCCTCTCCACCCCCAACATCTTGTAGTAATCCACCCCCATCTCTCCAAACCCAACCCAACCCAACCCACCAATCCCCCCTCGCCCTAGAAGTTAGCTCTTATGTCCAAAACAAATCTGTGAAATCTGAACTGCTCCTGTTATGCCGGTGGTGGTCGTGGTCGTGGTGGTGGTGATTTTGTGCGGTGCCTGTTGCGGTGGAGCTCAGGACTTATGTCCGGTGATGAATTGAGAATCCAGTGGAAGCTTCCAGAACCCCCGCGCCTCCCCAATTGTCTATATCGTCACCCCGGTCTCTCAATCTCTATTGGCGTCCCTCCAATGGTGCTCTGATTTCCCTTCCTTTTACGACCTTCCCATAACTCTATTTCTCGTCCATTACTACTACTCACAATTCGTGTCCTGATTTTGGCATCACCAGAATTTTAATTAAAGATAAGGTATCATTAGACATTAACGACAAGAAAAACATATCATACCAATTGGCGGCGCATAATATATGGAACCGACACATTAAAATGAAAAATAGATTCGCGAAGCCCACTGTCATTTACATATTTAATGAACATGTAGAGAATAATTCTCGTCAATGAATGAACACTCTCCTTAAATGTAAAACGAAGAGAGGATATTACTGTGAGCATGAGATAAATAAATGTATCGTAGATATCAACACGTTAAAATAAAAAATACATATATATTAATTTCGGCCCGATAGTTCGTGTCCATTGATAAACACTCTTCAATTGCTCACTGGACTTTATCATTCCTCTGCCCACAAATATTCAAGCCAGAAGGATCGGTACACGTGGCTGTCGCTCCCGATGACAATCAATCATTGGTGCATACCCCCAGCGCCAGGGGCTAGATCTTTCACGACCCTCCCCTCCACCTCGGTCGCATGGAATGGGGTCGAAGAGCTATGCACGTCCGAGAAGAAAGCCACTGATTTTTGCCTTTTTCTTGTACAAAACAGTGCAATAGAAGCTGCGTCAGTTAAGATCCGACCAGTTCGCATGTTTCTACATACGAATCTTTGTCTCAGCTTTTAGTAGATAATCTCTTTGTAGGCCCATCGTCGTCTTTACTCTTTAGGTTGCGTTTTCTTGTAAACACTTAAGCAAAAATGTCCCAAGAAGAGCAAATCCCGAATTGTCGCATCGCTCTGAATAAGGGAAAATTATTTTAAAAAAAATCATAAATTACATTTTTATCAATTCAATTATAATATACAAATTATAATTATAATATTTTAACATTTTGTTAAACGAATTAAATTATGATCGAAATCGCTGATATGAACGCAAGTTATCTTATATTACACTTTTAATATCTCAATTTTAATAATATTTTTATATAAAAAAATATAATTTTTTATTTTATTTTCCCTTTCTTTTCTTTCTTCAATTTTAATAAGGAATGCCCTCACTTGAGGTTAATGGAGGTGAGGTGAGGTGAGGCAATGGCTAGCGAAAGGAAAAAGGAATAAAGACATAAATAAATAAAAGGAAAAAAAAGAAAAAAAAATTGAAAAATTTATTAAAATTTATTAAAATTTATCAACATTAATGTTAGTTGTGTCAAGAAAGATTTTTAGTCAAAATCAATGGCATTGACTTTATTAATAAAATATGAAAATATTTAAGATTCAATTAACACAATTAAAAGATTTGTAATTAAATTAATAAAAGTGTAATAAATTTAAGATTTTTTAAATAATTTTTCTCCGAATAAAGAATCGTTGTCCTTGATTTACTTCTCCCTCAACTATTTGTTCATAGGATGTTGTTGGCAGATTCCAAAAGGAGAAATGCTAGCAGAGATTGTCACGAACATGTTCGCATGTTCATAGGTCCTTAGTGCAATTTACTCACTATATATATATAGACACACATACACATATATATATGCACACAAATCCAACGTATTCATGGGAATGAAGTTTTTTAGTGCTCTCGAAAGATTACGTCGCTGTCCACTTAATCAATTGCTAAGTATAAAATAATGAGCCTATAACACTTTTTTGGTGAAAGACACCATGATGTATAATGTTCTTTGCTGTCATTGATTAGTTAAATCGATGACAAGGTATTTCCGCTCGAAGCGTTTAATTACCTCCACGAATCCGTCCCAATCCTTGTGAACACTTGGGATATCCACGCTAATCCCTTCAACTATGCATGGCATATATATTATATGGCTCGGACATTAGATATATAAAGAATATCTGTTTTTTTTTTTTTTCCTACTCTCGAGTTTTTAATGAATCCTAATTGTTTTTTCATTTTTATGATGATCATTTTTCCTTGTAAAGACAATTATCACTCTATGGTCTAGTCTAGCACATCCAAACATGCCTTTTATTTGTGGTTAGCCTAGACATGCCTTTGGATAAAGGTGAACACGCCGGACCACCCAAATAAGGAATTGGCTGAACCAAACTAGATCAGACTGGACCAACTAAACTAACCCTTTCTAAAAAAATAATAATTTTTTTTAATTTCTTTTAAAAAAATAGTAACAACTCTTGTGTTTCTCTTAATTTTTTAATTTTTTTTGTTAAGTAATTGGTTTCATAGGACGGTCCAATTCCCATTCCCGAAAATTGGGAATCGGTTCTCCTTATCCAATTCCTAGTTCCTAGGTGGAGCTAGACCAGACCGAGAACCGATCACCTCTACCTTTGAAGAAGTGAACATTTTATACACTCTTCTATAGGTAGAACCCCACATAGGCAGAGTTAAATCAAAATTAGCACTTTTTAGCAACATTTGTCTCTGGATATGGAAGATTGACTAGATCTTTAGTCGGTCTAAAAGAATCTCCATTCGTTCAGTCTTAGGTTCATTAGCAGCTCCATTAATGGCAATTTAGACTATAGCAAGGACTTAACGTGCGACAACTCGGATCAAAATAAATAGATCAAGCCTATTCTTAGTGATTATTTTTGGAGGACCACACTACTGGGTAGAAGGTGTCTAATTTTTCATGAGGATGATAGATTGAGTGAGATAAAAATAAAGATTGCTAAATAAAATGGGTAGAAGGTGTCTGTTCTAACGATTCCGCCTCCAGACCAATGGGAAATCAAAATTGCATAAAGGGAAACAAAATTAAAAATTAAAAAAGAAATTGGATGTTAATGATGAGTTGCGAGTAATGGACGTAGTTGTCGTGCAGACAAAACTCTGTTATCGAAGTGAATGCCTCGACTCCTTTTTTTCGTATGAGTTGTAATAGTATTAAAAAGATCCACTTTTTCTTTTTCTTGGCTCCACCGTGATGCGACTAAACCAAGTTAATCACAAAAAGAAAATGGCACGCAAGTCAAGACAGCAGTTGGGCCTGGGTTGGACTGAACTTCTAATAAGATTATGGACCCGGAAATGTTTTGGGCTAAGCCCTAAGCACTTGTGAACATTCTATTTTGGGAATAACAGATACGATTCATGAATTCCGGCCTAATATACAACGTCATTCCTAAATTTTAATTTGTTTAGTATGCCATTGAATTTTAGCTCAATGTGCAATGCCTTCCTAGAACTTTTAATTTATTCAATGTAATTTTCTAACTTTTGGTACATGACCCTAGACTCTATAAAAATGCTCAATATTATCATTTTATTAATTCAAGTTCAGAGATAATATTGGAGATTTTCATATAATATAGGAAGTTAGGAACTAGATTGCATATGTACAAAATTTCAATGACTACATTGAACAAATTTAAAATTTAAGGACGACATTGCACATTAGGCTAAAATTTAGAGATCACGTTGACCAAATAAAAAATTCCTAACTATATTGCACATTTGGTCAAAATTCATGGATCATTTATGTAATTATTACTTTTATTTTACTCTAAAAACTGAACCCTTTTGTTAGCAATTACCACACCTTAATGACTGTTAAGCAAATTTAAAAAAGGAAAAAAAAAGCCTATTAAAAAAAACAAAATCTAGGACAAACGAAAGAGGCATTGACAATTTCTGATGCTTTTTTAGATTTGAATTGGGTATAGACCAATAGCGTAACAGACAAAATGTATCTTATAGCGATTGCCAATCGACACGAAGAAAACTTAAGTAGCTACTATTAATTTGTCATGGGTATGGAAATTCTATGAATAAATGTTGTGCATTCTGGTGTATCACCACTCGTTCACTGTGATCCCAATAGCATGTTATGCTACATTAGAAGAACCAAAATGACGCAGTGGAAATGAAAAAAAGCACAAGTCGCAACCCATAAACACGCGTGCCCGAAGCACACAGATAAATATCCCGAATTTCTATACTTCTGAAATGAGGTTAACTGAGTGCTCCAGCAAAAAATACGTTACAAATACCGTTGCCACCTTAACCCTAGGAATTACTAAACAAGAAAGTAGTAGGACAAGGAAATAAAGAGACAATAATGAAACCTAAGATAAAGCTAAAGAACAACTAGATCCCCCGGGATCTTCCAATCAACGATACACGCTTAACAAATTTGAAAACTTAGAATAATGATGACAATGTATTCAAATTTCCTGTACTATATAAATATCCTAAACTTAACTTAGTTAAAGAAGAAAATAACAAGTTTCCAGTATCTTTATTCTATCAAATATACAAATATCTGAGTATAACTCGTTTATTTACATTTACTTGCAACTTGTCATATAAATTTGACAAGCCGCTCAGTCAAACTGAGGAGAGAGCTTTCATATCCCTTCCTGTGAAGACGAGACAGGAAAGTCATCTCCGATGTGTTGCGGAAACCTGCCCCCACACAGGCAAGCTGAGAAAGAGAACAGCATCTAAGGACGACACCTAAGCTAAATCCATCTTCATATTTTCCTCTTCTGAATGGTCTGAACTTGTGCAAGATCCAAACAAACATCAAGTAGCTAATAAATTATTGTTATTGTTAAATTTTGCTAGGCACTGTGGTCTTATTATTTGTGTGTCCCACGATTCTCCTAAGGGTCTAACCAAACTGCTGCTCGCCACACAACCTTTTCTAGATTTTTGTTTTTTGGTGCGAGAGAGAGACAAAAAGTAGAAAGAAAGGGTTATTGGCATTTTCTTCCTCCTTAAAATATCAGTCTATTTCGTGCCCTAACTAGACAATGCTTTGATTTGGTACCATGTGAAGATGCTGGCAGCAATGGTAGATACCTTAGTAAGTCAAGGTCTTGAGTTGAGAGAGCTTGGGACGATCAGTTTGAAGACGCATGCCAGTCACATCCTCCGACCGCTGCGCCCATAGTGATGATGGAGCTAGAGCTAATGTATATAGCAAAACTCCGCAATAGAGTCGATTCATTTTGAATATTAAACTGAAATCTAAACAGAGTCTTAGCTCGTGAATTGATGTAATTTTGTGAAGTTCTTTGAACTTTCAAGACTATAGGTTGTTTGGCACTTCAAATTCTCTTAGCAATTCTCCTATTTGGCTCTACACTGGAGGATAAATTTGGAAAAGTAAGGGTTTAGTGTCTATTAAAGGTTTCTCACTTTCGGAGGACGACATCCCTTGAGCAGATGCCGTATAACCCTCGGCTCATAAAAAATTTCGGTCATGCTAAACAAAAAAGATGGGATGGTGCAAGTGCAACTAGCGCGTCTACTATGAAATGCTCTAATTTAAGGCTATGGAAGCTCATCGCCCAACATTACTAGACGATTCTTGTCGCCATAACCCCATAATTAATTAAAACTTAATAGGTATAGGAAGGACAGAAAAGTAGAGGATGCTAAACGAACGAGCCAATCTTTCCATATGGAGATATGCCGGATCTACTTGAAAACACTCTTCAGAAAACAATGTGGCATACTCTCATGAGTGAATCAAACGATGTTGTCCACTTCTTTTAGATCACACATCTTAAGAAATCAATTCACGTGGGTCGGGTCACAGTATTTTGTATGTATTTCAGCAAATATCCAATATCCTAAAAATATTCTATTCTTTTAGGAGAAGTTATTATGTACACTTAATTTAGTACATTAAGCATGTCATATATCAACACATATCATATTTATCTATTAAAAAAAAATTCTCACATAGTCCATATATCACAGATAAAGTAAATACTGTAGATAGTTTGTTTGTAAAACAAAAAGAGGGGCATCTTGTCCCACGTAAAAGAGATGAGTGCGTTCAATATATAAGTGTAGAAGTCATCCAGCCTAATAATTGAAGACTATGGGTTAAGTGGGCGGGACCCTATAGTAAAAATGAACGTCTCTTGTTCAATATTTTCTTACTTTTAATTTTCAGCCTTTATTCTCCAATTATCTTTTTTTGAGAATTCTTGAAGAAATACTACAATTAATATTTAGTATTCTTATTTTGAGATTTTGTTGATCATTGAGGTTTTTTTCCAGTACCAATAGCAATATTGTGAAGCAAACAATTCCTTAAAGATACCGTATTCATGTTTCAAAGTCCGATTCACTTCTTCCTAATTTTTTTTTTCAGCTACCACATCTACTCTATATTATTTTCACTTACCAAAAAAAAAAAAAAACTCTATATTATTTTCTTTTAAATAAGAGGAGTGAAAAGATGGACATTCTTCCAATAATATATAAGTTATGTTTTGCCAGTTTTGGTTCTCGCGAAAATCTTTCACCAAACTTTGCATTTTGGTTTTATTATAACAGACTCAAGTTTTGTGTTGAGTTTGGACAAAGAACATCAAATGCAAGGAAATTTTATTATCAACTTGTATATACAACCTTGACAACAGATACTTAGATGGCTCAAAGACTAACTACTTTTGACAACAGATTACAACATAATCTAATTAATGATGCAATCTAGACACAAGTAGCTAGATAGTCTATACTTCAAACTCAAACTATGCTGAAATTTAATATACGACATAGCTTGTTTTAAGCGTAAAGTTGTAATCTAATCAACAGCAATAATCCTGGATAGGAAACATAACGTCGGAATTTAATCAACGACACTGAGCTTGTGGAACAACACTGAAATCTAATCGACAATGTTGGACCGGATAGAGATGCATGTTGGAATTTAATCAACGACAAAAATCTTGAAAACTACAACTAAAATGCGAAAAAGTAAAGATAGTTGTTGTATAATTCAGGAGGGGCCTCCTCATTGGATAGGTTGTGGTATTTATAGGGCGGACTGGTAGCTATTAGTTGGTTACCTCTTCCTTGGGCACTACTCTTAACATTCTCCATGTTTTCCATTTCTTCTTAGCACTCTTATCCATAGGTAACTGCTTCCTAACTTATCAATGACACTCACGTGGCTTGCTCATTAAGTAAATAACGGCTCCCTATTTTTATGTGTATTTCACGTAGTAGTTATTCTTGCTTGAGCTCCGATACTAATTTTACTTAAACTTCAAATTTGATGCATTATTCTCATAGCTTGACACATGGCAATTAACTACTTAGCCATCGACTTTGAAATTCGCTTCTAGAATTCCGTTGATGATCAGCTCAAGTAACCTTCACGAACCCATTTGTCTTTAACTTTTATGAACAAAACAGGGCATTTTGCTCTTATTATTCCCGCATGGCTAACACGTGATGTCAAGGGTAATTTTAGGTGTCAACAAGTTTAATGGAGCTCACCCCGATAATAAATGACTTGCACCAAAAACACCTTTTCAATTTTCCTTTTCCTTTTTTCCACATACATAGGAGTTTTCCTGAAGTTGAAATTTTTACTGCACAGCATGGAAACAAGATCTGCCCGTTTAAGAGTAGAAACTTTTAATAAGGTGGCGGCTAGAGAGCTGTGTTCGTTCTATAGATTTGTCTAGGGCCGAAGGGTGGGGGGACCCCAGCACTGAAAAAGACTCATAGATTCTCTTACTCACGATCTCAGCAAAGAAGCAATTATTGCTATGTTTCGGGAGGACCCATCTGAAATAAAACGTACAGTATATGATGCATGCCATTATCTTCTTCCATTGTAGGACCATCGCCAAGGACAACCGCCCTTGTCCTTTCTTGTTGGTACCAACAAATGCGTCACGAATCGTGTCGCGCGGATCGGAGAAGATGGTCCCTTTGATCCACGTGGCTGAAAACAAAAGCCCCAGTTGTCCTGGCCCTTCGCGAGGTTGCAGAGATTTTGACTCCAAATTCCACAAAAACGTTTCGCAAAAGTGCGTCCGACATTGTATGGTGGTAGTGGCCACGCCCCAAGGCCTAAAAGCCAGAGAGACAGTGTGTACTTTGCACTGTTACTGCATTGAGCAGTAGGCTACTGCCTCTCTCATGAATTAATTTCCGGTCCGTAAAGAGAGAGAGGGAGGCCGACGTTAATACTTGTTTGAGTACTTCCCTTGCGAAGAACTTGCTAAGTGAAAAGTTTGATGTTATGCATGCGCTGTGTTCGTGTTGGTTGTACGCCTGTTTAAATGAGATATAACAGCCAAAAGGATGACGACAACCTATAATTTTCAAAGCTTTAAAGTGATAAATGATTAAATGCTTGGTTTTGGTGATGTCCATCTGTGTTGAGATTGCAATATCATCCCTTCAGAGTACTCTTACTTTTGATGCATATAGACAAGACGGTTTGTACATGCATCTTTAGGGTTTGCCAAGTTGAAAGACTTCGATTGCCCCGATCATGTTATCACAAAACAAAACTTTATAATTCTTCGCTTCCTTCATATTTTGGTCAATACAAATATTTCTAAAATTCTTCCTAGTTCAGTAGGACCCACCACGGGTAGGATAGATTCTTTATACATATCGTTGTCACTTATCCAATAAAGTTAGTTTAAAATCTACTTCGACTCTATCGTTTGCGTACCAAATATGTCTAGTTTATTAGCTAGCATGTAAGTGCACCTAAGGGTCTTCAAGTACTTAACTACCAATGATTTTTTAAATACAAACCCCTATAAAGACATCTTATAAAATCTAAGATAGGTATACTGAAAATCTTGAAACTTGTCACAAAAGTACAATTATGTTTAAAATTATCAAAAACTACAATTCATTTTTAAAACTTATCATGAAAGTGCAATCGAGTCCTAAAAATTTTCAAAGTGTAATTGAGTCCTAAAAATTATCATGAAAGTACAATTAATGGAAATACTTAATTAGATTAATCTAACAAGTTTTAAGACTTAATTGCACTTTTTGAAAGTTTTAAGACTTAATTGCACATTTTGAAATTTTTTTAATCCTTTTACACTTTTGTAAGAAGTCTTAATACTCCCAAGGCACTTATCCTTAACATCCAATAGATTGAAAAGTTTTAAAAACTAAGACTCTATTTGTTTTATGGAAAATGAATGGTTACTTATATCGCTTACATAATTTACCCATAAAAGGGTTGAGCTCTCGGTTTCAGAGACCTTTAGCTTTTCTTTTTTCCATTAACGTTTAGCATGTAAATTATACATTCTTTCAGTATTTGCTCACTCACGATTTTTGAATCATGTAAGTGTTAAAGTGGCTTAAAGCGTATCATAGTTTCTTTACAAAACGAAATTTGCTTTACTTCAAACGTTACTAATTGGGTCCGGGCTCAAACCCATCCCAAACAAGCAGCTCTCGATATTTCTTGGTACATAGAGGATTTGATGAGCGTGTTATGGGTATTACTTTCTTCCAAACTGTCTCGCTAATCCATTTAAAAGCTATAGAGTTGATAAAAGGAAATAGAATATACTGTTTAAACTCTCTACTAAACTCGCATAGGTTCTCCTATGATTTCAACCACAAAATAGACTTAAATAGTAAGATATAATAGAAATTAAAAGATGATTCAGGAATGGCATTCTAGTCGAAAGAAAATATTAAGGAAACCAATGTCTCTCAATAGAAAGAGTATACTCTCGAAAAAAAAAAAAGAGAATAAAAAATAATAAAAATCTGGAAAAAATTAAAAATTAAAAAATTTGTCTATGTTAACACCTGTAATGCCATGTTGATAAATTGATTAGACAAATTATATTGATAAATTATTAAAAGATTTAAGATTTAATTTATATAATAAAAAGAGTTATGATTAAATTGATGTAAGTTTAATATGTTTAGGCCGTTTTGGATACTCCTTCCCACCTCTTCATGCACGATAGTGTAGAAACCGTTATATGGCCTTCAATTTTCCTTGTAAAAAAACCAAGTTTGAAAAGAATTGTTTCTTGCACTCGTTGTCCTTCCATTTTTATGGTGAAACGCAAACTCAAATCCCTATTTCTTCTCAATTCCATGACCTAAAGAGCGTTCTTCGTTTTGGATTCGTGGCCTTCGCACCGTACGTAACCCCAATCATCGGGGTGATTCTCACGGTGGCCGTCATTGACCAACCACAAAAGCAGAGGCTTTCTGGAAGTGTTGAGCTGCGAAAACTTAAAAGCACGTCAAGTCAAGAAAAGACAGCCTTGTCCACAGCCGGAACTCAATTCATCTTGTGCTAGCTTTACTCGTGATCCGACGTCGGCCTTATCTTTATGGCGCTATGTTTATCATCGTACCATCGAGCCGAGATACCCAGGTTGATGTTGCTTGACGACTAGTAAGGTTTTGACATATGTTTTGCTTGAAGTTTCCTATATTAAAAGTCGAAACTTGATTTCGAAAATTGAATGGGCGAGAAAAGGTTTTGAAAGTTCAAACCTACGATAGGAGCATTAGCGAAGTCCATGTTTCCGACATAAAAAGATGCGAAGGGTAATATTTTTATTTTGAAAAATAAAATATTTATAAATATTTTTTTATTTTTACTTTTTGAAATAATATTTGAGTAAAATGGCGGGTTTAATAACTATATAAATTTTTATTTTCAAAATAAATAAATAAATAAATAAAAATGTGTTTGATATGATTTATAATTTTTTTTAAACGTAGTTATTCTTTTTATTTTTAAAGATTTTCTTTTTTCTTGTTCTTTTTGCCACCACCTGATGCTGGACGCCAGGCGGCGGGGTCGAGTGGCGGGTGGTGGTGAGAAAGAACAAGAAAAAAAAAAAATTATTTTTAAAAATTGTTTCGATAACAAGAAATTATTATTTTTTTTGTCTTTTATTTCTATTCCAAATCTATTTTTCGGCTACTTTTTTATTTTGATAATAGAAAAATTAGTTGATGTTACCAAATAAATTTCTATTATTTAGTAAAAGAATAGAGGAATAGATCCAATGCCATGTAAGTCCTAGGTCGGGGCACACGAACGATTTCATATGCCCAACACCAATTATTGGCTCGGATGCCCAACGTGTCAAAGAAAGGAGTACGAATCATTCACGAGCAAGGAAAACACATGTCAAAACGATGGCCATCAAAAAGACAAAATCTAAGTCGATCGAGGCCGAAAGACAAGTAATGCACATGCAATGTCAGGCTCAAGATCTCCGTATTTAGAATCTAAGTGATATCATCATCAGTTTAAGCCATTTTACCCTTACTGACCCCAGCTTTCTAGACCTACAACGCTCATTTCCAGACAAAACCCGCAAGTTGTAAAGTCATCTAATTACTACTCTACCTCTCAAATGCACCCAAACCCTCGCCAACTCACCATTCACTCGACCAACCCTGGGCAATCACCGAGGCCGTCGCCGACCTCGACCGACGCCAGTCCACCCCGGCCTGTAGAAATCAGCCTACTTTGTCGAGCGCGGCCTCCTCTGTGTATATGTGTCTCTCTCTTTCCTCTGTCCAGACTCGGCAACCGTGGCATCAAGCTTTCGACCAGGTTTGGCATGGTCGACGAAGCTCAACCAGATCCAAAGGTGATAGCCCCAACTTGGCTGTCGAGATTAACATTGTGGACAAGATCTTGACAGTCACGGAGGAGCCGCTGAGCTCGAGGCGTCGGACGAAGATGAAGGTGAGAGATAGGGGGAGGGAAAGATGAAACACTGTCGGGGGAGGCTATATGGGCAACGAGGCGGCGGCCCTGCTCGTGGCCGCGAGCCTCAGTGATGCCGAGGAGGGGAGAGAGTGAGTTGTGGGTAGGGTTTCGGATGAGCGGGTTTCCATGTTAAGAAGGTTTGGAATGGTGGTAACATTCTCATAAATAAGACCAAAACCATAATCATTGTCAGATGCAACTGGAAATGAAATCATGTAAGTAGCCGAGCTATTTGTAAATTTAAAAAAGAAAAAGAAAAAAAAAAACACAGGAGGAGGAGGGTATTCGAATATTTTAATTTAAATAATATGTTGGCCTCGACCAATGAAAAATTAATGTTTTCGGACACACGTAATTAGACTTTTGGTGTGGTTTTGACCTAATTTCTCTTGTGCACACCACAGAACCACGAAAAGAGGAGTAGAAAGGTGTCGGCAAGAGCTTGTGAGAGACATGAACCGGATCTGTTGGACTAATATCTGCGAGTATTATTACTTGCAACCGTGGTTTGAAAAACACTTAAAAGCGCGAATGATCACCATTATATTTTTTTATTTTTCTATTTTTTTGTTCTCAAAAACAGATTTTGAACATAAATCCATTTGGTAATACAACTTCATTTTTCTATTTCTAGAATAAATTTTAAATTTAGAAATAAGTTTAGAATAGAATTAAGAAATAGAAATTCTTACATATTTTATAAATAAATGAGAAATAAAAACTCTTCTCATCTTTGCCCTTATCGCCTGCTCATCAGCCATCTACCTACCGTCAACCATCCACCCGTTGCCACCGGTCCATCGTTCACCGCTAGCCATCTGCCATCGCCCCCCTCCCCCTCCGGCAATTTCATTTTTCTATTTCGGAGTAAATTTTAAATTCATAAATAAATTTAGAATAGAATTAAGAAATAGAACTACTTACATATTTTATAAATAAAAGAGAAATAAAAACTCTTCTCATCTTTGCCCTTATTACCTGCTCATCAGCCGTCTACCTACCGTCAACCATCCACCCGTTGCTGCCAGTCCATCGTTCACCGCTAGCCATTTGCCATCCCCCCCCCCCCAGGCAGCCGCTCAAGAATGAGATATTTAAGAAGGTTTATCAAACAAATTTCTATTCCGATGACAAAATTTTTGTGTTATTATCAAATGCATATTTTTCTCATAAACTTGTCTAAGAAATAGAAATAGGGTCTAGGAAGAGAATGATTATTATTTGCACCCTTACAATGGATATCTCATCATCTCTTTCCTACATAAAACCATTCGAACCACATAGATTTCAGCATGCATCTTTTTTCTGCATTTATTTCTCGCTACTAATAATATATTTGTTTTACGCTTTAGCAACAACAATGTCTTTTATGTTTATTCGATACCTATTTGGTAAAAAGGAACACAATAAAAAATTTCCTAAATGTACTTCTTTTGTGCATAAATCTCTATTCACATTATGGAGATGGCAACTATTTGCTTCATTCCTAGTTAGAGGAAATTTTCTCTAGTCATATGTCCGGTTGGTGAGTTACAAGTTATGGACATCATACACATGTAAATTTATATACAATGTTAAATGTGATTGATATCATACTTGTAACCCATTAATTAGAACCCTTCTCCAACTAAGGATGGATGATGCTATAAGATTTTGAGTCTAGCATAGCCGAGTTTATTACATAGTTATAGTTTTGTATTATGAAATAGTTTCATCATTTTTAGGGAAAATTGTCAAAAAAAATCATAAACATTTTAATTTTACCAATTAAATCATAAAACTTTTTGCATTTTACGAATTGAGTCTATTCGACCAATTTTAGTTAAAAAGCACTAACATAGATGCCAATAGTCTTACAAGATGTGACTAAGACTGATATGGATAATTTTTAATAATATTTTATTATTAAATTGATTTTTTATTATTAAATTAATTTTTAAAAATTTTATTTTATTTTTCCTTTTCCTTTCTCTTTATTTTTTTTTAATTATTTCCTTCTTTCTCTAGCATGTCGTAGGGGAGGCAATTGGCTTGATGTGAGCACTTTACTAGCCTCTAGCGAAGCTCGCCCTCGCGAGCCATCGACAAGGTTGAGCCTCACCTATCTTTGGTGAGGTTGACCTTGGCCAACAATGGCGAGGTCTCATTAGCCCTTGCCCTTGACTGGTTGTCTGCCATTGCCAAAGCATAGTGACTAACTAGAGGAAGATGAGAAGGCAAAAAAAAAAAAGAAAAAGGAAAAAAAAGGAAAAATTAAAAATTAAAAAATATATTATTAAAAATTATCTATGTCAAGATCGATCATGCAATGTAGGACGGCCAACATCCATAATAGCGATTTCGACTAAAATTAGCTTGATTGATTCAATTGGTTAAATGTGAAAAGATTTAGGACTTAATTTGCAAAACTAAAAATGTTTAGGGTTTTCCCTCATTTTTTATAACTCAATATGGTGTATCGTCCCTGTTGAAAAATATGCTACAAGTACATATTTGAACAGTTTTCTAATAGTTTGAATTTTTAGCTTGTCCGACATGATATCAAATTACATGTCAAATGTTCAAATCTTGTTACTTTCTCTCAATTTTCTCCATCCTTTTATAATGCTTGTGTTTTGTTCCATCCCTGCTTATCCATGAGGGGAGTGTTACGAAATATGCTATAAATATATTGGTGGCCCGTTTTTCTAACGGTTTAGATTTTGGGGAAAAAGAGGTATTCTTAACAATTCCACGTCACAAACCAATAATTAGGAAGTAAACCTGGCTTCCACGCATGGAAAATAAAAGCAGTGAAACTGGATATGTTCTCAATATCACAGTACATCATCGTCTACTGCAATGGCAGGAAGTGCCCTTCAGAAATTCGAACGACATTGACAATGCGTCCGTCGGAGGGAGAGAGAGAGAGAGAGAGAGAGAGAGAGAATTTATCGTTAAAGGTAGAAAGCGATGGGTTTAGATAATTATAGAAAAAAAGACAACGAGAATTCAAGTCGCTAATGGGGAGAAAGAAACATGGCCCTACCTCGAATTGGTGGTTTCCTCAATTGACCTATTATTAAGACATTGGGGTCCCTCCCGTTTCGGAAGTGGTATATTCTAACATGCGGTATGATCCGCTAACACGGTTTCATAAATCAACCCGAAATTTGTTTTCATTCGCACTAGTCTTCGGACACGAGAAGAGCCTATGCATACTTTCATGAAGTCCTGAAATGAGAATTTTGACAGCCGATTGTGAAGTGACGTAAGTTTGCCTCCTTTGGTTCTTTTTTTATTTTTTACTGTGTATCTATTTCCCATTAAGATAAATGATTAATATGAGTCGACAATGTTAACTTTTGATCCATTTGTATTAGGACAATTGCTTGTTCTCTTTTCTCGCTGTCGACCGGCTTATAACTGCATTAAGTAATATAGGTTATACGTGGAAAGAATATACCTCATAAGACCAAAAAAAAAAAAAAAAAAAAAATGTTTGAATGGTCTTTGTATAGATTATATGTGGTTATAAAAACTGACTCAAGAACAACTTGATCGCTAACCGAAAGAAAAAAAGATTACAATAATTGGTCACTTTAGATACCTTAGTCAATATAATGCAATAATGCGGAACATATAAGATGAACATGAGTGTGACCATGATCAAAGTGATAAGACTCGACAATATTAACATGCATTTTTTAAAGCAACCAAACATTTAAGTACGATATTTATGCATTAATGTAAGAACAAATATACAATCAATGCAGACAGTACAATATTCTTCCGTTTATCTTGCCCAATGAGATGAGCAAATAAATAAAAAATACACTTAGAAAGAAAAAATATATATTTTAGAAAAATGAATTTAGAATCCTCCCAACTTAAAAGATGAAGCAACCATTCATCTCTACAATTATTAAACATTACCTAAAGTACTAATTGACTATTGACATGTAAGCCAATACAAATTATTGTCGTTTATAATCATCTTAGTCCTTTAAATCCTTCTCAAGATGATAATGTACATGCATGCCGGGCCAAGATCCGAGTTCTAAATTACCTATTGAAAAGCGTAAAAGTGGAATGGTGCATCATGCAGTCGGGTGAATCTGAACGGACACTGCCATGAAAAACAAAGGGAAGACGTTGGATAGCCTGCAGTGCGTGCCTTGCCTGTTCCTGTCGAAGCACACTTCTCTATGCAACATTTATGTATTGCTAGCACATGAAATTAAACAAAAAGGGAAGACAAGGTCCGTAGTCATTTACCCTCAAATGACTTCTTGAAAGAGGAAGAAAGCAATTGAAACGAACCATTCTTTTCTTTTATGGGCTCGTATAACAAATGAAATGGTAGTGCGAGTCGATTTTGATGCATGGGATTAACTTTGCTCTCATTGGTCCAGTTAAAGGCAAGTCATTGATGTTTGGACTAGAAAATCCACTCTCGACTAAATTTTTAAGATACTCAATATATTGGAAAGAAGAGTACGACACTTTACAATATTAGGACGGCTTAAACCATGGAAAGATCCTAACATAAAAGTAATGAATGTATGTGTGCGATTATACCATTATCTTTATGATGGTATTGTATTGTACTATGGTTTGCATGGTGCAAATGATGTTTTTGAAGAAGTGACTTGAAAATGTACTCAAAGCACACAAGCCCTATATGTCAGATATTATTTAATAAGGTGGACTTTTCCATCATCCAGCGGCGGTTCTACTTACACCTCTGACTTCATTTATTGAAAGAACGGGCAGAGTCACGTTGTTGAAGACATTGATGACACCGGTACTCTCTAAAATCTTATGGAGTTGATGTTTTTCCGTAGGATGCTCAGCTGATATTTGACAGTCAATGTTTTCTCATCCAGACATAACATTAACCTTCTAAACCTGGCCAACAAACTACTGGGATTCGCCCTAGTGGCCATCCTTCCAACATGGAAGGGGGAGGTGAGGAGGTCAAATCCCCACCTTCTCAGGGGAGGGATGGGGTGTGGACGCGTAAGTTTCAAGAATGGGTTTCGACTCCTACGCCCTGTAAGAAGCAGGGCAAAAGTCCGAGAGTGAGTGTATACTAGGAATAGAGTAGGACTGACCAAAAAAAAAAACCTGGCCAACAGCAAACCATCCACTTCTAAAGCAAGGGATCTGGGATATACAACTCAATCTCGGCCTCTTAATTGTGAAAACTAAGGGTGCGCATGATAAAATTTCTGGAACAGAGATTGATTTCTCAATTTCTATTTCATAAATTGAAAAGTTAAAAATTTTAGTTTTTGATTTATTTTTAAATCTATTTCTATAATAGAAATCTGTTTTAGAAATAGAAAAATTAAATTGTGTTATCAACGGGATTGTTCCAAACTTGTTCAAGGGAACAGAGAAACAGAGAAATAGAAATTTTATCATGCGCACCCTAATTCAACAGAAACAGCAAAATAGAGCCTAGAGACTTATCTGGTGTGCTTCATGTAATCCATGGCTACATGGAGGTTAATAAGGGCATCACTGTTAAAAAGTGTTTATGTTCTTCGTAACAAAAACTTCTATTCTTTTGTTTCGGGGAACAAAAAAAAGAACATAAATATGTTTGATAAAACTTTTGTTTTAGGAAACAAAAAATCTATTTTTTTTTTGAACAGATTTGAAATAGAAACAAGAAATAGAAAAAAGTAAATTTTTGTTCCTGAAAACAATTCCTAAAAACAATTTTTCTTTCTCTTTTTTTTTTCTTCTTCTCTTTTCTTTCCTTCTTCTTCCTTTTGGCCGATCGCCGACCTCGGCCATGGCCGATGACTAGCCAATGAGGGCCGACAACCTCACAAGAGCGTTGCCAACCCTCAGCAAGGCCAAGCTCGCCCAACCACTAGCGGGCCACCGCTAGGTTGCCAAATCTAGGCGAGCTCAAGCTCCCCTAGATCAAGCAAGAACGTCGGGCCAGGGTAAGGCCAACCTTGCGTCGCCTGGGTGAGGCTCGCCTAGCCACCGAGGCCACCGGCGAGGTTGAGCCTCGTGGTGGCTTGGCGAGGCTTCGACGAGCTCGCTGGACGCTGACCACCATCATGGCCAGCGACCAGCCACAAAGGAGGAAGAAGGGAAAAAAAAGAGGAAAATATAATAAAAACATTGAAAAATTAAAAGAAACAACAAAATTATATAAGTTTACCAAACGCATGTCTATTCTTGGAATAGAAATTTTTTGCAGTTATCAAATGTATTCTTATACTCAGAAATTATTTCCGAAAATAGAAATAGAAAAAACTATTTCTATTCAAAAATTGTTCTCCGGAATAGAATGTTTATCAAACAGCCCTAAGATTTCTGAAAATCGAAAAGAAAATTGCAATCTCAAGTCTCAAACCTATTCCTTGGTGACACCATTCCTCACAAAAAAAACAAGCTTAAACTTTAAGCCCCCAGAAACGTGGTGAGTCTAAACCATCGCACTTAAGAAAAAAAATATTTTTATGTTTAAGAGGATTTCCTTAAAAAGTACTTCAAAGACACCATTTAAATGACTAATGAGAAAATTTCATGGTTTTTTTCCTATGTATTGTATATTTAAAATAGCAAATGATTTAAATTAGTTGTATCCATTATGGATTGAACTCATGACAAAAGCAAAACATGCAACCGTAATACCAAAGGATCTTGTGACGATGTGCGTAGAAAGTGTGATATTTTTCCTCAGAAAAATCGAAATTAAGATTTCTTATGATGAGCAAGAGACATGCAAAGTATTTATTAACAAAATAATGACCTTAACCAGTTATATTGTATAGATAAAAAGCTCACATACAAATGAAAGATTATAACAAAAACATTTAAGAGTCGATAGATAAATGACTATAAATTCATTCCCTCAACATTTCGTAGTTTTCGCGCAATATATTTCAATCATGAGCTAATAAGCATATCGAGAGGAGATTATCTCTCTCTTGATATCGCGAGAGCTTCTATTAAATCATCCACTTGGGCACATCACTATCGTTCTCACTGTACAGCGAATAGCGACAGACGAGCCTATGTCAATCCAAATCCAGTTCTACTCACTGACATCAACTTGACCCTCTCTCTCTCTCTCTCTCTCTCTCGCTCGCTCTCTCTCTAGAGACATGAGATGAAAGGAATATTAAATGAAGCTCAAATGCCACTCCACCAGATTTTCAAAACCTTCAAAAAAAGAGCAACCACAAACCCTAAAAGACAGAAAAAATAATAATATGCAACTGCAAGCACGAACAAAAACAAAAACATAAAAACAAAAATCACACAGAGATGTCAAATACACAAGTGGTGGAGATCCAATCTCTGCACAATCATTCTCACACTTCAAACTTTAGAAAAGGAAGCAATAATAATAATAATAATAATAATAATAATAATAATAATAATAATAACAACAACAATAATTAACTTCATCAAAAAGCCATTTCAACCCACGCTCTCATTCATTGTCCCTCTCGTTTTCGCCTTCTTCTTGCAACACTCCAGAGACTTAAAAAGCATTCATCAAACACCCACTTTTCAACAGCAATCTTTCTACTGAAAGTTTGCTGTTTACACACTTTCATGCATTAGAACGCAATTGCACCAGCTATATAGTGCCTCTATATAGCGGGCTCATATAGTTTTTGACCTAACTAGGTTGAGCTTACACAATTTTTGTTGCTTCGAGAGGAGTCTTGAGTTTGGGATTAATGCTTGCTGTGTCACCTCTGAGGAACCCGAGCGATGGCAGCAACAACAACCAAGGAGAGATGGAGAGCTTTTCAATCGGAGGCGGCTTTGGCGGCAGCGGCGACTTCCCTGACTTCTCCGACGGGAGCCTGCTCGACAGCATTGACTTCGACGACCTCTTCATGGTGATCAACGATGGGAACGTGTTGCCCGACCTGGAGATGGACCCAGAGCTGCTTGCTGAGTTCTCTGCCAGCTGCGGCGAGGAGTCAGGGACAGGGTGCTCGTCGATATCTGTCGAGAAGGCCGAGGTCAACAACGGCTCCAAGAGAGAAGTCGACGAGGACAAGGCCTCGGAGCTGGATAACATCTCTAGCGTGAGCCGAGGGGAAGAAATTGTGAGCAAGAGGGATGATTCTGTGGTTTTCAATCCAGTCCCCAATAATAATGAAGAGACTGACAACAAGAGAAAGAAATCATCAGCTCAATCATCTAAGAGTAACCATCAAGCTCAAGGGAAGCGAAAAGTGAAGGTAATTAAATGATGATGGGATGTATTTTCTTTCTTTCTTTGTCTTTTTGAGTAATCTTGAATAGGTCTAGAAGTCGGTATGCATTTATTCTTCACGAAGTAGATAGATGGCATTCACGTGAACCTTTGGAGCCTTCTCGAGCAAGATCTGCAAGTTCCAGCGCTTCTTAGCTCAGAAAGAAAGAGCTAAGAACCCGTAAACAGCAGCTCATCTGTTCCAATAGACTAATCGTCTCTTCAAAGTCGCAAGTAAATCATATGAATTTTGGAACGAATATAGCTCCTCTTTTTCGAAGTGAACGAAATCTAGGGTTTCTTTCTTTTCTTTTTATTTTTACTTTTTTGCTTCACTCGAATTTTATATCTTGAAGTGTGTGACATGTATTTAGGTGGATTGGACACCAGAGTTGCACAGGAGGTTTGTACAAGCAGTGGAGCAGCTTGGGTTGGACAAGGCGGTGCCTTCAAGAATCCTGGAGCTCATGGGCATCGATTGTCTCACTCGCCACAACATCGCCAGCCACCTCCAAGTACTCGTCTCTCTCTCTAGTCCTTCATAATTGATTTGCATATGTTCATATGGATAGTACATGATGATGTTCATGGCATGAATTGCTGACTCTTTTTTCTCCCCAATGGGTGGACGTTAACTGTCTATCTTCATTTTGTGTTTGCGTCTGTGACAATCCATGCGAGAGCAAAATGATGCATTGCTTCTTCTAGTTTCGTGAAAATGGGGTTGGGAGAAAGAGTATATCCTGAAAAGGCATAGGGTAATAAGAAGGTGGGTTTCCTTCCAAATCCACGAGAAAGTCGAGCTCGAGAATCTTTCCATCTTTTCTTGTGGAAAGACGTGTCTGCTAAGAATAGTCAAACAATTGGGGAGAAAGAGAGAGAGAGAGAGAGAGAGAAGACTTTTAGCTGCTTAGTTCATCAGATTATATTCGAATCTGTAGAAACATTCTAACGAGTATCTCATGACTGAGAGAAGAGAACAATGAATTAACCATCCCGGAGTCAAGCTAAAAGGTTTTTTCACTATTCATAGTTTGACAAATTAAGCTGATGAGTGGATGGCTTGATATATAGGAGGGGAAGTATAGTAGAATGCACAATTTCTCCCTTTTCAACAGAGGTTTTTAAGCAGCTGCATCGTCGCAACGAAAGTGATTTGCTGAATCGTCATGTTTACAGAAGTATAGATCGCATAGAAAGCACATGCTGGCCCGTGAGGCGGAGGCTGCGAACTGGAGTCAGAGGCGACACATGCACGGCAATGGAGGCCACAAGATGAGGCCTGACACGATGCTGGTGATGAGCCACTCCGCCACCCCCACCAACGGGAGTCCTTGGCTCGCACCGGCCACCCTCGGATTCCCACCCGTGACCCCCATGCCCCCCCACTTCCGACCCCTCCACGTGTGGGGCCACCCTCCCGCGGACCATTCCCTCATGCACGTGTGGCCCAAGCACTCACCTTCCCCGCTCCAGCCCCCGCTGCCGTCCGCCTGGGCCGCCCCACCGCAAGGCGCTGCTCCCTACGGCCACCAACGGGTAAGAGACTCGGACCTGATTCCATCTTCTTATGAGCCATGCTTTATGAATTAAGGATGCCTCCGAGCTAATAGCGAACCGTTCAAGGGCTGTGTAACCAGCCCCGCGTTTCACATTGCCTGATAACTTGAATTTGGCTTGACCAAAATCATCGAAAACCCCACCATTAAAGCATCAGACCGGGCCATTTAGCGTGCTTGGACATGAATGCGAGTCGTTGCTAGCAAGCTCAATTTCAACTGGGTCAATGTTTGTAATCTCCATTATTTCATCTGACAAGTAGTTTGAGTTCCTCTCAAATTGACCCCTATCCCCAAAAAATTTTCAAGTTGACTTGAGAATTCGAATTACACAGGCTACCATAGCAATGATATCAACTTTGTCCTTTTCTTGTCCTCACGTATATGAAGTTGGCTTATTCTCTTAGTGGTGGTGGTGCAGGTACCAAATCCGCCAATGCCGGGAACGCCGTGCTTTCTCAACCCACCCCTGCCAGCGACGGTGACTACTCAGTCCTTACCCTTGCCCTTACACTTTAAAATTTTCTTCTTTCGTAGCTTAGCATCGTCCACGGGAAAAAAGCCGATATACCCCGCATCCTTGGCATTTATCCAAGTTTGGTCACGAAGAGAACGAATTCTCGGCTTATGTCGGACGGTCAATTATTGAAGTGTCGGAATTTTCTTTTGCAGAGGTTCGGAGCTCCACCGGTGCCGGGCATCCCACCCCACGCCATGTACAAAGTCGAGAGAAAGCACAACAATAATAACAACAACAACAATAATCGGGCCTATGGCGTGCCGCCACCTGGACCATTGGCCTCCCATCCTCCTTTCGATTTTCATCCGGTTAGTACTGCTTGCATTATTTCTAAGTTTCATGTTGTTTGCTCTTGATTTTTCAGCTTTGGTTTTCGATGAGGCACTGTCAGTTTGCTTTCGGACATGATTGTCTAGTACGCTAGCAGCCAAATTTAATGTGGATATAGATTCTCCTAGGTCAATGCACTACTGTTTGAGCATATGATTGACTATTATTATTACATGGTAAAACCAATTCGGTTCATGCCACATCTAGTAGCTTCTATCTCAGGGACATTTTTGGAAATAGTTGACGAGAAGCATTCTATAACCTCGTGGAGAATAAAATAAGAAGTGAAGTGACGAAAGTTTATTGGATAGGTGAATAAGAGTCACTAGCTCAAATACATATCTCCAATCTATGTCATTATTGCTTGAATCAATCTAGGAAACCGATCTTTTTATCTCTAGCATTACTCAAAGGATACCCCTTTTTTTGCCGTTACGAATACCCAAAAGATGAAACTCTAATTCCTCATGCTATTACTTTAGGTTCACAATCCCGGGTCTGTTATCTATCTTTAAATTTTCACTAGAAGAATCTCTAATTTTCAAGTAATGAAAATATGGTTTACCCTACCTGATTTCGATAATCAGCTTAAGCCTTTTGTTGTATACTATGCATGGACTTTGCAATTGCATGACTGACGAATTTTCTAAATGGTTATATAGGATTATGCGTTCGATGAACACTCGAAGGAGACATTAGATGCAGCTATCGGAGATGTTTTAGCGAAGCCGTGGCTGCCGCTTCCACTCGGTCTGAAGCCTCCTTCCACGGACAGTGTCGTGGGAGAGCTTCAACGCCAAGGAGTACCCAAATTCCCGCCTTCTTGTGCTTGAAAAAAAAAACCTTAAAGGACATCCTTCGGTTGCAAAGGTTGTTCCCCAACAGCGCTTTCAAGCCTAAAATTCGACGACATTTCCTGCGTTAGACGCAAACATCTAATCGGCAAGTACCCACCTTTTCCCGACCCCTTTGGTGCTCATTTGTAGTTCGATTGGTTGCCGGAGATGAAATCATTTCCAGATAACATGCCCTCGTCTGTTTCCCCGTCTTTTTGTAGTGGTTGTCGTGGATGTGAGACTGATCTCATGGCCATGAGAACTATCTAATCTAAAGAGTTACCCTGTTTTGCTTCTCAAGAAGTTATTGACCGAATAATTCAGGTTTGTAGAGTTTGTAACTGTTGACGACTTGGCCAATTTGTCATTTAGCTCCTTGCCATTGATAATTCTCGTGCTATGAGTTTCTTCACGTTGTGTCGTGCTGGAAAACGTTAGCTACCTAATCATAAGTTCATGGATTAATAGAGAATGATAAATCAGAACAGGCTTCACTTGAAATGGATAATGCATACAAGAATCGTCATAGTAGGTGTGCGTGCATGTGATCATAAATCTATAACGCGGAGCGCCGCTTCTCTCCAGCGCATGCTATTGCACGCGGCCACCGTCGCGTCCTAGCACGCTGTCGCACACCGATGCAATTGCACACTACCGTCGCTGCAACATATGGATGTCCATCTCTCTCTCTCTATCTCACGCCCGCACCCAAACTTGTGTTCGCGCCAAGTCCGTTTGGTGTAACTCTTACTGATGATGTCTTATGTTCTTTTGGTCATGTGGTGATATTTCATGGCTCATTGCTGATACATCTCAACTCCTTGTTGCCGTGAAGATAGTGCAATTGCAAAGCATTTCCTCAAACACCTTATAAAAATTGCGACAATTTCCTTTTCACAGCTGTGGATGCTGCAAGATACTTGTACCATCTATCGACACTATACAAAGTCGAATTAGGTATATTAAACACGTATTTGTGAGGGCATTAACCGAAAGAATTCCTCCTCAGATAATACGATTAGGAATTAATGGAGTGAATTAAGAGATCGAATTGGCTCATAACTTGATAGCTTGGCTAAGTTACATTACGAATGATAAGACCTTTTTCTTGTTAACTCCTTAAGTTAATAAAGCTGGCCAGAGTTTCTTTTTCGTTGGTTTTCTTTGTTGTTGTATAAATGATGTGCGCGAGGTCCTATCTCACGTCAAAGTGACTTTGAGGTATCATGCTTTCGCTCATAGCAAGATAACTATTATCTCAGGTGACTCTACTAATTCAAGAGTTACATATTAAGATTCAGTTCAACACATAGCTACTGTCAAGAAAAATATCGCATGGTTTATAAATCATGTAGACTGCCACGTATTATTGTTCATGGGAACTCAATACCCCATGCAACAACTTCTCTTGGCAAGTGTTGGGGCTGAAAATGCGACGCGGTAACTAATCACCAAACCTCAAGAGCCATCCGTTGATGCGTTCGGATCATGTGAATGGAGTTCACATCCACCGTTCCATCATGGGAATCTCATGCAAAGACTTAGCTTATCTCGGCTTGGCTCGCTTAACGGTATATAGGGGTGTAAATGGGTCGGGTCGGGTCGGGTCTTGATGTTACCCGACCCGACCCGAAACATAAGGGTCGCGCATTATGACCCGACCCGACCCGACCCGAAACACATCAGAATATCGAATGTGTTTCGGTTCGGGTCGGGTCGGGTCGGGTCGGGTCTCTGGGTTTTCACTTTTTTTTTTTTTTTTTTTTTTCACATTAGACCATCTAATGTGACGGAGGCTTAGTACAACCCACGGATGAGAATGCCACCTACCATTACAATCTGTTGAAATATCCTGCAGTTGCAGACAAGAAAATGATTGTGAGAGATTTTCTCTCGGTTTTGGATCATGTGTGCAAGGATGTCGGTAGGATGCAGGATCGGACTGTGGTGGGGTCTGCAAGGTCCTTCCGAATTTCTTCCACTGCTTCACTCCCTGTTCTGAACAGGTATAATGCGAGAGGAAATAGCAGCTCAGATGAGGAAAGCTTGTCTCCATAGAATACACAAATATGAAGCTGAATATTACCTGGCATGGAGTTAATTGGCATAACCACTGTTTTGCCAATTGAAAAGGCATCACAATGATGAAGCTTAATAATACTTGGCATGTGAGTTATCTTTACCTGCCGTTTTGGCATTTGAAATGGCATCAGTGACAAGAATGTTATATACGTAGCATTTCAGAGAATCAAAGGCCGAAAGGTTATTTCTCATGTGATGGGAATCCCAAACCCGAAGTGAAAGAATGTTGCAGCTTCTTTATGATTGGAGTCCTGTCTTGTATAACAGGAACAAAGTCAATGGGTCAATGAGAGGGGACTGATCAACATCAAACTACCTCTTTTGCCAGGAAGCTGGTGCACATGTAGCTGTAACCTGGAGAGTAAGAGGTGAAAAGCGAAGACAGAGAAATCATTTTTGTGTACTTAATGAGTTTGACGTCTCTTCAATAGCATAGGCAGTGTTTTCTTCTCTCAGATTGACAATCCCATACAGAGTTCAAGGCACGGCATATCTTGCTGTTGCTTTTGCTATCTCGATTACAATTAGCATTTGTTTTTTAGGATCATAAATAAGAATACAAATAATTCTTTTGATGCATTCTCGGATTGTACTCTCGTGTCTCAAACGAACTTTCCAGATATGTGTGATGTCCAATCAAAGATCTGAACCTAGTAGAAGAAAGAAAGACCCTGTTGAAGAATTTAACCATAGTACAAACACTTAGAGTCTTCTTCAAAATAGCACCAGGCAAACAATCCAGCAAAGCAAAAACCATCAGCATCTTAATCCTTCAGGCAAACAATCCAGCAAAGCAAAAACCATCACTCCGCACATAGAATGCTAAAGAAGCAAGATATCAAATTAACAACAGCAGCACAAAACCAGCAATAGCAAGTTAGCAACAATGACAGCAAGAATTGCACAGAAAAAAGAAAAGAAAAAAGAACACACCAACTTCGACAACCGCAACTTCCTTTTGGTGTTCTTCTTCGCTAGCAGATGCTGCTTCCCAGCTCTCCTCAGCACAATCTTCCCTCTCCCCGTCACCCAGAACTGCTTCGCCGAAGCCTATCCACAGAATATCCCATTCACACTCAAATCAACCATTCATTTTAACAAGATAAGCTTGAACAAGAAAGACCCATCAACAGAGAGACCCACCAAGAACCAGAGCACCAAACGAGACACCGCAAAACCACGATATACCCAAAAGAAAGAAAGAAACACCAATTGAAGATAAGCATCCAAGAGAGCAGAGATGGCGTCTGAAGAACGAAACCTTACCAAGAACGAGAAGAGCTCCGATGCCTGCCGACGAATTTAAAGACCCTAGATCAAGCCGTCGTGTAAACGCGCGTGCGAGAAGTCGCGGCAGAATTTCTCCCGACTCCGAGGAAAAATTGAAATCGACAGCTCCAGCGTTTTCCCACTAAAAATCGGCGGAGGCTAGGGTTCCGGTGTTGAGACGAAAGATGGAGACCTGGACGGCGACGATTGATTGATTCGGCGGTGGCTAGGGTTCCGGCGTTGAGACGAGGGGTGGCGACGGCGAGGCGGAGGCGCGTCGACCGGAGGGCGGCAGCGGAACGGAATCCACGAGAAGCGCAGTCGTCGGAGAAGAAGCCAAAGGGGAGGGGTTCTCGAAAACACGTCTGTTTAGTGTTTGTGTTTGGTGACTTGTTTGGAAATTGGAACAAGGGTATTAACGTGTTTCGGGTCGAACAATGTTCCAACCCTAAACCCGACCCGAAACACGTATTCCGCTTGTTTCATGTTTGTTACCCGAACACGATCCGAACACGAAACACGTTTTATATTTGTTTCGTGTTCGGGTCTTGTTCGGGTCGGGTCGGGTCGGGTCGGGTTTTTTTGACACCCCTAACGGTATATGTGAATCTGATTCCCGTGCACGGGGCGCCATGAAGCACGAATCCGAGGTCGACGAGGGGCTTTAGGTTTTCGAAATGGGAGAAGAAGGGAGAGCCACAAGAGGAGGGGTGGCCCCCCTCCTTTCAGCGGGATGAATGGCCGTACCCTAAAATCCAACGTCGAAGCCCATGCAATTCGCACTCCTTTCCTTGGCACGTGACCGACCGCGACACCCCGGCCGCCGTGGACCGGCACAGCGACTTACAATGATTTTCTTCTTGTCTTTCCATACAGTCTTTGTCTTTGACAGAAAACTCCCACTAGCGAGAGAGAAGTTGTTTTTGGGGTATGTGATGGACTTGAACTTGGTCATAAATTTTGGGTGAGTTGCTTAGAACAATCGATTAATTCGAAATTACTATATAGAAAAATTGTATATGGACTCAAAATTATGGTTCGTAGTTTTCTGCTTCCCACCTTGGTAAATTACACGGATGAATATTGATTATCTATAGTTCCAAAAAATCAGATTGATCTTCAATACTTTCAGCAAAATTATCGGCAAGTTACTAATATATCACAGATTTTATAACTATTGGCATTTCATAATAACTGAGAATTATTGATTTTTGGTCCGATCTAATCCCACTCGAGGATCAGTTCCTCATTTCTAGGATCGGGAACAAACTGGTTGTGAAACAAGGACCAGTGAATTACGATGATAAACCGATTCAAGCATTTGCTCTTTACCCACAAAATGCGTCAAAAACTGTGTGAGCATCATATAGTTAACAAATACCATACTTAATCTCAGCCAAAAGGCAGCAATTGGAGCATGGTTTGACTTTTATTCACAACTCCTCTTATAGTCTTTGCATGCCTATTTGATGTGGGACTTTCGGCATTCGTATGGAAGGCTAGATACAACAACAGAGACAAGCCAAGAGTCTCACATTGAAGGTTTTGCATGGAAGGCTGGATGCCACAGAAGAGACAAGTCAAACATGTTGAGAGTCCTACATCGAACGAGAATGCAAATATCATAAGAGGGGTTCTGACTAAAAGTCAAGCCATGCACCTAAGCAAAGCATACCGTACTTGGCTTTTTGTCAAATCCTTAATAATTAAGAGCTCAAATCATTTCTTTAATAATTTTGAAGAATAAAATTAATTTTTTTGAAAAATAATCGATCTAATACGGGCATATGGAATCGGGAATTGGACCAGCGCCCCCCTAAACTGGTCCAAGCGATTCCCAGTTTGTTTAATTCCTTTTACTCACCCCTAATAATAACCGTTGGTAAGTTACTAATGTCTAATGGGCCGAAGAAGCTTTCGGCCCGAATTTAGTCGCCGACCCATTTGGAATTTACCAAAAGCCTTTTAAAGCATTACCGGTACGCTAAAACTCTGCTGTGGGGATTGGGCTTCAGCCCGCAGGTGGGTCGTCGGGCTTGGAACCTTTGGAATGGGCCCTGAAAACAGCCCATTCCCCAAAATTGAAATGACAATCGCCTTCCATCATCCGCCAGACATTTGAAATCTTGAGAAATGATGATGATACATCCGCGAGTCTTTCGAGCGCATCGACCGTGATATCTATTTTCTATAATATGCCTTCTCACAGGCAGATCGATGCGCATGAGAAATTTACTCCGTGATAGTTAGTATTGAAGTATAATCAAAGTTTATTTAGAATTGCATTAGATTCGACCGAATTATGAAATTATTGGTTCTTTCGTTATCTTTATATCAAGGAGGATCATCCTAAACAGAAGTGATAATAAGCCTGTCAATAAGATCAATGCATTTCGGCTAAACGGATGGGTTCGGGCTGGACCTAATGCCCGTACTTGGTTCTATTTCATGAACCATCCTTTAACAATTTTCCGAATCAAATCGGGGCAGTAATTTTTCGGGCCCTGGGTCCATTCTCGCCTAAAAAATGTACCAAGCCGATCCAGGCTCGCCCATGGATCGGGTCTTGGTCGATGCTGTCTCTAGTCGACGTGTGTTGCGTGGTTGATCCTAGAATGTAGGGCAAGTCGAGATCAACCCTCAAGAGAAAGCTTTTTCCTTGGCAACCTTCTCCAGTCCTCCAGATCTAAAGTCAAAGTAGCTGGTTTCCAAATTAACAAATTAGGCACAGGAACGCAGGAGTCAACAGCTTTGAAATCATTGGATGCGCTAGGCCCATCCTCTCTTTGACTAATACGCCCGCCTTTCCCTCCAATCATGGCGCTTCCTTACCGGCCAGGACTAATTTGCTTTGCTTCAGAGAGCGTCAACAATCAAACCGAACTTTCCCCTTTAATAGTTCGCATCTTCCACAATCAATTGTCATAAAACCCGCTTGCTTTTCCCGCCTATTGAATACAGATCTGGTCCCGCTGGGGTACATGATGAGTAGCGCCAAATCGAGGGCACTCGACTGTCGAGCTAAGAAACTTCAGCTTCATGCCGCACAGCCGTATGTATGAGCACAGTCCATATCCGGTTCATGCTCCTTAGAAAACTTACATCATAACTGTTAGATAAAAATCGAAGAAGAAATGACTAACCTTTCGATGCACAACAAAAGCAATTATCAGGAATATACATTGAATCGTTAACGCATAATAAACGAACCAACGACTTCATAATAGTTCGAATATAATAAAAGGAAAGTATTATTATTCCACAATGTTAATACTAATTGCCCTCATATTTTCTGGTGTAGAAGAAAGAAACGTCATTTTCATGAATGTTTTTTTCTTATCTCAGGATTGCATTGTGAGGGACTTACCTTAACTTCCCTTAAGAGACAAAAAAACCCTCAACTCTTTAAAAGGTGTCTCTCAAAATGCACCCGCATCATAGGTGAACAGGTGCCTTTTGAACACATCCCATCATCGGCGAACCATTGTAATATTGCAATAACCATCGTCGGAATTCACTTTCATTTTGTAGGATTAGCAATAGGTCAGCGACAGCTTATCGAGATGCGGACTTTAGTTGAGTAACAAATGTTGAACACTACCTACACTACAACTCCTATGTGACATAGACATAGGGTTCTTCCATGACGAGAACCTTCCTCACCAACCCCATAATTACAGGGAATCCGAGCTTTCGATCCGACAAGATCATTTCGTCTTTCTTTCTCTTTTTTCTCCTTTTCTCTTTTCCCCTCCTTCTCCCCCTCTCCTCTTAGATGCCCAACAAACTTAACTGCTACGAAGGTGAAGAAGTAGTAGGACCCTCCAAAAGCCTCCATTCCAATCGAGTGATTACAGCAAAGGAAGACGGAGGGAGGCGTCTTCCTTTAATAACCAGGAAAAGAAAAGAAACTGCAAGCTCTTTTGACTGCGACTCCATGTCGTTCCTTTAATTAAGTGCGGGTGTCTCTCCCCTGCTGGACACTCTTGTCAAAGAAATGCACATGGAGCGTGCGCTACGTGACATGATATTCTCGACCCCACACGACCCCTTTCATCTCCCTCAATCACCGCATCGTTCCCCGCCCAAATTTCAGACTGGGGCTTCCATAAAAGAGGACTGACCAGACATCACGTAGCAGTAGTGTAGCAAACAACCAGCTCGAGATCTCGCCATTTTCCTTCTTCTTTTGCCCCGTTTCTCGATCTGTTGCCCGCAAATGGCGGCCTCGACGAAACCCCTGTCCGTTCTGTTCCTTGTGTTGGTCCTTGCTCATTCCCAGGTCCAAGCCAGGTTTAAGCTCACTCGTTATGAAGAGAAGAAGCCGCACCAAGTCGAGATCCCTGCGCCTGCGCCTGCGCCGGAGTATAGCCTCGCGCCTGGCCCTGCCCCGGCTTATGTTGAGAAGGAGTACGGTTACGGCCTGTACGGCCACGACTCCGACATCCTCCCGCCGGCTAGAGAGACGTACACTCCCGTGACCACCACCACCACCGACGTCAACAAGAGGGAAACCACCGCCACTCCGGCCACTGCCACCACCGCTAAGGACGACAAATTCGAGGAAAAATTCGTGCGTGAAGAGCTCAGCGGCGAAAGCTTCCAGACGGGCTACACGAACAACAACAACAACTACAACTACAACAACGACAATGGCTACTCCAACAACGAGAACTACAACAACAATGGCTACTCCAACAATGAGAACTACAACAACAAATACAATGGCTACGTGAACACCAGGGAAACCAACGGATACGCCAACAACTACAAACCCAACACCTTCACAAGCACGTACAGCACCACCGGCCAGTCCGACAATTACAACACCAATGGTTACTCCGGCAACTACAACAACAATGGCTATGGGACGGAGAGGCAAGGGATGAGCGACACCAGGTATATGGCGAATGGCAAGTTCTACTACCATGTGGGCAGCGACAATAGTTACCTCAACGGGTACGAGCCAGAAAAGACGACTACTGGGAATTACGTCAACTATGATGAGAACAGTTCGAACTCGAACGAGTTCGATACGATGGAAGAGTACTACAAGAAGCAGGGGTACCAAGAGAGCGAGGAGGTGCACGAGCCGTGAAAGCGATCGGTCCGCGAGCGATGAAGAAAGAGAGAGAGCTCTGGACATGGATTGCAGATTAGGACATTAAGCTAAATTAAGAAAGAGAGGATGTGTGTTCCTTGTGTTGATGCTTTCAAAGTTGGGTTTTTTTTTCTTCTTTTTTTTTTTTTTTTTCCCTCTTGGGCACTTTTTATTGCTTTGCATATGGAAGAACGATACGAGTCGTCTGCAACAATTGATGTTGTTATGCTTTTAAAAAGAACGTAACTTAAGGATATGCTTTCAATCTTTGATGGCAAGCAGCTTGTCCCAATGACGGTCTTTTTGTCCCAAGTTTTTCCTTTGATGATGATGATGACGACGACGACGACGGCGACGACGATACATAAAATTAATGAAAGATGAGAAAACACCTGTGCTCCAAATTGCCACCGACATAGCCGTGGTCGATAAAGGGTGGGACGACGTGACGGTACTGACAGTCATTTGGGCTTGGAGCAAATGGCTAGGCCCGGTCCGCCCGAGCCCGGGAATTTCTACTTAAACTGAAGAAGAGTGAACAGTTTGAAAACAGGTCCTGGCGAAGGCCTAATCTTTGGCCTTAACCCATCAACTGGACCTACTACATATATCTCACCAAGCTCAGCTTCAGCCCGCTAGTTAATCATGTTACTTAATTTCAGTTGATTACGCGAACTGGAGTCCTCCACCCAGTGAGAAGTTTTTCAGTGAAAAAGAGCTTTCTCAAAACAACCGAAATCCAGTGATCAATGCGCCTTTATGTAGTTTTCAGCATCGCTCATTGATTAGTTCCCTTTCTTCTGGAACTCGAATGAGGTTAATTTCCTTCGACCAGCAACACGAGGCACTCGACAATCTACACTCTCAACTAGATAATTCATTGTGAAGCTTGAGTTCGCCATGCCGCCATCCCCAGCAAACCAACCGCCACATTCCGCCATCGGCCCATTAATTTCAGAAATAACTGAGGTTTTCCTCATTATTTTCCTCGATATCCAATGTTCTTCACAAGCAACACCGATCCAATCCCAACTTCAACAAGAAAATGAAAAAGATCAAAGAAAATTTAGGTTCATGCGACAGAACACATCATGTTGGCCGAAATTCACCATGTCTTTATGCATCTGCAAAGACTATTTTGAACTGCACTAGTGGGGAAGTTCCTCATACAGAGTTTCAAAAGAGGCAGAAGTTATAGTCCCATCCGACTCGCCCCATTAAGCTTGGATGCATCAGCAGTTCAACACATACTTTACGCGATGCCAAATCGATCAGTTAGCACATATACTTTACACGATACCTAATCGATCTTAAAAAGACCAACAAAAGGTTTGGAAGAGAAAAGTGCACAAAAGTATCATATTATAAACAGTCACTGAAGGAGTAGAAAAAAAAAGACAGACCAACTCTCCACGTAACTGATACCACCACTTAATTTGTCTAAATTCAACGTCATGACAGCATAGAACAATATTTAACCACGTAGCTTCTTTTTTTTTTTTTTTCTTTTTTTCGTTCAGAAATCCAATGAGTTACCCAGTCAAACTCCCATCTTTTACACCAAGCATAGCAATATTCCCAAAAGCTTTATCCAGGAAACCTTTTGTGCAGGACATTCATCATAACCAACCCCAACATAACTCTTGATGGCCAGGGAAAAACAATCAAGCCTCTAATGTCCCCCTTATATTCACCTCCATAGATGCCGAATCACTCTTCAGTAACATTGACAAGTTCATACTCAACCAGAGATAGATTATTGTCCTCCTTAACTTCGAAACTGGCAGGTTCGGTGACTTCAACACGCCCCCATTTGTCAACTGCCAGCCTCATAGTCCCCTTAAACATGTCAATTTTTGCATTACGAAGAATCACAGTGGTGCCTGGCTTCATCATATCAACTGCAATATATCAAATTAATACATTGTAAGAATTACACATATGGACATCCACGCATCAATGAGCGGATATAATGAACCTAAATGAAGAGATCAATTTGAAAAGAAAAGAACAAGAGATATAAGGAAATAGGAGAACAGCAAAAACACAAAGCAATTCCATCATCATTCACCGGTATGACCATAAAGAAATCTCTTATTATGATCTCTGAATATAGAGAAGGCAGAGTCAGAGAAGCATGGTCAAATTTCAGAGGAACGAGAGACTAATAAATGATGCATTGGAAAGTGAAGGAACCCAATTGAAAATATAACAGTACACTTGCTTCTCCATTTCAGAAAAGACAACCCAGATATCTAGGCAATCAGAGATCTAACAGATAGGGTTCGAAAAATCAGCTGCACTGCTCGCAAACACGAGCGTGTTAATTCACTAAGCATTTAACTATTCCTCATTATACATGTATACAGTCACCATTTCCATTCTTTTCCACGAGTCCGCCTCTAAAGATAGAAGTTCATCACAATGAGACACGGCAAAAGGGCACTCGTAAAATCCACATAATCAACAGAGGCAGTTTAAAATCCTTAGAAAAAAGAATTTCTAGAAGTAGTCGTCCTCTTAGTAACACATTTACAAGTTATTGTAGATATTGACGGGGAAATGAAGAAAATGACAAACTAATGTCTCAAATTTTCCTGCTGAAATCAAGATAACTACAGCAGCAACTGACTGTAAGCATAGCTCAGCACTTCACTCTTATTTAAATGAGAAACTTTTAGCTTATCTCAGTTATACTCGATGGTTGTTAAAAGTACCATTCAACCTAAAAGGTCACACCTGAACCAATACAAGATAGTGTCCACATGTGATCAAAGCACTGTGCTGAGAACATATGAACAAGTCCTTCGAGTGCTGGTGCAGAAGTAAAATATTTTAAGCAGTTTGAGGGGATAAATCTAGTCCCCCAAGCAACGGATGAGTGGCGCATCTGGCCCCACCACCACTCACCAGATCACATTTTTCTGCGCAACAAAGAATGGTAAAAGGGTCCTATTATCCAGCAAAGGCAAGCCGAACAGGTAGCATTCACAGTAATTCAAATTCAGGGAGTAGTTTAATAATCGGTAGGGCCTGCATTGGCGCTCAGAAAACGAGATATGAAAGGAACATTTTGCAGCAACAATGTCAGGTCTTCCGAGAATAACCCCCTTTTTGGGTGTCTGAATGCAACTTTCTTTACAACTATCAAGGACATGTACCATGACCTCGAAATTTTCTAATTGCGCATGCCTTCGTCGCTTTTCATTCTCTTGCGGATCTAATCATTCTTATCCTTCATTTTGAACCCTAAACACATCTAAATTCTAACATTCTTCGCAAACGCAAATCCAGAACAGTAAGATAACTGGGAAAAGTCAAACTTCTGCAATAAAGCAGACGAAAGCACCGAGGAAAAGTGGACACTCCAACTCCGATAATCGCCACAGGCAAGCCAACATCAGAAACCAAAATCGACCGAAAAGGACAACAGGACCCGCGCGATCGGACCCAACAAATCACACAGGCGAGCGAAGCGCAAACCCTAACAATACCTTGCTCGTTGCGAGCGGTGAAGACGATGCAGCCGGTCTCGTCCCCGACGAGGCACTCGGCGATGCGGGTGTTGCGCGGGGGCGGGCGGGAGAGGACGGCGTTGGACGACGGCCGGTTGGCCCGGGCGTTGACGGGGACGCTCTTGGAGCTGACCACCTTCACGGTCAGGGTGTGGCCGTTGGTGCCGGGCTGGAGGCGATCGACCTTGGTGAAGACGGGCTTCCGCTTCTCCACCGCCGCCGCCGCAGCCGCCGCCGCCGCCGGGGGGCCGCCGCGCTGCCGGTGCTCTTCGCCGACGGGGTCTTGCTGGCCATGTAGCCGGAATCGGCGACGGAAAGGGAGGATCTTGGGGGAGGAAATGGGGGGGAGGAAATGGAGAATCGGAGACGAGAGGTTTTCTAGGGTTTTTTCGAACGGGACTGAGGTTTGGTTTTTGATCTGCGTTTTTTTTTAAAGTCGTGGAATTTTTTTTTTTGGTAAAGCGCTTGCGGGGGAGGGCTAGGATACTGTGGGAGCAGGGCCAGCGGAACATTTTCCAACGCGCCACGTGTCCGGAGAGCATTGGCTGGTGGGGCGTTTTGGAGCCTGGAATCTCATGAGAGGAGCCCAATCAACTCCCTGGATTTTTCTTTTTCTTTATCTTTTTTTCTTTTGGCTTTTTAACTTTTGAAAAGTGGGGGTTTAAACCCCCGATGGAAGGTAGCCAAAATTTATCGATTTTTTGTTGAGGATCCCGTTCGAATACAAGAAAAAGGTTTCCTGGATGCATGAATTGAAAAAAGTTTACGATTTGTTATTTATGTCGTGAGATAAACTCTAATGATCCGTGAAAGCTCAATATATAATAAGATTCCTCAGCCGATGTAGCTCCACAATCAAATGCACTTGACAAAATAACAATTCCCATGATATTCGGGATCAAGTCAAGCAAGTTAGACCTATGTTCGATCTTCTGATATATCGATTTCTCCATCGAAAATGTTGATGAAAAAGAAAAGTGAAATCTCAAGGATATGACCAGACATATAATCTCAAAGGATCATGACACATTCCAGTAGTTCTGTGTAATGAGTCGGCACAAGACTTCTACCACTACCGTCAGGCCGTGTTTCTCTTTCTCTAAGCCTTGCCATTTGGACACATGAACATGATGAAGTCTAAGAGGAGATTCAAAGCAAAATTCAAAAGGAGCTTCAAAGCAGAATTCAAAAGGAGCTCTTTTCGCGTCTCTTTCCACATGTCGTTCCCCAGGAATCGAGCTCAGCCTTCTCGAGTAAGAAACTGACCATCGACTCCTTTTAGGTCATATTTGAAAATCACAATGGTTCGACTTCAAGTGTAGTCATCGACATTACTACAACGAAAGAGGAGGTTTACGAATAAAACCTCTTATTATACAGGAAAGGTATTAGTTTTACAGACAGATTGGATTGATTATTCACCGGAGGGGGGAGAACCCATTTTTCGCATTGCAAGATCTACAATGCTCCTCGGACAGTACAACACAATGTCTCGGAAGACGCTGATAAAGCCTCGGCACTAGTCACAGGACATCTTTTCTGCGACAACTATAGCCTTGTCAGGCTGCTCCTGTGCTAAATCTTCCTTTTCAGCTTCTGCAGCTACTTCAAGATTTGCTTCCGAATGTTGTCGATGGTAACGCAGAACCACGACAGATATGAACGCTGTCAAAGAGACCAATACCAAACTGTCAAGTTAAGTAGACACTGATGCTCTGAACAAGTTTAGTCGTCAACAACTACTTCACAAAAGCCTTCACCGCGTCTTAAATTTCAGAGACTCTCGTCTTTTGAAGTTCACCTGTGAGCAAGCGAGTTTTTATAGTCGTCAGGTTCCAGAAGGCCATGATTGCTGCTGCGGCCACGATTTTCTTGTGAGAGCAAGCGCCCCATGCTTCAAGAACCCACCATTTGGAGCACTCAACTATACAAACCGAGGTACGCTTAGTCTATAAGCATGAGCAGGTAAGATTTATACACGTTATCAGCAAAAGTATGTACCTTTTTGGCTTATCCGAGCTGAGTAGCGCAAGTATAGTTTCGGGGCGGTGAAGCTGACAAAGAACCCTGCTCAAAGTCAAAAAGAATAAGGCATTAATATCCTGCAAAACAGGTTCTCACCTTGGTGCAGTACAATTATGAGCAGTACAATTATGAGCTTGCTCTCACTAACCAATTGCCCATAGCCTCCGAAGCGTGATGAGATGGCCATATTCAGCTCCAAGAAGGAGAAACGGAGCTACCTGATCAGGAAAAAACAGAAAAGTCGATTAAGGATGAACGACCTAAGCAATCTGCATATAAAGATTGAACATGAATACTAGCCCACCACCACGACGTACTTTTAGGGTCATGGATGGCTCTCCCGAGAAAAGCTCTCTCGTCTTTGAAATTGCGAGATTAGCAGCAGGAAGTATCAATCTAGCCACTCTCAAGATGTCATCTTCTTTTAACTGGATGTCACGCCTCTTCTCAATATTATTCCTGCATCAGCGCTGCACCTTAGCCCGCAAATTTATCCAAATGGAGAAACAGAGGAAACGCTAGAGTGAGACTATACCTTTGACAGAAGGAATTGGAGAAGAAAGATAACCCCAACAAGAGAAGCCCCAGTTGGCAAATTGCAGAGAAAATGCTATAACATAAGCCATCACGAAGATAATCAGATATCACCCTTCACCAGGTGTTCTTGCAATCAAAAACCCATGTAGACATAAGCCAAACAAACAAAAAATGACTTCATCACACCTGAAGCTGATTCCTTGAGCAAAGCAAGAAGACAAGAAGCAGAGAGACCCTACACCAAACCAGAGTGTCGACTTCGCGACATCTCTCCACATTATCAAATCAGTAATCGCCTGTCCGATTCGGTCCAGATTCCCATTGTCCCCATCATCATTTTCTGCATCTGAAATTTTCGACAGTACTAAAGATGAGCCATTGAATCTCTCTAGTAGCAACAACAGAGAAAAACCCAAAACCCAAGATTGACCATCTGAGCAGAAAGTGAGACGTGACGTACTCAGAGACAAACTAGAAGAGGTGTTCACGAGGGGCACCAAGCTGAGCCTCTCCTTCCTCGACCTCCCGCCGTGCCTCCTCCTCTGCTTCCCGGCCTCCTCGACGAGCCCCGAATCCCGCTCCTCTCGGGCCTCCACCTCGGCTCGCCTCCGCGACCGCCGATGGCCCCTCGGCGAGGCGCACGCCGGGAGGCCCGCCTGCCCCTCCCTCCTCTTGCACCGCTTGCGCAGCGCCGCGCGGCCCTCGGCCGGCGGCTCGTCTGCCGCCTCGAGCCGATCCGCGAGGCGGGTCTTCGACCTCTTGTAAGGCGAAGGCGAGAGCAGCAGCAGCTCCTGCAGGGGGAGGGAGTTGTTGGAGGACCTGAGGGAGAGAGGGGAAGGCGATCCGGTCTTCCTGGGCGGGGACGAAGGGACCAGGTCGAGGGACAGGCTCAGGGACCCGTCGGTGTCGATGCTCGTGTCGACGACCCGCGCGAGGCGCGAGACGACGGACTTGGTCCGCGACCGGTGCGAGAGCGGCGTCGAGTCCATGGCTTTTTCTTGAATTGGGTATCGAGAGCAGAGTCTCTAGTGAATGATGAAGCGAAAAAGATGGGAGATTGATGATGGGAACTGGGAAGGGTTGTTCGTTGGGTTCTTTATTATTGCAGAGAGTGGAGGAGATGGGTGGGGTTGAAGGAGCCGTTGGAGATGATATGAAAGGGAAGGAAAGATCGAGATCAAGCGATGCGTATTTTTTCTCTCTCTTTTTCCTTTTCTTTTTTTCTTGGGAAATTTTTGAATGTGGGATGGGAGGGAAGGGAAAGAAATTGGGGGAATGGTGTTGGGCCGTATGGAGCTTCAACGGTAAGAAAGCATGGGTCAACATTCTCGGACATTGTTTTTTTTTTTTTTTTTTTGCCCCTCGTTGCTTGTCGTTTGGGGCCCATCTCGCATGAGCTGAATCCGACCCGTCCGGCGATCACTTGCTATCGTAGTTTTCGGTAAATTATTAGGTACTCTCGAAACATGTACCCTCCCCATTTTCTCATATCATTTATCGTCTTCTCAACATCTGTACAATCGCTAGGGGACTAGAGACGCCGGCGTTTAACGCTGGCATAGAAAGAGAGACCAAAAACCCGATCCCGATCCCAATCCCGAGTGGTACTTATAGTTTCAACTAGAGTTTGGAGATGGGTCTTAGAATGAATTAGACCGATGTATCCTGATTGGCTGCCACCTCAACTGTCACACTTTGAAGATGAAGTTCAACTGGAGGACTCTTTTAATTGGCAATTAACTTCACAATCAGCGATTGAGCAGAACACATTATTACACGTCAGCGGTTGATTATCTCCTAGGTGTGGATGAGCACGGATGCTGATGACTATACACATTCCAACAAGGTTGCCCGGATTTAAGGAAAATTTCAAATAAGGACACAATAAAGCCGTTTTCTCAAAAAAAAAAATGGGAGACAAAGTGGATGTTATCTCAAATAAGGGTCAAAAGTGACTATAGTAATATTAAATAAGGCCTTGAACTTGATTTACATCCAAATCTTCACCAAACGGCTTTTTTCGACAAGTAGGGTGTGGGCAATTTTGTCCAAAAAATTCCAAATAGGTATTTAAAATCTTCGAACAAACAAAAATCCCAAATTGAACTCTCATTAATTCTTCGTGAAATCGTCAGAGTCTTTGAAGCTTGAACTCTAAGTCCTTTGATTCTTGACTGTACCATGTTTTCTTCCTATCTTCGATGCTAGATGGAATGGATGTACTTACTAATGAGGGAACTTGTGACAATGGGGCGAGGTGGTATTTGGTGTGGATGAAGGACTTAAGATGGAATCGAAGAACCCAAGCCCTATCTAAACTAAGGAGATGGAATTGACATTCCTCCTCCTCCAGGGGCGAGGTGGTATTTGGTGTGGATGAAGGACTTAAGATGGAATCGAAGAACCCAAGCCCCATCTAAACTCGGGAGATGGAATTGACATTCCTCCTCCTCCAGCTGATAATGGAGCTTGAGACGACAAACTACAAAATCAATTTGCTCTTGGGAATTAACTTGAAGACTCAACGATTTCATGAAAAACCAATGAGATTTCAATTTGGGATTTTCATTTGTTCAAGAATTTTAAAGCATTTTGACCTAGCTAGATTTTTTGGACAAAATTGCCCACTCTCTACTCGCCAGAAAAAAGTCATCTGACGAAGATTTGGCCGGAAAATAAGTTTAGACTCTTATTTTGTACTAATCGAGTCACTTTAAGCCTTTATTTAATACAACGTTCACTTTTGACCTTTTTTTGAGGAAATGGCTCAACTTAAAGACCTTTATTTGAAATTTTCCGTCAGATTTATTATAATGATAGCAGCGGTCTTCTCATCTGCGAGGGCTTCGATCGAATAAAGACACACCTCCCAGCCTTTCTCAGGAAGAAGCTCCTAATGGCGGACTTCGAGCTGACTAAAAGCGGCACAAGCCTCGTACCATGGAAAGCCAGGCCTCGAAAGCAATACGTCTAAAAGCCGGGCTGAGCAAGGACAGTGATCATGACTTGGATAGCAACTTTGCAGCCGCTAGTGATGAAGACATCATCCGGTGATAACTTGAAGGGCAGATCGCGCGAAAGGTATTTGGCGATTGACCTGGTAAACATGACAGCAACAAAAATAAGGACAACCAGCCCGGTGCATTAAGGCCTTGTTTGGTAACCGATAAAATAATAAAATTTTTTATTCTTTTGATCTTGGAAGTAATTTTAAATAATAAAAATCGTATTTGATAAAATTTTTTTGTTAAAATTTTCATGAACAAATTTCTATTTTTTTGTTCCTAGAGGTAGATTTGGAACCAAAAAAAAAAAGTAAATTCTTGATCCCGGGAACAATTTTACAATCAAGCTCATGTTTTCTTTTTTTTATTTTCTTTTATCTTGTTCTTCTTCCCTTTTCTTCTTTTTCATCCATCGCTGAGGTTGCTGTCCGTCGGCAACTAATCTAGCGAACTCGCCGAAGGCAAGCCCGTCCACCGGCGAGGCGGGCCTCGCCCAGCCTCGACAAGGCAAGCCCGGCCACCAGCGAGGGGGGCCTCGCCCAGCCTCGACAAGGCCTGCCTGGCCACCAGCGAGGCTCGGGCGAGGCTGCTTGCCCAGCCATGGCTTAGTCACCAGCCCTCATTTGGCCGGTCATAGAATTCACTTCACTCGTTCAGAGATTAAGTTTAATGGGAATGTACCTTTGGACAACAAGGCTATTTTACTTCATGTAGAATTTTCTAGGAATCACGTGCAGCAACATGCAAGCAGGCGAGAGCACATGTCAACGAATTTCGAGGGAGTTCGTATGTTTTCGTACAATTAGAGATATCCTCATGAGCTCCCTAGGAGTTTCCCTCGATGTAATTAGCTCCGCCAATAGAAATTATCGGCAAGTTGCGGCGCATTTGGAAATCGGAACGTTCATCACTGATGCCATCACATCTTTATTTCTAAAGAGACAATTAAAGTACGAGCACAAGACAACATGAGACCGACAACAGGGAGTTGTTGATCACCTAATGACACCGCTTCTTGGCATTTTGCCGAGCAACAAAATAAGAAACCCTTAACCGAATTTTTTTATTCAAGTCAAAGCTAATGCAACGGAGGTTTCAGATCGAATCAACAGTCAGGTTCATTTCCTCCCCCTCCATCCCCTGCTTCCGGGCACGAGCAGCAAAATAAGAAGCCCTTAATCGAAGTTTTTTATTCAAGCCAAAGCTAATGCAACGGAGGTTTCGGATCGAATCAACAGTCAGGTTGATTTCTTCCTCCTCCATCCCCTGCTTCCGGGCAAATGCCCGGATTTACTAATCTTGTTTCACACATTGCAATGGTCTTCGACGTGGCCACAGAGGCATCTCGAGATCCAACTGCTCCAACGAGCAGTTGGTGATCTCAGCCCTTTGTGGCGCCGGCATGGACCGGCTCATTTATTTTTTGGCATGCCTTCCATAGAAGGCCTTAATCCTCTTCAGGCCATCTTCGAGAGAAGATGGATCGATGGCGAAAGTGATGCGAAGCCAGTTCTTCATTCCAACAGCTATCCCTGGAAAAACGAATGTCATCGATTATTATCTGATGGATACGGACATTGCACAAGTAAGAAGCAAGTGGCGAAAATGGGATGGGATTGCTCCGGAATTATCTGAGCATTAGCTTGCAAGAGTTCCACGAGTAAATTCAAATGAAATCACTAGGATCCTTCTATTTCTCCAAAATTTTAGGATCCTTCGAAAACTGTGAAGTAAGTTGGTCATCAGGACTCTCACTCTCAAGCCCCTTGTAGCATTCTTAACCAATGTGCATTTCAAGAAACAAAAGTCAGGGGACGCGTTTGAAAATTCAAAAAGCTGAAATAAGTTAGAAAAATGAAACAGATGCATAAAAAGTAACATCAATATATATTCCTTTCACCAGCAATTGGAGAGGCTGAGTTTACCAGGCAGAACAATAACAGATTCTTCTTTAGCCAGTTTTAAGCAGAACTCCTGATCATCCTTTATGCCCTCCAACAATGATAAATTCAACTTGACCTGTCACAATGACATCTTTCACTTATTGAGAAAAATATAAATTGCATAATAGTGTACACTATACCGATGAAAAAATAAAAACAAATGCATACATGATGTACGTATGTGTATAGTATGCCCATACCATTACAAACATGCCTCCTTGTGGCTTTTTTGGGCACGTGATACAGGGTATGTCTTGAATCTTCTCATAACATATATCTGCAGCCTCTCTTAGTATGCAAATGATTTTTGAAAAAAATTCATCATTTGTTTTCTCAAGAATGTGAGGGACCGCCGCCTGTTAGAATCACCACGAAGAGCAGAAAATAATTAGCTGTTATTTGATAAGGATGCTAGTTGTCCACAAATAAAAGGTAGCAAGCACTCTTGCAAGGATTAAATGAAGAACAATACTTTATCAAGTGAAAGTGAATTCAGATAAATCAAGCCCAATGACTGAGACAGAGTATCGATCACTTCTAAAAGCAATATGCACAGCTAGTGCATTACAGTCTAAAATCAGTGAGAAAAATAACATAAACCAGGTGACTGTAGAGAGGAAACACGTAAATCATTGGGGTTCTGCTTGGGGTGCGACTCTACATTGCTATGCAGTATCCATTGTTTTAATTATCCATCTTCAAGAGAAAAAGCTCTCATTAACTTGTCATTTCCAGAATGAATAGCCAAGAATATGCACAACTCCCTCTGGTAGTGATACAAAAATAGTGCAGACAAGCCTACCAAATAAATCATTTTGAAAAACACCACGTCTTCAAATCTGAAAGTCACTGGTTAATTATCTGGAGTAGTTACATACCTGGATAAATGTTGGAGGATCAGAGGATATATCCAGAAATCCTTTAAGGGACTTAAGAACCTGTAAAGAGAAAAGGAACAATCTAAGTATCCTGTGACAAACCCTAGTAGTCAAATAATTTGGCCCAAATAGATATAAAATCAAGCAAGCGATCGTGTTCGCGCTCACGCGTCCACAGAGAGAGAGAGAGAGAGAGACCCCAGTGTCTTTCAGAAAACCATTTGGATCATTTGTCACAAGCCAACCAAGTCGCCAACCTGGAACAATCCACCTCTTTGATATTGATCCCAATGTCAAGACAGGCGCGATGGATCCAAAAACACCCATGGGAACAAATGGTGTATCCCCAAAAGCTAGATGACCATAGACTTCATCCGCAATTACCATAATCCCAAGCTTCCTTGCTGTTTCGGCAACCTTTTTTCATAAATGAAAGAAAGAAAATGATGAACAACAGCTGAAGCAACACAAATGTGGATACCAAAGATTATAAAAGTGACTGGCAACAAATCTAGATCTATCGAGCTTCCACTGCCTTGAGATAAACGAGCATCTCAAGAGGCAAGGTAGCTCTCTAGATTAAGCTCCAGCGGAATCTATTAGCTCCATTCCAGCTTATAATCATAGATTTTTCCATGTTCACAATTAATCTACTTGCTAAGATATGAAGAAATCTCAAACAAAATGCAAAAGCAACCTTCTTTAGATGCTGGTAGCTATAGACACTTCCACAAGGATTGCCAGGATTGATGATCACCATGGCGACAGTACTCTCGTCCGCAAGATCCTCAACACCCTTGAGATCGACCTCCCAACCCTTATCTGGAAGAAGATCGAAATACCGTATCTCAAGATGGCTGTGTTTAGCACGTGCATCATAGTATGGGAATCCAGGTCTTGGAAGCAATATATTGGCCCCAGGGCAAGCAAGAACTGTTAATATGGCTTCAATTGCTTGTGTGCACCCGAGTGTCAGATTAACATCATCTGGCGATAATTTGTACGGGAGATCACAAGAGAGATAATCAGCAATAGCCCTGTAGAATTTGGTGCCCCCAATTAGTCTAGCTCACTCAAACATGTTGTCTGGAAATAAATTGCTATTCAACCTACAGAAAGTACCTAGATCAACACATTGATAGCGGCCTTTCCATAAAATTCAATCTTTATCCAAACAATTAACAATGATTACTTCCTATAGTCACTAATAAAGCTTGGTTTCATCATTTACTCTCTTTTCAATACACTGTCTTTGCTAGCAATATGATGATTCGAATTGATTGACGAGACAGTTGATATTGATCAGCAATAACAGCTACTCTGCAGTTAAGATACAACCATGAACAAACCAAAATGGTTCTTACAATCGAAGTAAAAACTGCCAGAACTAGGCATTTTGCATTCGACCCCTTGCAGTCGTTGCGAAGGAAACAGAACACGCAATAAGGTCCGAAAACTTCAACTGAGTCACCTTCCAAACTAGCCACTCATCAGCCTCTCAATCATTGACTATTTAACTGTACGATTTCTTAAATCTTGTATGACCACATGAACGTAAATCCTGGCAATTTGTGAGTACATGACTCCGTCAGTACCTTAAACGCATCAACAATCGACTCATAGGTACTAGGAAGATTGAGGATGCGAAATAACTTGCTTAGGTAATATGGCTGCGCAGCTAAACAAACGGTACAGACCATAAGAAGCACCAGTCGATCCATGCTATCACCAAGCTTAGACAGAGCATATCATCTGCTCGTCTCAAGATTTCACAAGAAAGATAACTAATCTAAACCTCAAGCTCTGAAAATAAATGATTTCAAAAATATTTTTCTAAAAGTAATTACTTATATCGTTTAAAATAATGAATCAACAGAGAATATTAGCAGCGGTAATATATCATATTCGTGAAAAATGAAAATATCTTTTGGCCATTCAGTAAAAACCATATAAGCTATGGAACACGATTTCCAAACCATCCATTTTTCACGAAACAAAAAGACCTCGAGACTCTCCTCATTTTTCCCCATTCCCCTTTTGATTCAAGCCAAAAAGGGTCGCGAACAGAAACGAGAAATCTAATCCTGATAATCTCAAGCGACACCGCTTTCTTACCTCCTGGCGGGAAGAATACCGACGGTCGGACCGTAGCAGTTGAACTTGCCGGAGCGGACAGCGTCGACGACGGCGTCCTCGGCGGCGGGGGCCGTGCGGAAGCAAGGGAAGGCGGAAGGGTCGCCGTGGCCGAGCGGGACCATGGTGCGGCCGTCGTCGGCGTTGAGATTCGCCATCAGCTCGTAGAGGATGCCGCGGACGGTGATGGCCGACGCGGCCGAGAGGCCTTCGTTGGCCCGGAACTTCCAGGCCGGCGCCCCGTTCTCCATGCTCGCCTCTTTCCCCTTTTCCCCCGCGGTCCCCGCCGAGCTCGGGAGGTCGATGATGGTGGTGGCGGTGGAGGAGACGAAGACGAAGACGAAGAAGGACAAGAGCGTCCTTTCGTTTTTCTCGTGAGTCTGTGGTGGTACGGTGCTCTTGCGCTTGCATTATATAGAATGATCCCGCGAGCTTCGCAGGCCGGCGGAAGAGACCAACGCGACTGTGATCTGACATAAATATATTAATTGAGTAATTATATAAATGAGTTATATTCAGTAAATAACTTATAAATAAATTTGAAATAATAAATTTCAAAATAATATATCGATTATCTCATTCTCGTTTGATCTCGCATTTGTTCACTTTGTATTTTCGCTTCAATTTGAATATCAATTATTCTGAATTGAGTTAAAAGGAACTAGGCCAATTTGGGTATGGTTCATTGGATTCGTAATCAAATTGGATTTGACTATTTTGGACTTGATCCATGCATTTAATAGTTCTATCAATCATTATTACGGAATGCATTATGAATATGATCTTACTTGAGGGCGTGTATCTATGAAGGCCAATTTTAATTGAAATGATGCACGTGCATGTATTACTTTAAATGCAACTCGACTTTAAGCAAATACTAAATCGAATTAGTTGGAGTCATGTATAGTGTAATCTCATGTCTCGCAAAGTTGATCGACGCCCTCAATCGCTCATCTCATATTTCATCTATTACTGTTCGACCTAAAGAAAGAAACGAGAAGAACAGAAGAATCCAAGCATTCCTCCGTTCGCTTGAATTCTTTTGTATTTTTTGAATTTCTAAAAAATGTACCAATAATGCATGTCGTCGTTCTACAATAATTGACACGGGCGGAGACAAAAGGAAAGCGTGAAGGACAGCACCATCTGCTGATAAAAGCTACGACGTCGGTGTGCAAAGAAACATGGTGGATTTTCATTGCATTTAAATACGATTACCTGTTAAAATGGGCAATAATGATCCATTATATTACTTAATATATCAATTTCATGTAACGGAAAAAGGTTACAAAAAAACTTCAAGTTATGTTCACCTAATACATTTGTTTCAAACTTTTTTTCTAATATAAAAAATCATAAACTATGCGTTCTTACACATTTTCTTTAAACTTATATTTATGTAACACATTTGCACTCTCTCAAAATTCTGTCCAATGATATTTTTTAATCAAAATAACATTGTTTTTGTTTCCATGTTAATATTATTTGCTTTCAAGAGTCTATGTAAGCATTTTTTAACGGTGCTCATGGTCAAGTAAATGTGTCGTACGAGTATAAGTTTGAGATTTTTAGTATCATGGAAAAAAATTAGGATAAATATTTCACAATTGGTATAACTTAGAGTTTTTATCATTCTCCTATCCTTAACTATTCACTTTTCAGCATGCACCAATCATTAGCAACACAATGCACAAAACACCAATGATTTACCTAGTCTCTCTCTATCCCCTAGGACCACATGATTCCTCCTAGGAGATGCAACCTGACTGATCTAACTCAAAAATTGGACCAAATCGCCTTGAAAGTTGATCCAACTCCGAGTTCTCATTAGAATCAATCCGATTTCCTATTTCGATTGAAGAGCCACTTGGAAACCAAACCAGATTTAAAAGTGACTTCATAAAGTCTAAAGACCTAGTTTTTCTCTTGGCACCTTTCTCTCTCTCTATTTTTTTTTTTTTTTTTTTGCTTTATCCACTCAAATCTCATAAAAACACTTAACGATTCCTCTCTCACTCGTGACTCACCCTCCTCCTTGCTCGCCGGTGGCCTGCCCTCACTCATTCCTAACTCGTCTTCATTCGCTGGCTTTTGTTTATTTTTTTACCTTGAACCGTTTTGTTGCTTATATTAAGTGTTAAAAATGAAATCCAAAAAAGGAACAAAAGAAAAATAAGTTCTCAAGTAAACCCTAAAATCGAACCAAAAAAACATGGTAAGTTGTAGGGTTGATTCCAAAACAAACATGGTAGGTTGTAGATTCCAAAAACTGTGAATAGATTCTAATAAAATAGTTCCAAGTTTCAAATCTGACTAGAATATTAGTTAAATCAATCACCCTTAATTCCTCTATGTTAATAGACCGACTCAAGTCATTCAAACTTTAATCAAAGACCCAATATTTCTTCTTTATTATAATTGTTGTTGTTGTTGTTGATTGCCATATCTTGACTTAGATCCACATGAACGATGAGCATAGGTCCGTCACCAGCATGCTAAGCATTGTCCTAACATCAAACAGGTTTTTTCGGATCATCCCATGATTTTTATTAATTATGTTTGCGAGTACTTCCTAGTGAAACACGGAGTCAAGGAAACGAGAATAAAATAAGATGGCGTGTTCCAATCTGCTTGCTAAGGAGAGTGGAGAGAGTTGTCTTCCTAATATGAGCGCATTATGGTGGTCGACTAAAGACTTTCAATACACCGGAATACCTTTCCGTACCTTTTATTTTACTTTATTTTATTTTCATATTTGAATTCCGCTTAAGTGGGTAATAATATTATTGCTAATATTATCCAACATTACAAAATGACGATGTGTGGTCTTGAAATCTAATGGTAGTATAAAGTTGGGATCAAGACAATGGGAGATTGAATCTGACATAGATATTGGTAGTATTTAACGAATCAGCCATCTTGACATAGCATATCGAGAAATTTTGAAATATGAATGCACTACTTTCATAATTGTTGAATCCTCATGGAAAAGACATATAATACACGTTTCTCTACACGAAAAATGGAGACAAAGGGACTATGGAATCCCTCAAATCATGAGCTAATGCCACTTTAGCGATGTTATAAATAAATAAATAAATATATATATTTAACAAATTTGGAAATCGATTGGTTGAAAATTCAACTTTAAACAACATTAAACATGCTTAATGGCATCTCAAGATCACATAAAATGAAGAAGATTCAATAGATGACCATATGTCCATATAATCTTAATAAATTTCATAAGAGAAGCAAATTGAGACTCAGAATTACTATTTTTGACATGGATATCTTACCGTGTAATCAAATATGCACATTTCAAGAAAAGTTCATGTAACGTAACTCGAGAGCAGGTGATTCAACATATCAGGTGAGAATAATTAATTTGCTAATCATTTATAAAAAAAAAAAAAAAGAAGAAGAGGAAAGAGGCTTTACTTATTTTCCCTAAATCTCGACGACTTAGGGCAAGAATGGACAAGTAATACATTGTTTAACCATTGGAAAACGACGAGCGTAGATTCCCATCCTCATAGTCCGCTGCCTGCTTGTCTACTGCAGTAATCTTTGATTTGTCTCTGGCTCAACACATTGTTTAACCATTTGATTCTCTCGAATTCCCGAATCACTGAACAGGGTCGACGCTTGGGAAAGAGGAGAGAGAAAAGACAATCCGGGAAATCAATTTAGGGGAAGAAACGTGAAGTGGCATTAGGATGACTCTGCTGTCTCGGGCCCACCAGACGTCAGACTTTGTCGGTCTACGATCTTGGAGAGCAAGAAAGGGAGGGAAGCACGCGGTAGGAAGCACGCGGGAGGAATCCTTCTATTAGACGAATACGACAGAGGCCGATAGCCTCGTGGTCTTCATTAGATTGAGAAAGATACCTCTCCAAATCTTGTCTTACGAAAAATTACTAAAAAAATTCTTAAATCTATTATATTTATACTAATTCAGTTATAAATATTTTTATTATGATAATTTAGTCATATACTTTTTTTTTTTCATATTTTATCACTTAACTTAATCCGAATAATTTAATTATGAAAATTGCGATGTGAATGTCGACGTTTCCCATGTAATATAATCAACGTCGTCGTGGACATTCTCTTTTTTATAATTTTTAATAGTTATTTTGGTTTTCTTCTTTTCTTTTCTTTTCCAATAGGGGCGGCCATCAACTTTTGGTGGCCCTCAGTTCAAAAATAAAATAAAATTAAGAAGATAGAAAATAAAAAATTACTAAAAACTCTAAAAGATTTTTAATAGGATGACCGGCGTCCACATTAATGATTTTCGATCTAAATTAGCAAAACGTAAAAATATTTAGGATTAAATTGGCTTTAGAATTGAATTGGTATAAATGCAATGAATTAGATTTTTTTCTTTATAATTTTCCCCCTTGGCTTGTAGTATGCATCTTCTATTTTCTCACTCCATAGTCAAAATTGGAATTTGAGAATAGACGAAGGGTGTGACCAAAACCATCCCTAAAAGTAAAAAATGCAAAATCATTCCCAATGATCATCAGCGATGACACATTGCGAGTCGCCCCATCTTCTCCCGGAGAGAAATGACGATTGCTTTGCGAAGCCCATTGACGGGCCTTTAGGAACAATTACCGTGGCTGTACCTAGAGAAATGCATTAGGGATGGCTGCCTCTTGTCCCCAATAGCTACTTTTAAAATTTCGTCAATTTGACATCTTGATCATACATTCACGCAAATGAGAGCAAATTGAACAAATTTAAAGTGTATGGACACATTTACTCCATGATGTGATCGTATTAGGATAAGCTGAATGAATTTTAAGGAAGATACATTTCCAATTCTCTGGAGATGACTTCACCTTCTCAGTCTTTTCTAATTGCCTAATATAAACATTTTAGGTGGCTTGAAGCACTTGTTTGCTAAGATAATTGAGCAGCGATCAGTTACGTGTTGGACCTGCAAGTGACTAAGAGAAGGCAAACTCAAATTGTTCTTTTCCATAGCGCCCCAACGTAGAGCGCAAGCCAAATTTCCATGTAATGGACTTCCATTCATTCTTGGCAGTTACTCCTTAGCCGTACGATTTCAAGACATCTTTTTAAGTATTCATCTAAACGAAATGCTGATGTCGGGTATCATCTCGATCCATTGGCAGCAGAAAAGAGTGATAGCTAGCTTCATTCTAGAGGTTCGAAACTATATAAGTCTTCCTTCCAAGTAAGGATGGAAGATCATATGCTTACACTATATCCCTCAATCCCCCTCAAAAGAGGAGCTTTCTTGGCGACCTTACCTATAATTGGTAATTTTTTAGTCAAATTGTTCTTTTTATCTGAAGCGCTAATAATCCTTTGGCTGTATCAGTAAATGGCCGCCTGCGAAGGAGAGAAAGAGAAGTAGGAGGAGTTAGTCTTCTTTGAAAATTGAGGAAGAAATTGCACAATTATGCCTTTTAGGAGACGTCTTCTACTTTCCTTATTATGAGTAGAGCTGTCAAATAGGTAAGTCAAGTCAAAAATGATCCAACCCATGTTGACCCATTAACTTATTTTGATTCATTTTCATGTAATGTAAATTTAATAACATATACCCGACCTAATCCATACCCGACACATGTCTGACCCAGCCCATGTTACTGAAATATATTAATATTTAACTCAATTTAGGAAAATTCACTCCCACTCATTTAATCCACTTTAACCTTTCTTGAATAGAAACTTTACATCAAATTTGAAAAGTAAATGAAACAACAAAAAATTAGTAAGTAAAATAAAAAAATGTGATAAATATTTAAATTGAAATACTTTTGAAGAATAAGAAAATGTTTGATCAACTAATGATTGACATGAAAATAATATTTACTTATAATGAATATTCTCGGATGTGAGAATGCGTAGCTTCTTGATGGTGATGTACCAAATTAAAAATTACACTACGATGTTTAGAATTTCTATTTTGATATTGATTAACTTTCGATCTAGACAACATTGAGCTTCCTTTAAAAGTACCACTCTAGTATGTATATGGATAGTTATCTACCAAATTTAAAAAATAAAAAAAAATTAAAAAAATCGAATTTTTAATTATTTTTAAAAATTTGAATTTATTATTATTATTTTCAAAAATTTGAATTTATTATTATTATTTTCTTTTTTCTTTTCTTCTTTTCTCTTTTTCTTTTCTCTCTTCTTCCTTCTTCTTCCCCCTGTTCCTCGGCCAACGGCGACCAGCCCGAGCTCACTGGCTCAAGATCCGTTGTGACCGGCGAGCTCGTGGGTCAGCCGATCTAGGCGAGCCCAAACTCCGTCATGGCTCGCCAGATCCAGGCGAGCCCGAGCTCAGCCAAGGCCGACAAGCTCGAGGCTCACCGGATCTGGGCGAGCTTCGGCTCCGTCGAGGTCGGAGAGCTTGTTGCTTGCCCGATCCCGGCGACGACGGTGAGGCGGAGCTTGCCTATGGCCATCGCCAGCCGCCAGCCTCCCCATCACCACCTCCACCACCGTGCACTAAAACACCTACACGTCCAAGGGCGAGCTCGAGAAACTGGTGTTAAGTATAAAGAAAATGCTGTAGAAGAACGGACGCAACACGTGTTGGAAAAACGAAAACAGGGGACTTGGCAATACAGCAAAAACAGAGGACTTGATGATACAGCAAGTAACTTGGATCGCCAAGTCATTAGCTGTAATCAACGGCAAAGATCTTACAAGGAAGACCAGCCTGGATCGACATCAATGAATGAGGTGCTCAGATAATAAATGACTTGGATCACTAAGTCATAAGTGTAGTCTGTTAGGTCTTTCTGTTAAGTAGTTGCTGTATTCGGTTTTTACTAGTAACCGAAACCGAGTTCTGTTAAGTTTGTAGATATAAATACTCGTCTGGCTTTACATACAAAAAGATAGAGAAAGAAAACTGAAAAGAGAGAGAGGAGAAGAGAACAGAGAAAGGAGAATCAGGATCATCAACAGATACTGATCGATCTCTGTATTGAAGGAGGAAGGCTCAAAGAATTATTGACAGTGAAGATCAAAGTGCTGAAGAAATCAAGTAAGGTTGATCTTAGAAGATAGAACAGAGGAATTGTATTTCATTTCTATTTCGAATGTACCGAGTTACAATGATACAATCACTATACTAGAATACGAGATGTTCTTGAGTAGATCACTTGATATTGTTTATGTTCTTCATCTTTCTCATGGTATCGTAGCTGTAGGTTGATTGGTGATAGCTTGTTTTGAGCTGGAAGTTTGTGGCAATGGCAATAAAAACACCAAAATATCCTTTTCCAATTCACGTAAACATTTCGAATTTTGTCACAATCAAGCTCGCCGAAGATAATTTTTCTGTTGTGGCAAGCTCAAATCCAAAGGTTTCGAAAAGTCAAGACCTCTTTGGCTTTGTTAATGGTGATGTTGTTTCTCCTCCACGAAGTTACAAAATGATGATGAAAGATGTGACTCAGAACTTGTTAATCCTGACTATGTTGATTGGACAAGAACAGATCAGTTGATATCATCATGGATTAGTGGGGCTGTTACTCGAGAACATTTTGAGTTTAATCATTGGTTTAGAGACATCCTTTGAAGTGTGGCAGTCTCTTCTAAAGCGATTTACACAAAAATCAATAGCAAAGGAGTTTGAACTGAGAGGAAAATTACAGTCCTGTCAGAAACTTGATCAAACTCTCTCTACTTATCTCAGAGAATACAAATCTATATGTGATCAGTTGAATACTATTGGTAAACCAGTGGATGAAATAACCAAAATCTTTGGTATACTGGAAGGATTGGGTCCAGAATATGAGAATCTTCGAACTACCATATACTGTTTGAAGCCTCAACCCGACTATGATGAAGTTATAGCTCAACTGGAGAGATTTGAATCAAGAATGAAGACTTATTCCAGAAGTCAGTTCAATCCCAGTTTGGCCTATTTCGGGCAAAGAAAGTCTCAAATGTATCCTAAAGAGAATGTTGATGGAGAATACATTACACAAACTTCTGGTTTTCTAGCTCAGAGAGGAAGTTATAGAGGTGGCCGTAGCTTTGGTCGAGGCAGAGCTACTGGTAATAGAGGACGAGGTTTTGGTTATGTTGAGAGAAATCAAAATTACAGAGAAGATGCAGCAACTCAAGGACAAGGAGATCAATATCTAAGACAAAGGAATGTCTTCTCTACAGCTACTCAAGGATTTCGACCTTATGCCACATATTCTCAAAGGTATCAAAACAACAAATCTTATCCTCCTCTTCAGTTAAACTCAAGGAAAAGTCTGCAGGATGAGAAAGACACAGGAGTTGCTAGATTAGAATGTCAAATATGTAAACGACCTGGTCATGATGCTCTCCGCTGCTGGTACCGATTTGACAATTCCTATCAAGTAGAAGATATTCCAGCAGCTCTAACAGCTGTTCATATCGAAGATCCAAAAGGAAGTGAATGGTACCCTGATACAGGAGCTACTGCTCACATCAGTGCGAACCCTGGTATTCTTCATACTCTCTCTAAATATCAAGGTCTCGATACTGTGATGGTTGGAAATGGATCTTGTTTACCTGTTACTCATATTGGTAACACTTACCTAAAAACAGAAGTAAACACATTACCTCTTAATGATGTTCTTATAGTACCAGAAATAAAGAAGAACCCGCTTTCTGTGTCTAAACTTACTGATGACTATCCTTGCACATTTATCTTTGATAAACTTGGTGTTTATGTAAAGGACAACAATACCAAGGTGACAATTCAGCTCGGAAGGAAGACTAAGGGTCTTTATCAAGTTGACACACCTGACGCAAAGCAGCATTTTTCACTCAAAGACAGAAAACAGTCAATGCAGAAATATGGCACCAAAGACTTGCTCATGCCAATACTCAAATAGTAGATCACCTACATCATCAGAAACTGATTCATATTAATTCAGTCTCTTCGAAAATTTGCAGCAGCTGTCAAATAGCAAAGAGTACAGCTCTATCGTTTCCTTTGTCAGACTCTATATCAACTTTGTCATTAGAAAAGGTCCACTGTGATATTTGGGGGCCTTCACCAGTTGATTCATTTCAAAAGTTTAGATACTATGTGATCTTTTGTTGACAGTTTCTCACGATATAGTTGGTTATATCCAATGAAGTTGAAATCTGAGTTCTTTGATATCTTTGTTCGATTCCAGACATTAGTTGAAAGACAATTCAATCACAAGATCAAAATTTTCCAAAGTGATGGAGGTGGAGAGTTTGTGAGTAAGAAATTTCAAAAACATCTGCAAGACTGTGGAATAAAACAACATATGTCTTGTCCTCACACTCCTGAACAGAATGGAGTTTCAGAAAGGAAACATAGACACATTGTCGAATTGGGATTGGCTATGCTATATCACTCCAAGGCCCCACTGAAGTTTTGGGTGGATGCTTTTGTTACAGCAAATTACATTGTAAACAGACTTCCAACACCAAAATTAAAAATGGATACACCTTATAGTAAGATTCATAACACTCAGCCACAATATGATCATTTGAGGGTGTTTGGCTGTGCCTGTTATCCATGCTTAAGATCATATTCAAGACATAAGTTCGATCCTAGATCCCTTACATGTGTTTTTCTGGGGTATAGTGACTTGCATAAAGGCTATAGGTGTCTTGTACCTACTGATAATCGTATATATATCAGTAGACATGTGATCTTCGATGAAGCATTGTTTCCTTTCACCAAAACTGTGATCAATGAGTATGGTCAATATACTCCTTTGTATAGACAATGGATAGAAGGAGTAAAATTACTTGAATCCTCAAGCACCGACACAACAAACAACAATGTTTCTCATCGGGCCAAGAAGAGGAAGTCAATATCATCCCGATATGGATAGATATGACAGAGAACAGATACACCAACATACTTCATCAGCATTAATGCAGCTTCAAGATACTTCATTAACACCAAGGCAGAATGATGCTATCACCAACATATCTGGTCAGAGTTCTGCATCTTCCTCAAGTACTCTGTCTGTCAATAACAGTACTGATCTAGAACATCATACTCTTGATCTATCTTCTTCTCAAAGAAATTTTGGTGATCATCCCATGCAGACCCGACTCAAATCAGGTATTATTAAGCCAAATCCAAAATATGCGTGCTTGGCTGAATATCAAGTTCCTATGGAACCAAGATCCATCAAGTCAGCATTAGCTGATAAGGGTTGGCACAATGCAATGCAAGAAGAGATGAATGCTTTATATGATAATCATACCTGGACATTGGTTCCAAGAACAGCTCAGATGAATGTTGTAGGCTGTAAGTGGGTCTTTAAGACCAAGCTCGCATCTTATGGTAGTCTAGAAAGACTCAAGGCTCGTCTGGTAGCCAAAGGATTCCATCAGGAGGCAGGACTTGACTTTAATGAGACATTTAGTCCTGTTGTGAAACATGCCACAGTTCGCATCATACTCTCTGTAGCTCTCACAAGACAATGGACAATCCACCAACTTGATGTGAAGAATGCCTTTCTTCATGGAGACTTGAATGAAACTGTCTTTATGGAACAGCCACCGGCTTCATTCATCCTAAAAATCAAGCCATGTCTGCCTTCTTCATAAGTCATTATATGGACTTCGACAAGCACCAAGAGCCTGGTTTGACAAATTCAGCAACTTCCTTCTTGAATTTGGTTTTTTCTGTAGTACAGCCGATCCATCTTTGTTTGTGCTCCATACTGAATCGCATACAGTGTTATTGCTCCTTTATGTTGATGATATCATACTAACAAGAAGCTCTCCTCAGCTCTTAACTGCATTAATCCAGAATCTTAGTCTTCATTTTCATATGAAAGACCTTGGAGATCTTCACTACTTCTTAGGCATTGAAGTTAAACGTACTTTACAAACCCTGTTCTTATGTCAAACAAAATATGCTGTTGACCTACTCAAACGGGCACATATGACAGATTGCAAGCCAATTTCCACACCTTTGCCACTTTGCGGTCCATTGCTTTGGCCAATGCTGAAGTTCCTCTACTAGATCCTATTGAATATAGAAGCTTGGTCGGTGGTCTTCAATACTTAACTATCACTCGACCAGATCTAGCATTTGCCACAAATCTCCTCTGTCAGAAGATGCAACATCCCACAATGGCAGATTTTCATCAATTAAAACGAGTTTTACGATATGTCAAAGGAACTGTTCATCTCGGTTATTATCTTCATTCCAACAGTTTAACAAATCTCTGTGGTTTTTGAGATGCTGATTGGGCAGGTTGTCCTACTACTCGACGATCTACTACAGGATTCTGCACTTTCTTAGGCTCTAATTTGATCTCCTGGTCAGCCAAGAAGCAATCTACTGTTTCAAAGTCTTCCACAGAAGCAGAGTATCGAGCTTTAGCATCTACAACAGCTGAATTAACTTGGATTGGCTTTGTTCTACGTGATATTGGCATTCCTCTTGCACAAGCTACATCATTGTTTTGTGACAATAAATCAGCTATTTCCCTCACAGCCAATCCTATCCCGCATGCGCGAACAAAGCACATAGAAGTTGACTTCCATTTTGTTCGTGAAAAGGTGTCCTCTCGGTTCGATTTCTATCCAATATGTTCCAAGCCATCTTCAAGTAGCCGATATATTCACTAAGTCACTCTCCCACTCAAAGCACATATATATCTTCGCACCAAATTGGGAATGGGAAAAATCCCCTTTCCCAATTTGCGGGGGGATGTTAAGTATAAAGAAAATGCTGTAGAAGAACGGACGCAGCACGTGTTGGAAAAACGAAAACAGGGGACTTGGCAATACAGCAAAAGCAGAGGACTTGATGATACAGCAAGTAACTTGAATCGCCAAGTCATTAGCCGTAATCAACGGCAAAGATCTTACAAGGAAGACCAGCCTGGATCGACATCAATGAATGAGGTGCTCAGATGATAAATGACTTGGATCACCAAGTCATAAGTATAGTCTCGTTAGGTCTTTCGTTAAGTAGTTGTTGTATTCGGTTTTTACTAGTAACCGAAACCGAGTTCTCGTTAAGTTTGTAGATATAAATACTCGTACGGCTTTACATACAAAAAGATAGAGAAAGAAAACGAAAAGAGAGAGAGGAGAAGAGAACAGAGAAAGGAGAATCAGGATCATCAACAGATACTGATCGATCTCTCGTATTGAAGGAGGAAGACTCAAAGAATTATTGACAGCTGAAGATCAAAGTCTTGAAGAAATCAAGTAAGGTTGATCTTAGAAGATAGAACAGAGGAATTGTATTTCATTTCGTTTCGAATGTACTGAGTTACAATGATACAATCACTATACTAGAATACAGATGTTCTTCAGAGTAGATCACTTGATATTGTTTATGTTCTTCATCTTTCTCAACTGGGAGGGGTCGAGGTCGACCAGGCCGCCGAAGGATATGTAGACCATGCAGCAGGGCGGATGGCCGTGGAGCCAGGTGGAAACGATGGATGTGGTGGTCGGGGTGAAAGGGTTGATGCCGTGAGCGGCATTGTTGAGGAGGAGTTCATCCGGGTAGGGGAGAAGAAGGAGAGAGAGGGTGGACATCGGTAAACCATATCCGACCCAAATAAGACCTATTTTGTTTGGATTTTTTCGTTTTTAAACCCATCTCTGTCCATATCTTAATTTTAAGATGAGTCACATATGAACCACTTTCATAAATGTGGATTAAAATATGGCTCTCTAACCCATTTTAATAGCCCTAGTTATGAGTAAGTGGAGAAGAGGGCCTTGCGAGAGCATTTCCGTAGCTATCTGAACACAGACTTTTCTCGATACCGTGCACGCTCGGTAAAAAGAGCCGCCAAATGTATTGCATTAGTCTTTCTCTATGGGATGAAGACAAGGAACTAACAGATGCCAAGATCTTTTCTTACCAGAAAACGTATCCCACCAAATGGTCAAAGTGGGAGGGGTTGATGCTAAGAATGCCCTCTTGTCTATCTTTCAAAGGATAGATTGTTAGATGCGGGCATTTTCCCATGCTAAAGGAAGCAAGGAGTTGACATGAAATGGATCACGGAAGAAGACGTATCCGATGAATGAATGATTGTTGCCCCTCCCACTCACACGGGTTCTTCTATTGAATGAAGAGGTTCCCCCTCTTCTATGTGAGGTGGGGCCTACGTAAGAGCGGAACCTAGATAGAACGCTTATTCCCACCTTGTTTTAATGCTCTTTCTTGATGGTATTCAGGGGCGCTATACCTGGGAAAGTATGAAGCCGAGGAAGTAATTACATACATATCTACTTCCTTCCAATGAATCAAGAATAGATAATTGTCTCATCAATAGCCAAAAGTCAACACACTTCCAATCAATTCGAACTACTTGGATTCCTGAGCAACTTGCTAAATTGTATGTGGATGAGATTGTTAGGCCGCATGGCGTACCCATAAGAATACTATCTAATTGATATGCTAGGTTTACTTTGTGATTTTGGAGTAGATTTCAACAAGTCTTGGGAACTAAGCTACACTTTATTATTGCTTTTTACCTACAAATAGATGGACAATCTAAGCGAATTATCCAAACATTAGAGGATATGCTAATAGCTTGTTTAAAAATGTTTTTGCATTTTCCTATAGAAAGTATATAGGAAATTTATCGAAAAAAATCAAAATTTATTACAATTATGCCAGATTAGTTCTAAACCTTTTGATTCAGTTAATTTAATCATAAAATTTTGATAATTTGCCAATTCAATTCATCCAACCAATTTTGGTAGGAAATTGTCAACTAAATTGATTTAATTGAAAAATTTATGATTAAATTGACACTAATGCAATAAATTTAAGAATTTCATAATACTTTTCTTTGAGATTCTCCCATTACTCTCTTTTGGAAAATTAAGTTAATTTTTTCAATATTCGAATTACTTTTAATATTTTTTTGCATGGACCTAGTAGATAGTATGTCATTCTCTTTTTAAAATCATTATCTGCGCGATAGGCAATGCACAAGGCTCCCACTACGCCAATTTTGGACTTAATCCACGGTCCCATAAATTACTAGAAACTAATGATGTACCGCTTTGATTTTCGAGTTACTCTGTTAGATCAATCGCTTCATGCTCTGCTAGATATAAATTTGCACAAGATACTTATACAAGGAGAGGGATGTCACACGCCCTATAAATTGTACATAAGATACTTATCTCACATTTAGCAAGTCAATCCATTGAAACAAAGTCTGCTTACCAGATTTGTTATCCAATATTAATAGGTATTTTCAATAATTTTGAGTCACGTCAATTGTAACTGTGCATAAGGTTCAATAACACAAATTACAAGTGCATAAATAATAAGAAAATGTTTACCAAATTACGGTCCAATCCCCGATGATGAGATTAAGGAATATGAATGCAAATGCGAGCAAATCTCCAAATCGTTAAGGACGATGCTAGGTACCTAAGCTCTCACTAATGTTTTCTCTATTCAAGGATGTATGATGGAGGTTTTGGCTGAACATGGAAAGAGGGAGAGACTTGACCAAAAGGAATCATCGCGTGGCTGCTCCAAGGAAAAGTGAAAAATGAAAAATTCATCCAACCTTCTATGAACAAAAATATTTAGACATAAAATATTATTGATAATGAAAAAAAGAAATTTCATTAATTACTTAGAATGATAAGGGCAATTTTCTAAATTATTTTAAACAAATGAAATCTAAATGCGTGAATAAGACTGGTGATGATCCCTTCTCTCTTCTCCGTCACGGTTGCATTGTGCACTTTCTCATGGTCCAAAAGGAGAGAGAAATGAAAATTGCACCCAGAACATTTAACCTGAAAGTGCCGACCAAGAAATAGGTTAGGAAATTTGCCAATATTTAAAAGGTGATCCACAATACTCGAAAATTAATTAAATTCAGATGCATTTAATAGATTTCCGGACGCGGACAAAGTGGCGTCGTTTCCCGAGCAATGGCCAAAGCGTGCCACTTAAGTTAACTGTGATGACTTGACGTTTTTAGTGGTTGGCAACGAGTGCCGAACCCTCGCACGTGTGCAACCGCACGCTCCGTTCCTATCACGTGTTGAAGACCTTATGTTAAAACGGCGACTCGTTTCGCTTTTCACCGTGCACCGATCATCAGCAACCCGCGCACAAGAACACCAAATAGGATTCTATTTTTCAGCTTGTCCGAATGCAATCGAACTGGATTTTCCAGATCATCCCATGTAGTGCTTGATCGGGGTTGACTTCAATTAGAATTATCAAATGAATGATTTGAATCGAGTCATAAATGGTTCGGTTCAAATTAATCCATTTATCATAATGTAAATTTCTCAATACATACTTAATATGATTTGTATTGTTAAAATATTTTCATATTTAACTAAATTTAGGAAATTCATTTCTTGTGATTTTTTTTTCAAGTATTGCTAAAATATTTTCACGCAATACAATATAGTTGATAATTTTTATAATTTTAACAATTTTCATTTTTTTTAATTTATAATTTTTTATTTACTTAAATTTTCTCAATTTTTTATATTTTATATTTTAATTTTTTTCTTTCTTTTATATTATTTTTTTAAGAAATTAAGAAACAAAATATTATTTAATGTTGTCCTTGTCAGTGTCAGCCAAATGACGACGAGCTGTCCATTTAATATTGCTTTGTTTTGAAAAGCTAAAACAATTTATTTATGACCTATAACATTAAATATGAGTTAAGATATGGGTTCTAGACCCATTTTGCCACCATGAAGGAACACTTTCCCATAACCCCCCCGAGCGGGAGTCAACTTAAGTGCGTAATCAATCATATTCTTGCTAATATTGTGCATCAGACCGAGAAATCATAGCCAAACAGTACAAGACGGTAGATTTAACTACGGTAGAAAATCGAGTTCAAGGTTTTTATTCCTAGCCAAAGCTAATGCAACCAACACGACCAAGAAGGGACCATTCTAATGGAGGTTCGGATCGGATCAACGGTCAGGTTAATTTTCTACTCCTCCTCCATCCCCTACTTCCGGGCAAATGCTCGGACGATTAGCTTCCTCATGGATTGACTTATCTTGTTTCACCCTTTGCAATGATCTTCGACGCGACAACAAAGACAACTCAAGATCCAACAAGCAGTTGATGATCTCAGCCCTTTGCGGCACCGGTGTGGACCGGCTCGTTTATCTTTTGGCATGCCTTTCGTGGAAGGCCTTGATCCTCCCCAGCCCAGGCCACCTTGGAGAGAAAATGGCTCGACAGCAAAAGTGACGCGAAGCCAGTTCTTCATTCCAAAAGCTATCCCTGCAAACCCGAATGTCACATATTATTATCTGATGGATACGGATGGTGCTTGAGAAAAGCAAGAACCCTGCAGCGAAAATGGGATGGGTTTGCTATGGAATTATCTGAGCATTAGTTCGCAAGAATGCCGCGAGTGAATTCAAATGAAATCAAGGATCCTTTTTTCTTCCAAAATCAAAGTCCTTGGAAAACTGTGAAGAAGTTATTCATCAGGTCTTTCGCTCTGAAGCCCCTTGTAGCATCCTTAGCCAGTGTGCATTACACGAAACAAACGTCAGGGGACGCTTTTGAAATAGTCAAAAAGCCGAAAGAAGTTAGAAAAGTGAAGCAGATGCATAAAAAAAAGCATCGACATATTTTCCTTTCACCGGCAATTGAAGAGGCTGAGTTTACCAGGCAGAACAATGACAGATTCTTCTTTAGCCAGTTTTATGCAGAACTCCATATCATCCTTAATGCCCTCCAACAATGATGAATTCAACTTGACCTGTCACGATGGCATTTCTCACTTATCAAGAAAAATATAAATCACATAATTGTGTACACCGTACTGATGGAAAGAAAAATAAAAATACATGCATACATAATGTACGTATGTGTATATTACGCCCGTACCATTACAGACATGCCTCCTTCTAGCTTTTTTGGGCACGTGATGCAAGGAATCTCTTGAATCTTCTCAGAACATATGTCTGCAGCCTCTCTTAGTATGCAAATGATTTTTGGAAAAAAAATCATCATCTGTTTTCTCAAGTATGTGAGGGACCGCCCCCTGTTAGAATTACAATGAAGAGCGGAAAATAATTAGCTATTATTTGATAAGGAAGCTAGTTGTCCACAAAAAAAGGTTAGCAAGCATCCCACAAGGATTAAATGAAGAAGTGAAGAACAATATCTTATCAAGTGAAACTGAGTTGAGATTAATCAAGCCCAAAGACTGAGACAGAATATGGATCACATTTAAAAGGAATATGAACAGCTTGTGCATTAGAGTCTAAAATGACTGGGAAAAGTAACATACACTTCGAACCTAAAAAAAAAAGAAAAAAAGAAAAAAGAAAAAAGAAAAAAGAAAAAAGAAAAGAGAAAAGGTAACATACACAAGATGACTGTAGGGAGGAAACACGTAAATAATTGGGGATCTGTTTTGGGTGCGGCTCTACATTGCTTTACGATATACATCGTCTTAATTATCCATCTTCAGAGAGAAAAAGCTCTCATTAACTGGTCATTTCCTGAATGAATTGCCAAGAATATCCACAACTCGCTCTGGTAATGATACAAAAATAGTGCAGACAAGCCTACCAAATAAATCATTTTGAAAAACAGCATATGTCTTCAAATCTGAAAGTCACTGGTTAATTTTCTGGAGTAGTTACGTACCTGGATAAATGTAGGAGGATCAGGGGATATTTCCAGAAATCCTTTAAGGGACTTAAGAACCTGTAAAGAGAAAAGGAACAATCAAAGCATCCTGTGACCGATCCTAGCAGTCACATAATTTGGCCCAAAATGATATTGCAATCAAGCCAGCGATTGCGCTCATGTATGCAAAGATTGAGAGAGAGAGAGAGAGAGAGAGAGACCCCAGAGTCTTTCAGAAAACCATTGGGATCATTGTCACAAGCCAACCAAGTCGCCAACCTGGAACAATCCACCTCTTTGACATTGATCCCAACGTCAAGACAGGCGCGATGGATCCAAAACACCCATGGGAACAAATGGTGTATCCCCAAAAGCTAGATGACCATAGACTTCATCTGCAATTACCATAATCCCAAGCTTCCTTGCTATTTCGGCAACCTTTTTTCAAACATGAAAGAAAGAAAATGATGACCGACAGCTAATGCAACACAAATGCGGATGACAAGATAACAAAAGTGACTAGGAACAAATCTATTAAGCTTTTACTGTCTGTGATAAACGAGCACCTCAAGAGGCAAGGTAGCTCTCTAGATTAAGCTCCAGTGGAATCTATTGGCTCCATTCCAGCTTATAATCATAGATTTTTCCATGTTCACAAGACATCTACTTGCTAAGACACGAAGAAATCTTAAACAAAATGCAAAAGCAGCCTTCTTTAGATGCTGGTAGCTGTAGACATTTCCACAAGGATTTCCGGGATTGATGATAACCATGGCGACAGTACTCTCATCTGCAAGATCCTCAACACCCTTGAGATCAACCTCCCAACCCTTATCTGGAAGAAGATTGAAATACCGTGTCTCAAGATGGCTGTGTTTAGCACGTGCATCGTAGTATGGGTATCCAGGTCTTGGAAGCAAAATATTGGCCCCAGGGCAAGCGAGAACTGTTAATATGGCTTCGATTGCTTGTGTGCACCCAACTGTCAGATGTACATCATCTGGTGATAATTTGTATGGGAGATCACGAGAGAGATAATCAGCAATAGCCCTGTGGAATTTGGTGCCCTGGGTTAGTCTAGCTCAGTGGCAAGTGTGGTCTGGAAATAAATTGGTATTCAGCCTACGGAAAACACCTAGATCAACATATTCATAGCGGCCTTTCCACAAAATTCAATCTTTATCCAGACAATTAACAATGACTACTTCTTGTAGTCATGGGAAAAGTGCCAAAAAAGTCCTAAACCTTTTGCATTTGTGCCGATTTAGTCCTAAATCTTTTTTTGGTGCCGATTCAGTCCTAAACCTTTTTAAGTTGTGCCAATTTAGTCCTTTCCGGCAATTTTGGCCGGATTTTGCTGAATGGACGCCGGTCGGCTGATGTGGCATGATCGGCGCTGACGTGGACAACTTTTAATAATATTTTAATATTTTAAATATTTTTTAATATTTTAAATTTTAAATTTTTGTCTTTTCCTCCCTCCGACCGCTGCCGCGAGGTCGCCCGCCGGATCGAGGCGAGATCGGGCGAGGGCCGGCGAGGCTCGACCTCGCCAGATCCGGCGAGGCGAGCCTCGCCCATGGCTAGATCCGGCGAGGCGGCCATGGGCGAGGCTCGCCCTCGCCGGATCTGGCAAGGGCATGGTCGGCGAGGTCAGCCTCACCCTCGCCGGCGGTCGCTTCTGGCCGGTCGCCGAACCTCAGCGACCGGCCGGAGGAAAAACACAAATAAAAAAATAAAAAATATTTTAAAAAAATATTTTAAAAATTTAAAAATATTAAAATATTATTAAAAGCTGTCCACGTCAGCCCGGCCGGCGTCCAGTCAGCAAAATCCGGCCAAAATTGGCCGGAAATGACTAAATTGGCACAACTTAAAAATGTTTAGGACTGAATCGGCACTAAAAAGGTTTAGACTAAATCGCACAGCGCAAAGGTTTAGACTTTTTAAGACTTTTCCCTGTAGTCACTAAAGCTTGGTTTCATCATTTACTCCCTGTTTTCAAAGCACACTGCCTTTGCTAGTAATATGATGATTTGAGATGATTTACAGGACAGTTGATATTGATCGGCAATAACAGCTACCATGCGTATTAAGATACAACCATGAATGAACCAAAATGGTTCGTATGAACGAAGCAAAACAAATGCCAGAACTTGACTTGAAGGGAATACTTACTTGATCACGTCAATTGCAGCCATTCATCGCGTAATCTCAAGTCTCGTAAGGTTGGCCGATACCCTCATTCTCATATTCCTCTATTAGAGTTAAAAAAATATGGGAGGAACAGCAGAATCCGAACATTCCTTCGTTCGTTTGAATTTTTTGTATTTCTTGAATTTCAAAATATACACTAACAATGCATGTTGTCATTCTACAATAATTGACACGAGCGTAGATAAAAGGAAAGAACAAAGGACTGCGCCATCTTCTCACGAAAGCTACAACATCGGTCAATTAAGAAATGCGGCGGGATTTCATTGCATTTAAAGACAATTACTTGTTTAAACAGCCTATTACAGTCCATTATATTACTTAATATATTGATGTCTTTATACATTCCATCCTTTTTCGAATCTTGAAATTGTTTATAAAATGTTGGAGCTCGACTTGGATCCACACGTACAATGAGCATCAAGGTCCACTTTTAGCATCCAAATCAATGTCCTAATATCAAATGGGATTTTTCTAGATCATCTCGTGACAAAATAATGGCATTGATATTGAATAGTATATAGTTAGGGTTGAGATGATCGGAGATTTAACTCTGATGTAAATATCAGGAGTGCTCAACAAAGCGACCACCTTGTGACATCTCTTCAAAAAATTCTAAAATGTGAATGCATTATTTTCACGATTATTATGACTGTTATGGAAATTATAGGTTTTGCATGTTTTTTCCCTGAAAAATGGAGACAAAGGGAATGTGGGATCCCCATAAATCATAAGTAAAATAAAGATATGTATATCTCATATTAACAAATTTGGAAATTAAGTGGTGAAAATTTAATGATCCCAAATTAAACATGTTTAATAAGTGTCACGGGATCGCTCATCAGCACAATCCAAATATGAAATGTTACATAAAGATCGTAATTATGAGTACATGGTGTTTTCACACGACCGCACCCACCGACTCCACGAAAGAGACGGGTTCTTGTGATGTGACCGGCTTGATTGAACAGGTCAATCAAGAATCAATTAATTTGTTGACTATCGAAAAAGAAAGGAAAATAATAATAAAAAAAGAAGACGGGCAGGCGACTCCACATGTATTCGCAAATCGCGACAATTTACACACCGGGGCGCAATTAGAAAACGCCGATTGCAGATTTTTTATTCTCATTGTCTGTTGCTTGCTTGTCTACTAAAGTAATCTTTGATTTGTCTCTGGCTAAGTAAGATAACCATTTGATTCTCTTGAACTCCTGAATATCTTCACACGTCGGGGCTTGGGAAAGAGGAGAAAGAAAAGAGAATCTGGGTGGATTAGGTAGGTTCTGGGAAATTAATTTAGGACAAGATGCTGTCTTGGACCCCACCCGTGGGAGGTTGGAAAAGTTTTTAAAAAGTCTAAACATATTATATTGATGTCAATTTAGTTTAAATTTTTAATTAAATAAATTTAGTTATAATTTTTTTGTACTTATATCAATTGAATTTATCTGGTCAATTTAGGTCGGAAATCTCTAATGTTGTCGTCAATCATCCTATGTGATAGAGACGATATTAATATGGATATTAAAAAAAAGTCATGATTTTCAAGAAAAAAATAAACAAAAAATTATATAAATATGTCAATATTCGCGTCGGTTGTATCACATAAAATGACTGATTTTCATATTAGTAATTTTTGGCTTAAATTAGCGAGATAAACTCGATTGATACAAATTTCCATAAATACAATAAATTTAGGATTTTTTTAATACTTTTTTCCTTATCATAGGTGTTCAAACGTCAACTTTGCTTATCTACAATCATGGAGAGCAAGAAAGGGAGAGAAGCGCACCAAGAGGAATCGACAAATTCGCACGACCGTGGCGGCCTAAATGTCATCCTTTTCCTCCATAGTCTGTTGGGCGAATTTTGCTTGGAAAGATCCAAGCATGAACTAAAGGGCAAATGTAGGATTTTTCAATAGTTTTGAGGAGGAAGAAGAAATCTTCTTTAACGCCAAGGCTTGCATTAGAAGTCCCGCGTCTTCTAATTTCTAGCCCGTCGACGAAATATCATCCCGACCCAAGTCAAAACTGAAAATCACTGCCGCTCCTGACTAGAAAATGGAGGAGAGGCATGCGCAAAACCATCCCTGAAATCATAAAAGAACTATTATCGATTATCGTCAGCGACGGAATGGTGATTGCCGTAGCTGTTCCCTAGAGAAATGCATTAAGGATGGTTTGCCTTTGTCCTGGATAATATGTTTGACGCAAACGAGAAGGAAAATGCTTCTAAGTCTTTGGAAATGACTTCAATTTTGAAGCTTTTTAATTGCCCGAAATCCCACATTTCAGATGGCCTGAAGCACTTCTGCTGAGATTACTTAATTTAGTTACGTAATGGACAAGCAAGTTGCTAAGAGAGGAAGACAAACTCAATTTGTTCTTGTGAATTTGCCAAGGGACAATGCTCGAACCTAGAGCGCAAGCACAATTCTCATGGAATGGACTTTTCATTGGTAAGTATCCATGAAAATGACAAGATAGAGATGTCTCGTCTCCTGAAACTTGATTGGTCATCATTGCTGCGGACTTAAAAGAGAATGTTTGTTTGGTTCGGAATACAAGCAAATGTGCGCATGCATTGATGAGTAATTGAAAGTGATAATTATACAAATGGTATTTGAACTTTGCTCAATATGTAATATAGCCTATGAACTTCCTATTTGTTCGATATTGTCTCTGACTTTAGCTCAATTTCTAATATGATTTCATTTGTTCAATATAGTCCATAAACTTTTAATATATATATTCAATATAGTCATTGAATTATATGAAAATATTTAATTTTATTTATGGACTAAATTGAATATATACCAAAAGTTCAAAGATTGTTTAGAACAACTTAAAAGTCCATGGATCGTATTGCACATTAGACAAATGTTTTAGAATCATTTGTGTTATTTTCCCTAATAAAAATTTAAAAGATTGAACAAAATCATCATTGTTATGAAGTACTTGAATTATTTAATGATATCAGCAAATGCGCATACGCATTGTGTGTGCGCAAGTAATCAAAATTTGAAAGATCAAGCAAAATTATTCTGTTATGGAATGTTTGAACTTTAAATCATTCAATAAAGAAAAAATATCTGGATGGGATGAATAAAACTTGGTGACACGAATGCTTCTTCGTGTTCTTATGTCTTTAATCCAGCACTTGCCAGACATCCCACCTCTCTCGATTCTAGATAAATGTAAAATCACAAGTAATGGCTTTAGTGAGCCTGAAAGAGGCAGTTTCCTGGATTCTCGTGCTTTTGGGAATGAATACATATAGGTTTATTTGTAAGTTGCTCTGTTTCCCAGCCTTCCCACCATTTGCTAATCACTATCCTTTCCCCACTTTCCACCCATCCTTTTTCTCTCATCTTTCTTCACAAGATTAGCGATATTTCCTCAAAATAACCGACGCCAGTATCGGGCTTTGGCCCTCCATCCTTTTTCATTTTCATCTTTCTTCACCAGATAAACTATATCTTGACACAACCATTTCTTGTATGTTAGGATGAATTGCCATATGCTAATTGTTTACTCTAGTTAGGCTGCAAACCTATCAATACGACATTTTTACTGCTGTATTGTCCCCAAACTCTCCCTTTTTGGCTTTAAACCATTTGCTCTTATTCCTTTTCATTTTTCTTGATACAACCATTTCTTGTATGTTATGAGAGTTTAAAGCCACATGTATTTTCTAGAATTGTAAATTTTTACGGGACTTCTAGATGACGAGTTCATTGGTTGTTGCAGAAGAGAACCAAAGCACGGCCGGACCAGCTTTAACAGAAAGAAGGATCAAACTCTGGTGATTGCCAGTGTGTAAGTCAATCTTGAGGACGGAGCAACAACTCCGATAAGATTCTGAGTAATCATGCTTAGAACTAGTTGATCGATTGTGCCAAGAATCTGAGGAAGTCGCAATCATTTAATCAAACACAGGAATAATATTGCTATAGGGCTCAACATCGAGTTCAAGCAAGCGCTGTTCGCTTTACGTCCCAAAAAGATTGTATTTTTATAATGGCAAGACAATGTCAGACAGGGAGAAGCAACATATGCGATGCCACTTAAATTATGCCTAGTTCTCACCGGTTTACCTTGTGAAGAAGAGCAATCAGAGTACCAAATAAAGGCTTTACTGAAACAAATTAAGAGTTTCGAGTCACTCAAGTCAGGTCTTAGCGCATAACGGAGAATAAATCAGAAACACGAAGAGGCAAAAGATACCAATTATAAAGCTCTTCGTCCCGTCTATCGGTTCCAGAACCCAGACATAATCTGCAGAACTCTCCTTGCACCCTCGTTGTGATGCGTGGCAACATTTGACCTGCGACGTTCTTCAATAATCATGCATGAATGCATGCAATAACATTGTATCTGAACTGTTGATAAATGGCTGCATGAAATTACAGATCAAAAGTTTAGAGGAAGTCTATGATAAAACAATTGATCGCTGAGATAGCTACGGTATGTTGGTTGATATTGAAAGATAGATGACATTTAGTGTTTCGGAGTGTAAATATTCATTTTTCAATAACAGCTTTAAATTCATGCACGATCTTCTTTCTTTGCAAGTAACTTGCTCATTTCCTTTGTAATTGCTTTAATCGTGCCCTAATGCTTCTTAATTTATCGATGACGATCTCATGGTTGGGTCATTAGATATTAATTGTTTTTTAACTACGCACAACTCCGGTGCTTTCTTGAATATTTCAAATGTCTTTATCCAAAATTTACCACCGACTTCACTTAGTCCATTCATTTAAATCACAATAAGAGTGGAGATCACATCTGTTTTGAAGCTCTTCCCCAAAATCTTCTTATATGATTATCTGTTTTATCCCAGATGTATCTTCATATGAAGCTTTGGCAGCTTTACAAAAACCATGTAAAATCAATTTAATTACTGTTGATACGGTCAGTTTTTTTCAGATTTGTGTCAAGACGGGTTCATATGGAGAGAAAACAATAAACCAGAATTTACATAATTCGGTGAGAATGTTGATCCACGATGTGAGCCGGTTTTAGTGGTCCCCTTACGAAGGGGATGATTTTTAAAAAATTTCAATTTTGCACTTGGTTACGATAAAACTTCATTTAAGGTCGTGACGAAATACTTGAAAATTTTGAAAATATTGAAAAATCAAATATCGAAGTGTACAATGGATCAGTTAATGAACTCCTCAAGAGTACACTTTTTTCGTTTTTTACTCTGTATTTTTATGACATTATCTCCTTGACTTTTATTTATTACGAAATAGTTCAAAATTTTCAAAATATTCAATATCAAATTATTATTCAAAAATTTTAAAAATATATATTTGAATTTACGTGTGTCAACACTTAATTATATTTATGACAAAGTATATTCTATCATGGATAAATTCCTTCGAATGGTTTAACGTAATACAATGTGCATCATATAATTCTTTCTATAGTTTCTTGCTTTTATGGATTTTGACTAGAAAAACTGACATTGTTATGATGTGTGATTTCTTGTTAAATGTTACACGTCAAAAAAAATATATATATAGTTGATAGTAATCATTGAATTTACTCGTAACCTTAAAGCGACTAATTTTTAGAGTTGCACCGAGCCAAATAACAAACATATCCTTAGAATTCCTCCATATTAATTTGATCTTGTATAGAAAATTTTTCTAACTGATTCTGTTCATTCAGGTTGATGATGCGCATTCGCTAAGCTTGAAATCGGAATGATTTGTTTCCCCAAGTGTGTCTACACGTTTCGCCATTAAGGAGGCAGAGTGCTTTTCCTTTTCTGCGTTTATTCTCTCTCCCTCTTCCCCCGCACTCTCAAATCTCTATCTTCATCTCTCTCGCGCAGAGAGAGACAATCGAGAACGAAAGGCCCTTCCATGGTGCCATTTTAGGGCATAAGGACACGGCCTCGTTAATGGTGCTTTTCCATCTTGGGCATAAGGACGCGGCCTCGTTAATGGTGCTTTTCCATCTTTATTTTGATGCCCCTAAAACGATGTAAAGCTTTGTCCATGCCAAGTAGGGTTTGCTGTTGTTCCCAACACAGCATGGTTGGCATCTTCTTCCCTTGTCCATCGGTCCCGCCATCGGCCTCCGCGCGTCAGGGACCACACGACTTTGAAGGCTAAACCCTAAAATGTCATATGCACATAGGCTTGGCACATCGTATCGTACGACCTGGTTTTTGACGATGTTGAAGCTGTTTTGTCTCGAAGAAGTGTTGTCGTTTGCCCCCGGTGTCAATTCTAATCACCAACTTCACCTTTCAAAAGGATAGCAAACGGATTGAGACTGGGCAAGAACCCCACTATATATCAGAAGCACAAATATCTCTCTTCATCACCCTCCTCGCTTCAAGTGTCTCTCTTCTTCTCCTCTTCAGATCAAAATGAATGTAGCTGCCAATTTGCGGTTGAACTTTGAACTCTTGGAAATGCACCAGGCTGCATGGTTGAAAGCCCAATATGATATGCAACTTACGTGAGTTACATTCTTTTCTTAAAATTCTTTTTTTTTTACGGCTCTTATATATGGGTTTTTTTTTTTTTTTTATTATTGTCTTCAGACAAGCTGAACGAGATGATCATCGTAATGCCATCGAGCAAGCTCAAGAAAATGTCAATCAGGCCGTTCAACAGGTCCGACAAAATGAAGCTCTCCTCCTATCTTCCATCGATGAGGCTAGGGCATTTCTAGGCATTTGGGATCACTTAGAAAATAATCGCGGTGCTTTGCGCAATGTTCAAGTTGGGAACATGGATAGGAGAGACAGAACAATCATCCGCTGCTGGCTGGTACAACGACAATTCACTACTATTCATAATGCCCAGTATATTTTTGACTTGCCACCACCTCAACAAAACCCATAGTCCTTTTTATTTTTATTTTTCTGGACCATACCGGCCCGGTTATATATTGTACTTTGTTTTGCAATGCAAATGGATTTTTAGAGCCTCTTATTTATCTGAATGAGTCTAAAGAGTTGAGCTATTTGATATAGATTTTAAAGATATTATCCTGAAGTAAAATACTTACGAAGCATATGCTAAAACAGGTTATGTGGTTTGTGGTATTTGGAAAAAGTTGGAATGGTTGGTTACTAACTCTTAACTAAATAATTTATATAGAGATATACACTAATGTCTGCTTTCTCACTTTCTTATTCTGGTCCCTTCACGGACAAGTGTCTAATGATGGAGCTGTGGGGAAGATTAGGACCAGCTCGAGTGAATGCCTCGAGGATTTCTTATTTTAATTTGTTTGCTTAGGTGGTTATGCTTTTTTTGTTTTTTGTCCGATAATGCTTCGTGCATAGGTTAAAATAACTACAGGCTCATGAAGTTTTGGAGCAATATTTTCTATCAATTTTGGAGCAATGTTTTCAATCAAAAAGAAAATACTAATGAACGGGGGAAGTACGTGACAGAATTTCAATTATGGAAAAGGAGTAATTATAACGAATATTAAGCCAGTGAAGTAAATTTGACTAGATGAAATTGCAAATTATTATCTTTGACAAACGGGTTATCTCTTTGGGCCTATCATGGTATTTGATAAGTTTTTTATTTGATTGTCTAAGTCCTTCATTTAGTAGTTTTTTTTTTTCGATTATTGGAAATATGGTGGAGAGGAGTCAACGTTGATGATCTTTGGCGTTACCGTAAAAGGCCCACATTTAGCATTGAATATCCAATTTGAGTTATAGTTTTTTTCCACCACGTGCAACCGAAAAATTTGAGGATAGACCACCTGTCAAGAAGTCTTCTCATAGGATGTATGTGCAATGCAAATTGTTTAAAAATTCACTCACGACTTGAGAGGTCATTCATGTCTTGGTCCAAATGCGAAAACCAAGTCATTGTAAGCGTTTGTCGAATTAAATTACTCATGTGTTTAGAATTTACATTAATTGAATGAAATCACTCACTAATTAAACTGAAATAATTAAAATCTACTTATGTGTCACCGTATTAGGTGAATTTCATTTTAATACAGTTGGTGTTTGAAAAAAAATTCACTTCAACATAGTTGCACGTCAATTTCTTAACAAGTCGAATTTTTACCTCAGACGAGCACCAAGCACCGGGATCACAGCTTTGACACCAACATCACGCCTCTAGTGAGCGAGAGTATCGAAAGAGAGAGAGGATTGCATCTCTGGCACTGGCATCAAGATCATATCTCCTGCATTTCACGCAATCACCATGCAGTGGCTTCTTCATGCCACACTGGTCGCATGCTTCTGTACCCTCTTTGTCAGTTGAAACCATCTTTCGTGCAATAAAGTGGGCAGCAAGGTCAGAGTTTTTTTTTTTTTTTGGACAAAGGGCAGCAAGGTCAGAGTTGAGGTACGCCCTTTATTTCGTGCAATGAATCGACCAGCTGTGCTCCACCCACTACCCATCTCAAATCTTATCTTCTCCCAACTTCTCTCCCCTATTTTCTGCTTGCTTTTACGCCAATGATAGATCCGAGATAAATCGTATGAGTAAAGAGAATGCGAAAGTCTCGTTAAAAAAAAAAAAATCATGTTTACCGAGGTTGATATATTTATTAAGTGAACAAGCAACGTCATCTCCCAAAGGCGTATTGGAAGTTGGTCAAGGTGGGTCATTTTCAGAGAAGCTAAATATGTGCATCATTAATTTTTGCTCTCTTTACCCACCAACTCACTCAAACTCCCGGACCGGGAAAGTTGCATTTAAGAGGTAAGAGAGAACAGAGGGAGGGGAATGGGTTCTTGACTAGTCTCTCTTCATCTGCTATTGAGTGGTCCCGGAAATGAGGAGCTGACTGAGAAGCAAGTAAAAGCCTGATGGGGTGTGTTGGAAACTTTGAATGCGTATTCAATTGGAATCCAACCGTTCTTTTAATTGCTGGGTAAATGGAACAAGACATTTTTCATCATGCCAGATTACATTTTATAATCGGGCCGGTATGACCAAAAAAAAAAAAAAAAAAAAAAAAAGATGGACTCAACAGATGCATTTGCAGTGAAATGAAACAAATTATATTTTATAACGGGGCCGGTATGACCCAAAAAAAAAAAAAAAAAAAGATGGATGCATCATATGCATTTGCATTGAAAAGAAACAAATTACATTTTATAACTGGGCTGGTATGACCAAAAAGATTTTTTTAAAAAAAAGATGGACTACTATTGTGGTGATGTGTTAAAAATAAGTTGCGTATCTTAAATAGTGAATTCACAATATTTCAGCCAATGGTGGACTAGTTTTTTGCTCTCCTTCCTCATATTCCCGATTTGAACATGTTGTAGAATATCGTGAGTACCTAATAATTATCTATAAATACCTAAACTTTGGCTATAGAAGCCAACACCACAAGCTCGTTTTGTCTAATCAGTTGAATAGCTTGACTGAGATTCGTTGTAGCGGTTGTGAAAGCATTATAATGTCCATTACGTTCTTCTCCTCTAAAGAAAATAAAAGAAAAATCATATATAAGAGCTTAAGAAAAAAAGAATTTTCAGAAAAGAATGTAATTCTTACATTATGTCTGGATTATGTTGTATGTCAAGTCACGCTTTTTTTTTTGCATGATACATGTTGTACGTATCGAAGTTTTGGCGAAGGTTAGTAGTCGAATTTATTGGAAGAGAAGTTTTGAGTCGGAGAGGGGTGAAGAAGAGAGAAACATATGTGCTTAATATATTCACTAAATGAATAAGTAGCGTCATCTCCCAAAAGCATATTGGAAGTTGGCCAATGTGGGGCATTTTTAGAGAAGCCAAATATGTGTATGAGCTGTTTCTACTCTCTTTGCCCACCAGCTCACTCAATCTCCGAGATGGGGAAAGTTGCATTTAAGGGGTCAAAAAGAACAGAGGGAGGGGAATGGGCTCTTAACCAATCTCTCTTCATCTGCTTTTGAGTGGTCTTGGAAAATAGCAGCTGACCGGGAAGCAAGTGAAAAGCCTGATGGGGTACGTTGAAAACTTTGAATGCGCATTCAATTGGAATCCAACCATTCTTTTAATTGCTGGGTAAGTGGAACGAGATATTTATCATCATGCCAATGTTGATTACGAGCAACGTACACAATCCAAACACGACATGCTTTGGAATACCAATATAAAATGAAATCTGGAATACCCATTCAAACAACGAATCCAAGTGGAAATATGACAAAATGAAATCCAACAAAAACCACCGATTTAAGATCAATATAATCTTGTTATTTGATCTCCTCTAATTAAATGCACTCTAAGATGAGAGTTGCGTCTATTACCTATTCAGTGTCATCTTAATGTTCTACCAGTATTAGCATTAGTTAGATAAAATACCCATTATTTGATCAACAATATTAGCAGTAGTTAGATAAAATTTATTGCGCAAATTTTTTCCACAGCAACGATATTTGCTCTAATTTCCCCGTTATTTAATCAACCTTGGTAAATTTGATTTTTGTTTTTTTAAGGAGGCTTTTCCATTTTCTATACTTATCTGATTTATCTAGGATCTATCACTGGCGCAAAAGTAAAGCAGAAATTTGGGGGAGAATAGTTGGGTGGAGATAAGGTTTTGAGATGCGGACCGGAGGATGGAGCACGGCCGTTCGCTTTACCGCACGAAATAAAGGGTTGTGTGCCAGGTCTGAGCTTGCTGCTCGCTTTTCTTGCACGAAAGAAGGTTTCAAGTGAGAAAGAAGTACTGCCCGTCTGGGCTGAAAGTCTCTCTGACGCTCTGCCAAAGGGGGCAAGCACCTCGGGTCTGGGCTTCAATAATGGATGACATCATGGCTAGTGGAACATTAAGATGACACGGATTAGGTAATAGATGCAACTCTCATCTTAGAGTGCATTTAATTAGAGGAGATCGGATAAGAAGATTATATTGGTCTTAAATTGTTGGTTTTTTTTTTTTTTTTGGGACTTCATTTTGTCATATCTCCACCTGAATTCGTTATGTGAATGGGTACTCCAGATTTCATTTTATATTGATATTCCTAAGCATGTCTCGTTTGGATTGTGTACGTTGTTCATAATCAACACTGGCACGATGATTAATGTCTCGTTCTACTTACCCAACAATTAAAAAAACGGTCGGATCTCAATTAAATGCGCATTCAAAGTTCCCAACGAGCCCCAACAGACTTTTCACTTGCTTCTCAGTCAGCTGTTCTTTTTCGGGACCACTCAATAGCAGATGAAGAGAGACTGGTCAAGAGCTCATTTCCCTCCCTTCGTTCTCTCTGACCCCTAAATGCAACTTTCTCCATCTGGGAGCTTGAGTGAGTTGGTGGACAAAAAGAGCATAAATTGCTAATCCATATATTTAGCTTCTTTGAAAATGCCCCACATTTGCCAAATCTACATATCAAACTTGAAAGGCCACGGAATGTACAAATCCATTATGTCTAATTACTTAAAGTAACTCAAAAAATCATATTGAAGAAATTCCTTGCTTTCTCAGGCTCCATTTTATTTCACGGAAAACAAATTATCTGAAAAATATCTTTCTTAACTTGATCGTTTATGTTACTTGAAATAATTAATCGATGAAAAATTCATTAATGAAATAATTTATGTTTATATATTTTCATGGAGAATGAAAATAATTAGCATTCATTTATTGCGTAAAAGATACAAACAATTATTTTTAAGAAAATATTTTTCAAATCATTCATTTTCGTAAAACAAACAAAGTATTAATCGCATGCGCAACCAATTCATTTCGACCGTTTTGCCCTAAATTGATTCGGGAAAGGTCATCTTGCTTCCCGGCAAATCAATCGTAACCATTAATGTACATGCATTCCCGCGTGAGGAGCATGGGACTGTCTACTGGCAATTTCTTACTACAAAGTACGACTAGATCGTGAAATTGTTACAAGACTCCGATACTCTGCTTATTTAGATATCAAATTATAACATGCATTGTTTAATGCATTAGTTTTTGCAAATTAGTGCTCCTTGGCACGTGTAGCGCTCCTCTACTGTACTGCGGGTTTGTTTGGAAGTTGACCGAGGAGCTTAGTCATCAACATACGACTCAGGTTTCGGCCACGTATTTGTCGTGGAACGACGGGGTTTTGCCTTTGTCCGCCGCCCGCAGTTCATATGCCCCCACCGAATGTCCTGCGGAAATGGACCACACGCAGCCATCATACTCGCCACGCTGCTAAAATATATAATAAAGATATACATCAAAATTTAATCGTCAACGCAGATCTAAAAATTATAAATAAGAAATTTAATCGATAATGCAAGTTTGGAAACTATAATCATAATGCATATATTTTTTTCTCAGTGCAAAAACTAAAAAATAACATTTTTTTTTTATATAAGGATGATTTTACAATACACAAACACTCGTATTTATAGTATTTACAGCATACTTGTCTATAAACAAGTTTTTTAGCAGTTTTAACTATGTCTTAATATATCGGAAGCTTTCAATTTCATATCTTCACGTTGCCATGACTTCTCATCTTTGAATAAATAATTTTCTTATCGTATCCCCAGTTCCCGAGTAAGCGTGACAATAGAGGGCTTTGAGTTTGTGCGATGCTCAATGGAGAAGGACAGCCATTGATTAGCACGAAACTTTGGTTTAGCCTTCTTCTTTTTTGTCAACACTTGGTCTACGTTGTGCTTAAAAACAGCATTTGAGTCCCATCATGAATTTTAATGCTTTCAAATATCACTGAGTGATTGATTGAAAAGTTAAGGCAATTAATCAAGCGTCATTAATCGTGCGGTACTTTTATGGAGGTCATGGTCGCGATTTCTCTATGTGAATGATATGCCCTTCTCTTTTCTTTTTCTTTTTTTGGGTCAAACTAAAATCGGGCTGAAAATGCGCGGTTTTGTGGCTGAAGAAGTGGGTGTCGTTATCCCAAAAAAGAAAAGGGTGGGTGTCGTTATGGGACGCGCAAGCCGTCATTTTTCATGCGGATTGCACCCGACATTAATGGACTGGCCTTGTAAATGGATTTGCAGATGAAGGTTTCAAATTTTCCTTTGAAATTGAAAATGGAGGAGTCGTGAATGGCCGCGAAGAACAAAGTCCGTCTTATGGGCCTACTAGTTATGCGAGGCCCAGTCAAAATATCAATTGGTCCATTTCTGGGCTGGTTTTGGGCTGATTCTGGGGCAAATAGAATCGAGTCGGGTTCTCAATTTCAAAAAGCATAGATCCAGTTCGGGTAGTTCTGTTCATTTTCCAATTCATGGATCCGAACCTATACGCGAGAACCGAAGTCAGATCGCGGGAAAGTGGTTTTGAAACCATAGTTTCTCTTTGAAATAATGACATGATTAGTTCATCAACTTTGGTCATCCTTCAACTTTTAATTTGCTTAATGTGATCCTTGAACTATTCCTAAAATATTCAATTTAGTCTTTGAGCTGTTTATTTGTGCAACATAATCATTTAATTTTTTGCAACAGAGTCAAAAGTTTTCAAACTTACACGCTATCACCTAAATCTAAAAAATATTTTTTGAATTTCAATCCATTTTCTAGATTGACAAAGAGTATGGCCATCTTTCTAGATTCTCATTAGACTTGTATTGAGTTGATGTTTTTGTTATTTTGATTTGCTAATTTGTAGATTTGACAAAATTTAATCAAGAAAACAAGAAACACAAAATTAGAAAATCCCATCTATCTAAAAAATCAGGAACAAGATTTAGATTAATATAGGCACAAGAAATCTATAGTTCAATTAATATTGTTATTATATATTCTTATAAAAAGCTCATCTTAGAATAAGAGGAACTCTATCCGCTGTTATATTTTGGAACTATAGTAATATTTACAAAAATCAAAATGGTAAAACTATTGATTTAGGATATGAATTGAAATGAAAAATATTCTAAAATCTGGGAGATACTGTAATTATGAAAATTTGTGAATAGTACTGAACAACTTATTTGACTCCATGATGAAAATTATTAATGACAGTACTAAAGCGATGGTGAGTCAAATGTGTTTGTCTTAGAAAAAGCAAAATACTAACTATTTTGCTAAGGAACATGTTATCGACTACTCTAAAAGCACTTGTTAAGTGACTAAATCAGGAAATACTATGGATTCCATTACCTTAGCTATATTGATGAGTTGTAGTAGTTTATCGAAAATCAAAACTTTTTTATACTATATGTATAACCAGTGTAGATGCTCGTTAAAAGGAGGTGTTTGATTAGATAAGCAAAATGGAAGATTGGATTCAGAAAAAAGGATAATAAGAAATATAAACAGTCATGAACTTTAGATATGTTGGTTGGGTCCAAAATCAAGAATTAAAACAAGGGCACGAACTAGCTCTTGCAATTTCGTAAAAAGCAATGGTGCAAGACGACCCAACTTCATGTTGTGAGATGCTCCTAAATTAGCAAAATTTAAATTTAAAGCCTCCAAATTTCGACATCCCCCCAATTAATAGGAGGCAAAATTGTCCAAAAGTTATAAATTTTATTGTACAATGGTCAATTGAGTGCTAAACTTTTTAATTTGGTTAATTTATTCTTCAACCTTTTAATAATTTTTCAATATAACCCTTTTGGCCAAAATTAGCCGGTAATTACCAACGTGAATGCCAGTTATCTTATGTGGCACGATAGAAATTGACATTAATAATTTTTGCATTTTTAAAATGTTTATATATTTTTTCTCTTCTTTGTTTTTTCATTATGGGCTCAGGGGAGGGCCTGCACGCCCTTGTCGTTCACTAAGCGAGGGCTGAGAAGTGCTTGCCAGCTGCAATCAAGGGTCATAGCTCATGACCAGTGGCCAACATGGGTTGTTGGCCATTGTGGAGGTCCCAAAGACCGCCGTTAGCCATTGTGAAGGTCCCAATGACCGCCCATCCTGGAAAGATGAATAATGGGAAAAAAGAAAAAATTATTAAAAAATCCAGAAAATTTAAATAAATTGTAAAGTTATTCATGTCATTGATTTTCGATCAATTTTGGCCAAAATGACTATATTGGAAAATCATCAAAATGTTTAGGACTAAATTAACCAAATAAAAAAGTTTATGACCAAATTAGTCGTCGTACAAAAGATTTAGGGTTTTTTGGACAATTATTCCATTAATAGGAAGTGACTAAAACAAAACCTGTCGGCTCCCTTAAATTATATGGCATCTCTCGCAGGTAAAATGTACCTCCACCATCCTAAGATACATGAGTTCAACAAACAACACCGCCACAAAAACGAAGAATTGTGCTTTTGACCTGATTTTTTTTTTTTGGGGGTCGGTAATGTTTTTGCTTACTGATATCCATGAATCATCATTAGTTACGCAAGCCATGGTTCATGAATGAACTTTTATGTTTTTTAATCTCTTGAAGGAACACGAAGGGGTCTTTTATGTATTTTGTGACACTTGCCGACCTCAATTTAATGGAACGAGTATATGAAAAGTCTTAAAACTCATAATAAAAGAACAATATTTAGGTGATCCAAATATAAAGATTTGATAACAGCAGTTTGAAATTCTATCTTCATTTAATATTTGATTCATTTATCTTTATCCAGCTTCAACAGTTAATATTTAAAAAGATATGGTTAGACCGTAGATTATTCACTTATATGGAATTGCTGTTGTTCTTTTCATAAGCCAGAGAAAGCGTGGGGAAAGAAAACGAAGAGAATTTCGTTTTTTTTTTAAATTTTTGTCTTTGTTCCAATATTATTTTAGCCAAAAGGGAAGAAAACTTTCTGACTTTTTTCTCCAGGCTTTTCTCTTTCTATCGGAAGCTCTTCCTCGCTTTCTCTTTTTTTTTTTTTTTTTTTTTTTTTTTTTCACTTTTCAATTTTTTGACGAAAAGAAAAACCCCTAAACGACAGAATTTTTGCTCTGAATTTTTTCGAATTTTTCCCTGGACGAAAGATGAAGAGAAGCCCCCCCTCATTCAAGGCTCCGTACTCTTTATTTATAGAAAAAGACTTGAGTTTGTTTTTTTGCAGATGAAGATTTTCCAATATATTTGCACATCCTCGCTCAACTTCTCAACAACAAATTGGCTCCAAAAAATTTGGTCGTTGAGTTTTTTAATTCAAATTTTCAATTTTTTTTTTTTTTAAATTTCCCTCTAATCAAAGATTATTTTTTATTTCTAAAAATTAAACTTAAATTAGGTGTCAACAGCAACCAATTAGTCCGAACTTGGATCGGAAATTGCATTGCACCGAAGGTGGTGGCCAGGCTTCCCCCAACTGAGGATGCAAAGAAAATTTAGGACGATATTAAAGAAATGCATGGCAAACTCAACCGGGTTAAGGTTTTTTCACTCACCAAAGCTCTCTTAGAATTCAAGCAAGGGAACCTCTCGGTTACAGCTTGCTTCAACCATCTCTCGGCCCTTTGGAATGATCTTGACGCAGCCGAGGAGTAGCTCGAAGGACCGAAGACGACCCTCAAGCATTATAGGGAAATTAAAGAGAGAGAGAGAAAGTGACTCGGTTTCTTTTGGCCCTAAATGAAAGCTACGTACCTTTCCGCTCCCAAATCCTTGCCATGGAGCTTGTCCTGCCGCTCGGTCGCATCTTTTAGCCGACTGTCCAGGAAGAAAATCAACGGCTTGCGACTACTGGACACGAGAAAGGAGGAGAAGGGGTGGCCCTTGCTGCGTCGGCGCGGTTCTCCGATCGGTCTCACGGCGTTTTTCGCCCACTGCAGCGAACAGGAGGGTCGGGTGGCAACCCTAGATCAGCAACCGAGGAAGACGATGGAGAGAGTTCTAGAAGCTATTGCTTCAACGGCCAAGATCAAAGGAGCAAATCTGACGGCCCTCATTCCTTCCGAGCCGACAGTGGAGATCAAAGGCTTCGATGCAAATTTGATGGCTCCGCTTATTTTCGAACCGGTGGTGGAGATCAGAGGACTAGACGCAGATCAAATGGTGCACATCTCCTCAGATCTGAGGGCTTAGATCAACGGCGAGAAAGTGCATATGACGGCTCTTATTTAATCTTCCATGGTTTGGAATCCAATGGTCCTCATAGAGTCACGCCAACACAAAGAAGGGGAGACCAAAATAAGGGTAAGTTTTGCGAATATTGTCGGCGTCCACATCATACCATTGAAACATGTTGGAAATTACATGGTAAGCCCACTGACAAAGGAAAAAAAACAAAAGGAAAGAATTTTCTGCTTATTAGGTATTAACACAAGAAAATTATAGGGCTCATCAGCTAATCACTCAAGATCAGTATGAGCACATCATGAAGGCATTGGTATGCGAAGTTTATTGCGGCACTTACAAATGCAGGTTTTCGACATTCCAAGCATGATTATGCATTATTCACATGGACCAAAGGTACCTCATCGATCTACTTGTTAATTTATGTTGATGAATATGCTTATCATGGGGAATGGTGATGATGCAATTCAGAACTTTAAAAGATACTTGCATTTGACCTTCCATATTAAACACTTGGGACCTCTCAAATATTTTCTTGGGATCAAGATAACTAGATCAAACGAGGGAATTTGTCTCAGTTAGCGAAAATTCATCTTGGAAATCATATTAGAAGTAGGATTGTCGAGATGCAAACCAGCAGCTATACCTATTTAGCAAAATGTCAAATTGATAACACATGAATATGATGTGATTGCTTCTTCTCCAAATGAAGACTCATTGCTCAAGGATCCTTTAGGTTATCGGCGATTTGTCGGAAAATTAATTTATCTCACTATGACCAGACTGGATATTTGTTATGCAGTATAAATACTTAGCCAATTTATGCACAATCCAAAGCAATCGCATATGAATGCAGCGCTGAAGGTGGTAAAGTATGATATTTCAGTCAGTTAAAGACAGTGGACAAAAGTGCAAATTTTTCAAGTATTTCATTATGCAAAAGTAATGATATTTTAGTTGATGCATGGATTATTGACTTAGGCTCTAGTGACCACATAATTTGCCATGATTATTTTTTTTTTTTTTTTTGATATTCATACAAGACCCAATTCATCCATATATGTTCAACTCCTGAATGGGAATATTACTAATGTTCGAAAGATTGACACTATCCACCTTAGCCCAAACATTATTCTTAAAAATGTTCTATTTATTCCAAAGTTTGAATTTAATCTCATAGCTGTCTCCAAAGTCTGTGAGGACAATTTTTGTTGAGCCAATTTCAATTCCGAAAATTGTTCCTTTCAAGACTTTTCGACTGGGAAACTGATGGGCTTGGGTAGAATGGAACAATGATTGTATTTTTTGATCAACGTTTGGGTCATAGTGCCTGTTTTCCTTGTCCTGATTGTAAGATATGCCCTCTAGCAAAACAATCACGAGCACCCTTTCCAAAAAGTGTGTCTCGAGCTACTAGTATTTTCTCATTAATCCATATGGGCATTTTGGGACCTTATCATACACCACATCGTGATAGGTCTCGTTTTTTTCTTACCATAGTGGATGATTATTCCCGTACCACTTGGGTATTTCTCATGCAATCAAAGAGTCAAACTCTTTCATATTTGTCAAAATTCCTGTCCATGATTAAGACTCAATTCGATAAACATGTCCAAAGGATTCGTACAGATAATGGGAGTGAGTTTTTCTCAATTGAGTGCCAATCTTTTCTATCCTCACAAGGAATACTTCACGAAATTTCTTGTGCATATACTCCCCAACATAATAGAATTGTTGAACGCAAACATCGACACCTTTTAGAAGTTGCACGTGCACTAAAATACCAAGCTTCCATTCCTGAGCATTTTGGGAAAATTGTGTGGTCATGGCTACCTACTTAATAAATCATATGCCAACTAGAATACTATAAGGACGGACTCCATTTGAAATGCTCTTCGGAAAGCAACCGATCATTAGTCATCTTCGAGTATTTTGTTGTCTTTGCTATGTAACAAATGTAAGGCATCGATATAAGCTAGATCCTCGTGCTCTTTGGTGCATTTTTATGGGATATCCTACTCTACATAAGGGTTATAGGGTTATGGAGATATCTACAGGACGGTTCTTTGTTAGCCGCGACGTCGTGTTTCACAAAGATATATTCCCCTTCCAAGAAATGGCTCCTTCAGACAAACCATCAATGTTGACACTGAATCAACAACAGTTCTTATCAGAGGAAGATTTGTCTATGAAGCCCCAATATTTATTGATTGCATCGAACCAACAAACTTCTAGCACGTGCTTGATGACGACCTGTTTGGGATCATCAAACATATCCACTGAGACTCCTGGTTCCATTTTAGCATCACAACAAAGCAACAACGGGTCTCCCTCATCGTTGCAGAGAAATCATATTGGCTCTCCATCACCATTTGTCGAACAATTATCGGCACACAGGCCTTGACGTTCTGGGCGACAAGTCTGCCCTCCCACATGGACCAAGGACTACATCTATCCTACCTTGGAGAATACAGGTACGCAATATCCGGTATCTTCCTACGTTTCCTTTAGCTAATTATCGCTAGAACACACATGTTGCATCAGTCGAATTTCTGAAGAATGGGAACATTCTTTCTATGAGGAAGCAGTGCATGATATTCAATGGCAAAGGGCCATGAAGGAAGAACTAGCTGCTCTTACAGAGAATCATACTTGGGAAATTGTTCCCTTACCTCCTCATAGAAAGCCCATTGGCTGTAAATGGGTATACAAAATAAAATATAAAGCGGATGGTTTGATTGAGCGATATAAGGCTCGACTCGTCGTTAAAGGATTCACGCAACGTGAAGGATTCGATTATCATGAGACATTCTCTCATGTTGCTAAAGAAGTCACTGTTTGTTCTTTTTTCTTTGTTGCTGCATTGCGAAATTGGGATCTCCGCCAGATGGATGTCAACAATGCCTTTCTTCATGGTGATCTCGACGAGGAAATTTATATGGAACTTCCATAGGGATTACGTAAACAAGGGGAGTCTCGAGTATGTCGTCTCCGCAAATCCATGTATGAACTTAAACAAGCTTCTCAACAATGATATGCGGAGTTTAGTGTGGCGCTTACAAATGCAGGTTTTCGACATTCCAAGCATGATTATGCATTATTCATATGGACCAAAGGTACCTCATCGATCTACTTGTTAATTTATGTTGATAATATACTTATCATGGGGAATGATGATGATGTAATTCAGAACTTTAAAAGATACTTGCATTTGACCTTCCATATTAAAGACTTGGGACCTCCCAAATATTTTCTTGGGATCAAGATAACTAGATCCAACGAGGGAATTTGTCTCGGTTAGCGAAAATTCGTCCTGGAAATTATATCAAAAGTAGGATTGTTGAGATGCAAACTAGCAATTATACCTATTTAGCATAATGTCAAATTGACAACACATGAATATGATGCGAATGCTTCTTCTCCAAATGAAGACTCATTGCTCAAGGATTCTTCAGGATATCAGCAACTTGTCGGAAAATTAATTTATCTCACTATGACCAAACCAGATATTTGTTATGCAGTACAAATACTTAGCTAGTTTATGCACAATCCAAAGCAATCGCATATGAATGCAGTGCTGAAGGTGGTAAAGTATTTAAAGGGATGTCCAGGACTTGGAATTATATTATTAGATGAATGCAACATGAAGATGACGGCTTATTGTGACACGGATTATGCTACCTGCCCAATGACAATGAGATCTATTACTGGTTTTTGTATCAACTTGGGAAGATCCTTGATATCATGGAAGATGAAGAAGCCGTGAATAGTTTCATTGTCATCAGCTGAATCAAAATATCGAGCCATGGCGAAAACTATTTGTGAAATAGTTTGGATACAAGGATTACTTTCAGACCTTGGTGTGCAAGTCAATGGTGCAAGTGAATTATTTTGCGACAATGATGCCGCACTTAAGTTAGCAGCAAATCCATTTTTTCATGAAAGAATAAAGTATATTGAAGTTGATTGCCATTTTACTCGAGAGAAAATTCAAGAACGGATAGTTCTTGAATAGTTACGACTCGAGGAATTGAGACTGTTGAACAGCCTGTAGATATTTTTACTAAGCTTTTATGTCAGAGACAGCACACTATTTATTGAGCAAGCTAGGTGTCTTTGACATATACAAGCCGCCAGCTTGAGGGGGGTGTTGGAACAAGAATTTGTTCTGATCTCTTTATTGATTCCCGAGTCAGATTTCGATCTCGTGATTGATATAATAAATCATAGATTTGGAATATTTCAGGGAATACAATATTGTACATATTTTCTTATGATTCTTCTGATTTTATTTCTTGTAATATAAAATACAAACATACTTGTATAATTCGGAAGACAAGAAATACAATAAAAAAATTTCCCCATTGTTCTTCGTTTTCTTTCATTGTTCATATTCCTTATCTGAACGAGGTTCAGATTGCCGCGATTGGCTAAGAATTGCGGCAACAAGGCTCCAAATGCCCTAGCTTCGGTTATCGAAGTCAAGACCAAAGGCTTGTTCTGCCTGATCTTCCATGCTAAGATCGAGATTCATTCCTGCGGTCATGTATGAATCATAATACTCTCGACGTCCTTGTTCTCTGAAGACAATAATAAAAAAAAAAAAAAAAAACATATATGAGAGCTCCAAAAGAGAAGATTTTCAAAACTGAATGTAATACTCACGCTAACTCTGGGTCGAATTGGTTTTGAATCCACACATTCTGCGTCGTCGCGATATAAGCATTGAATGTCTAGCGGCGGAGAGTAGTTGGATTCACTGGGAGAAAAATTATGGGAAGAGGAGGGTGAAGAAGAGAGACAGATGTCTGCTACTGCTCTCTTTGCCCAAGACTCACTCAAACTCCCCGATAAGGAAGTTGCATTTAAGGTAACGCAAACTCTCTTTGCTCACCACTCGCTCAAACTCCCTGGAAGAAACCAGGGGAGCGATTGAGATTGAATGTGAGTAAGAGATCACAAATTCAAAACAACAATAACGACGACAGAGTATATAAAAAGAAGAAGAAACAAAAAAAAAGAAAGAAAGCATAAAGCAAAAAGTGAATTGGAGAATTTTTTCTATATTTCTATTAGTAAATATCAACAGCAACAAAACCAGAATATTAGAGATATCCAGAATATTGTGAAGATATCCAAAATATCCTAATTATTCTAATTGTATATGTTATATAGTATATATAGAGATATCATCTATAATTATGGTGGAAGTTAACAGATAAAAGGCAACAACTTGTAAATTGAATAAAAATAAATCAAAAGAAATCTTTAAATGATCAACTTGTTAATATTCTACTTCATCTTTTTATTGATACTTTATGCAATATAAATAGAGATATCAACCACCGCCCGTAGCGACCAGCTCGCTTGGGCTCTCTCCTCCTCACGAAGGAGAGGAGTTCAAATCCCAGAGGTATCGTTAGGGATTCTTACCTGGAGTAATGTGGTGGTGGGTCCTGCAGTTGCTTCCCAGGTTTGCTTGCTGGTTGTCGACTTACGAGGTTCCTTGGGTTACCAAAAAAAAAAAAAATTGAGATATCATCACCTATAATTATGGTGAAAGTTAAAGATAATAATTTGATATACATGGAAATTGACTAAAAAAACAAATCAGAAGAAATCTTCAAATGATCAAGTCATGGATACTCTATTTAATATGTTATTTCAACTATTAGCACCTAATTTTGATTTTTCCTAGTCATTTATCACCTAAAAAAATGGGGATTGGTTCAGTCCCTAAATAAAAATGTGCATTTATAGTAAACCGACACGGCAAAGCGATGGCGGGACTCAAAATCCCACGCGTCAATTTGACAGAATAAAATCCCTTTCCTTTTTCCCATTAGCGCACGAAATTGGTGAAGAAAAGCTGATTGTATTCAGGAGAAATTATCTTTCCTAATCAAGATACATCATAAATGTGGACGAGAATGGAGGGAGATATTCTCGGCAGAGAGGAAATGAGCAAGTTCAAAATAATCATCGCAATCGATCGAAAGAAAAAGATTGCAATCGAGAGATAGAATCGGTCAAGACGGACAAAAGAAAGAAAAGAATTGAAAGCGTTTGTGAGGCTTTGTCCGCTGAAATTTAAAAAGAAAATAAACAAATGAGCCCATGACCAGGAATCTCAGTGAGATTGGAGAGGGGCTAATGGCATTTCGTTTAGTGGTTCTCTATCAACTCTTTTTTGGAAAAACATTGGAGAGGGGCGAACGGTGTTGATGATCCCTGTGATGTTACCATAAGTGGCCCACATTTTCTTTATTATATCACACCATCTACGACCAGTGACGAGCCCGTAAATACATTCTCACTAAGATTTTAGCAAAGGTATGTTCTAGTTAGGCACGATTGCGCAAGTCATTCGGAAATTCACTCATGGCGTGAATCAAATCCACCCCCCCCCCCCTCTCTCCCTCCTCCTCGAACCCTTAAATGCAACTTCCCCCATGTGGGGGATGGATTCTTGACCAATAACTCCTCATCTCCTATTAAGTGGTTCCGAAAAAGAGCAGCCAACTGAGAAGCAAGTAAAAAAGCCTGATGGGGCGCAGGCCAGGCGTTGGAAACTTGAATGCGCATTCAATTGGAATCCATCCGTTCTTTTATTTGCTAGGTAAGTGGTACGAGACATTAATCGTCGCGCAAATGTTGAGACCAGCAATGTACACAATCCAAACACAACATGTTTTGAGACAAACTTTGGAACTCGACAATGGAGAGGTCGATTCAAATATTTAATCAGCTCAACGCTACCTGAGAGAGGGAGATATACTGAAAATGATTACATAGCATTGCGATGTGATGCTTTGTTCCAGAATCATGGAGAGAAAAAGCTAACTAATAGGGACATTACACATTCAATTGACCCTCTAGGGAGAACTTGATGTGAAGATAAATTAAAGTGAGAAGTTGCAAATGTTCAACCTCTTTTTAGTGTGTAATCGTTGGTATTCTCCAATAGCGGGAAAGACAAATATTCACTTCCAACAAGGAGGGGTGAGGCTTGCAAGCACCAGCAAGTAAAAATAAGGAATGCAGTCCTGCCAAGTGCCCCACTAAGAGATTATTAGGGACAGCCCTCAAGTAACACCCCTTGGCTACCACCTACAGCCTAAGAACTGGGCAAGTAATCGAGGCCCCTTGGTTGCTAGGCCGTAGAGAAAAAACTAACTAATGGGGACATTCCTAACTACGTTTGAATCCTAACACTTGTCTATTAACCATAAAAATCCGATTAACCAAATGGTCCTCAACAGGTTGAACCCTAGGCGGTTTTATCATATCTATTCCAATGGCAACTTTACCTCCGAGCAAAAATCACCCGCCATACATTTCCCATGCTGTGGCATAGAGCAAATATGAAGAACCAGTAAAGAAAGAGAAATAGTTTGAGCAAAGAAACTGGAAGCATTAAATCCATTCTTAGGTTCAATTTCTTCCAAAATTACCGATGCGCCATTTTATCTATCTAAATTCTTAAGCCAAGTAGTACTTGATGAACCATCAATTATCATCATGGAACTTTAAACGTCAAAGCCACTAATCGAATTAGAACTTAAATCTCAATTCCTACAATAAGAATAGGAGAAAGCATGAAGCAGAATTAAGCAAAGTTGAGCATACGAGGTAAAACAAAAACATGTGGTTCAGAAATGGGTACTGGCAAGGAGTAATTTTGAAGTCACAAGATATTACCTAGCAAACATACCACGGAACATTTTGCACATTGTACCAGAAAGTGACATGATTAAAACTCTCCGTCTCTCCGTCTCTCTTCCCCATACACAACAAATCTACTAAAGGAGAAGTGACTGACCAAAAACCTCAGTTGGTAAAAACAGTATCACCTTCTCAAACACTCCCTCGGACATAGTACTTGAGTTCAGCTCCAGAGATCATCGCCCGTTTTTCTTAAAAGAGAGGATTGTTTATGTTAGGAATCAATGGTTGTGATGATTATCATCTTAAAGGATCTCTAAAAGCAGGGTTAGGTTTGCTCTCCCAATAATGAAGACAGTTCGGTACGGATTCCCGGGATTGATGACCAGTCCGCAAGATCCTGCACGCACTCTAGACCAACCTCCCAACCCTTGTCGAGAAGGAGGTCGAAGTACCTCACCTTGAGGCCACAGGGCGCCGCGTGTGCGACATAGCATGGGTGTCCGGGCCTCGAAAGCAGAATGTTGGCACCGGGGCGAGCGCGAGCCGTCACTATGATTTCGATGGTTTGCGTGCCTCCCATCGTCAGGTAGACATCGTCCGGTGATGGTTTTTAAGGGAGGTCATGCGAGAGATGATCGGCAATGGCCCTATTGAAATTTTTAAACCTCGAGTTTGCCTTAGCTTACTAATTAAATTAATGCTGGCCATTTCCAAAACTAGTTTTAAGGTTCGAACCGATTTTTGCATGTGTTTTGGTGGATGATGAATGTTGCTCACAACGGATAATAAAATCATCATCCTTCTAGGGCATGCCTTAGTATCACCTCCTAAAGGGAAGAATGCCGATGGTGGGGGCGTAACAGTTGAACTCAACCGGACCGCATCGATGACAGCATTCTTCGCAATGCGCGCTGTCCAGAAGTAGGGGAATACCGAGGGGTTGCCCTGGCCGAGGGGGATGACGGCTGTGCAGTCGTCCCTGTCGAGTTTCTCCATCACGCGGTCGAGGACGCCGTGGACCGTGGTCGTCACCACTGCCTCGAGCCTGCTGTTACCTCGGAATGTCTACTCAGTCTTGATCCTGATCTTGTTCTGCATTAGTACCGTCATTTTCAGGATCGATGATCGATCGAGGGCGTGGTTTGATCAGCAAATGTCTAGAAAAGTTCTTGCTAGTGTTTCATGTGGTGTTTTTGGAGGAAACTCCGACGGTGTGCATATAAATAATGGGCAGGTCGAGATGTGGACAAGGGCAAACCATGTCGGAGGACGAGACACGTGACTCCACATGGTTGGTTCGTTTCACATGCGTACATGTACTAGATAATTAAACCATAGTGACCCAAAATTGACCTAAGAAAAAATATAGAGTGAGTAAGCTCCGAACGTCTTCCGATGCTTTGGACTTGGTTGGGAATGTCAACTTAATCAAATAAAAAGTATAATCTATTATTAAAGCAACAAACCCTTTTCGAAATATTTGTAAATTAATGGATGCAGGGAAATAATATCTTAATCTTTCATGTTACTCACATTTTGAGAATTTTCTCCCATCACATACTTGTCTAAAAAAAAACAAAAAAGGAAAAAGAAGAAGAAGAAAAGAAAACCGTATTTTCACCAAAATTGGGGAAAAAATAGAAATTGTATACACCTTATTGCCCACAATCTCAAGACGATGGAACATACAAATTAAACAAGAAACCGTATTTTCACCGATGCGGTCCGCTCTAAACCACCGCTGACCTCCCCTCTGATTAGTATACCAATTTGGAATTTTACTTTCCGTTTATCACGGTTTACAATTTTTGTGATTTTTTTTTTTGTATTAATCCAATTTAACATGGGGTATATTTTTTACAAATGTATCAATTTGTGATTTTTGGCAATCAAATAAATTAGTTTGGGGTAAATTTGTCACAGGTATACCGGTTTGAGGTTTTTCATGGTAAAAAAAATACATGTGTACCAGTTTAGGGTTTTTATAATTAAAAAAATAGTTTGAGGTAAATTTGTTCACACGTATACTAGTTTGGGGTTTTTCAAGATATTAACCCAAAATTTTAAGGCCCAAGAATTGGACAAGCCTTTAGGCTCTATGATGAGGATTTTTGTTTTGCTTTGTTTTATTTTCTTTTTCAAGGACAATTTAGGATGCTTGCATACTTTCTATTATGATTATAATTGACTGCACTTTTCAATATTGAGATGTTACTTTCTTGTTTTAGAATGGTTATGACAAAGCTTAGATTTTTCTTGATAGACTGCTATGGTATTAGTTAGTACATAATTAGGCAAGGTATCGAAAATGCGTGAGCCAAGGCTAACGTAATGAAGTCCCCAAGTTCGAATTCTTTAATTGAATATCCTCTTGTATCTTATTGGGTTTCTAACTAAATCCAAAGAGATTAGTGGCAATTTTTAGTCAAAATTTGCATAGGCTTAAATAATTTAAAATTTGAACCCTCAATGTCGCGTGAAATATAAGCTTGTGAGAGCCTGAGGCAATGGAAGACCGTCGGCCCGGAATTGACAATACCCCTAAATTTAACAAAATTTGCCTCCCACAAGAGGGGTTAGGTCGCCACAGTACACACGATAAGGGTTAGGTCGCAACACTCCCCAATAATGTCACCTGAATTAAGATTTACACGTGGAAACTCCTCTCGACTCTTCCTATAAGTACTGCCATGCAATAATGCTCGCTTTCATCCAATCTTCCACCTTTCTCCCGATAGGCAAAGTTCACGGAGAGAGAGACCATGGAAGGAGCGAAGGAAGGAGATGCAGCTGCAATGCTACGAGGCCAAGCCGAGATATGGCGTTACATGCTCGGATTCGCGGACTCAATGGCCCTCAACTGCGCAGTCGAGCTCCGCATAGCCGACATCATCCATTCCCACGGCGGCCGCCCGGTCACCTTGGCCCAGATAGCCCGGTCGATCGAGGGCTCCCCTTCCCCCGACCTCCCCTACCTCTCCCGCGTCATGCGCCTCCTCGTCCGCCGCAACATCTTCTCCGTCCACCGCCCGTCCGACGGCGGGGACCCACTCTACGGCCTCACCGACTCGTCCCGCTGGCTGGTCCGGGACTCGGAGCTGAACCTCGTCCCGATGGTCATTATGGAGAACCACCCGCTCCAGCTCGCGCCGTGGCACTGCCTCGGCCAGTGCGTGAGGGAAGGCGGGATCGCGTTCCAGAAGGCGCACGGGGTGGAGATGTGGGAGTTCGCCGGGGACAACCCCGAGTTCAACAAGATGTTCAACGACGCCATGGCGTGCACGGCCAAGATCATAATGAAGGCCGTCCTGGAGGCGTACGGGGACGGGTTCAGCCTCGTGGGGTCGGTGGTGGATGTGGGAGGCGGGACCGGGGGCGTGATCGCCGAGATCGTCAGGGCATATCCTCATATTCGGGGGATCAACTTCGACTTGCCGCACGTCGTGGCCACGGCGCCGGCTCACGACGGTGTGGAGCACGTGGGAGGCAGCATGTTCGAGGCCATTCCCAAGGCTGATGCGGTGTTTCTCAAGGTATGGCTGCATGCATTTCGCGTATAGTTACATAAATAAATTACTCAAAAACTTCCTTAACAACGTCAAAAAATTTAAATTTAAATTTAAATTTAAAAAAAAAATTGGAATTGTGGGCGGCTGACCATAGCGACACCGGTGTCTGATGGTTAAGCTGATAGCGGTAGTCCCCCGCCCTACCACGGGTGTGGGTCACTCTTATTGAATGGTTGCCTCATGCCACAATTGTTAGTATAACCCATTATGATTCTCCCTTGTGGGTAAGTCCCTCCCTTATACACATTTGACTCGGCCCATCAATAGTGAAATGGGCATGACTTTTATTTTGTGTGAGCCAATTGGAATGTCAGGATCTGAACTATCGACCTATGCTCTAATATTGCATTTGGATCTCTAATCCATAAGCTTATGCCTACTAAAGGGAGATTGCATGTAAATGAGGCATAATATAATCACGCATTTAAGTCATGCGAAGTTCTTCTAACAATGGGCGTCATGGTATTTAGACATTAACGGTGACCTCTATTCACTAGGGCGTCTATCAACATGGCAACCACCATCATGACGATCACCTATTGAGGATGACCACCACAATAATTGTCTCATTAGTTGTCCAAACTACAGATAATGTATTCAAGGCTATATCCTGAGTTGGTAGAATCAAAACATTTTAAAAACTTACGCTTAAATAATAAAATAAAATAAAAATAGGGATGATCAAACCTTTAGCCTCTACCTAAATTAGTAAATTTTTTTTGTTCGATTGAATATTTCAAACTCTCAAAATTCATATGCAAACAAGGGTAAAAATTAATGGCCAGAATAATAACATCGAAAAATTGTCGAAAAGTTTAAAATTAATATGAAAAAATCAAAAAGTTTAAAGTTAAATTGGCTGTTGTACAAGTTGAGGAGTTTTTGAACCATTATGATTATAAGCATATATAATTCTTGTGGCCATGCACTGAAACACAGTGGGTTCTACACGACTGGGGAGACGAAGACTGCGTGAAGATACTGAAGAATTGCAGGAAAGCCATAGCATCGTCGGATCAGAAACCTGGGAAGCTCATAATCGTCGACCTAGTCCTTCTCGACCGGGAGGGCAGCGGTGGCCTGTTCGAGGACGTCGGAGTGACGTTCGACCTGCTCATGATGGCTCACCATCGGGAGGGAAGGAGAGGACGGAGTCCGAGTGGAAGGTGCTGCTGGAACAGGGCGGCTTCCCTCGCTACAGCATCATCAAGATCCAAGCCCTGCCTTCCATTATCGAGGCATTTCCCCAGTAAAAAGATCGTTTTCCTTCTCTCGGTTTGGTAATTAGATTTCGCTATTACGCGCACGTACCTTCCCTTCGAAACTGTCGTTCTTCGAGTTCTTGCGTTGTTTAATAGTGTGACGGTTAGTTCCGTTGTAAACTTAAGTGTATTTTCACCATTTGCGTATAATTGGGTGTGGATCAAGTGGTGCAGGGGTATGTAAAAGAATTGAGAATCGCCCGAAACTGGACGGGATTGAATCAATTCAGAGCCAACAATTCCTGATTGTAATTTATTGCAATCGGTGAATACAATATATATATTAGAAATTTTATAAGATGCTCTGTTAAATTATTTATTCTCCGTATTCTTATTGTATTTTATCTTTTCATACCTAGTGAAAGAACTTGTGAATTGCGTGGGATTTTTATAATATGGATTGCTTGGGAGATAGATTTGGGAGTTATCATATCGAGATGTCACGCCCCGAACCCGGGTATGCGTACATCCCTCAGCAGTCGATTAAAAATGTGACGTCCCAGTACGCGTCGCCGACCTATTTTTTTTTTTTATCTTTTGATTTAATGCATACGGAAGCAAATTAAATAAACCCCCAGACAACAAACAAACATAAGGATAGTAAAACATGGAAAAAGTGCCAAAAAAGTCCTAAATCTTTTGTTTTTGTACCGATTTAGTCCTAAACCTTTTTAAGTTGTGCCAATTCAATCATTTTTGGCCAATTTTAATATTTTGGCCAGATTTTGTTGACTGGACACCGGTCGGCTGACGTGGCATGATCGGTCCGACGTTGACAACTTTTAATAATTTTTTAAATTTTTAAAATTTTAAATTTTTTCTTTTTATTTTTTCTTTTTTTCTTCTCATCTTCTTTCTCTAGCCAGTCGCCGGACCTTGGCAACGGCGACCTCGCGCGGGGCGGCGAGGCTCGCCCTCGCCGGATCTAGCCTAGGTGGTGAGGCTCGCCTTCACCGGATCTGACGAGGGTCGAGCTTTGCCCATGACCGGTGAGGGCAAGAGCCGGATGCCCGAGAGAGAGAGAGAGAGAGAGAGAGAGAGAGAGAGAGAGAGATGGTCCTCTTTGGCCAAGTGAAAGGGCAAGACCAGCCCGGCCCGCAAGACCACCGCCGCAAAGCTGAGGAAACCCTGGCCACGCAAGACCACCGCCCTGGCCACGCAAGACCACCGCCGCAATGCTACCAGCCGATGCCGTCCACCGCTACCACCCGCCGCCCCAATACCGCCCTCGTCACCTAGGCCTCAAGGGCGATTAAGTTTGATGGAAAGGTACCTTTGGACAACAAGGCTAATTTACTTCATGTAGAATTTTCTAGGCATGACGTGCAGCAACATGCACGCAGGCGAGAATACATGTCCAAATTTCGAGGGAGTTTGTAGTTAGAGAGTTATCCTCATGAGCTCCCTAGGAGTTTCCCTCGATGTAATTAGCTTCGCCAATAGAAATTATCGGCGAATCGAGGCGATGAAATCGGAACGTTCATATCTCATGCCATCACATCTTTATTTCTAAAGAGACAATTAAAGTACAAGCACAAGACAACATGAGACCGACAGCAGGTAGTTGTTGATCACCTAATGACACTGCTGCTTGACATTTTGCCGAGCAGCAAAATAGGAAGCCCTTAATCGAAGGTTTTTATTCAAGCCAAAGCCAACGCATCGGAGCTTTCGGATCGAATCAACAGTCAGGTTGATTTCCTCCTCCATCCCCTGCTTCCGGGCACGAGCAGCAAAATAAGAAGCCCTTAATCGAAGTTTTTTATTCAAGCCAAAGCTAATGCTACGGAGGTTTCGGATTGAATCAACAGTCAGGTTGGTTGCCTCCTCCCCCATCCCCTGCTTCCGGGCAAATGCCCGGATAATTAGCTTTATTATGGATTTACTTATCTTGTTTCACACATTGCAAAGGTCTTCGACGTGGCCACAGAGGCATCTCGATATCCAACGAGCAGTTGATGATCTCAGCCCTTTGTGGAGCCAGCATGGACCGGCTCATTTATTTTTTGGCATGCCTTCCATAGAAGGCCTTAATCCTCTCCAGGCCATCTTCGAGAGAAGATATATCGATGGCGAAAGTGATGCGAAGCCAGTTCTTCATTCCAACAGCTATCCCTGCAAAAACGAATGTCATTGATTATTATCTGGTGGATACGGACATTGCACAAGTAAGAAGCAAGTGGCGAAAATGGGATGGGTTTGCTCCGGAATTATCTGAGCATTAGCTCGCAAGAATTCCACGAGTAAATTCAAATGAAATCACTAGGATCCCTTCTATTTCTCCAAAATTTTAGGGTCCTTTGAAAACTGCGAAGTAAGTTGGTCATCAGGACTCTCACTCTGAAGTCCCTTGTAGCATTCTTAACCAATGTGCATTTCAAGAAACAAATGTTGGGACGCGTTTGAAAAATTCAAAAAGCTGAAATAAGTTAGAAAAATGAAACAGATGCATAAAAATTAACATCAATATATTTTCCTTTCACCAGCAATTGGAGAGGCTGAGTTTACCAGGCAGAACAATAACAGATTCTTCTTTAGCCAGTTTTAAGCAGAACTCCTGATCATCCTTTATGCCCTCCAACAATGATAAATTCAACTTGACCTGTCACAATGGCATCTTTCACTTATCCAGAAAAAATATAAATTGCATAACAGTGTACGCTATTCCGACGAAAAAAAAAATTGATGCATACATAATGTACGTATGTGTATAGTATGCCCATACCATTACAAACATGCCTCCTTCTGGCTTTTTTGGGCACGTGACACAAGGTATATCTTGAATCTTCTCATAACATATATCTGCAGCCTCTCTTAGTATGCGAATGATTTTTGAAAAAAAATCATCATTTGTTTTCTCAAGAATGTGAGGGACCGCCCCCTGTTGGAATCACAACGAAGAGCAGAAAATAATTAGCTGTTATTTGATAAGGACGCTAGTTGTCCACAAATAAAAGTTAGCAAGCACTCTTGCAAGGATTAAATGAAGAACAATACTTAATCAAGTGAAAGTGAGTTCAAATAAATCAAGCCCAATGACTGAGACATAATATCGATCACTTCTAAAAGCAATATGCACAGCTTGTGCAAAATCACTGAGAAAAATAACATACACCAGGTGACTGTAGAGAGGAAACAAGTAAATCATTGGGGTTCTGCTTGGGGTGCGACTCCACATTGCTATGCAGTATCCATTGTTTTAATTATCCATCTTCAAGTGAAAAAGCTCTCATTAACCTGTCATTTCCTGAATGAATAACCAAGAATATCCACAACTCGCTCTGGTAGTGATACAAAAATAGTGCAGACAAGCCTACCAAATAAATCATTTTGAAAAACACCACGTCTTCAAATCTGAAAGTAACTGGTTAATTATCTGGAGTAGTTACGTACCTGGATAAATGTAGGAGGATCAGAGGATATATCCAGAAATCCTTTAAGGGACTTAAGAACCTGTAAAGAGAAAAGGAACAATCTAAGTATCTTGTGACCAACCCTAGTAGTCACATAATTTGGCCCAAATAGATATACAATCAAGCAAGCGATCGCGTTCACATGTGCACAGAGAGAGAGAGAGAGAGAGAGAGAGAGAGAGAGAGAGAGACCCCAGTGTCTTTCAGAAAACCATTGGGATCATTTGTCACAAGCCAACCAAGTCGCCAACCTGGAACAATCCACCTCTTTGATATTGATCCCAACGTCAAGACAGGTGCAATGGATCCAAAAACACCCATGGGAACAAATGGGGTATCCCCAAAAGCTAGATGACCATAGACTTCATCCGCAATTACCATAATCCCAAGCTTCCTTGCTGTTTCAGCAACCTTTTTTCAAAAATGAAAGAAAGAAAATGATGAACAACAGCTGAAGCAACACAAATGTGGATACCAAAGATTATAAAAGTGACTGGCGACAAATCTAAATCTATCGAGCTTCCACTGCCTTGAGATAAACGAGCATCTCAAGAGGCAAGGTAGCTCTCTAGATTAAGCTCCAGCGGAATCTATTAGCTCCATTCCAGCTTATAATCATAGATTTTTCCATGTTCACAATTCATCTACTTGCTAAAGATACGAAGAAATCTCAAACAAAATGCAAAAGCAACCTTCTTTAGATGCTGGTAGCTATAGACACTTCCACAAGGATTGCCAGGATTGATGATAACCATGGCGACAGTACTCTCGTCTGCAAGATCCTCAACACCCTTGAGATCAACCTCCCAACCCTTATCTGGAAGAAGATCGAAATACCGCGTCTCAAGATGGCTGTGTTTAGCAAATGCATCATAGGCTGGGAATCCAGGTCTTGGAAGCAATATATTGGCCCCAGGGCAAGCGAGAACTGTTAATATGGCTTCAATTGCTTGTTTGCACCCGAGTGTCAGATTAACATCATCTGGTGATAATTTGTATGGGAGATCACAAGAGAGATAATCAGCAATAGCCCTGTAGAATTTGGTGCCACCGATTAGTCTAGCTCACTCGAACATGTCGTCTGGAAATAAATTGCTATTCAACCTACAGAAAGCACCTAGATCAACACATTCACAGCGGCCTTTCCATAAAAGTCAATCATTATCCAAACAATAAACAATGACTACTTCCTATAGTCACTAATAAAGCTTGGTTTCATCATTTACTCTCTGTTTGCTGGCAATATGATGATTCCAGTTGATTGATGAGACAGTTGATATTGACCGGCAATAAAAGCTACTATGCTGTTAAGATACAACCATGAACAAACCAAAATGGTTCGTACCATCGAAGCAAAACAACTGCCAGAACTAGGTATTTTGCATTCGACCCCTTGCAGTTGTTGCGAAGGAAACAGAACAAGCAATAAAGTCCAAAAACCTCAATTGAGTCACCTTCCAAACTAGACCCTCATCAACCCCTAAATCACTGACTATTTAACTATATGATTTCTTAAATCTTGTATGACCACATGAACGTAAATCCTGACAATTTGTAAGTACGTGACTCCGTCAGTACCTTAAACGCATCAACAATTGACTCATAGATACTAGGAAGATCGAGGATGCGAAATAACATGCTTAGGGAATATGGCTGCGGAGCTAAACAAACGGTCCAGACCATAAGAAGCACGAGTCGATCCATGCTATCACCGGCGTATACAGAGCATATCATCTGCTCGTCTCAAGAGTTCACAAGATAACTGATCTCAAGCTTAAGCTCCAAAAATAAATGACTTGAAAAATATATTTTTAAAATAAGTATTTATATCATTTAAAATAGTGAGTTAATATAAAATATTTTGATTCATAGCAGCTATATAACATATTCCTGAAAAATGAAAATATATTTCAGTCATTCATTTTTAGAATGCTATCTTTTTTAAGAATACGACTTCCAAATAATTCATTTTTCACGGGAGGGAAGAAGCTGTCAGGCCCTCCTCATTTTTCCCTATTCCCCTTTCGATTCAAGCCAAAAAGGGTCGCGAGCATAAACGAGAAATCTAATCCTGATAATCCCAAGCGACACCGCTTTCTTACCTCCTGGCGGGAAGAATACCGGCGGTCGGGCCGTAGCAGTTGAACTTGCCGGAGCGGAGAGCGTCGACGACGGCGTCCTCGGCGACGGGGGTCGTGCGGAAGCAAGGGAAGGAGGAAGGGTCGCCGTGGCCGAGCGGGACCACGGTGCGGCCGTCGTCGGCGTTGAGATTTGCCTTCAGCTCGTAGAGGACGCCGCGGACGGTGATGACCGTTGCGGCTGAGAGCCCCCCGTTGCCCCGGAACTTCCAGGCGGGCGCCCCGTTCTCCATGCTCGCCTCTTTCCCCTTGCCCCCCGCGGCCCCCGTCGAGTTCGGGAGGTCGATGATGGCGGCGGCGGTGGAGGAGACGAAGAAGGACAAGAGCGTCCTTTCGTTTTTCCCGTGGGCCTGTGGTAGTGCAATGCTCTTGCGCTTGCATTATATAAAATGATCCCGCGAGCTTCGGACGCCAGCGGAGTTGTCGTCGTTCTGTGAGGGCTGCTCGGCGGCCATCTAAGGGGAAAGAGACCACTCGACTATGATCCGGCAATATCAAACACTTGTCAAAATGGTCATAGATATATTTTTTAACTTATTTATGACTCATTTATCAAATATAATTAATTTGTAATATAATTCAAAATAACAAAAAAATTAAATAAGTTTAGAATCTATTTAGATTCAAACACTCTTATCTTTGCTCGATTTCGATTTCACGTTCGTTCACTTCATATTTTCACCTCAATTTAAATATGAATTATCTTAAATTGATTAAAAAGAACTAAGCCGACTCAATTACGGGTCATCAGATTTATAATCAAATTGAGTTAGACTATTTTCGATTTGATACATACATTTAATGAATCTATCAATCACTATTACAAAATGCATTAAGAATATAACCTTACTTGATGTCATGTATCTATGAAGGCCAATTTTGATTGAAATGATGCGTGTGCATCTATTACTTTAAATGCAAATCGACTTTAAGCAACTACTTAATCGAATCAGTTGCAGTCATGTATAGTGTAATCTCATGTCTCGCGAAGTTGATCGACGCCCTCAATCGCTCTCATATTTCATCTATTACCGTTCGACCTAAAAAAAAAAAAAAAGAAACGAGAGGAACAGAAGAATCCAAGCATTCCTTCGTTCGCTTGAATTCTTTTTTGTTTTTTTTTTTTTTTTATTTCTAAAAATGTACCAATAATGCATGTGGCCATTCTACAATAATTGACACAGGCGGAGACAAAAGGAAAGAGGGAAGGACAGCACTATCTGCTCATCAAAGCTACGACATCGGTGTACGAAGAAATATGGCGCATTTTCATTGCATTTAAATACGATTACTTGTTTAAATTGGCAATTATGATCCGTTGTAATATATCAATTTCATGTATCATTACTTAACAGAGAAAGGTTACAAAAAAACTTTAAATTATGTCCACCTAATACATTCATTCTGAACTTTTTTGTAACACAAAAATTCCTAAACTATGCTCATTATTACACATTTACCTTAAACTTATACCTAGGTGACAAATTTGCACTCTGTCAAAATTCTATCCAATGATTTTTTTTAATCAAAATAATGTTGTTTTTGTTTCCATGTTAACATTATTAGCTTTAGCAGTTTTTTAACGGTGCTCATGGTTGAATAAATATGTTATACAAGTATAAGTTTGAAATTTTTTTGTATCATAAAATAAAGTTTATGATAAATATGTTACAATTGGTATAATTTAAAGTTTTCATCATTCTCCTATAATTTACAATTCACTTTTCACCATGCACACTGATCATTAGCAACGCGTGCATAAAACACCAACAATTTACCTAGCCTCTCTCTATCCCCTAGGACCCCATGATTCCTCCTAGGAGATGCAACCCCACCAGATCTAACTCAAAAATTGGACCGAATCAACCTGAAAGTCGATCTAACTCCGAGTTCTCATAAGAATCAATCAAATTCCCTATTCTGATTGAAGAGCCACTTGGGAACCAGAGCAGATTTAGAAGTGACTTCACAAAGTCTAAAGACCTTAGTTTTTCTCTTGGCACCTTCCTCTCTATTTTATTTTTGTTTATCCACTCAAATCTCATTTAAAACACTTAATGATTCCCTCTCTCGCTCATGGCTTGCTGTTCCTAACTCGTCGTCATTCATTAGCTCTTGTTTATCTTTTACTTTGAACCTGTTCTTTTACTTATAATATTTGTGTTAAAAATGAAATTAAAAAAAAAAAAAAAGAGCAAAAGAAAAACAGGTTCTCAAGTATACCCTAAAATTGGATCAGAAAGATGAGGTAAGTTGTAGGGTTGATTCCGAAACAAACATCGTAAGTTGTTGATTCCAAAAACTGTGAACCGGTTCTAACAAAATAATTCTAGGTTTCAAATTTGACTAGAATATTATTTAATTGATCACCCCTAATTTCTCTATGTTTATAAATCAACTCAAGTCATTCAAACTTTAATCTCTTCTTAATCTTTATTATTATTATTATTATTATTATTATTATTATTATTATTATTATTATTATTATTATTATTATTATTATTATTATTATTATTATTATTATTATTATTATTATTATTATTATTATTGTACATTCCATCCTTTTCGAATCTTGAAATTGATTGCCATATCTTGACTTAGATCCACATGAAGGATGAGCATCAATGTCCGTCATGGGCATGCTAAGTATTGTCCTAACAACAAACAGGATTTTTCGGATCATCCCATGATTTTTATTGATTATGTTTGCGATTGCTTCCTAATGAAACGCGGAGTCAAGGAAACGAGAATAAAATAAGATGGCGTGTTCCAATCTGCCTGCTAAGGAGCGTGAAGAGAGTTGTCTTCCTAGTACGAGTGCATTTTCAATACACCGGAATACCTTTCCGTGCCTTTTATTTTTGCTTTATTTTATTTTCATATTTGAATTCCGCTTAAGTGGGTAATAATATTATTGCTAATATTATCCAACATTACAAAATGACGATATGTGGTCTTGAAATCTAATGCTAATATAAAGTCGGGATCAAGACATCGGGAGATTGGATCCGACATAGATATTGGGAGCGTTCAACAAATCAGCCATCTTGTCACGGCGTATCGGAAGATTTTGAAATGCGAATGCACTACTTTCACAATTGTTGAATCCTCCTGGAGAAGACATATAATACACGTTTCTCTACAAAAAAAATTAGAGACAAAGGGATTTTGGAATCCCTCAAATCATGAGCCAATGCAAGTATAGCGACGCCAAATATAGATAGATATATATTTTTAAAAATTTGGAAATCGATTGGTTGAACATTCAACGTTAAACAACTTAAACATGCTTGATAAGCATTTTGAGATCCCATAAAATGAAAAAGATTCGATAGGTGATCATGTCTCCATATAATCTCAATAAATTTCATGAGAGATGTAAATTGAGACTCAAAACGACTATTTTTGACATGGATGTTTTGTTGTGTAATCACATAAGCGAATTTCAAGATGAGTTCACGTGACCTGAGTTGTGAGAAGATGATTCAACAAATTGGATGAGAATAATTAATTTGCTAACCATTAAAAACAAAAAAACAAAAAGAGGAAAGAGACTTTACATATTTTCCCCCAAATCACGACAATTTAGAGCAAGGATAGACAAGTAAGACATTACTTAACCATTGGAAAACGACGAGCGTAGATTCCCATCCTCATAGGGCTCGCATGACAAAATTTATGGAATAGAAATCAATTTCTATTTCATGGATGAGTTTCTAAGTAAAGAAATGCGTTTGATAACAATTCAAAACTATTTCTGAAATAAAAATTAGTTTGATAAAAAAATAAATTTTCTATTTTTAGGAGCGGCATCGATCGGCGTTTGGTGTCCGATGACAGACGGCAGGCGGCCAAAGTCCAAAGTCTGACAATTGGCGTCCAACGCCAGGTCTGGTGATCGATGGTGGGTGGCCAAAGTCCAGAGTCCGACACCAAAGTCCAGCGACCGACAACCGACGGCCAACATCCAAAGTTCAACATTTAACGTTCGACATCTGGAGTCCAATGACAGAAGGCCGGCGGTGGATGGCTAGTGGTTGGAGTTCAACAATGGGTGGTGGGTGGTCAACATCCGACGGCCGATGGCAAGCAGCGAACGGTCACCAGCAAACATCCGGTGGTTGGTGATGAGCCTCTGGCATCCAATGATTGGTGATGAGCAACCAACGACTAGTGGGCATCCAACATTTGACAACCGGCGGTTGGCGACGGGCGGCCAGGGTTAGTGGCGAGTGGCGCGCGTTCGGCATCCCACGGGCGACAAATGGGTGATGGGCGGTAACAAGAGTAAACAATGAAAAAAAATTTGATTTCTCATTTCTATTCCAAAAATAAAAAATCTAGAAATTTTAACTTCTTATTTCTGCTTCAAATCTATTTCTGAAATAGAAATCTGTTCTAGAAATAGAAAAATAAAATTGCGTTACCAAACGGATTTTTATTTCAAACTTGTTCCAAGGAACAGAAATACAGAAAAATAGAGAAACATAAATTTTGTCATGCGCGGTTTAAATGGAACTGCAAATTATTATCTTTTGACGTGTGCCTATCATGGTATCTAATAAGTTTTTTTTTATTTGATTGTCTAAGTTCTTCATTTAGTGGTTCTTTTTTCATTGGCAAAATGGTGGAGAGGGGCGAACAGCGATGATGATCCTTGGCATTACCGTGAGAGACCCACATTTATCATCAAATGTTCAGTTTGAGTTACGGTTTTTTTGCACCATCTGTGACCAGAAAATTTGAGGACGGGGAGCCCGTCACTGTATTCTCACCAAAATTTTAGCAGTCAAGAAGTCTTCTTGTGGGGAAGTATGTACAATGCAAGTCGATCAAAAATTTACTCACGACGAGAATTAAACTTGTAATTTATTGAAAAATATGTAACACTTCTATCGGGCTCATGACCCAAGAGGTCATTCATTTCTTGGCCCAAATGCGAAAATCAAGTCATTATAAGCGTTCGCCAAATTAAATTACCCATGTATTCGGAATTTACATTAATCGAATGAAAATCACTCGCTAGCTAAATTGAAATAATTAGAATTTATTTATGTGTCACCGTATTAGGATTGTTTGCGAATTTCATTTTTAATACAGTTGGTGTTCGAAAAAAGTCCACTTCAACATGATTGCACATCAATTTCTTCAAAACTCGGATTTTTACATCAGACGCTCAATTTAATTCAATCCTATATTTTAGATGGAAGTAACCACGACTGTGCTCTAAAAATTTTCCCCATGCATGTTCTCGGCTCTCTTAAGACGCATTTAGTGACGTTTCTATTCCGGGGAATAATTTTTTAACAGAAATACTTTTTTTTTTTTGTTTATGTTTTAGAGAACAATTTCTAAGTATAAAAATATGATTGGTAACTCGCAAAAAAATTCTACTCCAAGAATAGAAACATGTTTGATAAATTTGTATAATATTTTTTTTTTTTTTTTTTAATTTATTATATTTTTATTATATTTTTCCTTTTTTTTTTTTTTTTTTTTTTTCTTCATTCTTCCTTTTGGGAGGTCGCCGGCCTCGGCCATGGCCGGCGGCGGCCGACGAGGACCGGCCGACCTCACCGGCCCCAAAGCAACCTTGCCGGCCCCGACGAGGCCGAGCCTAGTTGGGTGAGGCTCGGCCTTGCCGGGCTACTACCAAGTCGGCATTGCCCGGCGGTGGCCCGACAAGACCGAGCCTTGCCGGTGGCTGGGCGAGCTCGGCCTCACCGAGATCTTGGCTTGCTTGAGCTCGCCCAAGCGGCGTGAGGTCGGCCTCGCCGAGGATGGCGATGCTCAGCGAGGTCACCGACCCTCGATGGCCGGTCGCCGACCATGGCCGAGGTCGCCGACCGGCCAAAAGAAGAAAGAAAAAAAAAGAGAAGAAAAAAAGTGTTTATCGTAATTGTTCGTGAGAACAAGAAACAACTTTTTTCTATTTTTATTTCTATTTCTAGGAACAAAAAAAATATATTTTTGTTCCCAAGAATAAAAGTGTAAATAAACGCATTTTTTTTTTTTTTTTTTTTGTTCCCTAGAACAAAAGAATAAAAATTTGTGTTTCGAGGAAAAAAACACATTTTGCAAACACACCCTTAGTCATATTTACCTCACTCGTTATGATTACTCCTTTTCCATCATTGAAATTCTATCATATACTTCACCCATTTATTAGTATTTTCTTTCCCATTGAAAACATTGCTCCGAAACTCAATGAGCCCATAGTTGTTTTAACCGACGTACGAAGCATTATCAGACAAAAAACAAAGAAAAGCAAAACCACCTAAGCAAACAACTTAAAATAAGAGATCCTCGAGGCATTCACTCGAGCTGCCCCTAATCTTCCCGGAGGCTCCATTGTTAAGACACTTTATCCATTGAGGGACCGGAATAAGAACGTGAAGAAGCGGACAGCAATGTATATCCATATATGAATTATTTAGCTAAGAGTTGGTAACCAACCATGCCGACTTTCCCCAAATACCACACACCACATTACCTGTTTTAGCATATGCTTTGTAGGTAGTTTACTTTAGGACAATATATTAAAAAGTCTATATTGAACAGCTCAATTCATTGCACTTGTTCTCTTTTCGGATAAAGGAATGACTCAAAAGATGCTCAAAAGAGATGCATTTACATTGAAAAGAAACAAATTACAATTTATAACCAAATCGCTGTGACCCTATTTTCCCTGAGGCTCCATTGTTAGACACTTTATCCATTGAGGGACCAGAATAAGAACGCTAAGAAGCGGACAGCAATGTATATCCATATATGAATTATTTAGCTAAGAGTTGGTAACCAACCATGCTGACTTTTCCCAATACCACACACCACATGACCTGTTTTAGCATATGCTTCATAGGTAGTTTACTTCAGGATAATATTGAACAGCTCAATTCATTGCACTTGTTCGCTTTTCGGATAAATGAATGACTCAAAAGATGCTCAAAAGATGTATTTGCATTGAAAAGAAACAAACTACAATTTATAACCGAATCGCTATGACCCTAAAAGAAAAAAAAAAGATGGAGTGCTATAGTGACATGTTAAAAAAAGCTGAACATCTAGAATAGCGAATTCATGATCTTCCAAGTGGTGGCAGTCGAGTTTTCTGTTCTCTCTCCGATATTCCCGACTTGAACATGTTAGAGAATACCGTAATCACCCACTAATTACGGTCATGCGGCTAGAAATGCCTTAACTTCAGTTATTGAACTCAGGATCATAAGCTCATTTTGTCTAATTAGTTGAATAGCCTGAGCTCTACTAGTCTGAAGACATTAAAAAAAAAACATACGTAAGAGCTCAAAGAAAAGAATTTGAAAAAAATAAAATCGTAATTCTTACGTTACGTCTGGATTATGTTGGATATCATGCCATGCTCTCTGATATATTTTCAAGATATCAAAGGTCTCCGCAAATTAGCAACTCGATTCATTGAAAAATAAATTTTGAGTTGGAGGTGAAGAAGAGACTTTTGAACGAGGAAACGCTGCGCAGATGAAAAAAGACAATAGTAACAATTTGCTTAAAACAGAGAACCAAAGATCAGTGCTCCGCAGATGAACCAAAAAAAACAGCGGTCCGCAGATGAACCAAAGATCAGTCCGGCTGAAAAACAAAATGGTCGGCGTCGAAGTGAATCGATGCTCCTGATTTTTAGGGTGTGATAAACAGAGAGGAGGGAGCATGGGATGGGATTTAAAGAAATGAAGGGCACGGGGTAGGTTTTTGTAGAGATGACGTAAACAATCTGAGACTAACGTCTGAGCTTTTTGCCTGCGCCCTTTAACCCTTCCCTGCTTTTCTCAATTTCTATATTGCTCTGTCTATGGATGACCCAGAATGAGACTTGCAATGGGAAGGCCTTTCTCTTTGCCGACGGGGCAGATAACGGTTTACGAGAAAGGGTGGAAATAGGCAGTGTCGGCAATGAAACCAAGCGAATGACAGGCAATGTAAAATATTGGCATTCGAGGAAAAGATGGGAGGAAGTGAAGAGGAAGGAGGGGGTTTGGTCCATGGTGAAACAGGACCTTGAGAGAGAGAGAGAGAGAGAGAGATGGGCTCGATTTTTGGGCTTGATGAATGATGAAAATACTGGGTGAAGGGGAAGGGGTTGGGCTGTTTGGGCTTCATGCATGATGAAGATACCGGGTGAAGGGGAAGGGTTTTGGGCTGTTTTGTTTCTCTCTTTTGGCAGGTGTAGACTGTAGAGATATGTATAGACTGAGCGAGTCGCGTGCAAAGCGTGGGAGATCCGGGGCCACTCTCCGACAGCCAGCTGGCAAAGGGTCATTTTCATTTTTCTTTCAACCAAGGCAAAGAGGGCGACGAGAATTGAATGTCTAAAAATGATTGGAATGAAAGTTCTTTTTTTTTTTTTTTTTCCGTAGGGTATATAATGAAAGCATTAGGAAGAAGCAAGCAGGAATCAGACATTAGACATGAGATTGAAATTTGTCGCTTAAAAGAGAAAATATGCCACCGCACCAGACGGTAAATTGCTCACTTAGCCACAAGAAGGGAAGAAAATGGAAGGAGCATTGATGTGCTGATGTCACGGGCCGATCGATTGGGATCGTGACCGCGCGGCGACTCGGGCACTTGGGATCGGATGGGATCGCCGAAACACCTAAGCCAAGCCTTACACAGTCGAACGCTCACTCGCTCGCCTTACCTGGATCGTAGAGAGATAAACAAATCTAGAGAGAAGAGCTCTGGAAAGAAGACTTGCTTTATATTGCGGAAGTAGTGGATTGATTACAACTCATGGAGGACACCCCTTTTATAGTTGAGGGCCTCGGATTACATCCATTGATTTAATATTCTACCGGCGGACGAGATCGCACCGCCTCAACTACCGACATAATGTCGTCTACCATCTACCGACATAAATAAAAGGAACGGAATACCGTAATCTTAGCCTAATGACGGTTTCGCCCGTTCTTGCAATTCGGGAGAAGACTTGGTGGGAATCCGAGTGAGAGCAGGAGGTTCAAGGGCGAGTCGGGGTCGACTCTGGGGAACCTCTCGGGTCGTCCATCTTTCGGCCCGTGACATTCTCCCCCACTCATTCGAGCGACGTCCTCGTCGCTCTCAGCTTGGCGGGCAGCATTGCGGGCTTTGGCACGATTCTTCTTGTTCTTGTTCCGCTTTGCTCGGACGGTCATGTACGAAGGACCGCATCCTTCAATGATGAAGTCGGATTTGGGGCACGGCTCGGTCTTTGGCTTGGACGGAGCACACGGTGCACACTCAACTTCGGGAAGAGTGCTTGGATGGGCATGGCGTGTGTTGGAGTCGACTCCAACTTGGCCTTCGGCTTCACCTCGGACAGCTTGTTGATGCGCATGACGGCCTTCAAGCTCTTGTCGAGGCGCCGGATCGACGCGATGGTCTTGGTGTCGACCACCCCTTTGATCATGGGGATCATCGACGGGCACTTTTGGTCGAGGATCATCAAGCACTTGGTCCTCATGTCGATCATGGCACTCACACCTGTGGAAAAACTGCATCCCAAGTATGAGATCATAGTCGTCAAGAGGGATTACCTCGAACGCCATTCGACCTTTCCATCCGCCAATCTTCACGTCCACGTCGGGTGTTGTTCCCACGCCATGGAAGTCGCTCGAATTGATCGGCTTGTACGACTTCTCGGATGGCTCCACGTGCAGACCCAAGGTCTTGGCAACCTCGGTCGACATGAACATGTTGGATGCGCCGGTGTCGACCAAAGCATAAAGCGTTCGGCCGCCCACTTCGACCTCCACAAAGAACATGTCGGTGTTTGGAGCGGTGTCTCCTTTGGTTGGCGATCGGGCTTGGACCGAGTTGATCATCTTCACGCCCCGATCCGGATCGCCGCTTGTCTTCTTTGGGCGCCTCCTTTTCCTCATCGATGGCAAGGAGGGCATTGATTCGGCCCTTCTTTGGGCACTTTTGGGTCCAGTGCATCTCTTTGCAAATAAAACAAGGAGAGGGTGGAGGTTGATCGAACTTACTCGCGTAGTCGATCGGTGGTCGACCTCTTTGGAAGGACGGCTTGGAAGACCCTTCTCCCCATGTTTTGGGTCGGCCGCCTTGATCGGGCATGCCTCGGGGAGTGTTTCTTCCTTCCTCGTCGGGTCGATCCGACCTCCAATCTCTTGCTCGGTAATTCCTTGGCTCAACCCTGGTGAGGTCGACGAGTGACTCGGCCATGCTTAGCGCACGCGCGGACTCCGACATCCCGCCGCTTCAACTCGAGCCGTGCCCATGGCTTCATCCATCCATGAACGCTCCGAATGCCTCCTCTTCGCTCGGGTTGCGAATCACGGAGTTTGAGCTCCGTGAACTCCCTCACGTACTCTCGGATCGCGCCTCTTTGCTCGAGGCGATGGAGCTTGCTACGGGCCTCTTGCTGAGCGAACTCGGGGAAAAAGTAGTCCCGGAACTCGTGCACGAAGTCGTCCCATGTGTCCACGGGATCAGCACCGCGTTGAGTCTCGTGGCACCTATTACGCCACCACAGCATTGCCGTGTCGACCAAGAACATGGAAGCGGTTCGTACCTTGGTCGACTCGTCTCGGATGTTGACGCCGAAGTATTGCTCCATGCTCCACACGAAATTGTCCACGTCTTGCGCGGACCGGTTGCCTTTAAACTCTTTTGGTTTTGGCACCTCGATCTTGGGCACCGCCTGGGTAGACCCTGCACCGTTCGTGATGCTCAGCTTGCACAGGGCGAGCTCGGTCTTGAGCTCTTGGATCTCAGCCTTCATGGCTTCGACCTCGTCCCTACACGGGCTTACCTCCTCGATTGTTTGGACGCGCTCGTTCAAACCATCGATCGATGCTTCGAGAGCTTCGTCCTTGTCGAACAATGGAGCCGTGGCTTGGTTGATGCCGGTCGTGAAGTCTTCACGGAGCGAGCCCTCAACCTCCATGATCCGGTCTCGCACATCGTCAAGACCTTCCATGAGCTCGAGCACAGCACTCCGAACCTTCCCGATCTTCTCATCGAACGTGGCCGCAGCATCCACCGAGTGATCTCTTTTCTTTGTCTTGCTGCGCGTGTCTATGCCTGGCGCAGACTCTCCAACTATAGCCGCATCATGGCTCGACATTCTTTCAAACAGTTGGCGCTCTTCGATCTCTTGGAAATGATCTCTCTTTAGCTCTGATACCACTTGTCACGGGCCGATCGATTGGGATCGTGACCGCGCGGCGACTCGGGCACTTGGGATCGGATGGGATCGCCGAAACACCTAAGCCAAGCCTTACACAGTCGAACGCTCACTCGCTCGCCTTACCCGGATCGTAGAGAGATAAACAAATCTAGAGAGAAGAGCTCTGGAAAGAAGACTTGCTTTATATTGCGGAAGTAGTGGATTGATTACAACTCATGGAGGACACCCCTTTTATAGTTGAGGGCCTCGGATTACATCCATTGATTTAATATTCTACCGGCGGACGAGATCGCACCGCCTCAACTACCGACATAATGTCGTCTACCATCTACCGACATAAATAAAAGGAACGGAATACCGTAATCTTAGCCTAATGACAGTTTCGCCCGTTCTTGCAATTCGGGGAGAAGACTTGGTGGGAATCCGAGTGAGAGCAGGAGGTTCAAGGGCGAGTCGGGGTCGACTCTGGGGAACCTCTCGGGTCGTCCATCTTTCGGCCCGTGACACTGACCTCGAAGCGAGAAATCCTTGAGGTTTATACTACAAAGATTATAGAGATTCTTTGAGACATTGGCTTGCTGCAATTTCATTTCAAGAGACGTAGCACAATTTAATGCTTGCAAGTTGCTTAGGAAGCTCTGCTTCTGTAAGTGGGAAACATAGCTCTCCATTGCTTCACAGATTTGATCATTTATCAGTCCTCACATTCTTTTGAAACTGCTGTTATGTTTTGGAATTTCAGTGGACAAACCGTATCAGATAAAGAACACATGAGAATGTCAGAAATAGGGATTAAAAGAGTACCAGGAATTCCTGAAAGCTCTGTTGACAGGCAATATCGAGCAGAATGTGGGTCCAAAAAAGCAATCAACCGTGCACATTTGCATATGCATGTACCTACGTTTTCTAATATATGCTAACCTTTGTTCGTGTTGCGATTGGCGAGGCCACTATGGACAGTTAGTGGAGGAGGGATCCAGTTTGCTCGCCAACCATTGCAGGACAATATCTTTCTGCCTTCCACAGAAAGTTAGTTCTACTCCAGTCAAGAAAGTCAAGAGGGATAGGCCTTAATTGACCAAAATCTGTGAGGACACAAGAAAATGCCGGATAATTCGGGCTCTCGTAGACAGAAAGAACGGGGTTTTTAATCAATGCCAAAAGTAACGGCACATGTTCACACCAGTTTGCAATCATGGATGCAGTTACCCTGCATCACCGTGCGGAATCCTCTCTGTGGCCACGAAAAACCCACTGATGGACGTGATTCGAGAAGAAGTGACGCGAGTAGGAGCTTCGGTGTTCAGGTCAAAGACAACTAAAAGAAAAGGGCGACAAGCATGATTATTGGGAAGTTTTCTGCAATCGTCATACTCAGGAAACTCAAGAGTAGTTTGCCCCAAGCACGTCCAAAATACTTTTGGCCAAGTGTAAGTGACATTGCTTAGGCAAACCTTTGTTCGTATGGTATTTGAGCAAGTTAGTCGTGCCTGATAATTTTGGCATAGTGGCACATGTGAATCACATCGATGGTTAAGGAGCTAAACTAGGGAGAAAAGGTTGAAGTTCTGCACTGGGCGAGGTATCTGGAGTCCCAGCAGTTCTCCTCGTTGAAACTAAAGTATTGTGTTTTATCACCAAGAATTGAGCTGCAATGGGAGGCATCTAAACCTGCAGAGACGAAGGAACTAAACGATTGATAGTCTATCATACACGCGAAGGACGACATGGATATTGCAGATAAGCATGCAGTCGCCTGCTCATGTAGATTTGTTGTACGATAAAATTAAATTCACTAACGTTCTCACTTTTAAACAGTAAATGGGTTCTAAAGCCATGGCAACGTAACTTGGAAATCACAAAATTTTGGTCCAAGCTAACCCCGGAAGCCATCTTAGAAAGTTGCTAAAGCAACACTTTGAGTTTCCTTCATAGACACCATAAGTTTCTGCATCACAAATTTCGCACAAACTGGAGAATGATTCTGTTGGCAGGAATATTACAGACCCTTCTGCTGAGTTTAGCTTAGTTTATGTACCAACTCGAGACCCATACACGCATTCTAATCTTCCCGCAAGCAGGTATGGCCAAGAAAACAAGGGCTTTGAAAACCTTCACCGTCTTAACTATGCAGAAACCCAGACTGATAAGCTGCCGTCGCTCCAAGAAAACAATCAGGTCAATCAGGAAAAAATTTCCCTGGCAAAACCATCAATTTAGCTTTTCATTCGCATTCATAACAATGTTTTTTGCGGCACAACTTCGCTAAGAAACTTGCGAGTACAAAAGATGGCACCAATCTATTCCGCATCATGGACTGGAAACGAGTGATCGGTTCTCTTTTCAGGTCCTCTTTGGAAATTAACGCCCATCCCGAGTTTTAGAAGTTCTAAATTGAACTTCCTCTGAAGCTCCTACATCACAAATCAAGTATGACACCCTTCTTACGCACCCAAAAGGATTAATTTAATATACCAACGAACCTCTCATAAGTATGAAAATTCGTTCCTATCATACCTTCTGCTTCCGCGTCGCTTTGTTGCTAAGATAGCAACTAATTTCCCTATCCTTTGGTTTTGACGGCTTGTCAAAAGCACCAAAAACTAAGAAGAAATTGCACCAAAACAACAGCATCGACAAAAACTGGAGCTGGAATCAAAGTGGGCCGTCCACTGGCAGAAATTTAAAAAGCTAGTTTCTGGATAAGCAAAAAAAACGGAGAACTTCAGCAACAGCGCAAACTAGAAGATCAAACAGACCCCGTTCCTCCAAAAATAAGCATTCAAGACAACCCACTTCGTTAATTTGCCAAAAAAGGAAAAGAAAATTGAGGCCGAGTTCTTCTTGCTTAAACCAAAAATTGGAGATCATAAATTTTTGTGCCTTGCTAAAAATTGAAGAAAATGTGTTAAGTCGACTCGGGTTCTTTTTCACTTAAGCCATATTGTAGCGTGTTAAATTCAAGCTTCTCTCAATGATTATGTGTTCTGTTGTCATATCTCACATAAAGTTTGTTTCCACTAAATTTCAAGACTCAGATTGACACATTTTCCCTTATTTAATTTTATGAAAATTATTGACCATGTTGAGATAATTATATAAAAACACAAGACGATATAAAAATCAACATGAATATGAATGTTTCAATACGGATCATCACTCGTAAGTTTTAGCTACATCGGAGTGTCGTGCACCGCCACCTTTTCTTTTTGTCATTTGGGGTTTGCTTCGGCGCACCGTTCGTGCTCCCGAACAAGCGTGACATGGAGAGGGCCGACTCCGTGCGCTGCGCCGCAGAGAAAAGGACAGCCGTTGCTCAGCATGAAACTTTAGTTTAGCCTTCTTCTCTTTTGTTATCCTTCGAGTCTCGAACCTCTTCACGTTTTCTTCGGACTCGTTGTTACTTCGACGGATCGTCGTCATCGACACTTGGATTTCTCAATTCAAGGGTGACTCTTTGGACGAAATGTCGGGGAAGTTTCAGAGAATCGCGCGCGAAAAACAGCATTCGGAAATGGGGGATTCGGCATGTAGTTAGGCCCACTTGGGTACGCGAGGACAACATCATTAACATCCCCAAAAGAGATGCTTTACAATCCCTCTTTGTCCACGACTCCCCCCTTGCAACCCATAATTCCTGCGGAATTTTTTGCCCTTTTTTTTTTGCGGGAATGTGGGGGCATATTTGTTATACGCCTGAAAAAAATGAAAAGGTTACCGACCAAAAAAAATAAAAATGAAAAGGAAATATTTCTCGTCGAGTGCTCTGTTTTCGATCCCATAATAATGGATTTTCATGTTTTCAAATATTGCTCGACTCAAGTGATTGTTTAAATAGCTAAAAGTTAAGGTACTTAATTGAGTGCCATACGAGAGCCATATTGATGGCGCGGTACTTTTCTGGAGATAGCGATTAGTGTTTTCATAGGTGAACGCTGTGCCCCTTTTCTTTTTTCTCTTTTTGGGGTTCGGCTGAAGAAGTGGGTGCCGTAATGGGATGGGAATCCATCAATTTTCATGCGAATTGCACCCGACATCAATGGACTGGCCCAATAAATGGAGTCGCAGGAGAAGGTTTCAGATTTGCTTTTGAAATGAAAGAAAAGGAGGAGTTGCGAAGAACAAGGTCTCGGTGCTTATGGGCCTGCACGATTAGTCCCTTACTTGGATGAGCTCCCCACTAGCTTTGCGAGGCCCAGTCAAAATATCAATTCTTAAAATAAATAAATAAAAACTTGTGGATCGTGTTCGGATAGGCTTTTTTTTTTCTTTTTTTTTTTTGGGGGGGTTCGGACGTACACACGAGAATCAATTTTTGGTTAGAAAATCGAAAGTTTTTATATTTACAGGCTATTGCCCAAATTTTACAGTAGTCTCAACTGTCAATTCATTTTCTAGATCGACAAAGAGTATTGCTATCTTTCGAGATTCTCATTAGACTTATATCGAGTTGATATTCCTGTTATTTTTTAATTTTACTAATTCATAGATTTGACAAAATTTAATCAAGAAAATGCAAAACACAAAAAAAAAAAAAAAATCTTATCTATCTAAAAAATCAGGAACAAGATTTAGACTAATATAGGTACAATAAATTTATACTCCAATAAATATTGTTATTAGATATTCTTATGAAAGCTTATTTTAGAATAAAAGGAATATGAATCCAATATAACTCGACCAAGATTATATTTTTACCATTTTAGAGAGTAAAAATTAACATACACTTAAATGGAACTATAGTAATATTTATATATATAAAAAAGGTATAACTATTGATTTAGGACATGAATTGAAATGAAAAATAGAATATTCAAAAATCTACATGAATTGAAATGAAAAATAGAATATTCAAAAATCTATGCGATAGTAAATACCGAATGACTTAATTTGACTTTGTGATGGAAAGTTAGGCAACCAAATTCAAAGTTTAGGGATTAAATTGAACATTTGAGAATATTTCTAGCCCACGTTAAACAAAGTAAAAGTCTAAGAATAACATCACATGTAAGTTCAAAGCTTAGAATTTGCTTGTGTCATTTCATTTTTTCTTTCAAAAGCAAAAAAAAAAAAAAAGATGAAAATTCGCTCTAAACTTCTAAAGATTTATTCATTTAACTTTATAATTGATTTATTTTAAGAGAAGCGATGAGCTAATTAGACCTCAAGTGAAAACGGTGATGGACGGATTCCGAATCCCACAGTAACCGACTTTCCAAGGGGGTTGCCATTTCAGAAGTCGAAAACAACCCAATAGAATTGTGCACACCAAAACCGCATGGCCACTAAATGCATTTAACGATCGAATCGTGTTCGGTTGTGTCTCGTCAACAAGAATAGAAAAGGAAGGAGTATATTAAATATAGTAATACCAGAGGCATCAATAATGATATAGAAAATAGATTTTCCAAAGACATGCGATTAATTTTTTTCAATGCTTTAATTTGATTGTCTTATGTCTAGTATTACTTGGTTCGAAGTACCAAGGAAATATCACACTCGAACGAGAGGTCCGAATAACCCTTATTCATGAAACTTCAGTATATCATAAAAGAAAAAAAAAAGAATATTGGAGAAAAAAATATTAATGATAATATTAAAGCGATAGTGACTCAAATGTTTTTTGCTTGAAAAAAGCAAAATACTAACCATTTTACTAACAAACATGTTAACAACAGCTCTGAAGGAACTTGTTGAGTGACTAAATTTGGAAATACCACGGATTATATTATATTAGCTGCATTCATGAAGTGTATATTAGTTTTTTCAAAATCAAAACGTTTTTATACGGCATGTATGACCAATGTAAATACTCGTTAAAAGGACTGTTTATGAAAATTCGTGCGAAGGCGTTTGATTGAATAAGCAAAATGGAAGTTGGATCCAGAAAAAGGATAATAAAAGATATAAACAATTTAGCAAAAGAAAAATTTAAAGCCCCCAAATTTCAACATCCCCTTAATCAATTGGAGGTAAAAGCGCCCCCCCTGTAGTTATGAAAAATGAACCTCTTTTTATAGTGATTCTAAACGGCCGTTTTATATGGCATTTCTCGAATTTCTATCTCCTGTAGCATTAAATCAAATCTGTAAATTAGGGCATGATTTTGCAATCAGTTCGATCTTGCTCAAATTTCTTCCATTTTGCAAAAATTATTGCCCCTTATTCACATGATTTTTAAATTGTTTCTACATTTAACAAAATCTGAATATCCATCAAAATTCCAATTTTCCATATATAATCAATCAAATCAATTTCTTCAATTTTTCATTTTTTTCTTTTATTTATTCAAATGCAATTTTTTTCCTTATTTCCCTAAATTTGCTAAAATTAGGTGTCAACACTCTTCCCCACCTTTTCCTTTCAAAAGTCTTTCCTCCCTCTCTTCAGATCAAAATGAACACCGCAGCAAATTTGCGATGGAATTTTGAACTCTTAAATATGCATCAGGCGGCGTGGTCGAAAGCCCAAAATGATATGCAACTTACGTGAGAGTTATATTATTTTCTCAAAATTCTTTTTTTTTTCCAAGCTCTTATATATGATTTTTTTTTTTGTCTTCAGACAAGCTGAACGAAATGCCCATCGTCATGCCTTCGAGCAAGCTCAACAAAATGTCAATCAGGCCCTTCAACGGGTCCGACAAACTGCAGCTCTAGTCCTATCTTCCATCGCCGAGGCTAGGGTATTTCTAGGCGTTTGGCATGAGTTAGAAAATAACCGTGGTGCTCTGAACACTGTTCATGTTGGGAACATGAATAAGAGAGATAGAATGACTATCCGCCGCTGGCTGGAACAGCGTCAATTCACTCTTCTTAATTCCGAGTATGTTTTTGGCTTGCCACCAGAACCAATCCAGTAATACCGAGAAAGTTGTCACGAGCGGAGGTTGGGCTTTCTAGGGCGAGGCAAACTGACTTGTAGCTTTGGCGGATGGAAGGATTCTGCGATGTTGTCAGATGAAAGTATGGAAGCTGGATCAAGAGAAATCGAATCAGTCCTTTTTTTTTTTTTTTCTGCACCGTCTTTTTTTTAATTTTTCTGCACCGTGCCGAGCCTATTGTAGTTTGTTTGTGCTGTTTAGTATAACTACTATCTGTCTCTTCGGGCCTATATAAGTTTTTTATTTGATTACCTGAGTTTTTTTTTTTTTTTTTTTAGCGGTGAGGTAATGACGTGGGAATAATGATTTCGTTGAGTGTTGAGAGAGAGAGAGAAAGACGTGCGGAACAGCTAGTTTTATGAGATGCGGATGAGAGGGATAAGGGGATGATGAACAGAGGTAACTTTCATCATGTTATATTATAAAGAATACGACAGAAATTAATAGCGATGGTGATGCTGTGGCGAGAAGCATGATGACCAGAGAGAGAGAGAGAGAGCGCGTTGCACGATTTACGAGTGAAAAGTTTGTAAAATTTGGTAAGATGAAAACTTAGTTAGTGTGTTGTGCGATTTACTGGTGAAGAGTTGGTAAAAGCTTGTAAAGACTCTCCGCCGTGGTTATAAAGGTGGCCGTTATCCTCTAAAACACCGGTGACTTTTACTCTTTGATTAAAGTCATTTGATTCTGAGCAAATTATTTTAGGACTGCACTAGCATGATCATACCATTACTTCCTATGAGTAATGGTGCAATTTAGGTCATTCATTATATTATGGTTTAATGGGCAACTGAATATAAATTCATTGCTGTACTTGGTTATGATAAAACTTTGTTAAACGCCGTAACAACATATTTGAAATTTTTTGAAAATATTGAAATATCAAATACTAAAGTGTACAATTGGTCCGTTTATGAAATCCTGAAGGCTATCATTGTTTGGTTTTTTACTCTTTTTTTTTTTTAAATTACGACATTATCTCTTTTATTTTTATTTATCATGAAATATTTTGAAATTTTCAAAATTCGGAAACCCTATAGAAAAGGGGAAAATTAGGAACCTATGACCAGTCAAAGGGAAAATTAGTCCCTAAGCCAGTTGTAAAAAAGATATATTAGGAGTTAAAGGTGAAGGTAGAAAAGTTAAAAAGTCAGTGGCTGATTCACAAGCAAAAGGATATCAAATTCAATGGTGTCTACAAGCAACGAGCAAAGAACGAAAACCTTCAGAACCCTCGAGTCCTCTCCACTCACCTCAACAAGAAAAATGACACCAAAAAGGATTTCTGTCCATTACTCCCACGTCATGCTGTTCTTTTTCATATTATCACGGGTCTTATGCAAAAAATAAAAAACAATATCATCTTTTTATGTCTCCAACTCACTTTTTATCAAATGATTCACGAATCCTGTGAGAGAGAAAATAATAAAAGGGGAGATTAAATAATGAGAGGAGACTATGAGAGAGAGAGTCGGGATATAAATGTGAAACACGTGAAATATAAACGGAAAACCCATCATCGCCATCACACACGTCTTTCTCGATACTCGTGTCGAGAAATTCTTTAGGCTAAAAGAAAGAAACAGTAAGATCCGATGATTGGTCAAGTTTCAAAATTCGGCGATGGATGTCAACGACGCTTGTTTGCGTTGGCAAGCTTTATGATCCAAGCATATAGCATGCTTTTGATTTGATTGTAAGTTTTGTCCGATCATAGTGTACATATATGCAAAAAAAAAAATTCATTAATTAATTAGGATTGACGAATAATCATAACATACAACGTCCGTTGATCATAAATATTTCTTCAATTGATTCTATCCACCATTAATTTAAAGATGGTAACTTTTCGTTGTTTCACTAGTGACTCGCATTAGAGCTAGTGAAATAAGACATCTTGTGTGAAATAATTTACAGCAACGATACTTGCTCTAACTTTTCTGTTATTTATTCAGCCTTGGTAAATATGATTTGTTTCCCATTTTCTTTACTCATTCAATCTACGTAGGATCCATCGTAGGCGCAAAAGTAAGCAGAATTTGGGGAGAATAGTTGGGAGGAGATAAGATTTGAGATGGGGGGTGGATGGAGCACAAATCTCAGCGTTATCGCACATAAGGGCGTGGCATCAATGCATTTTGATACGGAGTTAATAAATTTGATGGTGGCTTCGATGAAGTGAGCAGATGATCTTTCCGGGAAAATGAAACATAGAAATGGCGAGCGATGGGCGACTGAAAATGCGTCTCCTGTTCGTCTCTCTGCTACTTCGGCCTCAGCTCTCCATCAGCCTCTCCGTCAAGCGCATCCTACGGTAGAGAGAGAGAGAGAGCGAGAGAGAGCGAGAGAGAGAGTGAGAGTGAGAGGGAGAGCGAGGAAAACACGAACGGAGGAGACGAGACGGTAGGAGGATCACGGGCCGTCGTTCGTACCTCCGTTTCCCAATGCGGACGGCTCGTCTTTTTTCAATACTATTTTTGTGCTGCAATCCAAAAGCCTAGCCTCTCGCTAGGCTTAGCTCCATTCTCATCTCTCCATGTGTGGACCTTTTCCCGCTTTCAATTTATGACCTGTGCCAAAGTTCAATGCTTACTGAACAACCTAGAAAGTTGAACCGATTTTTGCGCATGCATTGAACCTCTCGGGAAGCGACGAAATTTACTCTAGATATAATGGCGAATCCCCCTTTGAAATATGACTTCGTTTACCCGTTTGCTCGAGAAGGCATTCATTCGTACACCGACAGATCGCGAGTTGATTTTCATCCTCGTGTCAGGATATACATGTCTTCGGACGCAAACACGCTTTACAATAATCAAAATAAGCCATTAGTAAATTAGGGTACCATCGCCATAAAAATTCAGGGTGTGCTTAACTTATGAATAGGTCATAACATACAGAAACATCTATCACATCCCTCAATCCTTACAAAGGGGATAATTTTCAAAATACTTCAGTGTTGAATTTAGTTACAGTAAAACTCCATCGTCATGAAATGCTCGAAAATTTTGAAAATATTGAAATATCAAACATCGAAGTGTTCCGTGGATACGCTTAGAAAATCCTAAAGAGTATAACAGGAAATATTAGGAAATTTTCGAAATATTCAATATCAAATAATATTATTCAATTTTTTAAAAAGTAAATTTTAATTTATGTGTGTCGACACTTAATTTTATGTATAACAAATTATATTTTATCATTGAGGAATTTGGTTTAACATAATACAATGCTGGTCATACAATTTTTTCTATAGTTTCTCACCTTTACAGATAATTACTATAAAGAATGACATTATCGTAATGTGTGATTTCTTGTTAAGTGTTACATGTTAAAAAATAGTCGATGGCTCTAAGGATACGGTCAAATTAAAAGCTCCACTAATTTTTAAAGTGACACTGGGCCAAATGACAAATAGATCTTTCAAATTCCTCCATATTAATTTGAGCTTGTATAGAAACTTTTTCTAGTTGATGCTGTTCGTTCAGATTAATGAAGCGGATTTGCAAGAGAAAGTGTGGGGAAAGAAAATTTCAGTTTCTTAATTTTCATCTTCGTTCCAATATTATTTTCAATGCAAGACCCGAGAGGAAGAAAGTCATTCTAGTCATTAGCCTTTGTTTCTTTTTTCTTTTTTAACCTTTTGGGTCTTCGTATTGCCATGGAAGAAGTTGCAGTGCTATTTCTAAAAACCTGTCTTTTAAAGAAGATATTTTAATGAACACAACTGCAAATGTTGTTCTTACGTTTTCTATTATAGAGATCACAGGATAAAACATATTTGAATGGAACAATAAAAATATTTAGAAAGAATAAAAAGGTGATAAAACATAGCATTTTCTTTTTTTGCTTATTTAGGAATTGGATGGACATAAAAGAATACTCCGACAGCGGGGTAATAGTGCAATTATAAAAATAATTTTAATAGTCCGGAAGGATTAGTTTGACTTTGATATGGAAAGTTAAAGGATTAGACTGAATAAGTTGAAAATTTAGGGACTAGATTGAATATTTAAGAATAGCTCTAAAACCTCATTTAACAAATTAAAAATCTAAATACAACATTACACATGAAATCAAAGTTTAGAACCACATGTCATTTTCCCATTTATTTTTTATGGAAACAAGATTTTTCAATGGTTAACCCCACCCACCAGTCTATATAAGAAGCGTATCTCATTTCATTACCCTCCTCAAGTCTCTCTTCCCCCCTCTTCCTCAGTTCAAAAGTCTTTCCTCCCCCTCTTCAGATCAAAATGAACGCAGCAGCCAACTTGCGATGGAACTTTGAACTCGTAAATATGCATCAGGCGGCGTGGACGAAAACTCAAAATGATATGCAGCTTCCGTGAGAGTTGTATTATTTTCTTAAAATTCTTTTTTTTTTCCAGCTCTTACATACAAGCTAAACGAAATGCTCATCGTCTCGCCTTCAAGGAAGCTCAACAAAAACTCACTCAGGCCATTCAACAGGGCCGACAAAATGCAGCTCTGGTCCTATCTTCCATCGCCGAAGCTAGGGCATTTGGAGGCGTTTGGCATTTGTTAGAACATAACCGTGGCGCTCTGAACACTGTTCATATTGGGAACATGAATAGGAAAGATAGAACGACTATCCGCCACTGGGTGGAACAGCGTCAATTTGCTCTTCATAATCTCGAGTATGTTTTTGACTTGCCACCACAACCAATCCCGTAATACCGGGGAAGTTGCCATGAGAGGAGGTTGGCCTTTCGAGGGCGAGGCAAACTGACTTGTACCTTTGGCGGATGAAAGAATAGCTAGGATGTTGTCAGATGAAAGTATGGGAGCTAGATCAGGAGATACCGGGGAAGTTGGTCACGAGAGGAGATTGGGCTTTCGAGGGCGAGGCAAACTGACTTGTACCTTTGGTGGATAAAAGGATAGCTGGATACTTTCATCTGGATCAGGAGATATCGAATCAGTCCTTTTTTTTTTTTCTCTGCACCGTCCTTTATTTTTTTTTTTAATTTTTCTGTACCGACTCTTTATATATTGTAGTTTGTTTGTGCTGTTTAATATAACTATTATCTATCTCTTCGGGCCTATATAAGTTTTTTATTTGATTATCTGAGTTAGTTTTTTTTATTTGCGGTGAGGTAATGACGTGGGAATAATGATTTCGTTGAGGGTTGAGAAAGAGAAAGACGTGCGGAACAGCTAGTTTTATGAGATGCAGAGGAGAGGGATGAGGGGATGATGAACAGAGGTAACTTTCATCGTATTATTATCAAGAATACGACAGAAATTAATAGCGATGGCGATGCAATGGCGAGAAGCATGAGAGAGAGAGAGAGTGCGTTGCACGATTTACAGGTGAAAAGTTTGTAAAATCTGGTAAAGTGAAAACTTAGTTAGTGTGTTGTACGATTTACTGGTGAAGAGTTGGTAAAAGCTTGTAAAGGTGAAGGTAGAAATGTAAAAAGGTCAGTGGCTGATTCACAAGCAAAAGGATATCAAATTCAATGGTGTCTACAAGCAACGAGCAAAGTACGAAAACCTTCAGAACCCTCGAGTCCTCTCCACTCACCTCAACAAGAAAAATGACACCAAAAAGGATTTTTGTCCATTACTCCCACGTCATGCTGTTCTTTTTCATTTTATCACGGGTCTTATGCAAAAAATAAAAAACAATATCATCTTTTTATGTCTCCAACTCACTTTTTATCAAATGATTCACGAATCCTGTGAGAGAGAAAATAATAAAAGGGGAGATTAAATAATGAGAGGAGACTATGAGAGAGAGAGTCGGGATATAAATGTGAAACACGTGAAATATAAACGGAAAACCCATCATCGCCATCACACACGTCTTTCTCGATACTCGTGTCGAGAAATTCTTTAGGCTAAAAGAAAGAAACAGTAAGATCCGATGATTGGTCAAGTTTCAAAATTCGGCGATGGATGTCAACGACGCTTGTTTGCGTTGGCAAGCTTTATGATCCAAGCATATAGCATGCTTTTGATTTGATTGTAAGTTTTGTCCGATCATAGTGTACATATATGCAAAAAAAAATTTCATTAATTAATTAGGATTGACGAATAATCATAACATACAACGTCCGTGATCATAAATATTTCTTCAATTGATTCTATCCACCATTAATTTAAAGATGGTAACTTTTCATTGTTTCACTAGTGACTCGCATTAGAGCTAGTGAAATAAGACATCTCGTGTGAAATAATTTAAAGCAACGATACTTGCTCTAACTTTTCTGTTATTTATTCAGCCTTGGTAAATATGATTTGTTTCCCATTTTCTTTACTCATTCAATCTACGTAGGATCCATCGTAGGCGCAAAAGTAAGCAAAATTTGGGGAGAATAGTTGGGAGGAGATAAGATTTGAGATGGGGGGTGGATGGAGCACAAATCTCAGCGTTATCGCACATAAGGGCGTGGCATCAATGCATTTTGATACGGAGTTAATAAATTTGATGGTGGCTTCGATGAAGTGAGCAGATGATCTTTCCGGGAAAATGAAACATAGAAATGGCGAGCGATGGGCGACTGAAAATGCGTCTCCTGTTCGTCTCTCTGCTACTTCGGCCTCAGCTCTCCATCAGCCTCTCCGTCAAGCGCATCCTACGGTAGAGAGAGAGAGAGAGAGAGCGAGAGAGAGAGTGAGAGTGAGAGGGAGAGCGAGGAAAACACGAACGGAGGAGACGAGACGGTAGGAGGATCACGGGCCGTCGTTCGTACCTCCGTTTCCCAATGCAGACGGCTCGTCTTTTTTCAATACTATTTTTGTGCTGCAATCCAAAAGCCTAGCCTCTCGCTAGGCTTAGCTCCATTCTCATCTCTCCATGTGTGGACCTTTTCCCGCTTTCAATTTATGACCTGTGCCAAAGTTCAATGCTTACTGAACAACCTAGAAAGTTGAACCGATTTTTGCGCATGCATTGAACCTCTCGGGAAGCGACGAAATTTACTCTAGATAAAATGGCGAATCCCCCTTTGAAATATGACTTCGTTTACCCGTTTGCTCGAGAAGGCATTCATTCGTACACCGACAGATCGCGAGTTGATTTTCATCCTCGTGTCAGGATATATACATGTCTTCGGACGCAAACACGCTTTACAATAATCAAAATAAGCCATTAGTAAATTAGGGTATTATCGCCATAAAAATTCAGGGTGTGCTTAACTTATGAATAGGTCATAACATACAGAAACATCTATCACATCCCTCAATCCTTACAAAGGGGATAATTTTCAAAATACTTCAGTGTTGAATTTAGTTACAGTAAAACTCCATCGTCATGAAATGCTCGAAAATTTTGAAAATATCGAAATATCAAACATCGAAGTGTTCCGTGGATACGCTTAGAAAATCCTAAAGAGTATAACAGGAAATATTAGGAAACTTTCGAAATATTCAATATCAAATAATATTATTCAATTTTTTTAAAAAGTAAATTTTAATTTATGTGTGTCGACACTTAATTTTATGTATAACAAATTATATTTTATCATTGAGGAATTTGGTTTAACATAATACAATGCTGGTCATACAATTTTTTCTATAGTTTCTCACCTTTACAGATAATTACTATAAAGAATGACATTATCGTAATGTGTGATTTCTTGTTAAGTGTTACATGTTAAAAAATAGTCAAATGGCTCTAAGGATACGGTCAAATTAAAAGCTCCACTAATTTTTAAAGTGACACTAGGCCAAATGACAAATAGATCTTTCAAATTCCTCCATATTAATTTGAGCTTGTATAGAAATTTTTCTAGTTGATGCTGTTCGTTCAGATTAATGAAGCGGATTTGCAAGAGAAAGTGTGGGGAAAGAAAATTTCAGTTTCTTAATTTTCATCTTCGTTCCAATATTATTTTCAATGCAAGACCCGAGAGGAAGAAAGTCATTCTAGTCATTAGCCTTTGTTTCTTTTTTCTTTTTTAACCTTTTGGGTCTTCGTATTGCCATGGAAGAAGTTGCAGTGCTATTTCTAAAAACCTGTCTTTTAAAGAAGATATTTTAATGAACACAACTGCAAATGTTGTTCTTACGTTTTCTATTATAGAGATCACAGGATAAAACATATTTGAATGGAACAATAAAAATATTTAGAAAGAATAAAAAGGTGATAAAACATAGCATTTTTTTTTTTTTTTGCTTATTTAGGAATTGGATGGACATAAAAGAATACTCCGACAGCGGGGTAATAGTGCAATTATAAAAATAATTTTAATAGTCCGGAAGGATTAGTTTGACTTTGATATGGAAAGTTAAAGGATTAGACTGAATAAGTTGAAAATTTAGGGACTAGATTGAATATTTAAGAATAGCTCTAAAACCTCATTTAACAAATTAAAAATCTAAATACAACATTACACATGAAATCAAAGTTTAGAACCACATGTCATTTTCCCATTTATTTTTTTATGGAAACAAGATTTTTCAATGGTTAACCCCACCCACCAGTCTATATAAGAAGCGTATCTCATTTCATTACCCTCCTCAAGTCTCTCTTCCCCCCTCTTCCTCAGTTCAAAAGTCTTTCCTCCCCCTCTTCAGATCAAAATGAACGCAGCAGCCAACTTGCGATGGAACTTTGAACTCGTAAATATGCATCAGGCGGCGTGGACGAAAGCTCAAAATGATATGCAGCTTCCGTGAGAGTTGTATTATTTTCTTAAAATTCTTTTTTTTTTCCAGCTCTTACATATGATTTTTTTTGTCTTCAGACAAGCTAAACGAAATGCTCATCGTCTCGCCTTCAAGGAAGCTCAACAAAAACTCACTCAGGCCATTCAACAGGGCCGACAAAATGCAGCTCTGGTCCTATCTTCCATCGCCGAAGCTAGGGCATTTGGAGGCGTTTGGCATTTGTTAGAACATAACCGTGGCGCTCTGAACACTGTTCATATTGGGAACATGAATAGGAAAGATAGAACGACTATCCGCCACTGGGTGGAACAGCGTCAATTCGCTCTTCATAATCTCGAGTATGTTTTTGACTTGCCACCACAACCAATCCCGTAATACCGGGGAAGTTGCCACGAGAGGAGGTTGGCCTTTCGAGGGCGAGGCAAACTGACTTGTACCTTTGGCGGATGAAAGAATAGCTAGGATGTTGTCAGATGAAAGTATGGGAGCTGGATCAGGAGATACCGGGGAAGTTGTCACGAGAGGAGATTGGGCTTTCGAGGGCGAGGCAAACTGACTTGTACCTTTGGTGGATAAAAGGATAGCTGGATACTTTCATCTGGATCAGGAGATATCGAATCAGTCCTTTTTTTTTAATTTTTCTGCACCGTACCGACTCTTTATATATTGTAGTTTGTTTGTGCTGTTTAATATAAACTATTATCTATCTCTTCGGGCCTATATAAGTTTTTTATTTGATTATCTGAGTTAGTTTTTTTTATTTGCGGTGAGGTAATGACGTGGGAGTAATGATTTTGTTGACGGTTGAGAGAGAGAGAGACGTGCGGAACAGCTAGTTTTATGAGATGCAGAGGAGAGGGACGAGGGGGACGATGCAACAGAGGTAAATTTCATCATATTATTTTCAAGAATACGACAGAAGTTAATAGCGATGGCGATGCAGTGGCGGGAAGCATAATGACCAGAGAGAGTTTGTGTTGCACGATTTACAGGTGAAAAGTTTGTAAAAGCTTGTAAAGTGAAAAGTTAGTAAGTGTATTGTACGATTTACTGGTGAAAAGTTGATAAAAGCTTGTAAAGGTGAAGGTAGAAATGTAAAAAGGTCAGTGGCTGATTCACAAGCAAAAGGATATCAAATTCAATGGTGTCTACAAGCAACGAGCAAAGTACGAAAACCTTCAGAACCCTCGAGTCCTCTCCACTCACCTCAACAAGAAAAATGACACCAAAAAGGATTTTTGTCCATTACTCCCACGTCATGCTGTTCTTTTTCATATTATCACGGGTCTTATGCAAAAAATAAAAAACAATATCATCTTTTTATGTCTCCATCTCACTTTTTATCAAATGATTCACGAATCCTGTGAGAGAGAAAATAATAAAAGGGGAGATTAAATAATGAGAGGAGATTATGAGAGAGAGAGAGAGAGAGTCGGGAATAGTGAATTCGCAATATTCCAGCCAATGGAGGACGAGCTTTCTGCTCTCCTTTCTCATATTCTCGATTTGAACATGTTGCAAAATATCGCGAGTACCTAATAATTGTCTATAAATGCCTTAACTTCGGCTTTAGAAGCCAACACCATAAGCTCGTTTTGTCAAATCGGTTGAATAGCCTGATTGAGATTCATTGCAGCGCTTGTGTAAGTATTATAATGCTCGTTATGTTCTTAGCCTTTGAATAAAATAAAAGAAAAACCATATATAGGAGCTCTAAAAAAAAAGAATTTTCAAAAGAAATGCTGGATGTCAAGCCACGCTTTCTTATGCATGATGCATGTTATATGTATCAAAGTTTTGGCGAAAGTTAGTAGTCGAATTCATTAGAAGAGAAGTTTTGAGTCGAAGAGGGTAAGGAAGAGAGTTTTGAGTCGAGGAGGGTGAAAAAGAGAGAAACGTACGTGCTTAATATATTCACTAAACGAACAAGTAACGTCATCTGCCAAAGGCGTATTGGAAGTTGGCCCAGGTGGGGCATTTTCCGAGATGAGGAAAGTTGCATTTAAGGGGTCCAGAGAGAACGAAGGGAGGGGAATGGGTTCTTGACCAATCTCTCTTCATCTGGTATTGAGTGGTCCCGGAAAAGAGCAACTGACTGAGAAGCAATTGAAAAGCCAGTTGGAACGCGTTGGAAACTTTGAATGCGCATTCAATTAGAATCCAACCGTTCTTTTAATTGCTGGGTAAGTGGAACGAGACATTAATCATCGTGCCATATTACATTTTATAATCGGGCCAGTATGACCCAAAAAAAAAAAAGAAAAAAGGAGGAATTCTAAGGATCTGTTTGTTATTTGGCTCGGTGCAACTCTAAAAATTAGTAGCTTTAAGGTTACGATCAAATTCAAAGATCAACATCAACTATTTTTTTAACTTGTAACATTTAACAAGAAATCACGCACCACGACGATGTCATTCTTTCTAATCAAAATCCATAAAAGCAAGAAACTATAGAAAGAATTATATAATGTGCATTGTATTAACCATGATAGAATATACTTTGTCATAAATATATTTAAGTGTTGACACACGTAAATTCAAATATATATTTTTTAAATTTTTAAATAATATAATTTGATATTGAATATTTTGAACTATTTCGTAATAAATAAAAGTCAATGAGATAATGTCATAAAAATACATAGTAAAAAATGAAACAAGTGTATTCTTGAGGATTTCATGAACTGATTTATTGTACACTTCGATATTTGATTTTTCAATATTTTCAAAATTTTAAAGTATTTTGTCACAACGTTAAAGGAAGTTTTATTATAACCAAGTGCAAGACTGAAATTTTTTTAAAATCATCCCCTGCGTAAGGGGACCACTTTAATAGCAAAGGATTGAGACTGGGCAAGAACCCACCAGTGTATATAAGAAGCACATATATCCCTTTTCATCACCCCCTGGTTCAGAAGTCTCTCTTCTTCCCCTCTTCAGATCAAAACGAATGCAGCTGCCAATTGCCGGTGGAACTTTGAACTCTTGAACATGCATCAGGCTGCGTGGTCGAAAGCCCAGAATGATATGCAACTTATGTGAGAATTACATTATTTTCTCAAAATTCTTTTTTTTTCCATCTCTTATATATGGTTTTCTTTTTCTTTTTTATTATTGTCTTCAGATAAGTTGAATGAGATGATCAACCTCATGCCTTCAAGCAAGCTCAAGAAAATGTCAATCAGGTCATTCAACAAGTCCAACAAAATGCAGCTCTGGTCCTATCTTCCATCATCAAGGCTAGGGCATTTATAGGCGTTTGGCATGAGTTAGAAAATAATCATACCGACCCTTTATATATAGTAGTTTGTTTGAGCTGTTTAATATAACTATTATCTTTGACAATTCACTATTCATAGTCCCCAGTATATTTTTTGACTTGTCACCAGAACCAATCCAGTAGTCCCTTTTTCGTAAATTTTTCTAGACCATACCGATCCTTTATGTATTGTAGTTTGTTTGAGCTGTTTAAGATAACTATTATCTTTGACAAACGGATTATCTCTTCAGGCCTGTATAAGTTTTTTATTTGATTGTCTGAGTCTTTCATTTAGTAGTCTTATCGCTGCTTTTTTTTAGCCTGAAGAATTCATGGACTCACGGTCATTATTTGACTATATGAGAGTTTTTTTTATTTTTTTGCGGTGAGGTAATGACGTGGGAATAATGATTTTGTTGAGGGTTGAGAGAGAGAAAGACGTGCGAAACAGCTAGCTTTATGAGACGCAGAGGAGAGGGATGAGAGGGACGATGAACAGAGGTAATTTTCATCATATTATTATCAAGAATACGATAGAAATTAATAACGATGGCGATGCAATGGCGCGAAGCATGATGATGACGAGAGAGAGAGAAAGAGAGAGCGTGTTGCATGATTTACTGGTGAAAAGTTTGTAAAAGCTGGTAAAGTGAAAAGTTAGTGTGTTGTACGATTTACTGGTGAAAAGTTGGTAAAAGCTTATAAAGACTCTCCTCAGTGGCTTTCCCTCGCGCGACGAGTTGTGAAAATATTTTTGCTGGATTGCAAAAGAAACCAAACAAACCCCAGGCCATCATTGAACTATCCTTAGACCCTTTCAAGTTTTCCAGAATCTCATCGCAAAAGAATGTTAGGCAAGATATTTCAGACGTGAAAAAACAAGAGGAGTGGCAATTTCAGACGTGAAAAAACAAGAGGAGTGGCAATGAGAGAGTAGAGGGGTGGTTGGGGGCCGGGTTAGCTAAGTCAAAGAGAAACTAAGAATGTCCACATCACAAAATAAAAAACAGCAAAAAAAAAAAAACCTGACAGATGATGCATGGTGCCAGAATGATCTTTTCTTTGATGTGTTACAGCCGTTCATGTGATAAAACATGTGATTGTAATATAAAGGTGATGCATGGTGCCAGAATTAAGATTTAGAAACGAGAAATATGAAAGTTGGTCTCTTGTTTTTAAATCGTATGAATTTCCAATTAAGTGATTGTAATATAAAGGTGGCCGTTATCCTCTAAAACACCGGTGACTTTTATTCTTGATTAAGTCATTTGATTCTGAGCAAATTATTTTAGGACTGCACTAGCATGATCATACCATTACTTCCTATGAGTGATGGTGCAATTTAGGTCATTCATTATATTTTGGTTTAATGGGAAACTGAATAAAATTCATTGCTGCACTTGGTTATGATAAAACTTTATTAAACGTCATAACAACATACTTGAAATTTTTTGAAAATATTGAAGTATCAAATACTAAAGTGTACAATTGGTCTGTTTATGAAATCCTGAAGGGTACCATTGTTTGGTTTTTAACTCTTCTTTAAAAAAATTTACAACATTATCTCTTTTACTTTTAATTATCACGAAATATTTTGAAATTTTCAAAGTTTTCAATATCGAAAAATATTATTCAAAAATTAAAAAATATATATTTGAAATTACATGTGTCAACACTTAATTAAATTTATGGCAAAGTATATTTTTTCATGAATGGGTTCTTTTGACGGTTTGATATAATACAATCCTTGCTATACAATTTTTTCTAATAAGTACAATTTTCATGAGTAAGTTCTTCACGTGTTACTTAGACTTTACGTCTTCATCTTGTAACGCTAGTAGTAATCTTATGCATTTTTTACTTGTTATATTTCCATTTGTTTCCAATAATTAGCATGGGCAAAAAGGTTGTTCTATGGACATTTTCACAGAAAACTTAGTTGCATAACTCGCATAACGACAACATCCTTATTTTTTATCATAAAGTTCTTACAAAGTCGGACATAGTTTGAAGTCGAAGAAGCAGGAGATGAATTAGCTGGTTATCAACTGAGGCCTATAATGTTATGAACAATTCAATTATTAAGCAACCAAACTTTTAATCAACCATGCATATTTGATCTCCACACGATTGGAACCTTGAGTTGAACTCAGATCTTAAGGTTTCCTCAATCGTGAACTAAAATTTGGCACGGCTTGGCATTACAAATCATTACATCCATTTGGATTTGCTAAGTGGACGCACCATCCACCTTGGACCTCCAAATCAAGCGAGTGCGGATCAGTAATAGGGTTTGAGGGAGTTGGCAAGAAACACCAATGGGAGGAGGAAAGTGACTATTCATAGGCAGATCCATGGTTTTTTTTTTGTCCGAAGATCTATAGGGTTCAAATAGCGTAATTTATGCCCATGATCTCTCTCTCTCACAATGAATTCACCTCTTCATGACGTTCATATGAGAGGTCCGCTTCTCATGCTCACTCCAGGACAATTCGAAGTGGGGTTCCACCCTTAAGGACCGAAACTAGAAAGAAACTCAAATGGGTCCAAGGCACTCTGAAATCGGAAGAATAAAATTCGGAAACCCTAAAGAAAAGGGGAAAATTATGAACCTATGACCAGTCAAAGGGAAAATGAGTCCCTAAGCCCATTGTAAAAAAGATATATTAGGAGTTAAAGGTGAAGGTAGAAAAGTTAAAAAGTCTGTGGCTGATTCACAAGCAAAAGGATATCAAATTCAATGTTGTCAATAAGCAACGAGCAAAGAAAGGAAAACCTTCAGAACCCTCGAGTCCTCTCCACTCACCTCAACAAGAAAAATGACACCAAAAAGGATTTATGTCCATTACTCCCACGTAATGCTGTTCTTTTTCATATTATCACGGGTCTTATGCAAAAAATAAAAAACAATATCATCTTTTTATGTCTCCAACTCACTTTTTATCAAAGGATTCATGAACCCCATGTGAGAGAGATAATAATGAAAGGGGAGATTAAATAATAAGTGGAGACTACGAGAGAGTCGGGATATAAATATGAAAAACGTGAAGTATAAACGAAAAACTCATCATCACCATCACACACCTCTTTCTCGATGCTCGTGTCGAGAAATTCTTTAGGCTAAAAGAAAGAAGCAGTAAGATCCGATGATTAGTCAAGTTTCAAAATTCAGCGATGGATGTCAACGACACTTGTTTGCATTGGTAAATCTTTATGATCCAAGCATATAGCATACTTATGATTTGATTGTAAGTTTTGTCCGATCACAGGGTACATACATGCAAAAACTTTTTCATTAATTAATTAGAATTGATGAATAATCATAACATACATCGTCAATGATAATAAATATTTCTTTAAGTGATTCTATCCATCATTAATTTAAAAATCGTAACTTTTCATTGTTTCACTAATGACTCACATTAGAACTAGTTAAATAAGACATCGTGTGTAAAAAAATTTACAGCAACGGTATTTGCTCTAATTTTTCTGTTATTTATTCAACCTTGGTAAATATGATTTGTTTAAACGCGGCTTTCCCATTTTCTTTACTCATCCAATCTATGTAGTATCTTTTGGCCAAAAAAAAAGAAATTCTATGCAGTATCCATCGTAGGCGCAAAAGCAAGCAGAATTTGGGGAGAATAGTTGGGAGGAGATAAGATTTGAGATGTGGGGGTAAATAGCGCACAAATCTCAGCGTTATCGCATATAAGGGCGTGGCATCAATGCATTTTGATACGGAGTTAATAAATTTGATGGTGGCTTGGATGAAGTGAGCAGAAGATCTTTCCGGGAAAATAAAACATAGAAATGGCGAGCGATGGGCGAGTGAAAATGCATCTCCTGTTCGTCTCTCTGCTACTTCGGCCTCAGCTCTCCATCAGCCTTTCCGTCAAGCGCATACTACGGTAGAGAAAGGGAGAGACAGAGAGAGCGAGGAAAACACTAACGGAGGAGAGGGGACGTTAGGAGTATCACGGGCCTTTGTTCGTACCTCCGTTTCCCAATGCGGATGGCTCGTCTTTTTTCAATACTATTCTTATGCTGCGAAGCCAGCATTGAAAAGAGGCTGCTTCGGTTCACTGTCTCCTTTTTTCTATACTAATCTTTTGCTGCAATCAGAAAGCCTAGCCTCTCGCTAGGCTCAGCTCCATTCTCATCTCTTCATGTGTGGACTTTTCCCTCTCTCAATTTATGACCAGTGGCAACTGCCACTGCCAAATTTCAATGCTTACTGAATGACGTAGAAAGTTGAACCGATTTTTGCGCCCGTACAGTATGCATTGAACCTCTCGCGGAAGCAACGAAATTTACTCTAGATATAATGGCAAATAACCCTTTGAAATATGACTTCAATTACCCGTTTACTCGAGAAGACATTCATTCATACACCGACAGATTGCGAGTTGATTTTCACCCTCATGTCCTACGACGCAAACACGCATTACAATAATCAAAATAAGCTATTAGTAAATTAGGATATCATCGCCATAAACATTTAGGGTGTGCTTAGCTTGTGAATAGGTCATAACATATAGAAACATCCATCACCTCCCTCAATCCTTACGAAGGGGATGAATTGAAAAAAAAAAATCAGTGTTGAACTTAGTTACAGTAAACTCCGTCATCTTGAAATGCTTGAAAATTTTGAAAATATTGAAATATCAAACATTAAAGTGTACAATGGGTCCACTTAGGAAATCCTAAAGAGTACAATTGTTTTGTTTGTGGCTTTTTTTATTTCACGACATTATCTCTGACTTTTATTTATCAAGAAATATTAGGAAATTTTTGAAATATTCAATATCAAATAATATTATTCAATTTTTTTAAAGTAAATTTTAATTTACGTGTGTCAACACTTAATTTTATGTATAACAAAGTATATTTTATCATGGGGGAATTTGGTTTAACATAATACAATGTTCGTTATAGAATTCTTTCTATAGTTTCTTACTTTTACGGATAATTACTATAAAGAATGAGTGATTTCTTGTTAAATGTTACATGTTAAAAAATAGTCGATCACTCTAAGGATACGGTCAAATTAAAAGCTCGACTAATTTTTAAAGTTACACCGGGCCAAATGACAAATAGATCTTTCAAATTCCTCCATATTAATTTGAGCTTGTACATAAAAAATTTCTAGCTGATGCTGTTCGTTCAGGTTGATGAAGCGCATTTGCTAAAGCTTGAGTTTGGAATGACTTGTTTAACCATGTGTGTTTACATGTTTCGCCATTAAGGAGCAGAGTGTTTTTCCTTTTCTGCTTAATTCTCTCTCTCCCTCTTCCCCCGCACTCTCAAATCTCTATCTTCATCTCTCCCGCACAGAGAGACCATCGAGAACGAAAGGGCCCTCCCATGGTGGCATTTTCGGGCATAAAGACAGCCTCGTTACTTGAACGGCGCTTTTCCTTCTTTATCTATGCGCCTAAAACAATGTAAAGCTCGTTTATGCCAAGTAAAATTTCGCTGTTGTTCCCAAGGCAGCGTCGTTACATCTTCTTCGGGTGTCCATCGGTATCTGCACGCTATCGGTCTCTGCTAGTCAGGTCCCTCTGGACTGCGAAGGCTAAAGCCTATAATGTCATATGGCATAGGCTTGTCAATCGTACCGTACGAACTCGTTTTTGACGATGTTATAGTTGTTTTATCTCGAAGAAGCGTTGTCATTTCCCTCCGCGTGTCAAGTCTAATGGCATCCTTCCAAAGCTCTAATCGCCAACTTCACCTTTCAAAAAGAGAATGGGGGGATAAAACCGGCTTACATTGTTTTAGACACTATCTACGTAAACGGCTCTCATTTGAAAGATTGAAATAATGCTGAGTAGACAATTCTTTGTATCATTCGTTGTCCAACAAAATGTTAGGTTTAACGGGGTTTGACCAACCTATGTCCAACAATGACATTTTAGGCTTTAGCAGTCCTGTGGTCCCTGGCGCGGAGGCCGATGGCGTGCAGGGACCGATGGACAAGGGAAGAAGATGCCAACGATGCTATGTTGGGAACAACAGCGAAACCCTACTTGGCATGAACAAGCTTTACATTGTTTTAGGGGCATAAAATAAAGATGGAAAAGCACCATTAACGAGGCCGTGTCTTTTTGCCCTAAAATGCCACCATGGAAGGGCATTTTGTTCTCGATTGTCTCTCTCTGCGAGAGAGAGATGAAGATAGAGATTTGAGAGTGCGGGGGAAGAGGGAGAGAGAATAAACGCAGAAAAGGAAAAGCACTCTGCCTCCTTAATGGCGAAACATGTAGACACACATGGGGAAACAAATCATTCCGAATTCAAGCTTGGCAAATGCGCATCATCAACCTGAATGAACAGAATCAGCTAGAAAAATTTTCTATACGAGATCAAATGAATATGGAGAAATTCTAACGATCTGTTTGTTATTTGGCTAGGTGCAACTCTAAAATTTAGTCACTTTAAGGTTATGGTCAAATTCAAAGATCAACATCAACTATTTTTTTAACGTGTAACATTTAACAAGAAGTCACACACCATGACAATGTCATTCTTTCTAGTCAAAATCTATAAAAACAAGAAACTATAGAAAGAATTATATAATACGCATTGTATTATGTTAAACCATTCAAAGGAACTTATTTATGATAGAATATGCTTTATCATAAATATAATCAAATGTTTACATACGGAAATTCAAATATATATTCTTGAAATTTTTTAACTGATATTATTTGATATTGAATACTTTGAAAATTTTGAATTATTTCGTAATAAATAAAAGTCAAAGAGAGATAATATCGTAAAATTACGTAACATAGTAAAAACCGAAAAAGTGTATTCTTGAAGATTTTATGAGCTGATTCATTGTACACTTTGATATTTGATTTTTCAATATTTTCAAAATTTTCGAGTATTTTGTGATAACGTTAAATGAAGTTTTATTGTAACCAAGTGCAAGACTGAATTCTTTTTTTAAAAATGATCCCCTTCGTAAGGGGACCACATAATAGCAGACGAACTCCCTTCTCTTTGACCCGTTAATGCAACTTTCCCATACCAGAGTTTGAGTGAGTTGGCATGCAAAGAGAGCAGAAGCTGGTCATGCACAGATTTAGCTTCTCTGAAAATAACTCGTGCTGGCCAACTTCCAATAAGCCTTTGGGACACGACTCTGCGCTTGTATAGTGTATATAAGAAACACATATTTCTCTCTTCCTCACCTTCCTCGGTTCAAAAGCCTCTTCTCCTCCTCCCTTTTCTAGATCAAAACTTCTTTGAAAATGAATGCAACTGCTAATTTGCGCTGAACCTTCAAGCTCATGAACATGCATCATCTGCGTGGCTGAAAATCTAGCATGATCCGGAACTTACGTGAGAATTACATTCTTTTCTTAAAATTCTTTTTTTTTTCCAGCTCTTATATATGTTTTTTTTTTCTTTTTTATTATTGTCTTCAGCTGAATGGAACATGATGATCATCATAATGCCTACACACAAGTTACAGCAAATGTCGATCAGGCCATTTTGACGTAAATTCCAGATCATGCTGGACTTTCAGCCACGCAGCATGATGCATGTTTATGAGCTCGAAGGTTTGACGGAAATTAGCAGCTACATTCATTTTCAGATAAGTTTTGATTTAGAAGAGAGGGGAGAAGAAAATGAAGTTATGGTTCTAGCTACAACCAAGGTCGATGGAGGTCAGACAAAATGAAGTTCTAAACCTAGCTTCTGTCGCCAAGGCTAGGCCATTTCTAGGCACGTGGCAGGATTTAGAGAATAATTGTGGTGCTCTGCAACATGTTGGGAATATGCGTAGGGATGACAGAAAACTCATCTGCCGCTAGCTGGAAAAGCGCCAATTAACTATTTAGAATGCCAAGCTTATTTTTGACTTGGCAACTCTACCAAACTAGTAGTCCATACTTTTTCTGGATCATACCGGCTCGACTATAAATTGTAGTTTGTTTTTCAATACAAAAGGATCTTTTGAGCCCTTTATTTATTCGAAAAGCAAACAAGTCTAAAGAGTTGAGTTGTTTAATATAGATTTTTAAGATATCATCATGTAAACTACTTACGAAGCATATGCTAAAACAGGTTGTGTGGTTTGTGATATTTGGAAAAGGTTGAAATGGTTGGCTACTAACTCTTAGCTAAATAATTCATGTAGAGATATACACTATTGTCAGCTTTCTCGCATTCTTATTCTGGTCCCTTCACGAACAAGTGTCTAACGATGGAGCTACGAGGAAGATTAGGGGCAACTCGAGTGAATGCCTCGAGGATTTCTTATTTTAATTTGTTTGCTTAGGTGGTTATGTTTTTCTTGTTTTTTGTCCAATAATGCTTCGTGCGTAGGTTAAAATAACTACGGGCTCATGAAGTTTTGGAGCAATAATTTTAATTGGAAAGAAAATACTAATGAACGGGGAAGTATGTGACAAAATTTCAATGATGAAAAATGAGTAATTATAATGAATATTAAGCCAGTGAAGTAAATATAACTAGATGGAACTACAAACTATTATTTTTGACAAACGTGTTATCTCTCTAGGTGTTCGCTTTACTAAGTACGGTGTACTCGGTGATGAGTTTTTTTTTCTCCGGTTATTGAAAATATGGTGGAGAGGGGTGAACAACATTGATCATCTTTGGCGTTACCATAAAAGTTCCACGTTTACCATCGAATGTTCAGTTTGAGTTATAATATATTTTGCACCATGTGCAACCAGAAAATTTGAGGATAGGTGGGCGGTCATCACATTTTCACCAAAATTTTGGTAGTCAAGAAGTCTTCTCATAGGATATATGTGCAATGCGAATTGTTCAAAAATCCACTCACAACGTGAATTGAACTTGTAATTTCTTGGAAAATATGTGACATTTCTACCAAGCTCACGACCTGAGAGGTCATTCATGTCTTGGTCCAAATGCGTAAACAAAGTCATTGTAAGTGTTTGTCAAATTAAATTACTCGTGTTCAAAATTTATATTAATCGAACGAAATCACTCACTAGTTAAACTGAAATAATTAAAATCTACTTATGTGTCACCGTATTAGATGAATTTCATTTTAATATAGTTGGTGTTCGAAAAAAAATCCACTTCAACATAGTTACAGTTCAATTTTTTATGAAAGAGAGAGAGGATCCTGCATTTAACGCAACCATCCTGCAGTGGCTTCTTCATGCCACCCCACCGGTCATCTCACATGCCCCATGCCATTACCGCTTTGGCATTATTGCTAAAGATTCGAGAGGTGGAGCAGGAAGTCACGGCAAAACATAAGATAGGTGGATTTTACTTAAAACGTGCATGAACCTAAGAATACGCACAAGTCTTGCTCAAGAGCAATGAAATTAGCAGCTTAACGAAAAAAATCAATCATGACTTTCGTAGGTACAAAGCTTATAATACAGTTATTTTCTCCTCTTTTTTTCCTTCTAATTATCTCATTTCACGGTTTTCGAGAATTGATCTAACTTGTCAAGCAATCGCCTTAGACCTATCTAAGATCCTCTTATTGACCTAAAAATACATACAAAATCTCAACCAAGAGCAATAAAATCAGTTACAAAAAAGAGATCATGGCTTTCGCAAGTCCAAAGCTTGTAGGTTGGCTATTTAGGGCCTGTTTGGCAACGTGCCAAACAATGCCAGATTCTAATTTTTTGTTCCCAGAATCAGTTTGAGACGAGAATCGCGTTTGGTAAAATTTTTGTTCCCGGGAACAAATTTGTTCCTGGGAACAATTTTGGACAAGATTTGATAATAAAAAAAAAATTTGATTCTCTGTCCGAGAATTAGAAAAATAATCAAAACGGTGAAACCCTCACTCTTCTCTTTCGTCATCCCAGTTGCCGTCCGCCGCCGCCTGCCATCGTCTGCCGCCGCCCACCGCCGCCCGCCGCCGCCGGTCGCCGGAGGCTCGCCAGGCTAGGGCGAGGTCCGGCGAGCTCACCGAAGGCAAGCCCAGCCACCAGCGAGGCTCGGCCTCGCCAGATCGGGCGAGGTCGAGGCTCGCCCAGCCCCGTCGGTGGCTAAGCTGGCCTCGCCGAGGCCGGGCGAGGGCGAGCCTCAGCGGGCGGGCGAGCCTCGCCCACCGCTAGTGAGGCTTGGCCAACGAAGGCCGACCTCGCCGAGGGCCGACGATGCTCCGGTGGCGTCGCCGGCCCTCGTCCTGGGCGACCGGCCATATGAAGAAGAAGAAGAAGAAGAAGAAGAAGAAGGAAAAAGGGAAGGAAAAAAAAAAAAAAAAGAAAAAGAAAAGTAAAAAAGTAAAAAAGTAAAAAATTTATTAAAAATTTTAAAAAAATAATTTGGAATAGAATCATTTAACATGATATCAAACACAATTTTATTCCAAAATTAAAAATTTTGGACAATTACCAAACTCGTTTTTACTCGAGAATCGGTTAAGGAATATAATCAAAAATAATTATTTCTAGTTAGAATCGGCTCTCCAGAACAGAATTGTTACCAAACACGCCGTTACTCCCGTGAAATCAGTCCACATGGATGATACTCAACCAAGTGACTCCATGGTCATTACGTCACCCTCTCATAATGACCAGAGGAGCGTGATTTAACGAGAGAGTGACATAATATGCTTCCACACGCTACAGAGACTGAGTAAGACGCTGTCTCTCTCTCTTTCAGCCTATTCTCTCTGGATTTCTCCGTTCCGAGAGACTTCTGTACCCTCTTTGTCCAGTTGAAACTATCTTTCGTGCAATAAAGTGGGGATGGGCAGCAATGTCAGAGTTGAGGTACGCCCTTTATTTCGTGCACTAAATCGACCAGCTGTGCTCCACCCACTACACATCTCAAATCTTATCTTCTCCCAACTTCTCTCCCCTATTTTCTGCTTGCTTTTACGCCAATGATAGATCCGAGATAAATCGTATAAGGAAAGAGAATGCGAAAGCCTCGTTAAAAAAAAAAAAAAATCATGTTTACCGAGGTTGATTATGTAATAGGAAAATTAGAGCAAATATCGTAGCTGTAAAATTTTTTCACAAGCAGTTTAATCCAACTAAAGCTAATATGGGGAGGGTTAGCGAGATAATGAGAAGGTATAATCTCCGAGTAATGAATAAAATCACTTGTGAAAATATATTTTAATATTGACAGTGCACGTTATAATTAATCATCGAATCTTATTATTTTTATGAAAATTTTTTGTGCAATCATAGGCACATTATATCCTGAATACATAAAGATGATCAAATAAGTATCGAAATTTTAAACTTAATTACATGCGTGCAAATATCTCTTGTTCATCGTCTTATCGCTGCTTCTTGAATTCATGGACTCACGGTCATTATTTGACTATATGAGAGTTTTTTTTTTTTTTTTTTTTTTTTTTTTTTTTGCGGTGAGGTAATGACATGGGAATAATGATTTTGTTGAGGGTTGAGAGAGAGAAAGACGTGCGGAACAGCTAGTTTTATGAGATGGGAAGGAGAGGGATGAGGGGATGATGAACAGAGGTAAACTTCATCATATTATTATCAAGAATACGATAAAAATTAATAGCGATGGCAATGCAGTGGCGAGAAGCATAATGACCACTGGTGTGTGTCAACACTTAATTAAATTTATGGCAAAGTATATTTTGTCATGGATGGGTTCTTTTGATGGTTTGATATATAATACAATACTTGATGTACAATTCTTTCTATACGTAGAATTTTCACGAGTAAGTTTTTCACGTGTTACTTAGACTTTACATCTTCATCTTGTAACGATAATAGTAATGTTATGCATTTTTTACTTGTTATATTTCCATTTGTTTCCAATAATTAGCATGGGCAAAAAGGTTGTTCTATACACATTCTCACAGAAAACTTAGTTGTGTAACTTGTATAACAACAACGTCATCTTTATTTTTCATCATAAAGTTCTTAGAAAGTCGGACATAGTTTGACGTCGAAGAAGCGGGAGATGAGTTAGCTGGTTATCAACCGAGGCCTATAACGTTATGAACAATTCAATTATTAAGCCACCAAACTTTTAATCAACCATGCATATTTGACCTCTACATTATTGGAACCTTGAGTTGAACTCAGATCTTAAGGCTTCCTCAATCGTGAGTTAAAATTGGGCACGGCTTAGCATTACAAATCATTACATCCATTTGGATTTGCTAAGTGGACGCACCATCCACCTTGGACCTCCAAATCAAGCGAGTGTGGATCAGTAATAGGGTTTGAAGGAGTTGGTAAGAAACACCAATGGGAGGAGGAAAGTGACTATTCATAGGCAGATCCATGGTTTTTTTTTTTGTCCGAAGATCTATAGGGTTCAAATAGCATAATTTATGCCCATGATCTCTCTCTCTCACAATGAATTCACCTCTTCATGACGTTCATATGAGAGGTCCGCTTCTCGTGCTCACTCCAGGACAATTCGAAGTGGGGTTCCACCCTTAAGGACCGAAACTAGAAAGAAACTCAAATGGGTCCAAGACACTCTGAAATCGGAAGAATAAAATTCGGAAACCCTAAAGAAAAGGGGAAAATTATGAACCTATGACCAGTCAAAGGGAAAATGAGTCCCTAAGCCCATTGTAAAAAAGATATATTAGGAGTTAAAGGTGAAGGTAGAAAAGTTAAAAAGTCAGTGGCTGATTCACAAGCAATAGGATATCAAATTCAATGGTGTCAATAAGCAACGAGCAAAGAACGGAAAACCTTCAGAACCCTCGAGTCCTCTCCACTCACCTCAACAAGAAAAATGACACCAAAAAGGATTTCTGTCCATTACTCCCACGTCATGCTGTTCTTTTTCATATTATCACGGGTCTTATGCAAAAAATAAAAAACAATATCATCTTTTTTATGTCTCCAACTCACTTTTTATCAAAGGATTCACGAACCCATGTGAGAGAGTTAATAATGAAAGGGGTGATTAAATAATGAGAGGAGACTACGAGAGAGAGACGGGATATAAATGTGAAAAACGTGAAATATAAACGAAAAACCCATCATCACCATCACACACCTCTTTCTCGATGCTCGTGTCGAGAAATTCTTTAGGCTAAAAGAAAGAAGCAATAAGATCCGATGATTAGTCAAGTTTCAAAATTCGGCGATGGATGTCAACGACACTTGTTTGCATCGGTAATCTTTATGATCCAAGCATATAACATGCTTATGATTTGATTGCAAGTTTTGTCTGATCATAGTGTACATATATGCAAAAAAAATTTCATTAATTAACTAGGATTGATGAATAATCATAACATACACCATCAGTGATCATAAATATTTTATATTTCCTCAAGTGATTCTATCCATCATTAATTTAAAGATTGTAACTTTTCATTGTTTCACTAATGACTCACATTAGCACTAGTTAAATAAGACATCTTGTGTAAAAAAGTTTACAGCAACGATATTTGCTCTAATTTTTCTGTTATTTATTCAACCTTGGTAAATATGATTTGTTTAAACGCGAATTTCCCATTTTCTTTACTCATCCAATCTATGTAGGATTCATCGTAGGCGCAAAAGCAAGCAGAATTTGGGGAGAATAGTTGGGAGGAGATAAGATTTGAGATGTGGGGTGGACGGAGCACAAATCTCAGCGTTATCGCACATAAGGGCGTGGCATCAATGCATTTTGATACGGAGTTAATAAATTTGATGGTGGCTTCGATGAAGTGAGCAGAAGATCTTTCCGGGAAAATAAAACATAGAAATGGCGAGCGGTGGGCGAGTGAAAATGCGTCTCCTGTTCGTCTCTCTGCTACTTCGGCCTCAGCTCTCCATCAGCCTCTCCGTCAAGCGCATACTACGGTAGAGAAAGAGAGAGAGTGAGAGAGAGAGCGAGGAAAACACAAACAGACGAGATGGGAAGGTAGGAGGATCCGGGGCCGTCGTTCGTACCTCCGTTTCCCAATGTGGATGGCTCATCTTTTTTCAATACAATTCCTATGCTGCAATCGGTCCAGCCTAAGGATCTTAAACAAAGGCCCCGGAATTGGAACACCCACCGGGTTACCAAGGGAATGTTCCCACTGGAATTCCTGCGACACAACACCCAGGAAACTGGGTGAGAAATTCCTCTGGTGATTCCTGTGAAGCCCACGCGGTAACCATTCCAGGAAAATGACCCAGTCCGGGAAGGAAACTTCTCGGGGGCTCGTCTTTTTTCAATACAATTCTTATGCTGCAATCAAGAAGCCAGCATTGAAAAGAGGTTGCTTTAGTTCGTACAAAACTGTCTCCTTTTTTCAATACTATTCTTATGCTGCAATCAGAAAGCCTAGCCTCTCGATAGGCTTTTAGCTCCATCCTCATCTCTCCATGTGTGGACCTTTTCCCTCTCTCAATTTATAATAAGTGGCAACTGCCACTGCCAAAGTTCAATGCTTACTAGAGGACCGAAAGTTGAAATGCTTACTAGAGGACTGAAAGTTGAACCGATTTATGTGCCCGTACAGTATGCACTGAACCTCATGGAAGCGACGAAATTTACTCTAGATATAATGGTGAATAACCCTTTGAAATATGATTTCGATTGTCCATTTACTCGAGAAGACATTCATTCATACACTGACAAATTGTTAGTTGATTTTGAGTCACGATATACATGTCCTACAACGCAAACAAGCATTACAATAATCAAAATAAGCTTTTAGTAAATTAGGATATCATCGCCATAAAAATTCAGAGTGTGCTTAGCTTGTGAATAGGTCATACATACAGAAACATCCATCACCTCCCTCAATCCCTACGAAGGGGATGATTTAAAAAAAATTCAGTGTTGAACTTAGTTACGGTAAACTCCGTCGTCTTGAAATGCTTGCAATTTTGAAAATATTGAAATATCAAACATTAAAGTGTCCGCTTAGGAAATCCTAAAGAGTACAATTGTTTTGTTTTTGACTTTTTTATTTCACGACATTATCTCTTACTTTTATTTATCAGAAAATATTAGGAAATTTTGAAATATTCAATATCAAATAATATTATTCAAATTTTTTTAAAAAAGTAAATTTTAATTTATGTCAACACTTAATTTTATGTAAAACAAAGTATATTTTATCAGGGGGAATTTGGTTTAACATAATATAATGCTCGTTATACAATTCTTTTTATAGTTTCTTACTTTTACGGATAATTACTATAAAGAATGAGTGATTTCTTGTTAAATGTTACATGTTAAAAAATAGTCAATCACTCTAAGGATACGGTCAAATTAAAAGCTCGATTAATTTTTAAAGTTACACTGAGCCAAATGACAAATAGATCTTTCAAATTCCTCCGTATTAGTTTGAGCTTGTATAGAAAATTTTTCTAGCTGATGCTGTTCGTTCAGGTTGATGAAGCGCATTTGCTAAAGCTTTAGTTTGGAATGACTTGTTTCACCATGTGTATTTACATGTTTCGCCATTAAGGAGGCAGAGTGTTTTTCCTTTTCTGCTTCATTCTCTCTCTCCCTCTTCCCCCGCACCCTCAAATCTCTATCTTCATCTCTCCCGCGCAGAGAGACCATCGAGAACGAAAGGGCCCTCCCATGGTGGCATTTTCGAGCATAAAGACAGCCTCGTTACTTTAACGGCGCTTTTCCTTCTTTATTTATGTGCCTAAAACAATGTAAAGCTTGTTTATGCCGAGAAAAATTTCGCTATTGTTCCCAAGGCAGCGTCGTTACATCTTCTTCCGGGGTCCATCAGTCTCTGCATGCTATCGGTCGCTGCTAGTCAGGTCCCTCTGGACTTCAAAGGCTAAAAGCCTATAATGTCATATGGCATAGGCTTGTCAATCGTATCGTACGAACTCATTTTTGACGATGTTACAATTGTTTTATCTCGAAGAAGCGTTGTCATTTCCCTCGTCGTGTCAAGTCTAATGGCATCCTTCCAAAGCTCTAATTGCCAACTTCACCTTTCAAAAAGAGAATGGAGGGATAAAACCGGCTTACATTGTTTTAGACACTATCTACGTAAACGGCTCTCATTTGAAAGATTGAAATAATGCTGAGTAGACAATTGTTTGTATCATTCGCTGTCCAACAAAATGTCAGGTTTAATGGGGTTTGACCAGCCTATGTCCAACAATGACATTTTAGGCATTAGCCTTCAAAAACCTGTGGTCCTTGACGCGCGGAGGCCGATGGCGTGCAGGGACCCAACAAGGGAAGAAGATGCCAACGACGCTATGTTGGGAACAACATCGTAACCCTACTTGGCATGAACAAGCTTTACATTGTTTTAGGGGCATAAAATAAAGATGGAAAAGCACCATCAACGAGGCCGTGTCTTTTTGCCCTAAAATGCCACCATGGAAGGGTCTTCTGTTCTCGATTGTCTCTCTCTGCGCGAGAGAGATGAAGATAGAGATTTGAGAGTGCGGGGGAAGAGGGAGAGAGAATAAACGCAGAAAAGGAAAAGCACTCTGCCTCCTTGATGGTGAAACATGTAGAAAGAATTATATGGAGGAAAAGCACACATGGTGAACCAAATCATTCCGAACTCAAGCTTAGCAAATGCGCATCATCATCCTAAATGAACAGAATCAGCTACAAAAATTTTCTATACGAGATCAAATTAATATGGAGGAATTCTAAGGATCTGTTTGTTATTTGGCTCGGTGCAACTCTAAAAATTAGTCGCTTTAAGGTTAAGATCAAATTTAAAGATTAATATCAACAATTTTTTTTCCATGTAAGGTTTAACAAGAAATCACACACCATGACATTGTCATTCTTTCTAGTCAAAATCCATAAAAGCAAGAAACTATAGAAAGAATTATATGAAGGGCATTGTAGTATGTTAAGGAACTTATCCATGATAGAATATACTTTGTTATAAATATAATTAAGTGTTAACACACGTACATTCAAATGTACATTTTTTAAATTTTTGAATAATATTATTTGATATTGAATATTTTGAAAATTTTGAACTATTTTGTAATAAATTAAAGTTAAGGAGATAATGTCATAAAGATATAGAGTTAAAAATGAAACAAGTGTACTCTTGAGGAGTTCATGAACTGATCCACTGTACACTTCGATATTTCATTTTTCAATATTTTCAAAATTTTTAAGTATTTCGTGACGGCGTTAAACTTAAATGAAGTTTTATTGTAAGCAAGTGCAAGACTGTGGACAAAATTCAATGCACATGTATTTTCTAGAATTGTAAATTTTTACAGGACTTCTAGATGATGAGTTCATCGGTTGTTGTAGAAGAGAACCAAAGCTCGACCGGGCCAACTTTAATGGAAAGAAGGATCAAACTCTGGTGACTGCTGAATATTCACCGGTGTGTAAGTCAATCTGGGGGATGGAGCAACGACTCAGATAAGATTTTGAGTAATCATGCTTAGAACTGGTTGATCGATTATGCCAAGAATATGAGGAAGTCGCAATCATTATAATCAAACACACGAATAATATTGCTATAGGGCTCAACATCGAGTTCAGGCAAGCGCTGTTCGCTTTACGTCCCAAAAAATTATATTTTTCTGATGGCAAGACAATGTCAGATAGGGAGAAGCAACATATGCGACACCACTTAAATTCTGCCTAGTTCTCACCGGTTTACCCTTGTGAAGAAGAGCAATCAACAAATTAAGAGTTTCAAGTCACTCAAGTCAGGTCTTAGCGCATAAAGGAGAATAAATCAGAAACACGAAGAGGCAAAAGATACCAGTTATAAAGCTCTTCGTCTCGTCTATCGGATCCAGAACCCAAACATAATTTGCAGACCTCTCCTTGCACGCTCGTGTGTGATGCGTGGCAACATTTGACCTGCGACGTTCTTCAATAATCATGCATGAGTGCATGCAATAACATTGTATCTGAACTGTTGATAAATGGCTGCCTGAAATTACAGATCAAATGTTTAGAGGAAGTCTATGATAAAAGAATTGATCGCCGAGATAACTACGGTATGTTGGTTGATATTGAAAGAGAGATATCATTTAGTGTTTCAGAATGTAAATATTCATTTTTCAATAATAGCTTCAAATTCATGCACTATCTTCTTTCTTTGCAAATAACTTACTCATTTCCTTTGTAATTGCTTTTATCGTGCCCTGATGCTTCTTAATTTATCGATGACGATCTCATGGTTGGGTCATTAGATATTAACTGTTTTTTTAACTACGCACAACTCTGGTGCTTTCCTGAATATTTCAAATGTCTTTATCCAAAATTTTCCACCGACTTCACTTTAGTCCATTCATTTAAATCACAATAAGAGTGGAGATCACATCTGTTTTGAAGCCCTTCCCCAAAATCTTCGTATATGGTTATCTGTTTTATCCCAGATGTATCTTCATATGAAGCTTTGGCAGCTTTACAAAAACCATATAAAATCAATTTTATTACTTAAAGTGGCTGTAAGTTGAAAAAAAAAAAAAGCCCTAAGATGTCGATGGATATCTGACAACTAGACAACATGGCATTGGTCGGAGAAAACGTAAATACATCCCAGACTCCTAATAATAGTGAAAAAGGAGTGACAAATGCCATTTCATTTTATTCCAGTTGCTCTAGTATTTTGTTTCACTAGATAGCTGAATTGATATAATTCTGTAATAAACATCTATTATGCAACTGAGGCGTTGCGATTGCTCTTGTTTGCCGAGCCGATGGGCATCACCGACATCAATTGATACTGTCAGTTTATTTCAGATTGGTGTCAAGACAGGTTCAAATGGAGAGAACAATACACTAGAATTTACATAATTCGGTGAGAATGTTGATACACGATGTTAGCCGGTTTTATCCCCCCGTCTCTTCGAGACAAAACAGCTCTAACCACGTCAAAAACCAGGTCGTACGATACGATTTGCCAAGCCTATGTGCATATGACATTTTAGGCTTTAGCCTTTAAAGTCCTGTGGTCCCTGATGCGCGGAGGCCGATGGCGTGGAGGGACCGATGGACAAGGGAAGAAGATGCCAACGCCGCATTGTTTTAGGGGCATAAAATAAAGATGGAAAAGCACCATTAACGAGGCCGTGTCCTTATGCCCTAAAATGCCATCATGGAAGGGCCTTTCGCTCTCGATTGTCTCTCTCTCGTGCCGGGGAAGAGGGAGAGAGAGAGAATAAACGCAGAAAAGGAAAAGCACTCTGCCTCCTTACTGGTGAAACATGTAGACACACATGGGGAAACAAATCATTCCGAACTCAAGCTTGGCAAATGCGCATCATCAACTTGAATGAACAGAATCAGCTAGAAAAATTTTCTATAAGAGATCAAATTAATATGGAGGAATTCTAAGGATTTGTTTGTTATTTGGCTCGGTGCAACTCTAAAAATTAGTCACTTTAAGGTTACGATCAAATTCAAAGATCAAGATCAACTATTTTTTTAACGTGTAACATTTAACAAGAAATCACATTCCATGGCAATGTCATTCTTTCTAGTCAAAATCCATAAAAGCAAGAAACTATAAAAAGAATTATATAATGTGCATTGTATTATGTTAAACCATTCGAATGAACTTATCCATGATAGAATATACTTTGTCATAAATATAATTAAGTGTTGACTTACGTAAATTCAAATATACATTTTTAAAGTTTTTTGAATAATATTACTTGATATTAAATATTTTGAAAATTTTGAACTATTTCGTAATAAATAAAAGTCAAAGAGATAATGTCATAAAAATACATAGAAAAAAGAAAACAAGTGTACTCTTGAGGATTTCATGAACTGATCCATCGTACACTTTGATATTTGATTTTTCAATATTTTCAAAATTGTCAAGTATTTCGTGACGGCGTTAAACGAAGTTTTATTGTAACCAAGTGCAAGACCGAAATTGTTTTAAAATCATCCCCTTCGTAAGGGGACCACTTAATAACAAACAAGTAGAGATCGGACAAGAACCCCACCAGTGTATATAAGAAGCACATATATTTCTCTTTTCTTCACCCTCCTCGGTTCAAAGGTCTCTTCTTCTCCCCCCTCTTTAGATCAAAATTTCTTTGGTTCAAAAGTCTCTTCTTCTCCCCCCCTCTTCAGATCAAAACTTATCTGAAAATGAATGCAGCTACCAATATGCACATAACTTTTGAACTCATGAACATGATGATGCATGGCTGAAAGTCCAGCATGATTTGGAACTTACGTGAGAGTTACATTCTCTTCTCAAAATTCTTTTTTTTTTCCAGCTCTTATATATGGGTTTTTTTTTCTTTTTTTTTTCTTTTAGTATTGTCTTTAGATAAGCTGAATGTGATGATCTTTATAATGTCTACACGCAAGCTACAATAGATGCCTATTAGGTCATTCAACAGGTCAGAGAAAATGAAGTTCTGGTCCTATCTTCTGTTGCCGAGGCCAAGGCATTTCTAGGTATGTGGTCGGATTTAGAGAATAATCGCGATGCTCTGTGGAGTGTTCGAATTGGGAATATGAGTAGGGATGGCAAAAAACTCATCCGCCGCTGGCTGGAAGAGTGTCATTTCACTATTCAGAATGCCGAGCTTATTTTTGACTTAACAATGCTACCAGACCAACCAAACTAGTGGTCCATCCTTCTTATTTTTATTTTTCTAGACCATATCGGTCTGGTTATAAATTTTAGTTTGTTTTTCAATGCAAATGGATCTTTGGAGTTCTTTATTTATCTGAAAAGCGAACAAGTCTAAAGAGTTGAGCTATTTAATATAGTTTTTAAGATATTATCCTGAAGTAAACTACTTGCGAAGCATATGCTAAAACAGGTTGTGTGGTTTGTGGTATTTAAAAAAAGTTGGAATGGTTGGTTACTAACTCTTAGCTAAATAATTCATATAAAGATATACACTGCTGTCCGCTTTGAGAATTCTCAGCTCTTTAGACTTGTTCGCTTTTCGGATAAATAAAGGGCTTCGAAGATCCATTTGCATTGAAAAACAAACTACAATTTATAACCACGTATAGTCCAAAAAAAAAAGAAAAAAAAAGGATGGACTACTGGTTTGGTTGGTCTGGTAGCGGTGGCAAGTCAAAAATAAGCTCGGCATTTTGAATAGTGAAATGACACTCTTCCAGTCAGTGGCGGATGAGTTTTTTGCCATACCTACTCACATTCCCAATTCGAAACACTCCGTAGAGCACCCGCAATTATTCTCTAAATCTGACCACATCCCTAAAAATGCCTTGGCCTCTGCGACGGAAGATAGGACTAGAACTTCATTTTCTCTGACCTATTGAACGGCCTGATAGGCATCTGCTGTAGCTTGTGTGTAGGCATCATAAAGATCATCTTAATAATAAAAAAGAAAAAAAACCCATATATAAGAGTTGAAAAAAAAAAGAATTTTGAGAAAAGAATGTAACTCCCACGTAAGTTCTGGATCATGTTGGACTTTCAGCCATGCAGCATGATACATGTTCATGAGTTCAAAAGTCCTATATATTGGCAGCTACATTCATTTTCAGAGAAGTTTTGATCTGAAGAGGGAGAGAAGAAGAGACTTTTGAACCAGAGAAGTTTAGGGTAGCTCGGGTGAATGCCTCGAGGATTTCTTATTTTAATTTGTTTGCTTAGGTGGTTATTTTTTTTCTTGTTTTTTGTCCGATAATGCTTCGAGCGTAGGTTAAAATAACTACGGGCTCATGGAGTTTTGGAGCAATGTTTTCAACCAGAAAGAAAATACTAATGAACGGGAGAAGTATGTGACAAAATTTCAATGATGGAAAATGATTAATTATAACGAATATTAAGCCAATTATGACTAGATGAAACTACAAACTACTATCTTTGACAAATGGGTTATCTCTTCCGGCGTATCATGGTATTTGATAAGTTTTTTATTTGATTGTCTGACTCCTTCAATTAGTTGTTTTTTTCTTCTTCTTTTTTTCCCGGTTATTATTGGAACAACGTTGATCATTGGCGTTACCATAAAAGGCCCACATTTACCATCGAATGTTCAGTTTGAGTTATAGTTTTTTTGCACCATGTGCAATCGGAAAATTTGAGGATAGGCGGCCCCGTCACCACATTCTTACCAAAATTTTGGCATTCAAGAAGTCTTCTCATAGGATGTATGTGCAATGCAAATTGTTCAAAATTCACTCACGACGTGAATTAAACTTGTAATTTCTTGGAAAATATGTGATGCAACTTGTAATTTCTTGATGCCGGGGTCCCTTTGCTGTATAGTTGTATAGCTTCTTGGTTCAAAAGTCAATATACTTATTACCTTTTACCAAAAAAAAAAAAATTGTAATTTCTTGGAAAATATGTGATGCTTCTACCAAGCTCACGACCTGAGCGGTCATTCATGTCTTGACAGAGGTCATTCATGTCTTGGTCCAAATGCGAAAACCAAGTCATTGTAAGGGTTTGTCGAATTAAATTACCCATGCGTTTAGAATTTACATTAATCGAACGAAATAACTCACTTGTTAAACTGAAATAATTAAAATCTACTTATGTGTCACCGTGTTAGGTGAATTTCATTTTAATAAAGTTGGTGTTCGAAAAAAAATCCACTTCAACATAGTTGCACGTCAATTTCTTTAAAGCTCGAATTTTACATCAGATGAGCACCAGCCACCACCATCGCGCCTCTCGTGAGCAAGAGTACTGAGAGAGAGAGAGAGAGAGAGAGAGAGAGAGAGGATCGCATCTCTTGCACCAAGATCACATCTTCTGCATTTCCGGCAACCACCCTGCAGTGGCTTCTTCATGCCACCGCACTGGTCATCTCACATGCCCCATGCCATTATCGCTAAAGATTCGAGAGGTGGAGCAGGAAGTTAGGGCAAAACAATTGAAGTAAGATGGGTGGGTTTTACTTAAAACGTGCATGAATCTAAAAATACACACAAGTCTCACCCGAGAGTAATAAAATTATTAGCTTTAACGACGGCAAAGATCATAGCTTTCATAGGTGCAGAGCTTATAGTGCAGTTATTTTCTTCCTTTTTTCTCCTAATTGTCTTATTACACTCTTAATCATGCTTTTTAATACAGCTGGTGTTCGAAAAAAAATCTACTTCAACATAGTTGCACGTCAATTTCTTAAAAGCTTGAATTTTTACATCAGACAAGCACCAAGCACCGAGATCACAGCTTTGGCACCAACATCACGCCTCTCGTGAGCGAGAGTACTGAAAAAGAGAGGATTGCATTTCTGGCATCAAGATCACATCTCTTGCATTTCCCGCAACCACCCTGTAGTGGCTTCTTCATGCCACCCCATTGGTCTTTTTGCATGCCCCATGCCATTATCGCTTTGCCATTATTGCTAAAGATCCGAGAGGTGGAGCAAGAAGCCAGGGCAAAACAATTGAAGTAAGATGGGTGGGTTTTACTTAAAACACGCATGAACCTAAAAATACGCACAAGTCTCGCCCAAGAGCAATGAAATTAGCATCTTAACAACAACAACAAAAAAAGCATAGCTTTCGTAGGTACGAAGCTTATAGTGCAGTTATTTTCTCCCATTTTTTTCGTTCTAATTGTCTCATTACACTTTTAATCACGCTTTACGAGAATTGGGCTAACTTGTCACGCAATCGCCTCTGGCCCATCTAAGGTTCTCTTATAAACCTAAAAATGCACACAAAATCTCAATCAAGAGCAATAAAATCAGCTAACCAAAAAAGAGATCATAGTTTTCGCAAGTACAAAGCTTGTAGGATGGCTATTTTCTCCCGCGAAGTCCATGTGGATGATACTCAACAAAGTAACTCTTTGGTCATTATGTCACTCCTTCATAACGACTAGTGGAGCGTTCTTTAATAAGAGAGTGACATAATATGCTTCCACACGCTACACTGAGAGTGACGTAAAAACGTTGCTGTCTCTCTCTCTTTCAGCCTATTCTCTGTGTGCTTCCGCATGCACGCAATTGAGTTTAAAAGTTTGGACGATGGACTTCGACATTTGTTTGTTTGCATTGATAATCCTTATGATTTAGGGATACATCGTGCTAATGATTTGATTCCTAGTGTTGTCGGATTCGATATTTTGAAAATATTTCCACATGTGATTCTATATATCATTAATTCACTTAAGAATTGTAACTTTTTCCTATTTTACTAAGGTCCATTTGATAACACTTGTGTTCCGGAGAATTTTTTTTTTTCTGAAATAGTTTTTTTTTATATATTTCTATTCCCTAAAATAATTTATTAGTAAAAGAACGCATATGACAATTATATAAAAATTTTATTTTCAGAATGGAAAAAGAGTAGGAATATGTTTGGTATGATTTACAAAAATTTTTGTAATGTAAAATGTCTTTTAATTGTTTTTTATTGTTCTTCCTTATCATCACTAACAACTGTCGCCGTTCGATTGTCGATCGCAGGTCGTTGTTGATGTTGACCGACCATCGCCGCCCATCACCAACCGCTGTTGCCCAACGCCGATGCCACCGCCTGCGGTCATCGGCATCGAGCGGTGGTGGTTGGCCGCGAGCAGCAGCTAGCGTCATTCGGTCGGTTGATGGCAATGGTCGGCCGACGATAGTAGTTAGCGATGGTTAGTCGGCCGACAACGGCAATCGACCAACCAGGGGTGGGCGACAGTCATTGGCGATCGTCGTTTGGCCGATCGTAGCAGTCAGTGGTGGTCGGCCATGGTCAATTGGCAAGCGGCCAAAATTGGCCGGTTGACGAGCAGCAGTGAGTGGTGGCGATTGGCAAAGAAGGAGAAAAGAAAAAAAGAATAGAGAAAATAAATTATTTTCTAAAATTGTTCTTGAGAATAATAAGTTATTTTTTTTTACTTCTTATTTTTGTTTAAAATCTATTTTCTAACCACTTTTCTATTTCGTGGAATACAAAAATTAATTGACATTATTAAACAGATTTATATTCTTTTTTTTTTCGGAGGAATAAAAGAATAAAAATTGGGAGAAACAGAAACATTACCAAACATGGCCTAATTCTCTTCACAGCAAGTGTGTAGCTTCAATCAGGGATGTTATTAATAAAAAATCCAATAAAAGTTGACTTTTTCTTTTCTTGATAGGAGTGATTAATAACAAATCATTATTTACTATGCATTTATTTACTTTTCACAGTATTTATGTAATATTTAAATGAGAGCCATGTGTGAGTAGACGCGTAAATGTGATATCATTATATATAATAATTTGGACGAATATCCACCATCTAAAATTAGAATTGGAAGCCAATTTCTTGTGAGTTTCTCCCTTAGATTTAATTTCATGCAAAATAAATTATTTTTCACATCAAATTTTTATCCGATTGCCCATTAAACAAAAATGAAATGAGCAATGGATGCTTAATCCGGGAAAGAAAATTTAAATATCAATTTCATGTGAGTCTGCCTACTTTTATATTGATTTGGTTACGCCGGAACAATTTTATATTAGTGAACAAACAAAACACGATGTTATTTCACAAGCTATTGAGGTATTTTTTTTTTCTTTATTAATATATGCATAGATGCTTTTAACTTTACCACTCTTCAATGAAGGCACGTAAATTATCAAAACTACACATATCAGGTATGATCTAGCTACACAATAGAATTTAAGTAAAGTAAAAATTACATCACAAAATCAAGGAGACTAAAGTAATTGTAGGACAATTGAAATGCTCGACTAAAGTTCTAAGGTAGATTTTAGAAAGACCACTTAAATGCAACTTTCCCCACCTGGGAGTTTGAGTGAGTTGGTGGACAAAGAGAGTAGAAATTGCTAATGTGCATATTTAGCTTCTCTGAAATACCCCACATTAGCCAAATCTATGGATCAAACTTGAAAGGCCATGGAATGTACAAATTTATCATGTCTAATTACTGAAAGTAACTTGAAAAATTATATTGAAGAAATTTCTTGCTTTGTCATGCTCCATCTTATTCAAGGAAAACGAATTATCTGAAAAACATCTTCCTTAACTTAATCGTTTATGTTATTTGGAAATAATTAATCGATGAAAAATTCATTAATGATAATAATTTGTATCTAAGTATTTTCATGGACAATGAAAATAATTAGCATTCATTTATTGCATAAAAGATACAAACAATTATTTTAAGAAAATATTTTTCAATCATCCATTTTTAGTAAAACAAATAAAGCATTAATAGCATGTGCAATCAATTTATTTTGACCATTTCGCCCTAAATTGATTTGGGAAAGGTCATCTTGTTTCCCGGCAAATCAATCGCAACCATTAATGTACATGCATTCCCGCGTGAGGAGCATGGGACTGTTTGCTGGCAATTTCTTACTACAAAGTATGACTAGATCGTGAAATTGTTCAAAACTCCGGTACTCCGCTTATTTAGATATCAAATTATAACATGTATTGTTTAATGCATTAGTTTTTTCAAATTCGTGCGCCTTGGCACGTGTAGCGTTCCTCTACTGTACTGCGGGTTTGTTTTTTGTTTGGACATTGACCGAGGAGCTTAGTCATCAACGTACGACTCACGTTTCGGCCACGTATTTGTCGTGGAACGACGGGGTTTTGCTTTTGTCCGCCGCCCGCAGTTCATACGTCCCCGCCGATTGTCAGCCATCATACTCGCCACGCTACTAGTATATATAATAAAGATATACGTCGAAATTTAATCTTCCACAGACTTCTAAAAATTATAGATAAGAAATCTAATCAACGACGAAAGTTTTAAAATTATAACCATAATCTATAATTTGTGTGTCATCACAAAAACTGAAAGATAATATGTTTTTTTGTACACGGATGATTTTACGATACACGAACACTCATATTTATAATGTTTACAACATAATTGTTTATAAACAAGTTTTTTAGCAGTTTTAGCCATATCTTCATATCTCTAAAGCTTTCAATTTAACATCTTCACGTTGACACACTTATCATCTTTAAATGAATAATTTCCTTATGATATCCGTAGTTTCCAAGCAAGCGTGACAATGGAGGACTTTGACTTCGTGCGATGCTCAACAGAGAAGGACAATCGTTGATTAGCATGAAACTTTGGTTTAGCCTTCTTTTTTGTCAACATTTGATCTATGCTATGCTTGAAAACAGCATCCGAGTCAATCGCATCATGGATTTTCATGTTGCTTACTTTCATTTGATTCGGTCGATTGATTAAAAGATTAAAAAGTTAAGGCAATTAATCAAGCGCCACTAATCATGCAGTACTTTTCTGGAGGTCGCGATTAGTATTTCTCTATGTGAATGTTATGCCCTTCTCTTCTTTTTTTTTGGGTCAAACTAAAATCGGGCTGAAAAGGCGCGGTTTCGTGGCTGAAGAAGTGGGTGTCGTTATGCCAAAAAAGAAGAAGAAAAAAGGTAGGTGTCGTTATGGGACGGGCAAGCCGTCATTTTTCATGCGAATTGCACCCGACGTTAATGGACTGGCCTTGTAAATGGATTTGCAGATGAAGGTTTCAAATTTGCCTTTGAAATGAAAAATGGAGGAGTCGTGAATGGCCGCGAAGAACAAAGTCGGTCTTATGGGCCTACTAGTTATGCGAGGCCCAGTCAAAATATCAATTGGTCCAGTTTATGGACTGGTTTTGGGCTGATTCTGGGGCAAATAAAATCGAGTCGGGTTCTCAATTCCAAAAGGTATGGACCGGGTCCGGGTAGGTCTGTTCTTTTTCCAATTCATGGATCCGAACCTATGCGCGAGAACCGAAGTCAGATTGCGGGTAAGTGGTTTTAAAACCATAGTTTCTGTTTGAAATAATGACACAATTAGTTCATCAACTTTGGTCATCCTTCAACTTTTAATTCCCTTAATGTGATACTCGAACTATTCCTAAAATATTCAATCTAGTCCTTGAGTTGTTTATTTGTGCAACTTGATCCCTCAATTTTTTGCGACAGAGTTAAAAATTTTCAAAGTTACATGTTATCACTCAAATCTAAAAATTTTTTTTTTTGAATTTCAATCCATTTTCTAGATTGACAAAGAGTATTGACATGTTTCTAGATTCTCATTAGACTTGCATCGAGTTGATGTTTATGTTATTTTGATTTGCTAATTTGTAGATTTGACAAAATTTAATCGAGAAAACAAGAAACACAAAAATTAGAAAATCCCATCTATCTAAAAAATCAGGAACAAGATTTAGATTAATATAGGCACAAGAAATCTAAAGTTCAATTAATATTGTTAGTATATATTCTTATAAAAAGCTCATCTTAGAATAAGAGGAATATGAATTTGATATAACTCTTTCCACTGTTATATTTTGGAATTATAGTAATATTTATAAAATCAAAAAGGTAAAAATGTTGATTTAGGATATGAATTGAAATGAAAAAAAATATTCTAAAATTTGGGAGATAGTGTAATTATGAAAACTTGTGAATAGTACCAAACAACTTATTTGACTCCGTGATGAATATTATTAATGACAATACTAAAGTGATGGTGAGTCAAATGTGCATGGCTTAGAAAAAGCAAAATACTAACTATTTTGCTTAGGAACATGTTATCGACTACACTAAAAGCACTTGTTAAGTGACTAAATCAGGAATTACTATGGATTCCATTACCTTAGCTGTATTGATGAGTTGTATATTAGTTTAACGAAAATCAAAACGTTTTTATACTGTATGTATAACCAATGTAGATGCTCATTAAAAGGAGGTGTTTGATTTAAATAAGCAAAATGGAAGATTGGATTCAGAAAAAGGATAATAGGAGATATAAATAGGCATGAACTTTAGATATGTTGATTGGGTCCAAAATCAAGAATTAAAACAAGGGCACGAACAAGCTCTTGCAATTTCGTAAAAAGCTATTGTGCAAGACGACCCAATTCCATGTTGTGAGATGCTCCTAAATTAGCAAAATTTAAATTTAAAGCCCCCAAATTTCGACATCCCCTTAATTAATGGGAGGCAAAATTGTCCAAAAGTTATAAATCTATTGTACAATGGCCAATTAAGTGCTAAAATTTTTAATTTGATTAATTTATTCTTAAACCTTTTAATAAATTTTCAATTACCCTTTTGGCCAAAATTAGCTTGTAATTGCCAACTTGAATGCTAGTTATCTACATGGTATTGTAGACATTGACATTAATAATTTTTGCATTTTAAAATTGTTTATATATTTTTCTCTTCTTCTTTGTTTCATTATGGGCTTAGGGGAGGGCTTGCATGCCCTTGTTGATCACTAAGCAAGGGCTAAGAAGTGCTCGCCAGCTGTAGGCAAGGTTTATAGCCCATACATGGGTTGTTAGCCATTGTGGAGGTCCCAAAGACCGCCGTCAGCCATTGTGGAGGTCTCAATGATTGCCATCAGCCATCTTGGAAAGATGAATAATGGGAAAAAATAAAAAATTATAAAAAAATCCAGAAAATTCAAATAAATTTTAAAGTTATTCAAGTCATTGATTTTCGATCAATTTTGGCCGAAATTACTATATTGGAAAATTATCAAAAAGTTTAAGACTAAATTAACCAAATCAAAAAGTTTATGATCAAATTAGTTGTCGTACAAAAGATTTAGGGTCTTTTGGACAATTATTCCATCAATACGAAGCGACTAAAACAAAACCTATCGGATTCCTTAAATTCTATGGCATCTCTCTCTTGCAGGTAAAATGTACCCCCATCATCCTAAGACACATGAGTTCAACAAACAACACCGCCGCAAAAACAAAGAATTGTGCTTTTGACCTTTTTTTTTTTTTTTTTTTTTTTTTTTTTTGGGTCGTTACTGATATCCATGAATCATCATCAGTTATGCAAGCCATGGTTCATGAATGAACTTTTATGTTTTTTAATCTCTTGCAGGAACACGAAGGGGTCTTTTATGTATTTTGTGACACTTGCCCACCTGAATTTAATGGAATAAATGTATCTAAAGTCTTAAAACTTATAATAAAAGAACAGTATTTTGATCCATATATCTTTATCCAGCTTCAGCAGTTAATATTTAAAAAGATATGGTTAGACCGTAGATTATTCACTTATATGGAATTGCTGTTGTTCTAAACAGGTTTCATAAGCCAGAGAAAGCGTGGGGAAAGAAAACGAAGAAAATTTCATTTTGTTAATTTTTGTCTTTGTTCCAATATTATTTTACTTTAGCTAGTGTATGATTTTCATTCAATTAATGTGAATTTCCTGTACATGGGTATTTTAATTTGACAAACGCTTACGATGACTTGATTTTCACATTTGGACCATGACATGATGGACCTCTCATGTCCATGGCCTAGCACTAGAAGCGTCCATATTTTTCAAGAAATCATGAATTTAATTCACGTCAACGACTACGGAGATGCGGATCGTAAATGGTGTGAAATAATAAAGGAGGTGTGGGCCAAAGCCGGAGGGGATCATTAACCTCGTTCGCCCCTCTCCACCATTTTTCCTAAAAAATAAAAATAAAAATAAAGAACCATTAAACGAAGGACTTAGATGATGGAGTAAAAAACTTATCGGACACCGTAATAGGACGGCACAGATAACCGTCTATATCAGGTTGCACGAAGTTAGAAATTTAATAGATTCATTATAATTAGTTCTTTTCCATTAATTCTGAAACTTAATAAGGCCTACGTGCGAAGCATTGTAGCCACAAGAGTGAGCCCGCGACTTTACAGCGAGCGGGCTAAATTCCTCCTGTTCTGGTCGCTCCTATTTCCAATCTTTATGCAGTTGAGAGCACAGCGATTGGCCAAGAGATGATGAAGCATGGTTGTAAATGCCGAAGCTTCGCTTACCGATCTCAAGACCAAAAGCTCGTGCGCCCTGATCACGTCCATGGCATGGAAGAGATTGGCCTGTGCCTCGTTTTGTGCATCAAAGTACTCTTGCCAGAAAAAGATTTACAGCAAAGAATGTAATACTCAATGTCAAGTCTTGGTTGAATTGGTTCTGAATCCGCGTATTCCGTGACAAAGTCGTTGTATGTCTGGTGGAGGAGAGCAGCCGGCTCCATTGAAAGAGAAGTATGGAGAAGAGAAGGGTGAAGAAGAGAGATGTTTGATGCTGTATGTATCCATGAAATGAACAAGCAGCAATGTCGTGTCGGAAGGTGGCCAATGTCGGGGACATTTTCAGAAATGCCAAATTCGTGCATCTTCCTTTCTCTTTCTTCTAACTGCTCTCTTTGCCCACCCACTCACTCAAACTCCCAAATGGGGGAAGTTGCACTTAATGGGTCAGAGAGAAGGGGAGGACGTGGGAGGGTGGGGTGTCCTGTTCTCGCTCTCTTTGCCCAAAGAGAAGCAGTGAAAGCCTGATGGGGCACAGGCTGGGCGTTAGAAACTCAAATGCGAATTCAATTGGAATCCAATCGCCTCTAGTTCCATATCTTTACAAAAATTCCTAATCGGCAATAATTTATTTTATCATGTGTAACGATTATTTTTTTATTGATCAAAATGTATAACAAATAACATTGTGAATAAATTACACAAAAAGAAGATGCAGGCTAACATATTGTGCTTTCATAAATCCTCAAATTTAAATATGACATTTTAAATTTTTAACAAAAGAGCACACTTTTTACTTTTGTCTAATCCCAAATGAACGGGGCTGATGACAATTCTTATGCGGCAAAACCTTTAGAGACACAAAATCGGAAAAGGAAATCTGACTTAGAATTTTTCTTCTTAGTTTTTTTTTTCGCATGGATATTCAATTTCAAGATATATCTAGACCCCATTCATGAATAGTTGGTTAATCATGAATTTATCTTTATTTGCTTAAAAAGGGAAAAAGAATAATAAGAGAGTATGGTGATATCGTAACTGGAGGAACAATTATGGAATGTGATCACTATATACACAAATTAGAATGCGGTATCTTTTTCTCCTATTTTTTCGCTTTCTTCTTTGGGAAGCTTTTTATTGAAGTTTTAGGTCACTCATCATTATGGCAACTTCAAGACATTGCGCTAGACATCCAATCACTCGCAAATCTATCGTATGGATGCCCATTTAGTCTTAAACTTTTCAATTTTACCTATTTAATCCTAAATATTTGCATAAAATTTAAATATAATCCTTTTGGTGTTAACGGTGGTGACTCGACCGCCACATTAGCTATTCTTGAGAAAAATTAGTCGGGGGGATTACATTGGTGTTTTACGTAACAAACTTAAATTGGCAAAATTAAAAAATTTATAAGTGATAAGATAATTTTCTCGTGATAATTCATATATAATTTACTTGTTTGGTTATTCACCGTTTTTCCTATTTTTGGTTTTATTTCATTCCGATTGTTTCATTTTTATTATTCAAAAATAGCTTGACCATCTTGACATTTAAGTCAAACTTTCGCAAGAGAAAGTTACCTGTTCCTTTGCAAAGGCTCGGACCGCCGATCGGACGAAGTGACTGGGCATAGGGCTGATGGGTGCCTAGCTTCTTGTCTAGATGACCAGTTTCACTACTTGTCATTTGGCAGGTGCCTGGCTTATTTTGAGTGGACATGCTATGGTTGCATCAATATTTTGAAACACGAGATTTAAAGTCCATTTTTATCTTATCTATTTTCATAAATTGCATATTACAACAATAAGAGTTAGGATTTCTCTATTTGAAGAGCTTTTTTGAGTAAATTTTGAGTTACCGGCTCTTATTTGAGTTAGTCATTGCCCTTTCTCATGTGTACACATACTAGAGAATGATGACCCAAAATTGACCTAAGAAAGCAATTTGGAGTAAGCTTCAAGTGCCTTTGAACGCTTAGACTTTGTTAGGGATATCTACTTAATGAAATAAAAAAAAAGCATAATTAAAGCGACGAACCCTTTTCAAAATTTTTGTAAATTATTGGAAGAAGGAAAATAATAAATTAATCTTTCATGTTACTCACATTTCTAAGAATTTTCTCTCATCACATACTTGTCTGTGTTTTCCTTCTAGACCTAAGGCTTTCTTCTTCAACAAGCATTCATTAAATCTCATTAAACCTTTCACTCTCACTCTCTCTTGTCTGTACATCAATTCACTATATCGCCGGCAATTCTTAGGTTCTCTTTATTGGGCAAATTATTGATAATGTCCTTTTTTTCCCTCGCTAGGACATCTCCTACCTCAATTTTGCCCTTTTTTTAAAAAAAAAAAAAAAAAGAAAAAAAACCCTAGCTACTTAGCTCATCATCATCACCTGAATTTTGTATTTAGAATTAATTTCTATTTTTTTCAATAAGTACTCAATTGCAATACTTTTTTATGTGGTGGATTCTCAATGAGAATTTAGAAATTTTGGGGGACCCAAGTGCCAAATCTTCCACCATCTCCAACTAGGAGTGTTTTCCTCTTAGACCTAGGCTTTCTTTGTCAACAAGCATTTGTTAAATCTCATTAAACCTTTCACTATCACTCTCTCTCGTCTCTACATCAATTCATTATGTCACCGATGATTTTTTTTAGCTGAACTGATCTTGGGTTCTCTGTTTTGAGCAAATCATTGGTAATGTCTTTTTTTTTCCTGGAAGGGCGCCTCTTAGCGCAATTTTGCCTCGTTTTTTAAAACAAAAACCCCAACTGCTTCCGTATATTTCTTAACGTCAGTTCCACCATTTTTTCATGTGGTGGATCTTTAATGGGAATTTAGAAAAGAGCCAAATCTCCCACCATCACTAACCAATAGTATTTTTCCTTTAAACCAAGGCTTTCTTCTTTAAAGAGAAGAGGAAAATCTCACTAAACCTTTTACTCTCACTCTCTCGTCTCTACACCGGTTCATTATGTTGCCGGCCATTTTGTTTTTCAGTCGGACTAATTTTGGGTTCTCCGTTTTGAGCAAATTATTGGTGATGTCTTTTTTCTTCAACGAGATGCCTACTAGCTCAATTTTGCCCATTTTTTACAAACAAAAACCCTACCTACCACTCATATATTTCTTAACGTCGGTTCTGAAGCCTTTGCTCAATATGTTCTCCAATCTCTTTTGCAAATTCAATCTCTTTCTTTCTAAGGGTTTGTTGATTGTACCTAGGTTTTTTCTCCGATCTCTTTTGCAACTTATGTTTTGTTCACTGATAAAGTTGGGATTGTAGATTTTAGACATTAACTTTTTGTACTTTTTTTACTCCAAAAAAAAAAAAAAAAAGTGGGGAAGAAGGCACTACCCTTTTGTTATAAAAGTCTCTTAGATGCTCTACTGAGATGGGCAAGTACCTAAGTTTGAGCTTTGCAGTTAGTGTGCGCAAGTCCTCCTCAATGGCTAGTAGAACAATTATTAATATAGCATTGATTAGGTAATGAATATAACTCTCATTTTAGAGTACATTTAATTGGAGGAGATTGGATGTCAATGCTTGCAATTCTAGTGAAAAGAGAGCAAAAGATTTGGTATTAGATAAGATTTTGAACCAAAGTTCGAGCTAAAATCATGAGGAGTCTTCATATATACGAAATTGACGATGACGCATCATGTGCATTCGGTGTATTTGTTAAATAGCGTTAACTTGCTTCTTAGGCTAAGATTTCAATAAGGAATTGGTCGATCTAAGCTTGGGCCCCCTCAAGAAGAGAAGCACTTGCTCATGATCATGGTTTAAATAAATCGATTTTGTTCAAAAATGCAGGTTATGACAATAAATCTAGTTCAATAATTGTGAAATGTTTAATTACCCGAATGTATCAATAGAATCCTTTGATTTCTTCAGCTAATGATTCTATCCAAAATCAATTTTTTGGCAAAACAAGAATTTTTATTCTCAAATTATCTCCAAGGGATTTGCAGTCATTGTGGAAATTTCATTTTCCCTAAGATTAGTATATTCCTTAGAAAGGAAAGAAGATCAGAAAAATAAAACGGTTTCAGGTCCCTTTGTTGTTTCTTTCTTTACTTAACCAAAAAGCGAACAAGTCTAATGAGCCTGGCTATTTAATACTAGACTTTAATATATGAACCTGACATAAACTAAAAAGATTATATTGATCTTAAATCGTTGTTTTTGTTGGATTTTATTTTGTCATATTTCCACCTTTATATGATGAGTGACTGTTCAAGAACCCGCCCGTCCCTCCTCTCCGACCCACCTAAATGCAATTTTCTCCATTTGAGAGTTTGAGTAAGTGGGTGGGTAAGGAGTGGTATATTTCTTCAACTTAATTTCGCTAAGATCATCATCATCACCCGAATTTGGCATTTAGAATTAATTTCCATTTTTTTTAATAAGTACTCAATTGCAACACTTTTTCATGTGGTGGATCCTCAATAAGAATTTAGAAATTTCGGTGGACCCAAATGCCAAATCTCCCACCATCAGCAACCAAGAGTATTTTCCTTTTAGACCTAAGGCTTTCTTCTTCAACAAGCATTTGTTAAATCTCATTAAACCTTTCACTCTCAGTCTCTCTCGTCTCTGCATCGATTCACTATGTTGCTAACGTTTTTCTTTTCTTCAGTTAGACGGATCTTGGGTTCTCTATTTTGAGCAAATTATTGGTAATGTCTTTCTTTTTTCTCGGCAGGGCGCCTCCTAGTGCAATTTTGCCCCTTTTTTAAAAACAAAAATCCCAGCTACTTCCCATAAATTTCTTAACATCGATTCCATCATTTTTTCATGTGGTGGATGCTCAATAGGAATTTAGAAATTTTGGGAGACCCAAGAGCCAAATCTCCCACCATCACTAACCAAGAGTGTTTTCTTTTTAGACCCAGTGCTTTCTTCTTTAAAGAGCATCCGTTAAATCTCACTAAACCTTTCACTCTCACTCTTTATCTCATCTTTGCACCGATTCACCATGTTGCCGACCATTTTATTTTTCAGTTGGACTGATCTTGGGTTCTCTGATTTGAGCAAATTATTGACGATGTCTTTTTTCTTTGACGGGATGCCTCCTAGCTCAATTTTGCCCCTTTTTTGCAAACAAAAACGCTACCTACTTCCCATATATTTCTTAACGTTGGTTCCTAAGCCTCCGCCCATTCCATTCTTCAATCTCTTCTACAAATTTAATCTCTTTCTTTCTAGGAGTTCATTAATTGTACCTAGGTTTTTTCGCACAATTTCTCTCTTTTTTGCTCAAGGTGGAAGCCTCCTAGAGAATTAGCTTATGTTTTGTTCAGTGATAAAGTTGGGATTATAGATTTTAGACATTAATTTTTTGTACTCCCCACCCCCCCCTGCCAAAAAAAAAGTGAGAAAGAAGGCGCTACCCTTCTGGTCTAAAAGGCTCTCGGATGCTCTACCGAGGAGGGCAAGTACCTAAATTTGAGCTTTGTAGTTCGCGTGTGCAGGTCCTCCTTGATGGCTGGTAGAACAATTATTAATATAGCATTGATTAGGTAACGAATATAACTCACATTTTAGAGTACCTTTAATTGGAGGAGATCAGATGCCACTGCTTGCAATTCTAGTGAAAAGAGAGCAAAAGATTTGCTATTAGATAAGATTTCGAACCAAAGTTCAGGCTAAAATCACGAGGAGTCTTCACAAATACAAAATTGATGATGATGTATCATGTGCATGCAATGTATTTGTTAAATAGCGTTAACTTGCTTCTTAGGCTAAGATTTCAATAAGGAATTGGACAAGCTAAGCTTGGGCCCCCTCGAGAAGAGAAAGATTAGAAAGATGAAAACGGTTTCGAGTCTCTTTGTTTTTTCTTTCCTTGCTTAACTAAAGAGCGAACAAGTCTAACGAGCCTAGCTATTTAATACAAGACTTTAATATATGAATTTGACGTAAACTAACAAGATTATATTGATCTTAAATTGTTGTTTTTGTTGGATTTTATTTTGTCATTTCTTCGATTTAATTTCACTTAGATCATCATCATCACCCGGATTTCATATCTAGAATTAATTTCCATTTTTCTTCAATAAGAACTCCATTGCAACACTTTTTCATGTGGTGGATCCTCAATGAGAATTTAGAATTTTTGGGGGATCCAAGTGCCAAATCTCCCATCATCACCAACCAAGAGTGTTTTCCTTTTAGACCTAGGGCTTTCTTCTTCAACAAGCATTTGTTAAATCTCATTAAACATTTCACTCGCAGTCTCTCTCGTCTTTGCATTGATTCACTATGTTGCCACCATTTTTTTCAACAAGACCGATCTTGGGTTCTCTGTTTTGAGCAAATTATTGGTAATGTCTTTTTTTTTCTTGGCAGGGCGCCTGCTAACTCAACTTTGCCCACTTCTTTTAAAAACAAAAACCCTAGCTACCTCCCATATATTTCTTAACGTTGATTCCGCCATTTTTTCATTTGGTGGATCCTCAATGGGAATTTAGAAATTGAACCGATTCACTATGTTGCCGACCATTTTGCTTTTCAGCCGGACTAATCTTGGGTTCTCTATTTTGAGCAAATTATTGGTAATGTCTTTTTTCTTTGGCTAGACACCTCCTAGCTCAATTTTTCCCTCTTTTGCAAACAAAAAGCCTAGCTGCTTCCCATATATTTCTTAACGTCCGTTCAGAAGCCTCTGCTCGTTTCGTTTCTCGATCTCTTCCACAAATTCAATCTCTTTCTTTCTAGGAGTTCGTTGATTGTACCTAGGTTTTTTTACACAAGTTCTCTCATTTTTGCTCTTGGTGGAAGCTATGGAACATAAGAAGGTTGTGATCGCTCCTGAGAAGTTTTGCAATGATCCAAGGTTGGCTTGGCCAATTTCTATGTTTCCTTTCATTTTTTGAATGTAGTTAGTTTTTCGTATGCCGCTTGGTGAATCCTCCTCATTGTATACACGATTGTCTATGTAGATGTTGCTTTATTAGGTGGATCTTATGTGATCAAATGCTCTATTGTTAGTAGATTTTATGTGATCATATGCTATGTTGTTGTTTTGAATTTGTGATCTCTTAAGCGTTAATGTATTGAAGTACTATATGCTCAAATGTCAACTTCATCTCTCTGTGATCTGTGGAATAGAGCATCATAGTACACTTGCATTAAGTCCATCGTGTGTAGATGTAATCATTTGAATATATCTCATTCTCTTGGGAAGCACTGATCAACTATTTGAATTGACCTCTTCTCATCGTCAAGTTCCAAAGTATGTTTGAACTTTTTCTAATTTGTCATGATTGTTCATGAAGTTCTCTCCTTCTAAGTGAAGCATGTACTGTATGTTGCAAATGTCTTGTGCCAAACTTGTTCTTGCACATACAAAGTGGGTATTGAGTAGGCAATCTTCCACCTTGATTTGTGTGTAAATAGATATTCCTGATATATTGATTTTAAATCGTTGTTTTTGTTGGACTTTATTATATCATATTTCCGCCTAAATTTATTATGTGAATCAATATGCCAAATTTCATTTTATATTGATATTCCAACGTATGTCATGTTTGGATTAGGTACGTTGCTGGTATCAACAGTTGCACGATGATTAATATCTCGATTTTATTCTATATGTTACATTTGTTTTCCATCCCCCAATGAGTCTTCATCATTGAACCTCTACCCCAAATGCCCACACTTCTATTCACAAGAGTTACAATCATCGTTTGAAAGATTGATAAGATCACTGCTTACAAAATAATAAAATAAAGACAATACGCAATATTCTTATGAATTTATGGATCTCTCGTTCTTTTTACAATTCAACTTCCTCTCATGAAAATTCCGATAATAACTATTTAAATCACCTCCGCAATGCTTTCATTGTTTACCCTACGGAGAAAAGAACTTTAATTCGAATCATTTTTACACATTCAATTCAAACTGTGGCACCCTCTTTGCTTTGGTTGAAAGAAAAATGAAAATGACGCTTTGACACGTGGAAGGAAATGACAACACTTCCAGTGATACGCTGTGCCAAGCCTATGCCATATGACATTTTAGGCTTTAGCCACGAAAGTCCTGTGGGACCTGACACACAAGGACTGATGGCGTGCAGGGATTGACGGACACTGGAAGAAGATGTGAACGACGCTGTGTTGGGAACAAAAGCGAAACCCTGCTTGGCAAGAACAAGCTTTCCATTGTTTTAGGGCATAAAATAAATGATTAATATCATGAAAAATCTCAAGGTTTTATATTTATGATAGGCTTATCATAAATTAATTTTTTTATCACGAAAAATCTCAAATTGATATACCTGTGACAAATCTATCTCAAATAATCATTGAAAATTTTAAACTGGTACACGTGTGATAAATTTATCCCAACCTGATATATTTATGACACATATACTATTTGCCAAAGTGAATTAATACCATAAAAAATCACAAAAAAGTATAAATGTGATAAATAGAGAGTAAAATTCCAAACTGGTGCACTAGTCAACTATTACATGTCATCGAATTCAGTAATTTGACAGTGAAATTTAATGAAAACTAACAAATGATAATTTTGTCACAAGTACATAGGTTAGAGATAAATTTTTTTTTATGGGCAAAAAATTAATATGGAAGAATTTGAAAGATCTGTTTGTTATTTGGCTTGATACAACTTTGAAAATTAGTCGCTCTAAGGTTACGATCAAATTAAAAGCTAATCATCGACTACTTTTTTAACATGTAACATTTAACAAGAAATCACACATTAAGATAGTGTCATTCTTTTCCGGAACGATCCATAAAAACACCAAACTATAGAAGGAATTTTATAACGAGCATTGTATTATGTTAAATCATTTGAAGGAAATCATCCATGATAAAATATACTTTGTTATAATTATAATTAAGCTTTGACGCACATAAAGTCAAATATACTTTTTTTTTAAAATTTTTTTTGAATAATATTTTTTGATATTGAATATTTTGAAAATTTCCAAATATATCATTATAAATAACAATCAAAAAGATAATGTCGTAAAATAAAATAAAAATAGTCAAGAACGAAACAATTGTATCCTCTAGGTTTTCATAAACTGTCCCATTGTACACTTTAATATCTGTAAAGTTTTCGAGCAACTCTTGACGACATTAAACAAAGTTTTGTGGTAATTTTTTTAAATATCTTCCATACAGAATGAGGGATGTGATTGATGTTTCTGTACATTAGGACCTATTTACAAGCTAAACACAATTGTTTAATATTACTCGATACATTAGCTGAATAATGAGCGCACCAAACATACCTGGAAACAATAATGACAATGGTTAAACAAAAGCATCATCATCATTCCCGTAACAAACATTAGGCACATACATGCTGATGATGCATTAGACTATTTAATGTGCAGCACCGTGATTTGGAATGCGCTGGGATGGAGAGGGGAAGGCGGCAACGTTCTCTAACGTACCTCATCATTATGCAAAATATGGATGCCCTTTTCATTTCTGTCTAAAAATCATGAAAACGTAAGAAGTCCTCTTGGTTAATTTTGGATAAAAATTCTTCATCCATAATTTCTAAATGAAATCCGTTTTATCAGGATTCTTTCGAATTGCCATTTAATTAATTGATTTTTTTCTTTTTTGTTTGCTCAAGGGATAATGATCCCGACGTCATTTACTTGTGCAAGATAAATGTTAGATTGTAAGGCCATGCATTTGTCGGCGGATAATGGGGTCTAAAAGAATTAGTCAAAATGCGAAATCCACCTTGGAATTATTTACTAATTTCGGAAAAAAGGGAAAAATTCACTCTTTTTCCCTCTTTTCAAAACAAATTCTCAACCCTCAGACTATTTATCAAGCGCGGAGTCAGCGTTTGACCACGTGACGGCAAGCGACCATTAAGGCAGGGCTCCACGTCAGCACGGGGAAAGCCCGAACCAAAACGTGACCATCCCGCACCCACCGGCACCCTCACTTCTCGTGAATTCACAACGCGCGTGCCCCGACCTCCCGCTGAAGCCACGCGTGGAACTGGGGGCTTCGCCACGTCAGAATCAGGGAAAATATCGATTTTTCCAAAAATTAGGGTTTTTTTTTTTTTTTTTCCTCTTGTCTTTTCTTGCCGAAGAGGGTACCAGTCGGTTACAAAACTCCTTGCAGGCGCTTCGCCGCTCGCTCACTCTCGCTTTTTGCGGTTTTCTCGCGCTCCGGCCACTCCCTCTCGTTCAGCCGCCACCCCGTGCCGATCTCCGTCGCCTCCTCAGCGGCTCAGTGATCTCCCCTCCCTGCGTACGGACTGGTGAGTGAACTGATCCCATCTGCATAGATCATGCACTTGGTTCCGATCAATTCCGTGCCCTCCGTGGCCGGTCGGGAGAACGAAATAAGGAGGATGATTAAAGGGGAGGAATTAGAGATTCTCAGATTTCCAGATTTTTGCGATTCCATGAGTTTTTTCATGTGTGGAGGTTGATTGAATCGTGGCTGGTTCATTGTTAATGATGTTAATTAATGTAGATATAACTCTGTGTTTCTTTTTCCAATTCTAATCTCATATTGTTATTAGCAAGTTGATGTGATGTTTATGTGCTTATTATATTCTATAAAGCTGGTTGGTTTTATGTGATGTGATTTCTAGATTTTTGCAATTCGATGAGTTTTGCCGTGTGTGGAGTTTAATTGAATCGTGGCTGGTTCATTGTTAATGACGTTACTTAATGTATATATGATTGTGTTTCTTTTTCCAATTCTAATCTCAGACTGTTATAAGCAAGTTGACGTGATGTGCTTGTTGTATTCTATAAAGCTGTTGGTTGAAGATCGATGCTTGACTTATTTTTGGTTAAGCGTGATTTTAAATTTTCATAAGTTGTCGTTCGCGTAGATATGGTATTGTTCCAATTGTTCTTGGAGATTTGATGGTCGTATCTTAGGTTGTCATGATGTGGGAGGGACATAATTTGTTTGCCGGACATACTTGTTATTTTCATATGATTGCACATTGGTTGTGAAGGTGATGGCTCTTAAAGGTTTCAGGCATTTTCCTGTTACGTTATTTTTTTCCCCCTTTTCTGTTGAGAGTCCTTCAGGCTGCTTGTTTAATTATATCTAAAAAATTGGTTCTCCCAATGGGTTTGTAAATAGCAGCTAATTTGCAGGTCAGTGTAATTGGATTTGTTCCCTTTAGCTAGGATATATTTGTGCTTTTTGAAACCGTGACTTGAACACAGCAACCATTTTTGGGTACAGATCTGTGTGAAAAAACCCAAGTAATGGAACATAAGGTGGTCATGGTCGCTCCCGATGAGCTACGCAGTCACCCGGGGTAGACTCTCTCTTTCGTTTTGTTTCGTTTCATTTGTAGATGTTGTTTTATTAGGTAGAATTTATGTGATCAATTACTCTGTCGTCTCAATCTCCATCCGCATCTCTTCGTTGTCAAGGAGTCCATGCAAGCGTCAATTGAAGATGGAAGGAAGCACGGACAGCTCTCCTTCATTGAGAAAGTCTCATCCCATAGCTTTTATCATTTTCTTGTGAGTGCGCTAGATTGATTTTGATACATCAATTTCTTTTTTTTCTTTTTGTTTTTTTTGTGTGTTGAGTGGCTGTTTGTTCTTAAATATAGGGAGGATTTTAGGAAGCGTCGAATGGAGGAGTTCGAATCTACAGTGAGTTTCAAAACTCTAATTTTTCTTAGTTCTTAATCATTGAACTGAGTCGATCTGATTAAGTCTCAATTCTTTGTGGCATGTAGCTCAAAAAAGATGCTGCAAAAGAGTGGGATTCCCTGCTTGAAGAGGTAAGATATCACTTGTCAATGCAGCATTAGCTCCGGTAAAGCCCAAGAGGAAAAACCAATTCCATTGAATACAATCAATAGTGATTGAGCCTCACCGTTTATGCAGGAGAAGATGACGTATGAAAAGAAAGCCATGGAGAAAGTTGCAGCCTTAGAGAAAGGTATGGAGATATATAATAAGCTAGGATGATCCCGCTGCAACAGCTGATATATAACAAGCTAGGATGATCCACTGCAACAGCAACAGCAAGAATTTTTGGTACATTTTTAGGTAACTTCCTTTGTTTATTGCGTCATGATTATTTCTCATACTAGGGTTTCTGCAGCCTGCATGAAATAACTTAAAATGTTTAAATAATGGTTGTCACACTAATAGAATCGGAATGCTTTCGCAAACTTTAGGTTGCGATTAGTGTTTATCTATGAGAATGCTATGCCCTTTTATTTCTTCTTTTTTTCCCTTCTTTTTTCAAGTCAACTAAAATTGGGCCGAAAAGGTGCGGTTTTGTGGCCGAAGAAGTGGGCGTCGTTATGCCCAAAAAAAAAAAAAAAGTGGGTGTCGTTGTGGGACGGGCAAGCCGTCATTTTCATGCGAATTGCACCCGACATTAATGGACTGCCCTTTTAAATGGATTTGCAGATGAAGGTTTCAAATTTGCCTTCGAAATGAAAAATGGAGTAGTGAATGGCCTTGAAGAACAAAGTCGGTCTTATGGGCCTACTAGTTATGCGAGGCCCAGTCAAAATATCAATTGGTCCATTTCTGGGCTGGTTTTGGGCTGATTTCGGGGCAAATAGAATCGAGTCGGGTTCTCAATTCCAAAAAAGTATTGATCGGGTTCGGATAGGTCTGTTCATTTTCCAATTCATGGATCCGAACCTATACGCGAGAACCGAAGTCAGATTGTGGGAAAGTGTTTTTAAAACCACAGTTTCTCTTTAAAATAATGACACAATTAGTTCATCAACTTTGGTCATCCTTCAACTTTTAATTCGCTTAATGTGATGCTCGAACTATTCCTAAAATATTCAATCTAGTCCTTGATCCCTCAATTTTTTGCGATAGAGTCAAAAGTTTTCAAAGTTACACACTATCGCCCAAATCTAAAAATATTTTTTGAATTTCAATCCATTTTCTAGATTGACAAAGAGTATGGCCATCTTTCTAGATTCTGATTAGACTTGTCTTGAGTTGATGTTTCTTTTATTTTAATTTGCTAATTTGTAGATTTGACAAAATTTAATCGAGGAAACAAGAAACACAAAAATTAGAAAATTCCATCTATCTAAAAAATCAGGAACAAAATTTAGATTGATATAGGCACAAGAAATCTATCGTTCAATTAATATTGTTATAATATATTCCATCTGTTGTTATATTTTGGAACTATAGTAATATTTTTAAAAATCAAAAAGGTAAAACTGTTGATTTAGGATATGAATTGGAATGAAGAAATATTCTAAAATCTGGGAGATAGTGTAATTATGAAAATTTGTGAATAGTACTGAACAACTTATTTGACTCCGTGATGAAAATTATTAATGACAGTACTAAAGCGATGATAAGTCAAATGTGTTTGGCTTAGAAAAAGCAAAATACTAACTATTTTGCTAAGGAACATGTTATCACTACTCTAAAAGCACTTGTTAAGTGACTAAATCAGAAAATACTACCGATTCCATTACCTTGGCTGTATTGATGTGTTGTATATTAGTTTATCGAAAAAAAAAAAAAATTATACTGTTTGTATAACCAATGTATATGCTTGTTAAAAGGAGGTGTTTGATTAGATAAGCAAAATGGAAGATTGGATTCAGAAAAAAGGATAATAAGAGATATGAACAGTCATGAACTTTAGATATGTTGGTTGGGTCCAAAATCAAGAATTAAAACAAGGGCACGAACTAGCTCTTGCAATTTTGTAAAAAGCTATGGTGCAAGACGACCCAACTCCATGTTGTGAGATGCTCCTAAATTAGCAAAATTTAAATTTAAAGCCCCCAAATTTCAACATCCCCTCAATTAATAGGAGGCAAAATTGTCCAAAAGTTATAAATCTATTGTACAATGGTCAATTGAGTGCTAAACTTTTTAATTTGGTTAATTTATTCTTAAACCTTTTAATAAATTTTCAATATAACCCTTTTGGCCAAAATTAGTTGAAAATTGTCAATGTGAATGCTAGTTATCTTACGTTGCATGATAGACATTGACATTAATAATTTTTGCATTTTAAAAATGTTTATATATTTTTCTCTTCTTATTTTTTTCATTATGGGCTCAAGGGAGGACCTACACACCCTTGTCGTTCACTAAGCGAGGGCTAAGAAGTGCTTGCCAGCCGCAGGCAAATGCCATAGCCCATGGCTAGTGGCCAACATGGGTTGTTGGTCATTGTGGAGGTCCCAAAGACTGCCGTTGGCCATTGTGGAGGTTCCAATGACTACTGTTAGCCATCCTGGAAAGATGAATAAAGGGAAAAAAGAAAAAAAATTATTTAAAAAATTAAATAAATTGTAAAGGTATTCACGTCATTGTTTTTCGATCAATTTTGATAGAAATGACTTTATTGGAAAATCATCAAAATGTTTAGGACTAAATTAACCAAATCAAAAAATTTATGACCAAATTAGTCGTCGTACAAAAGATTTAGAGTTTTTTGGACAATTATTTCATTAATAGGAAGTGACTAAAACAAAACCTATCGGATCCCTTAAATTCTATGGCATCTCTCGCAGGTAAAAATTACCTCCACCATCCTAAGATACATGGGTTCAACAAACAACACTGCCACAAAACAAAGAATTGTGCTTTTGACCTGAATTTTTTTTTTTTTTGGGGTCGGTAATGTTTTTGCTTACTGATATCCATGAATCATCATCAGTTACGCAAGCCATGGTTCATGAATGAACTTTTATGTTTTTTAATCTCTTCAAGGAACACAAAGGGGTCTTTTATGTATTTTGTGACACTTGCCGAACAAGTGTATCAAAAGTCTTAAAACTTATAATAAAAGAACAATATTTAGGTGATCCAAATATAATGATTTGATAACAGCAGTTTGAAATTCTATCTTCATTTATTTTTTGATCCATTTATCTTTATCCAGCTTCAGCAATTAATATTTAAAAAGATATGGTTAGACCGTAGATTATTCACTTATATGGAATTGCTGTTGTTCAAAACAGGTTTTTTTTTTTTTTGGTCGGTTTCTAAACAGGTTTCATAAGCCAGAGAAAGCGTGGGGAAAGAAAACGAAGAAAATTTCATTTTGTTAATCTTTGTCTTTGTTCCAATATTATTTTAGTTTAGCTAGTGAATGATTTTCATTCAATTAATGTGAATTTCCAATACATGGGTATTTTAATTTGATGAACGCTTACAATGACTTGATTTTCACATTTTTGGACCAAGAAATGATGGACCTCTCATGTTGTTGGCCTAGCAGTAGAGGCGTATTGTTCAAGTAATCATGAATTTAATTCACGTCAACGACGGGGATACGGTCGTAAATGGTGTGAAATAATAAAGAAGGTGTGGGCCAAAGCCGGAGGGGATCATTAACCTCGTTTGCCCCTCTCCACCATTTTTCCCAAAAAAATAAAAATAAAAATAAAGAACCATTAAACGAAGGACTCAGATGATGGAGTAAAAAACTTATTGGACATCGTGATAGGACGGCACAAATAACCGTCTATAGCAGGTTGCACGAAGTTAGAAATCTAATAGATTCATTATAATTAGTTCTTTTCCATTAATTCTGAGACTTAATAAGGCCTACGTGCAAAGCTTTGTAGCCACAAGAGTGAGCCCGCGACTTTACAGCGAGCGGGCTACATTCCTCCTGTTCTGGTCGCTCCTATTTCCAATCTTTAAGCAGTTGAGAGCACTGCGATTGGCCAAGAGATGATGAAGCATGGCTGTAAATGCCGAAGCTTCGCTTACCGATCTCAAGACCAAAAGCTCGTGCCCCCTTATCACGTCCATGGCATGGAAGAGATTGGCTTGTGCCTCGTTTTGTGCATCAAAGTACTCTTGCCAAAAAAAGATTTACAGCAAAGAATGTAATACTCAATGTCAAGTCTTGGTTGAATTGGTTCTGAATCCACGTATTCCGTGACAAAGTTGTTGAATGTCTGGTGGAGGAAAGCAGCTGGCTCCATTGAAAGAGAAGTATGGAGAAGAGAAGGGTGAAGAAGAGAGATGTGTGATGCTGTATATATTCGCGAAATGAACAAGCAGCAATGTCGTGTCGGAAGGTGGCCAATGTCGGGGACATTTTCAGAAATGCCAAATTCGTGCATCTTCCTTTCTCTTTCTTCTAACTGCTCTCTTTGCCCGCCCACCCACTCAAACTCCCAAATGGGGGAAGTTGCACTTAATGGCTCGGAGAGAAGGGGAGGACATGGGAGGGTGGGGTGTCCTGTTCTCGCTCTCTTTGCCCAAAGAGAACCAGTGAAAGCCTGCTCGGAGAGAAGGGGAGGCCGGGCGTTAGAAACTCAAATGCGCATTGGAATCCAATCACCTCCAGTTCGATATTTTTACAAAATCCTAATTGGCAATAATTTCTTTTATCATGTGTAATGATTTATTTATTTATTTATTTATCAAAATGTATAACAATTAACATTGTGAATAAATTACACAAAAAGAAGATGTAGGCTAACATATTATGCTTTCATAAATCCTCATATTTAAATATGACATTTTAAATTTTTAACAAAAGAGAACACTTTTTACTTTTGTCTAATCCCAAATGAACGGGGTTGATGACAATTCTTATGCGGCAAAACCTTTATAGACACAAAATCGGAAAAGGAAATCTGACTTACATTTTTTTTTCTGAGATTTTTTTTTTTTTTTTCGCATGGATATTCACTTTCAAGATATATCTAGACCCCATTCATGAATAGTCGGTTAATCATGAATTTATCTTTAGTTGCTTAAAAAGGAAAAAAAGAATAAGAAGAGAATATGGTGATATCGTAATTGGAGGAACAATTATGGAATGTGATCACTATATACAAAAATTAGAACGTGATATCTTCCTCTCCTATTTTTTTGCTTTCTTCTTAGGGAAGCTTTTTATTGAAGTTTTAGGTCACTCATCATTATGGCAACTTCAAGATGTTGCACTAGACATCCAATCACTCTCAAATCTATTGTATGCATGCCCATTTAGTCTAAAAACTTTTTAATTTTACCTATTTAATCCTAAATATTTGCATAAAATTTAAATATAATCCTTTTGTTGTTAACGGTGGTGACTCGACCGCCACATTAGCTATATTTGAGAAAAATTAGTCGGGAAGATTACATTGATGTTTTACGTAACAAACTTAACTTGGCAAAATTAAAAAGTTTATGAGTGATCGGATAATTTTCTCGTGATATTTCATATATAATTTACTTGTTTGGTTATTCACCGTTTTTCCTTTTTATTTTTATTTTTTATTTTGTTCTGATTCTTTCATTTTTATTATTCAAAAATAGCTTGACCATCTTGACATTTAAATCAAACTTTCGCAAGAGAAAGTTACCCGTTCCTTATCAAACGCTCGGACCGCCGATCGGACGAAATGACTGGGCATAGGGTTGATGGGTGCCTGGCTTCTTGTCTAGATGACCAGTTTCACTACTTGTCATTTGGCAGGTGCTTGGCTTATTTTGAGTAGACATGCGATGGTTGCATCAATATTTTGAAACACGATATTTAAAGTCCTTTTTTTTTATACTTATTTTCATAAATTGCTTATTACAACAATAAGAGTTAGGATTTTCTCTATTTGAAGAGTTTTTTCGAGTGAATTTTGAGTTACCAACTCTTATTTGAGTTAGTTGTTGCCCTTTCACATGTGTACACATACTAGAGAACGGTGACCCAAAATTGACCTAAGAAAGTAATTTGGAGTAAGCTTTGAATGCCTTCGGACGCTTGGACTTTGTTGGGGATATCTACTTAATCAAATAAAAAAAGCATAATTAAAGTGACAAACCCTTTTCGAAAAATTTGTAAATTATTGGAAGCAGGAAAATAATAATTTTTTTTTTCATGTTACTCACATTTCTAAGAATTTTCTCTCATCACATACTTGTCTGTGTTTTCCTTCTAGACCTAATGCTTTCTTCTTCAACAAACATTCATTAAATCTCATTAAACCTTTCACTCTCACTCTCCCTTGTCTCTATATCAATTGACTATATCACACACATTTTTTTTTTTTTTTAGTTAGACTGATCTTGGGTTCTCTTTATTGGGCAAATTATTGGTAATGTCTTTGTTTCCCTCGGTAGGGCACCTCCTACCTCAATTTTGCCCCTTTTTTTTAAAAAACAAAAGCCCTAGCTACTTAGCTCATCATCATCACCCAAGTTTCGTATTTAGAATTAATTTCCATTTTTTTTTCAATAAGTACTCAATTGCAATACTTTTTCATGTGGTGGATCCTCAATGAGAATTTAGAAATTTCGGGGGACCCAAGTGCCAAATCTTCCACCATCACCAACTAGGAGTGTTTTCCTCTTAGACCTAGGGCTTTCTTTGTCAACAAGCATTTGTTAAACCTCATTAAACCTTTCACTATCACTCTCTCTCATCTTTGCATCGATTCATTATGTCGATTTTTTTTTTCATCCGAACTGATCTTGGGTTCTCTACTTTGAGCAAATCATTGGTAATGTCTTTTTTTTTCCCAGTAGGGCGCCTCTTAGCGCAATTTTGCTCCATTTTTAAAACCAAAAACCCCAACTGCTTCCCATATATTTCTTAATGTCAGTTCTACCATTTTTTCATGTGGTGGTGGATCCTTAATGGGAATTTAGAAAAGAGCCAAATCTCCCACCATCACTAGCCAAGAGTATTTTTTTTTTTTTTAAACACAAGGCTTTCTTCTTTAAAGAGTATTTGTCAAATCTCATTAAACCTTTCACTCTCACTCTCTCATCTCTGCACAGGTTCATTATGTTGCCGACCATTTTGTTTTTCAGTCGGACTAATTTTGGGTTCTCTGTTTTGAGAAAATTATTGGTAATGTATTTTTCTTCAACAAGATGCCTAGTAGCTCAATTTTGCCCATTTTTTACAAACAAAAACCCTACCTACCTCTCATATATTTCTTAATGTCGGTTCTGAAGCCTTTGCCCCTTCCGTTCTCCGATCTCTTCTGCAAATTCAGTCTCTTTCTTTCTAAGGGTTCGTTGATTGTACCTAGGTTTTTTCACCGATCTCGTCAGCAACTTATGTTTTGTTCACAGATAAAGTTGGGATTGTAGATTTTAAACATTAACTTTTTGTACTTTTTTTACTCAAAAAAAGAAAAAGTGGGGAAGAAGGCACTACGCTTTTGGTATAAAAGTCTCTTAGATGCTCTACTGAGATGGGCAAGTACCTAAGTTTGAGCTTTACAGTTAGCATGCGTAGGTCCTCCTCAATGGCTAGTAGAACAATTATTAATATAGCATTGATTACGTAACGAATATAACTCTCATTTTAGAGTACATTTAATTGCAGGAGATTGGATGTCAATGCTTGCAATTATGATGAAAAGAGAGCAAAAGATTTGGTATTAGATAAGATTTTGAACCAAAGTTCAGGCTAAAATCATGGGGGGTCTTCATATATACAGAATTGACGATGACGTATCACGTGCATGCAGTGTATTTGTTAAATAGTGTTAACTTGCTTCTTAGGCTAAGATTTCAATAAGGAATTGGTCAATCTAAGCTCGGGCCCCCTCAAGAAGAGAAGCACTTGCTCATGATCATGGTTTAAATAAATCTATTTTGTTTGAAAATGCAGGTTGTGACAATAAATCTAGTTCAATAATTGTGAAACGTTTAATTACTCGAATGTATCAATAGAATCCTTTGATTTTTTTCAGCTAATGATTCTATCCAAAATCAATTTTTTGGGCAAAACAAGAATTTTTATTCTCAAATTATCTCAGAGGGATTTGTAGTCATTGTGGAAATTCCATTTTCCCTAAGATTAATATCTTCTTTAGAAAGGAAAGAAGATTAGAAAGTTGAAAACGGTTTTGAGTCCCTTTGTTTTTTCTTTCCTTGCTTAATCGAAGAGCGAACAAGTCTAACGAGCCTAGCTATTTAATACAAGACTTTAATATATGAACCCAACATAAACTAACAAGATTATATTGATCTTAAATTGTTGTTTTTGTTGGATTTTATTTTGTCATATTTCCACCTTTATATGACGAGTGATTGGTCAAGAACCCGCCCATCCCTCCTCTTCAACCCACCTAAATGAAATTTCCTCCATGTGAGAGTTTGAGTAAGTGGGTGGGCAAGGAGTGGTATATTTCTTCAACTTAATTTCACTTAAATCATCATCACCTGAATTTGGCATTTAGAATTAATTTCCATTTTTTTTAATAAGTACTCAATTGCAAAACTTTTTCATGTGGTGGATCCTCAATAAGAATTTAGAAATTTCGATGGACTCAAATGCCAAATCTCCCATCATCACCAACCAGGAGTATTTTCCTTTTAGACCTAAGGCTTTCTTCTTCAACAAGCATTTGTTAAATCTCATTAAACCTTTCACTCTCAGTCTCTCTCATCTCTGCATCAATTCACTATGTTGCTAACGGTTTATTTTTTCTTTAGTCAGACTAATCTTGGGTTCTCTATTTTGAGCAAATTATGGTAATGTCTTTCATTTTTTTTTTTTTTTTTTTGGGAAGGCACCTCCCAGCGCAATTTTGCCCCTTTTTTTAAAACAAAAATCCTAGCTACTTCCCATAAATTTCTTAACGTCAGTTCCACCATTTTTTTCATGCTGTGGATGCTCAATAGGAATTTAGAAATTTTGGGAGACCCAAGAGCCAAATCTCCCATCATCACCAACCAAGAGTGTTTTCTTTTTAGACCCAGTGCTTTCTTCTTTTAAAAGCATATGTTAAATCTCACTAAACCTTTCACTCTCACTCTCTATCTCATCTCTGCACCGATTCACCATGTTGTCGACCATTTTATTTTTCAGCCGGACTGATCTTGGGTTCTCTAATTTGAGCAAATTATTGATAATGTCTTTTTTCTTCAACGAGATGCCTCCTAGCTCAATTTTGCCCCTTTTTTACAAACAAAAACGCTACCTACTTCCCATATATTTCTTAACGTCGGTTCCTAAGCCTCCGCCCATTCCATTCTCCTATCTCTTCTACAAATTTAATATCTTTCTTTCTAGGAGTTCGTTGATTGTACCTAGGTTTTTTCGCACAATTTCTCTCATTTTTGCTCAAGGTGGAAGCCTCCTAGAGAATTAGCTTATGTTTTGTTCAGTGATAAAGTTGGCATAATAGATTTTAGACATTAATTTTTTATACTTTTTTACCCAAAAAAAAAAAAAGTGGGAAAGAAGGCACTGCCTTTCTGGTCTAAAAGGTTCTCGGATGCTCAACCGAGGAGGGCAAGTACCTAAATTTGAGCTTTGCAGTTCGCGTGCACAGGTCCTCCTTAATGGCTGGTAGAACAATTATTAATATAGCATTGATTAAGTAACAAATATAACTCACATTTTAGAGTACATTCAATTGGAGGAGATCAGATGCCATTGCTTGCAATTCTAGTGAAAAGAGAGCAAAAGATTTGGTATTAGATAATATTTTGAACCAAAGTTCAGGCTAAAATCACGAGGAGTCTTCACATATACAAAATTGATGATGACGTATCATGTGCATGCAGTGTATTTGTTAAATAGCGTTAACTTGCTTCTTAGGCTAAGATTTCAATAAGGAATTGGTTGAGCTAAGCTTGGGCCCCCTCAAGAAGAGAAAGATTAGAAAGATGAAAACGGTTTCAAGTCCCTTTGTTTTTTCTTTCCTTGCTTAACCGAAGAGCGAACAAGTCTAATGAGCCTAGCTATATAATACAAGACTTTAATATATGAATTTGACATAAACTAAGAAGATTATATTGATCTTAAATCGTTGTTTTTGTTGGATTTTATTTTGTCATATTTCGACCTTTATATGATGAGTGACTAGTCAAGAACCCGTCCATCCTTCCTCTCTGACCCACCTAAATGCAATTTCCTCCATTTGAGAGTTTGAGTAAGTGGGTGGGCAAGGAGTGGTATATTTCTTCAACTTAATTTCACTTTGATCATCATCATCACCCGGATTTTATATCTAGAATTAATTTCCATTTTTCTTCAATAAGAACTCCATTGTAACACTTTTTCATGTGGTGGATCCTCAATGATAATTTAGAAATTTCGGGGGGTCCAAGTGTCAAATCTCCCATCATCACCAACTAGGAGTGTTTTCCTTTTAGACCTAAGGCTTTCTTACAAGCATTTGTTAAATCTCATTAAACCTTTCACTCTCACTCTCTCTCATCTCTGCATCGATTCACTATGTTGCTGACCATTTTTTTCAACAAGACTGATCTTGGGTTCTCTGTTTTGAGCAAATTATTGGTAATGCCTTTTTTTTTCTTGGTGGGCCACCTCCTAACTCAATTTTGCCCACTTTTTTTAAAAACAAAAACCCTAGCTACTTCCCATATATTTCTTAATGTCGATTCCACCATTTTTTCATTTGGTGGATCCTCGATGGGAATTTAGAAATTTTGGGAGACCTAAGGGCCAAATCTCCCATCATTACCAACTAGGAGCGTTTTCCTTTTAGACATAGAGCTTTTTTCTTTAAAGAGCATATGTTAAATCTCACTAAACCTTTCACTTTCACTCTCTCTCGTCTCTGAACCGATTCACTATGTTGCCGACCATTTTATTTTTCAGCCGGACTGATCTTGGGTTCTCTATTTTGAGCAAATTATTGGTAATGTCTTTTTTCTTTGGCTAGACACCTCCTAGCTCAATTTTGCCCTCTTTTGCAAACAAAAGCCTAGCTACTTCCCATATATTTCTTAATGTCGGTTCATAAGCCTCTGCTCGTTTTGTTTTCCGATGTCTTCTGCAAATTCACTCTCTTTCTTTCTAGGAGTTCGTTGATTGTAACTAGGTTTTTTCACACAAGTTCTCGCATTTCTGCTCAAGGTGGAAGCTATGGAACATAAGAAGGTTGTGATCGCTCTTGAGAAGTTTTGCAATGATCCAAGGTAGGCTTGGCCAATTTCTATGTTTCCTTTCATTTTTTGAATTTAGTTAGTTTTTCGTATGCCGCTTGGTGAATCCTCCTCATTGTATACATGATTGTGCTTTATTAGGTGGATCTTATGTGATCAAATGCGCTGTTGTTAGTAGATTTTATGTGAATGCTACGTTGTTGTTTTGAATTTGTGATCTCTTAAGCGTTAATGTATTGAAGTACTATATGCTCAAATGTCAACTTCATCTCTCTGTGATCCGCAGAATAGAGCATCATCGCACCCTTGCATTAAGCCCATCGCGTGCATATGTAATCATTTGAATATATCTCATTCTCTTGGGAAGCACTGATCAACTATTTGAATTGACCTCTTCTCAATGTCAAGTTCCAAAGTATGTTTCGAACTTTTTCTAATTTTTCACGATTGTTCATGAAGTTCTCACCTTCTAAGTGAAGCATGTACTGTATGTTGCAAATGTCTTGTGCCAAACTTGTTCTTGCACATACAAAGTGGGAATTGAGTAGGCAGTCTTCCACCTTGATTTGTGTGTGAATAGATATTCTTGATATATTGATTTTAAATTGTTGTTTTTGTTGGACTTTATTATATCATATTTCCGCCTAAATTTGTTATGTGAATCAATATGCCAAATTTCATTTTATATTGATATTCCAAAGTATATCATGTTTGGATTACGTATGTTGCTGGTATCAACAGTTGCACAATGATTAATGTCTCGATTTTATTCTATATGTTACATTTGTTTTCCATCCGCCAATGAGTCTTCATCATTGAACCTCTTCCCCAATCCCCACACTTCTATTCACAAGAGTTACAATCATCGTTCGAAAGACTGATAAGATCATTGCTTACAAAGTAATAAAATAAAGATAATACATAATATTCTTATGAAATTATGGATCTCTCCTTCTTTTTACAATTCAATTTCCTCTCATGAAAATTCCGATAATAACTATTTATATCACCTCTGCAATGCTTTCATTGTTTACCCTACGGAGAAAATAACTTCAATTTGAATCATTTTTACAAATTCAATACAAACTGTGGGGCCCTTTTTGCTTTGGTTGAAAGAAAAATGAAAATGACCCTTTGGCACGCGGAAGGAAATGACTTCAATACGATGTGCCAAGCCTACGCCATATGACATTTTAGGCTTTAGCCATCGAAAGTCTTGTTGGGACCTAACATGCAGGGACCGATGGCATGCAGGGACTAATGGACACTGGAAGAAGATGTGAACGACGCTGTGTTGGGAACAAAAGCAAAACTCTACTTGGCAAGAACAAGCTTTCCATTTTTTTAGGGCATAAAATAAAGGATTAATATCATAAAAATCTCAATATTGTATATTTATGATAGGCTTATTATAAATTAATTTTTTTATTACGAAAAATCTCAAATTGATATACTTATCACAAATCTATCTTGAATAATCATGGAAAATTCTAAACTGGTATACTTGTGATAAATTTATCCCAACCTGATATAGACAAATATACCATTTGTCAAAGTGAATTAATACCGTAAAAAACCACAACAAATAGTGTAAATGTGATAAATAGAGAGTAAAATCCTAAATTGGTGCACCGATCAACTATCACATGTCATCGAATTCAGTAATTTGACAGTGAAATTTAATGAAAACTAACAAATAATAAATTTCTCACAAGTGCACAAGTTAGAAATAAATTTGTTTTTGATGGTCAAAAAATTAATATGGAGGAATTTGAATGATCTATTTGTTATTTGGCTTGATGCAACTTTGAAAATTAGTCGCTCTAAGGTTACGATCAAATTAAAAGCTAAACATCAACTATTTTTTTAACATGTAAAAATTAACAAGAAATCACACATTAAGAGAGTGTCATTCTTTCCCGCAACGATCCATAAAAACCCAAAACTATAGAATTATAATGAGCATTGTATTATGTTAAATCATTTGAAGGAAATCATTCGCGATAAAATATACTTTGTTATAATTATAAATAAGCATTGACGCACATAAAGTCAAATATACTTTTTTAAAAGTTTTGAATAATATTATTTGATATTGAATATTTTGAAAATTTCCAAATATATTGTTATAAATAACAGTCAAAACGATAATGTCGTAAAATAAAATAAAAATAGTCAAAAACAAAACAATTGTATCCTCTAGGTTTTCATAAACAGTCCCATTGTACACTTTAATATCTTATATTTCAATATCTTCAAAGTTTTCGAGCAACTCTAGACGACATTAAACAAAGGTTTGTGGTAAATTTTTTTTAATATCTTCCATAATGAATGAGGGATGTGATTGATGTTTCTGTACATTAGGACCAATTTACAAGCTATACACACACCTATTTGTTACAGCGATAATATCCTTATTTACTAATGACTTATTTTACTTACTGTAACATGTGTTTGTGTCAGATGATACGAACTTAAGATGTAAAATATGACACAAGAGTGACAACTCGCCTCACCATTTGTCGATGCATGAATGTCTTCTCAGGAAGTGAGGGAGATTGGTCATTATATCTATAATAAATTTCATCTCATTCACTAGAAACTCAATGCATACCGTGCGGGCGCAAGAGGACCGGGCCGAATATCGATTCAACTTTCCATGCCGTTTAGTAGGCAATGAACTTTGGTAGTGGTGGTTACCACTATTCATAAATTGAGAGACGGAAGAGATCTACACATCAAGACATGAGAGTGGAATTGAGTTTAGCGAGAGGTTGAGACTCAGGTGAGGGTACAGCAGCAAAAGAAGAGAGCTTTACACGAATTAAAGCAGCCTCTTTTCAATGCTGGCTTCCTGATCGTAGCATAAGAGTAGATCAGAAAAAAGATGAGCCATCCGCATTGGAAAACGAAGGTACAAGTGACGGCCTGTGACTTTCCTCTCCATCCCACTCAACCAATAATACTGAGATTTGTGTGTAAGAGTTTTCCTGATGTGAACTAAATTAATTGATATTATAATTTACTGTTTTTACGACTACCGTAAAACATGGTTGGTCTAAGGTGAGATAGAAGGTTTCTTAATTAGTCTAATATGGGCTAGTTAGTGTGGGCCGAGTTGAACCTGGCCCGTAATGAGAGGGACTGGCTAAAAACTCTATAAATAGTGCTTAAGTCTCTCCTCTAATCCTAATTTTCACCTGTATCATCACCTAAGGGGCGTTTACCTAACGCTACACGTGAAGGGGCCACCTCATTGAGCCAGTGATATGGAGGGCAATAGAGGAGAATGACTTGTGCGTGGAACATTGTGTTTCCGCTTCCGTTTCAAAAACAATGGATCCCAAAACAAGTGCGTTAATCTTTCTATTCAATTATGCATGTTCTTGTTCTAGTCATGGAGATCTTGAGATTACGCAATTTGCGTCCAACATGTGATATTAGAGTAACCATAACTTTGGAACTTGAATGCATAAAGTTTTTTTTTTCCCTAATTTGTGATTTTTGAGATTTTTTGTTCAATAAAAATAAAATTAAATCATAAATTCGGACTGGGCTGACGAGACGAGCAAGACGGTCGGCAGCGTGTCGCCGGGGGAGGCCGCATGCGCCCCCACGCGCGGCCACACGCCGCCTGGGTGTCTGAACGCACACCGCGCGTGAGCTCCACGCGCCGCGCACTCAGGCGGCGCATGTGGGCGCGTGGAGACTCCGATCGGCGCGTGGCTGGCGGCGTTGGATTCGTATGATTTCCCTCTATGTCGTGATGTATTTATTTTATATTTTTGATTATTTTATGGATGTGAAAATACATACAGAGCCCTAAATACGTGTATTTTTAGTGTATTTTTGCGTATTTTTCTTGTATTTTATGTGATTTTGGAAATATAAGTGTTGGGTTACTAGTATGTTATCACATAAACATTATAATGGTGTGATTCATATTGTGAACTGAAGCTGGCTTAATGAGATACAACCATTATGGAATAGTAATTGAGCTATGTATTGAGCTGATGAGAAACAATAAGGTTATGAAACTTTTGTTGCTCAAGCATATTCCTTGACACACTGATAATCTTTGAATGATGGACGTCTTAAGAACTCGTGACCAAACTGATTGTATTGATTAACATATCTGCTGTATGTGGGTAATTCATGTCAATTATGTTACTGCATATTATACATAAACTCATCTGATCACTTGTTAATATTTATCAAGTTGAATAGTTTCATGATTAAGGAGTATGACAACATTTACATAGAGTAATAGTATCTACTGTTAAATTTTAGATATTTGCTTCTCTGGTTTGACTCAATAAATAGGCCACTAGTTGATTACAATGATAATTTGTTACTTATAAATTTGCTAATAAATCAGTTATTGGCCTTGGAGTTATTTTTTGCCTTATGAACTCATGAGTGATAATGGATCAGTTGTCAAGCTTCTCGATTTGGTGTACCATGTATTACTATTGATGTTAATTTGTGAGAGATATTTTAGATCAGCATTCTTTTTATATTGTTCTGGTAATATGTAAACGGGGTGCATAAGAGATGTTTTATTCTTTGTTATGAGAAGTTTCTTATGTTACTGTGATCAATGATCTCATTGGAATCTGTCTTTCAGGTTCGCTCTATATATATATGTATGATTAATTTTTATTAATGAATAAAGCAATGTAATTAGCATGATATGTGATTTTGGTGATATGTTGCTCCTATCACTAAAGTTAAAATCACATGTATATGATGTATGTGAGGAGTAAAGTTTATATTCCCGGTATGAGAGAATTTCAATGATTCAATTGAGTAGTGACCGCCAAAGTGGCAAGCTTGATTGTGTTTGAGAAATTTTGGTCTCGTATGATGATTAGGATGTCTCCTGATCTAATGCATAGTCATACTCTTAAATGAGGTGATTATGTATTAGTTCATGGAGGGATACATGATAGTGTGGTGGATGAGTGACTGATTCTAGTGATTCATATGCCCAAAGGTGATGAATTCACGAAGAATTGGAATATATTCTCATAATCGCTATCATGTGGGGAGTGTACAACTGCATGTCATGTATTCTACCCAAATGTGATTATATGATTATGCGTGTAACTCTCTGGATGTGTACTTGTACGTCAAGTTACACGGTACTCACATGATGCTAATTATATATATTGCTTGGTTTTCAGTCACATTTTCTGTAATTAATAACTTCATTATTATTGAGGTTTTTACTGCTTCAAATTTTAAGTTATTTGTTGCTTGAAAAAAAAAAAAAAGCAATTGAATTTGCTTACTGTCTATAAAGCGTTCCATTATGGAACACTTGAAAAGAGATTTGCCTGCGGACTGCACTACTATAAGATGATGGAAGCCTTAGTAGCTTGTAATTATGTTTTGTCTAATATTGAAATTAGGACACATCTGCAAAGATTATGTTTAAGTCCTAATGACATATACATTTCGTATATGGTTAAAATGTTATTTCAAAAGTTTTCTATTTAAGGAAAATGGCCATGATAAAGAATAAACTGGTTAAAAGTTTGTCTTAAAAGGTTGTCAGGTTTAACAGTGGCCGTGAATATTTTGGCAAATATGACAATGTGAAATAGCTTAAAGGGTAATTTGTCAAATACTTGATAGATTCTGGGGTGATAATTTAATTACTATACCTGAAAATTCTGACAAAAAAATTTGGCCAAAATGCATAAATGTACCATATTGAACATAGTGATGAGTATGGTTAGTAAGACTAATTTATCTGGTTTTTTATGAGCTGATATTATGAAAGCAATTTTTTCACATACAAAATGCGTCTCTTATCAAAGTTGTTTCATAAACGTTTTTTTGAGTTATAGATTGGACATAAATTACTTGAATCATATGGAATTTAGAGATGTCATGCAAAAGTGAGGTTATCTAATCCAATATTAAGTGCGTTGGAATTCAGATTCACTCGGAATTATTTTGTATCTTATCTAGATTGTTAAATGGGTATTGATTTTATGACCCTAAAGAAGGTACAAGAATTATGGAATCACATACTATAAAGTTTCTAAAGATTGACGTAATTGTAGAGGATAGCTGCTCTCAGACTATTAAAGATAATAATGCGATAGAAGATTACTGTGTCTTTGTCTTTGCCTATATAGACAATTGTGGTACAGACAATTGTAGAATCTTCTATATCATAAACTGAACTTGTTGAGGTTTAAGTTACTATTCTTGATATAGTTATGATGAAATTTTTTCAAACCTCTCAAGTATAAAATGAAGTGGTGGTAGCTTTATTAAGGAGATTTGTTAGGGAAAAATGATCAGTTATATCATCATACTGTATAGTCTATTTGTGAGAGCATGATTACAATATCCCCTATATGGTTGTTTTAACAACTTAAATAAATGTCGTTTCTTGTTCTCAATTAAGTATGTGATAAGATGCCATAAAAGGCGATATACAATCTATGAAATATCATAGTATTTGGAAACTAACTTACTTGCCTAAAGATAATAAGTTCATTAGTTGCAAATTGGCATACAAAACTAAAAGAATTTCAAAGAAAGATTGTGGAATTTAAAGCTAAATTGGTAACTAAAGTTTTCACTCTGAAAGAGGGGTGGATTGTTTATAGTGAAGAAATAATTATTTCTTTAAATATTCTTTCAAAGTGAACATTAATAATTTATTTTGATATAAAGTTACGCCAAATAGATACAAAATCTATATTGTTCAATTGGAGATTTTTGCAACAAATGTTTCAAGTAAACTTGTTTGTAGACTGAAAGTCTTATTTATAGTCTTAAGCAAGTTTCCAGACAATATTATTAAAGTTTCATAGTGTTGTTATTTTTGTTCAATTGGGAACAAAGTAACTCAATATACTGCAAGGTTAGTGGGAGGAAATTTATTTTTTCTCGTACTTTATGTACATGATATTTTTGCTTACAAGTTATAACCTTGAGACATCTTATATCCTTTGTAGTGAGGTCTATAAGGATTGTTTTTGCCATATTATATTAGATTTTCTCGAAGGACATTTACTGATTATATATTGGAAATATTCAATATAGATTATTGTAAGCCATGAATTGCTCATGTTATTAAGGGTGATGGACTAAATCTATCACATTGTCCTTATTTAGATATTGAAAAAATCTAATTAAAGGGTGTACCTTATGTCAGTGCACTTAAAAGTATAATGTATGCTCGAATTTGCACTAGACTAAATGTTGTCTTTGTGATGGGACTTCTAGGCAGATATCGGTCAAATCCAGGACATGATCACTGGGTTGCTATCAAGAAGGTTTTAAGGTACTTAAAGAAGACAAGAGATTATATGCTAATTTACATACATGTTCAATTCTTGCAATTAATAGGGTATTTAGATGTAAACTTTGCTGGCTGTTCTGATGACATACAATCAATAACGGAATATATGTTTATGTTAACAATAAGTGCAGTAAATAAAGTTCTATGTCATCTTTTACTATGTAAGCAGTGTTAGTAACATTCTTTTAGGCTCCAGAACCTCAAGAAGAAGTTAATTGTTTTAACTTTATGGATAGACCCATACGGTTGTATTGAGATAACAAATTTATAATATTATTTATTTACTACAGAGGTCTTAAGGGGTCAAAATAAATGGTGGTCAAAATTTTTTGCCATAAAAAAACGGCACAGAAAGGTGACGTTATAATATAATATATTTCCACAGATGATATAATTGCAGATCCACTAACTAAAGGCCTGCGCCCGTGTGTATTTGAGCGACATGTCGTTAGCATAAGCCTAGGAGCATCATGAGATGCTGTTGTTTAGTGTGAGTTATTTTGGCTTTACTCTGATGAAGGTTTAATCTGTGTTCATTACGCTTTGTAGCAGTTTGATATGTATCAACTTTTGCATTCAATAAAATATTTTTGAATGTGTTGTTATTATGTTGAATATATATTGATAAAGTCTCAAGGGATTGTATAAACCTTGAGTGAAGGCTAGGGGCATCCGGGTATCCGGTTATTAGCCTCGTGCATATTTCTTGTGATACATAAAGAAAGGTTAACCATAAGGACAAGACATGTGGGTTCATTGGAACCATAAAGCATTCTCTAGTGGCACAAGTTTTTTGTGACACCTAAGGTAAGAGAATGGTGACGGACAAATGTGATCTCTCTATGAGAGATGTTATCTATTTGCCACACTACCATATTGGATCAATATCAATAAAGTTGAGAACATTTGTGACCATGGAAAGCTCTGTGTGTATATATATAGTTACCGCCATGATTCGGTGTTTAAGACTTTACGGGATATGATTGACTATTAAGAATTATCTCTAGACCAAATGTGCGCACATACAGTACGATTTCAATTAATATAGTCCAAGTGGGAGAATGTAAGAGTTTGTGTTTAAGACTTTATGGGATATGATTTGTCGTCGGTCCTTAATAATTTAATGAAAAAGTTTGTGCATACATATACACTATGATTAGAAATAACTTATAATCAAACCATAAGCACGCTAAATATACATATACACTATGATTATAAAATTACATGCTGTTTTTATGCACAATTCAAGTGTTGACAAAAAAGAAGAAGGCTAAATCAATGTTTTGTTCTAATCAACAGCTGTCCTCTCTCTATTGAGCATCGCATGAAGTCAAAGTCTGCCATTGTCACACTTGCTTGGGAACTATAAATACAATAAGGAAATTATTCATCTAAAGATGAGAAGTCGTGGCGACGTGAAGATATGGAACTAAAAGCTTTGGAGATGTGAAGACATAGCTAAAATACAGTATCTTGATATACCTCGAGAGCAGAGTTGATGGAAAGGGATAGATCCCTATACATGTGCTGAAAAGCAAGACATGACACTGAGTTTATTATGAGGATATCCATAAGATAAGACATTGGACAATCTCCTCCATTTTTCCAAATCATGAGGATCCGTGGGTGAGGACAGAACATTGAAAGGAAAAGTAGCGCCATCGTTCTGAGGAGTACTGGTCCTACTCCTATTGGGGCTAGATCGAGAGTGGGAGGACTGCGCAAGTTGTGAAGGCATCCCTACGTTCATAGCCATTCGATAAATTAAAATTTCATGAGAAAGGAGTCTAAGGTACGCAAATGGATGTACTTAACAGAGGAAGAAGGTTTGTAAAGTTTTACCTTTCTTACACAATGCTCACATTGATATTATGTCTTACATCTTTCCTGTACTTTAAAAAGTGACTTCACTTGACAAAGGCAAAAACCCTTAGCATGGCAGGAATCTTTTAACATGTTAACAAATCAAGAATAGTCCTCGAGAGTTACTATTCCACGTGGAGGAGAGAGCATATAACAAGGAAAGAAATTAAGAAAGCAAATATGGAATGTGCCATCCATCTTGTTTTACCTTGATTCCTCTAAAGATTTCCTCAACTGAGTGATTTCTTGTGTGACATCCAGATTTTCGGGTTTTAATTTTTACTGGATAAATAGGGCCGTTTTCGTTCAATTGAAGCCAGAGATTGTGAAATTGGGATGCAAGTACGCCATAGTAGTAAGGAAAAATACAAATTTGATTGATGAGGTGTTGAATGAATTAATGGAGGTCAATTTGATTTAATTCAAGTGGGATTAAGACTCAATCGAAAGGGAATCAAGTGGAATTGGAGAATTGGTTGTACAAAATTTCATGCCCCGGCGGAAAAATAAAATGGACCCATTGGAGGATTGTTGTGGAAAGCTTGGTGTGAGTGGAAGATGACCTCATGTGAAGTCATGGTGGGCCATGTGTGAGGGATTAAAGAAAAAGAGAAAGAAAAAGAAAAGTGCCCCCCTTCTCTCTCCTCCCTCTCTTCTTCCTCTCTCTCCCGTGCGACTCCTCCATGTTCTTCATCTTCTTCTTCGGTCCTTAGCAACCAGCAAGCTGGAGAAGCCGCCGCCTCCGCCGTCCACCGCCGTCGCACGCCCGTCGCCGAAGCTCGCCGCCACCGCGTGTCGTCTCGCGCTCCGCCGCCGCCCGCGCTCGCCCGCGCTTGGCCGGCATCCCGAGCTGCTGTCCAGCTCGTGCAGGGATTTGCCGGAGCTCCCTCCGCCACCTCCGGCCACCGTTCGGGTCCCTCCTTGGTCCGGTTCGACCCCTCAACCTTCCCCGGTCCTTCTCCATCTCATCCAAGCCCCGGATCTACCATTTCTCGGCCTCAAATCGCAGCGGACAGCAGCAAACGAAATGGGTATTTCAGCGAATGTTAGGCCCGTTTCGGCCGCCTTCCCGAGCCCGGATGCTCGGCCCGCTTTGAGGAAAGTCGATCCTCGCGTCGTCCCCGTCGTTTTGAGCCGCTCGGCTCGCTAATCCGGTGAGTTTAACTCACTAAACCTCGCTTAGAGGGTTAATTACGCTTTAGGTGTGCTTAGTTTATGTTAGTTGTGATTATGTGGTTAGTTTAATTAATTTAAGTGTGGATTATATTAATGTGTTTAATTAGCTTAAAGTGTGATTAAATTAAAGGTTAAGAGAATTTATTTAATATAAAGCCTTGATGTGACATAATGGGGTTTTCTTTTTGAATTATTTAAATGATTTCGAATTCTGGAAATTATAATATTATATTATAATCCGGAATTATTAAAATATTATTATTTATTAAAAAAAAAAAAACGGAAAAATTATTTTTGACCCCGATTGCTCAGAATGTCGTGCCGATCGCTGTTGTGCAATCGGATTTCGAAATTGATGATTGGATAGTATGAATTGAGAGTGGATTGTGAAAAATAGGGATATTATTATTATATTAATTTTCGGAATAAATTTTATTATTTATTAAAATTCGAAAATTTCGTCGGGACCCTAAACTCTCAGAATTTCGTGCCGATCGCTACTGTGTATTTAGAATTTGAATTTGATGATTGATTGTGGCAAATTGAGTGTGGATTGTGATAAATATTGATTTTATTCATAAAATCCCAAGTGTCGAGTTCGGCATTGAAATTGGATTGTTAATGGCTAATATCGTAATTGGATTATGTGAGTGAAATGTAAAGTATCCAAGGATCGGTATCGAATTGTCGTGTGCTAGTTGAAAGGCTCGGGTCGCAGTAGTGGCTAAGCCGACTGGATCCTTATTCTGCTAGAAATGCCGTCAAGAGAGTGACGTGGCTTGGTCGTGATGAGTGGCGGGACCGACCTGGACCTTTATTCTTCTAGAAATGCTGTCGTTAGAACGACGTGGCTTGGTCTTGAGAGTGGCGAGACCGACTGGACCTTTATTCTTCTAGAAATGCTGTCGTTAGAACGACGTGGCTTGGTCGCAGTAGTGGCGAGACCGACTGGACCTTTATTCTTCTAGAAATGCTGTCGATAGAACGACGTGGCTTGGTCGCAAAGTAGTGGCGAGACCGACCTGGACCTTTATTCTTCTAGAAATGCTGTCGTTAGAACGACGTGGCTTGGTCGCAGTAGTGGCGAGACCGACTGGACCTTTATTCTTCTAGAAATGCTGTCGTTAGAACGACGTGGCTTGGTCGCAGTAGTGGCGAGACCGACTGGACCTTTATTCTTCTAGAAATGCTGTCGATAGAACGACGTGGCTTGGTCGCAGTAGTGGCGAGACCGACTGGGCCTTTATTCTTCTAGAAACGCTGTGATGTTAGTAGATAGCCGACCTGCGAGTAGGTTGTGCCCTTGTGTGGCAAGTGGATAATGATGGCATGGAATGCTTGCTGTAATTGTGAAATTAAGTAAAATTGATTGTGTGCCGATGGCTTACATTCTTATCATTACTGGTGCTTGAGTGATATGAATTGTACTAACCTGCAGGAAGGCAAGAATGCGAGGTAAGTTATCTGTGTGAATGTGGCTAGGCCACCCGGGGTGTATTTTCTTTCTAATAGGGGTTTAGGGGGTTGAACTTGCTGAGACGTTGTCTCAGTGGTTATTGAATAACCATTTCAGGTCCCTGGAGGACGGAGCGGCCAGATAGCTTTGGTTGGCCTTGAGGAGTTGGAGATGTGAAGTCATAAGGATTGGAGATCGTGTACGACTTGTAGGTCGTAGGATAACCTCTTTTTAAGAGCCAGTCTTTTGTAGACTGTTGACCGTAAACCTCTGTTTGTAATTCTGTTGAATTATGTTTAAGTGTTATGTTGTGATTTTGCTTTCTGCTTTTCTATCCCGTATTTCATTGTCAGGGGATTATAATACATTCCGCTTGCGCAATAATAAATGAATGGGGTCGGCGACACTACCTGGGAATGTCGCATTTGATCGACCGCAGTGGGATGTGTGCGCGCTCGGGGTTCGGGGCGTGACATCTTGCCTCAGGTTCTTCATTATTCTCTCTACAGTTGAAGCCTGGTCAATATTTCTCCCCGCACCAATCTCGACTCTCGGTCTAGTTCTTCTCCCGTATCTAGGCTTTCGTCTTCTTCTCTCTCGACGACCTTCTCATCATCCGGACTTTGTATTATCCTCGCCAAGCTCTCCTTCACCGCCTTTATCGAATCCGCAATTTTCAGCAGAAACTCCATTTGCTTCTCCCTCTCCGCCTCCAAATCGCAAAACTTCTCTTTGTACACTTCAATCTGGATCCTAAGCCCTTCTCTCTCCCTCAACTCCTCCTCGAACTGCACCACAGACTCCTCTTCTCTCTCCGCGGCCAAATCCTCTGGCTCCTTAATCCTGCTATGGATCAAATCCCTCTCGCTCGACAAGCCATCCACGATTTCGCTCAAGCTCGCAACTCGGCCGATCGCTTCGTCTTGCTACCACTGGGCGAGAACTAAGTCCTCCTCCATGGCCGCCGACTTCAATTGGAGGTCCTGCAGCGATTAGTGGGCGGACTCAAACTCAGAGAGGAGGTGGTCATGATCAGTGGCGGGCAGCAGCAACAATGGCTGCGGCGGCGGGTGGGGGTCGAGGGATCGGGGGCCGCCGTCAGCCGGGAGATTGGATAGTGGTTCTATGGCGGTTCCCATGGCCGATAGAGTGTTGAGTGGTGACGAGGGAGTTTCCCGAAGGGAAAAGCAACAAGGAAAACTTTTCGAGAAAGGGAGCCAGAAAACGTGCGAAAAGATTCCGTGAAAGCTAACATTCAAAGCGATGGAGGGAAGAGCTAAGGGTGACTGGTCTAGGATGGATAGGTTCCAGATCGAAAAAATAAGGTTGTTCCAAAACAGGTTTCAGTATAAATAAGATCGAGTATATGGTTGAGCACCACCATAGCTGCTACCTCCCCCGTGATTTCGTCTGATGTCGTCGCCATATATCTCATGCGAAGCCCACATCTTGTGGACTCCTCGCCACTTGTCACGATTTTGATGCCGGCACTGCTCCCTACCTATGCCTACTGCTCCAAGATGATGCCCGGCCAATCCCCTACTGTGAAGAAACATCATGACTTCTCGGCGATTTTTTTGAATCTATTTTGCATGGTCCTCTAGCGAACTCCAACAACATCAACATCGTGACGAACAGCACATCCCTTTTGGAGTCCCGAGGACGAAGTTTGCTATTCCTTGAAATGAGCTGATCCCATTGACGCCGGCAACTTTCCTCCAAGACGCTTGTTGCTTCCCGATGAGTTTTCGCAACGATCAACATTGCTTGTTATCTGTCGCTCTTTACTGAGTTGTGCTGAGGTTGATTTTTTGCGTGCAGGTTTTTCATTCATTGGCTAGGCCTCACGGTGGTGGTATCATTGTTAGACCACAGACTTTTATTCACCGATTACTCACCAAGCACACGTGAATTCTCAATCATACCTCACTTGTTGGTTTGCAAGCCTTGCCGCCACCCCCTCAAGAGAGCTGTGCCTTGGACTAGGCAATCACTTTAGACTAAATTCAATTCAAATATTCGATTTCCTAGTTTGTGATTCTGACTCTATTTGTTTTTATATATTTAATCATTATCTAATTAGGAAATTTGTTGTATTAAGCCATAATAATCAAGAATATTGAGCCACAAGACGTCCGGTTAGATTTTTGATTATTTCAACTTTTCATGGCAAATTTACGGATTGCTTTGCATAATTGACTCGCATTAAGATAATATGTCATTGAATTGTATTGTAAATTTTTAATGGGACACATATTTCGATGTGTCATTTGATACTTAATCATTAGGTACATATCACATATATGTCATATCTAGAACTTAAGTCCATACACATTTCATGTTTAAAGCAACACACATTGATTTCATATTATGCATGTCGTATGTTGCACATTAGTTAATGAGTCACATGTTCATTGTCTTAATACTCTTGTAATGTAATCATGCCATAATTAATTATTGTGTTTCATGCCTTATTAATGATGTATGTAGTTCAATTTTTTTTTTTCTCAAAAAAAAAAGAAGAAGAAGAAGAACAAGAAGAAAATGCCAAAAGATTAGCATTGCATCATAAGGTCACTTTCTTTTCAATAAAAATTAGGGGTAAGTGCAATAGAAGTCTTAAAACTTGTCACAAAAATGCAATTAATTTCTAAAACTTATAAAAAGTGCAATCAAGTCTTAAAACTTGTCAAATTGTTTTAATCGAGTTCTAAAAAGTTAACATCGTAAGCCTTTTTAACGGAAAATGCTGATGTGGCGCAGACGTGACGTTTAAAATGATTTTTTTATTTCCATGTGGCTTTTTTATTTTTTATTTAAATTAGATTTAAAAATTAGAAAAGAAAAGCTAAAATTTATAAAAAAAGAAAAAGAAAAAAATGACCGGCTTCCTTTGCTGCCGCCCATTGCCGAAAGGGCCGGCCACGGTCACCAGCCCCTCTTGTTATGTTATATGAATTGCATATCACATGCCATTAAAGTAAAAATCATGCATATTAAATTTAGATTAAGACTGCATATAATTAACATTTTTATAAAAGAATAATAAAAAAATTAGGTGTCATGTCATTTAGAAATCATGTTTAGGGCATGCATTTTTAATCAACATTTTGTAAGTTCTTTTTTTTTTTTAAGAGAATAAACCTTAATAAAGTTGTAGTTTGTTTTGCTTAACATGAGCTATAATTTTTTACAATTCATCACTTGGGTTTATTGAATGTTTTTTTATTGATTGTGCATCTGCATGACCACCCTTTGCGTGTTAGTGGCTTAGGTTAAAATTAGTCAAGACTGCTTACAATATATTTTTGAAATTAAAATGAAAATGTACTGAAATGGCGTTAGATTAATTTAGCGTAATCATGTTCCTAGACCTATTAAATCTTTGGTTTGCAAATGTAAACTATTCTCCCATCTTTACTTGGGTTTTTAATGAATCCTAATTGAATAGTAGCGGCTCCAAATTGAGTAAAATTGCATGTTTATATGGATTAATTTTTGAGTGCCAAGTTGCAATTGGTAAGACTTGGGAGGGTTTGTGCTAAATCTTTGGACTTAGTAATCTATTAGCTTTCTTTTGGGTAATTCACCTTCGCGAAGGTCACGACAACTCCAAATTGATAACATTTGACAAATTTACCCCAAACTTGTATACTAGTGGTAAATTTATCCTCCGTTAGTTTATGTTAAATTTTATTGTCAAATTACTAAGTTAGATAACACCTAATGTGATCCTTGAACTTTTAATTTATTTAATGTGATTCATAAACTTCATCTCAATATGCAATGTGGTCCCTAAAATTTTAATTTATCCAATGTGATCCCTAAACTTTTAGTACATATTCAATTCAGTCCTTAAACTACATGAAAATATTTTGTATTGTCCCTAAACATGAATCAATGGAATAGTAACTTTGGATATTTTCATATAGTCTATGGACTAATTTAAAAATTTACAAAAAGGTTTATGACTATATTGAACAAATTAAACGTTCAAGGACCACGCTGCACGGTGTGATAAAGTTGAGGGATTGCATTGAATAAATTAAAAATTTAAGGATCGCATTGCACATTTGTAAAAAATTCATGGACTATTCATGTAATTAGAAAAAAGAAAAGATAAAAAGAGAGAGGGGATGTCTAATAAAATGGAAGTTGGACACCTTAAACTATGCATATTGTGACACAAATACGTCATACATTTTTTTTCAAGTCACAAAAAATCCTAAACTTGCTTCTCTAATACAAATAATTTTTTTTTTTTGTGTTGCAAAAAACCCAAACTTATAAATCCGTGACGTATATATCATTCATTACACTTCCATTTATGGTATACTCATCATAGTGGTGTAAGTTTAGGGTTTTTCTTGACATAAAAAGAAAAATGTTTTGAGCATTTGTTTAGGGTTTTTATTGACATAAAAGGTTTATGGTATTTGTGTCACAATGTGTATAGTTTGAAGGTTTTTGTGATATTAACCTTGTTCAATATCCAATTTGTTATTTGTCAACAATATTTTAAAAAATTTACCAAAAAAAAAACAATATTTTAAAAAAAAATTACAGTGAAAAATGACTAAAAATGTCCTGATATCATTAATTACTTATTGAAACGAAAATTAATTTTCTAATTAAGAATTTTTACATTTTGATAGGTAATTTCATGATGTTAAGAAAGGTGGGTACATAATTTAGCAATTGCACAGCTTTTTAAACAAGAAAAACATAATATAATTAGCTTTTTTCACTAGGTACTCGACCTTAAATTCGAGGCACGTTGCCTCCAAATTTGAGGTTGCGCTCCTCAAATCCCGAGCGTTGTAGAGTTTGGTGCGTGATTACGGTCAGCAGTCGTCTTAGTGGAGTCTAACTGTGGTTGTGGTTGTGCGGTAATAGCCAACCTTGGTGCTACTCCTAGAGCCATGGTGGTGATTGGTGGATTGCAATAGACGGTAATGACAATAGAGGATGAAGCGGAAGACTTTTCCTATCAACTATCATATTAAGAGCATACTATCAACAGACGTAATGACACGACACACGACATACGACACGTTGTTTTAGAAAAAAAACAAAGAATTTCGACACGTGGGACACGTTATTGTTAAATATATATTTTTATATATACATAATAAATTATCATTTTTACGATTATTTCAATCAAATTTGTAAATAAATAAATAATTAAAAAATCCTAGAATGAATATACATTAATCTGCCATTTATTAATATCATTTATTGTTTCAATTAGACAAATTCAACTCTATTTTAATTATTCATAAAACTCGGAGAAAAAGCAAGCGATCCATATTTTGGACTTGCATGTTAGATATGTTGGAAGAGGAAAAAAAAAACTTAAGGGGTGAATTGTGTATCACGGGAAGTGGGAGTTAGAAAAGAAGAAAAGACTGCATTTTTTTTCTTTCTCCATTTATGATTTTTATTATTGTGTTTTATTTTTTCACATATATATTTTGACCTCTTATTTATTGAATTTTTAAAATTGACCTCGATATTGGAATCACGTGTCGGAAACTCATATGTTAGAATTCCGACTCGAGGATTAGAGTGTGAGAAAGTTGACAAAGTGTCGGATTTTTCAATACGTATTGATTGAGTGTCTGAGAGTGTCCTGCAATGTTGGAGAGTGTTGGACACATGTTAAAGTGTCCAACACAACACGAAAGCTCTTGAAGAGTATTGGTGCTTGATAGGGTACCGATCGGTTACGAAACTCCTCGCAGGTGCTCTGCCGATCGCTCACTCTCACTTTTCGGCGGTTTTCTCTAGCTCTGGCCACTCCCTCTTGCTCAGCCGCCGCCCCGTGCTGATCTTTGTCGCCTCCCGCACGGCTCAGTGATCTCCCCTCCCGGCATACGGACAGGTGAGTGAATTGATTTGGTCTGCTATTTCCGTTTTCGCCGTCAATTATCTCCAATAGATCGCGCACTTGGATAGTCTCATCTCAGCTCGCTCTCTGACAATCTAGTTTCGACGATTTTCCAATCAATTATGTGCCCTTCGCAGCCGGTAGGGAGAACGAAATAAGGAGGATGATTAGAGGGGAGGAATTAGAGATTCTCCAGATTTCCAGATTTTTTTCGATTCTATGATTTTCTTCATGTGTGGAGGTTGATTGAATCGTGGCTGGTTCATTGTTAATGATGTTACTTAATGTAGATATGACTTCGTGTTTCTTTTTCCACTTCCAATCTTAGACTATTATTAGCAAGCTGATGTGATGTTCGCGAAGGTTTTATGTGCTTATTGTATTCTACAAAGCTGGTTGGTTTTATGTGATGTGATTTCCAGATTTTTGCAATTCGATGAGTTTCGTCGTGTGTGGAGGTTGATTGAATCGTGGCCGGTTCATTGTGAATGATGTTACTTAATGTAGATATCACTGTTTCTTTTTCCAATTCCAATCTCAGACTATTATAAGCAAGCTGACGTGATGTTCGCAAGTGTTTTATGTGCTTGTTGTATTCTATAAAGCCGTTGGTTGAAGATCGATGCTTGAGTTATTTTTGGTTAAGACTGGGTGATTTTAAATTTTCCTTATGAAGTATATAAGTTGTCGTTCGCGTAGATATGGTATTGTGCCAATTGTTCTTGGAGATTTGATGGTCATATCTTAGGTTGTCATGATGTGGGAGAGACATAATTTGTTTGTCGGACATACTATGTTATTTTCATATGACTGCACATTGGTTGTGAAGGTGATGGCTCTTAAAGATTTCAGGCCTTTTCCTGTTACACTATTTTTTCCCCATTTATGTTAAGAGTCCTTCAAGCTGCTTGTTTAATTATAACTGAGAGATTGGTTCTCCTAATGGGTTTGTAAATAGCAGCTAATTTGCAGGTCAGTGACAACATGATAGAAATATTTGTGATGTGGGTTGAGAAGTTTGGTGGTAATTGGATTTGTTTCCTTTAGCTAGGATGTATTTGTGCTTTTTGAAATTGCGACTTGGACACAGCAACCATATTTGGGGTATAGATCTGTGCAAAAAAACCCTTCAAGAGCAAGCAATGAAGCATAAGGTGGTCATGGTCGCTCCCGAGGAGCTACGCAGTCACCCGAGGTAGACTCTCTCTTTCATCTCGTTTCATTTCATTTGTAGATGTTCCTTTATTAGGTAGAATTTATGTGATCAATTACTCTGTCGTCTCAATCTCCATCCGTATCTCTTCATTGTCGAGGAGTCCACGTAAGCGTCAATTGAAGATGGAAGGAAGCATGGGCAGCTCTCCTTCATTGAGAAAGCCTCATCCCATAGCTTTTATCCTTTTCTTGTGAGTGCGCTGGATTGATTTTGATACATCAATTTTATGTGTGTGTGTGTTAAGTGGCTGTTTTGTTCTTAAATATAGGGTGGATTTTAGGAAGCGTCGAATGGAGGAGTTCGAATCTGCAGTGAGTTTCGGCTCTCAATCACTGAATTGAGTCAATTTGATTAAGTCTCAATTCTTGGTGGCATGTAGCTCCAAAAAGATGCTGCAAAGGAGTGGGATTCCTTGCTTAAAGAGGTAAGATACCGCTTGTCAATGCAGCATTAGCTCACAAAAGCTGTAAAGCCCAAGAAGAAAAATCAATTCCATTGAATGCAATCAATATTTTATGCAGGAGAAGATGACGTATGAAAAGAAAGCCACAGAGAAAGGTCTGGAGATATATGACAAGCTAGGATGATCCCATTGCAACAGCAGCTTGAGCAGCAAGAATTTTTATACATATTTAGGTAACTTCCTCTATTTATTGAGTCATGATTAATTCTCTTACTAGGGTTTCTACATCCCGCATGGAATAACTTAAAAGCTTTAAATAATGGTTATCACACCAATGGAATCGAATGCTTTTGCAAACTTTCTGTGCTTGTCGATTTGATTGGTGTTGTAAACCTCATTGTGCCCTGCTTATGAAATGTGTTGTGCCTGCAATTGATTTTTTTTATGCCCCCTTCTCTTTTTGCAGAAATTTATTTGCTGTTAAGGTGGCGCGAGAAATTATGGGTGCGTATGGCAACATTTCTATTCCGGGGAACTATTTCTTTTCAAAAATAATTTTTTTTTCTATTTATACTATGGGAAGAATTTCTGAGTAAATTAAGGTATTTAGTAATTATACAAAATTTCTATTCTTGGACTAGAAAAAGAATAAAAATGCGTTTGATAAAAATTTATAAATTTTTGTATTTATTTATTTTTCTTCTTACTCATGGACTATTGACCGCCGCTTGTCGCCGCACAACCACCGCACGATTGCTGCACGGACACCGCATGACCACCGCACGAATGCCGCACGACCACTACACGACCGTCGCATGATCGCCACACAACCGCCGACCGCCTTCGCAGGATTGCCGCCTATAGCCCACCGGCCGCGGGAGGGGACGATGGCTGATGAGCTGTGGGCGGTGGTCGGCAACGACATTCGGCGGTTGTGTAGCGGTAGGCAATGGTTGTGCGGCGGTTGGCGACGACAGGCTATCGAATAATGCTAGTCCCTTCACGGACAAGTGTCTAACGATGGAGCTGTGGGGAAGATTAGGGGCAACTCGAGCGAATGCCTCGAGGAAGCTAGCATTGAAAAGAGGCTGCTTCGGTTCGTACAAAACTGTCTCCTTTTTTCAATACTATTCTTATGCTGCAATCAGAAAGCCTAGCCTCTCGCTAGGCTTAGCTCCATTCTCATCTCTCCATGTGTGGACGTTTTCCCTCTCTCAATTTATGACCAATGGCAATTGCCACTGCCAAAGTTCAATGTTACTGAACGATGTAGAAAGTTGAACCGATTTTTGCACCCGTATGGTATGCATTGAACCTCTCGCGGAAGCAACAGAATTTACTATAGATATAATGGCAAATCCCTCCTTGAAATATGACTTCGATTACCCGTTTACTTGAGAAGACATTCATTCATATACCGACAGATTGCGAGTTGATTTTCACCCTCGTGTCATGATATACATGTCCTACGACGCAAACACGCATTACAATAATCAAAATAAGCTATTAGTAAATTAGGATATCATCGCCATAAAAATTCAGGGTGTGCTTAGCTTGTGAATAGGTCATAACATACAAAAACATCCATCACCTCCCTCAATCCTTATGAAGGGGATGATTTAAAAAATAAAAAAAAAATTTCAGTGTTGAACTTAGTTACGGTAAACTCTCTTGAAATGCTTGAAAATTTTGAAAATATTGAAATATCAAACATTAAAGTGTACAGTGGGTCTGCTTAGGAAATCCTAAAAAGTACAATTGTTTTGTTTTTGACTTTTGTGCCTATCGATTTGATTGATGTTGTAAACCTCATTGTGCCCTACTTATGAAATGTGTTGTGCCTGCAATTGATTTTTTTATGCCCCCTTCTCTTTTTGCAGAAATTTATTTGCTGTTAAGGTGGCGGGAGAAATTATGGGTGCGTATGGCAACGTTTCTATTCCAGGGAACTATATCTTTTCAGAAATAGTTTTTTTTTTCTATTTCTACTCTAGGAACAATTTCTGAGTAAATTAAGGTATTTAGTAATTATACAAAATTTCTATTCTTGGACTAGAAAAAGAATAGAAATGCGTTTGATAAAAATTTATAAATTTTTGTATTTATTTATTTTTCTTCTTACTCATGAACTATTGACCGCCGCCTATTGCCGCATGACTTCTGCACGAATGCCGCACGACCACCGCACGACTGCCGCACGAATGCGCTATCCCTGACCTTGGCCCGCTCAGTCACGAGGGAGATCTCGGCGGACTTGGGCGGGGTCAACGGCGTGGCAAAGAAGAAGAGGCCTGCTGCATTTTCTCTCTTTTTTTCAACGAATCACACGCTTTTTCTTCCCGCTTCTGCCTCTCTCTTCCTCAAGCACTCCTCTCCTCTCTGTCCCGAGCCCTCTCACTCACCCCAAGCGCCCCCCTCCTCTCTGTCTCAAGTCCTCTCACTCACCCTAAGCACTTCCCTCCTCGCCTCTGTCCTCGTCACCGTCATCGACTTTCCAGCCGCAGCTCCAGAAATCGACTGCCGACTGGCCTCTCGAGCTTCTTTGTCTTCTACTCCTTATTCGGTCCCAATTTCGGGCTCGAGTACACAGCCAAGGATTTTGAAGCAAAAGAGGTTTGCGAGGCTAGATATACCGATGGCGGTGCTAAGTTTTGGGGTTTCGGTGACTCTGTGACAGCCGAGGGATATTGTGGTGGAGGAGAGAGAAGCGTATGGGTACCGTGAGATCTCTCTTTCTCCTTTGCCTTTTTTTTTTCTTTTCTATCGCCTCTGTTTCAAGAGGCATGGAGACTTGGTGATAGTGGCTGCTTTGGCTTCTAGGTCGAGCCAGAGTTGGATAGCTTATCAGAAGGCTGAGGGGGAGAGTTCTTCATCGACCCTTTTGACTCTTGAAGCAAGTCGCATCTTGCCATTCCCACCGGAGTATTTGTCATCGTGACCTTTGGTATGAAAGTTTTAACTTTATTATTGTTGCTATGAGGAAGAGTGCATGATAGATAATTGTCCATGGTCTACACTTGTTACAATTGGTGATAAAGTGATCATTCTTTAGTGCCAGGATCATTGTAGATGTGAAAACTATAATGCTCTTGTGACCTTTTGCACTTTGAATACTTTTCACATATGTCCTGCACTCACATCATGTATTCTAATGTATAAATTCCTACTAGTAGGAGAATGAAGGGAAAAGGGTTGCCATTCCCGTACTGCGGGAAGTAAACATATCTTCCTAGAAAATCAGCTAAATAGGATTTAAGTATCATTAGTAAGTGTCAAAGCTAGATGATGAAAAAACCATCGCTCTATGATCCTAGCCATGTTTTGGAAGGACCAAATTTTAAGACCCAAAGCTTTTGAAGTACAATGGCAAGGTTTGCTTACCTTGGCATGAGTAATAGCGACATTGATCCTATGCCAATCACCAAGTAGTGAGGAATTGCAATGATTCCCCTCTTTGTTAGACCTCACAACGGAAACCACTATGCAATCTCTATCTCGTCCCTGGACAAACAGTAACATAATGCTCAGTGTGAAAATTATACGCTTCCCAAGAAAAATACAAAAAAAGAAAAAAGAGCGAGAAAAGAAAAAAAGATAAGCATTGAGGTGAGAAGAACACACATTTCACATGCTGGACTTGCATAACAAAATGAATATTGTTAACGAATGCCCTTGCAACAGTGGTCAAGGTTCAAGAACATATATAAAATCGTTATCCTATTTGATGTAGGAAGTTTTCTCGTTATCCTATTTTGTAAATTCGAACGTGTTACTTGCCAAACATTCATAATTTGTTGGACATTAAGAAATTGAAAGCATGCTGGTAACTTCGTCAAATATTTACTGTTGTTTAAATTGGTAAGGTTTTATATCTGTTAAGATACAAATTTACTTTGTGCCACACTCTAACTATTGAAGTAAACGATTGCACATTTAGCTTCAAGTTGATGGCAGAGTTAGAGTTCTTGAGTTCGATTGCTAACTGTCGTCTGCAACCCATTATGGGTCTGCCTATTCTTATGCCTGCAAGCATAGGGTTTGCATGCCTAAGGCCTTTGTCATCAAATCACCTTTGCATGAGCAAAAATAACCATCGCACTCTAACAGCTTAAGCTTTTGTAGTCGGTTGTGCATGTAACCTCAAGTTTATCAATTGATAAATTCAAGTACCCTCTAGTACATAACGTCATGTTATCAAATTCTAATGTAAATGACTAGTTTACTTGGTAAAATAAACAGCCGCCAGTAGAATTTCAAAGAAGTCAATAATAACCTATTTATTAACTTGACCATAGTGCAGTTTGTTAAATTGAAATATTTGGTGGTAATTTACTTGCAAATCCAAGTTAAGAATTACCACCAATACCAGGCCGCTCATCTGCTGACAATGTAAATAAAAGTCAGTGAACCGGCAAGTGCATTAAAATTTTTCCTTTCTGTTACTCTAATGGAGCCCCAAGTCTTCTCTGCCAATTGGAGTCTGGCCTTCTCCTTTTGAGCTTAGAACTTATCTTTCCAGTATATCTGAATTTATCTCAACTATTGAAGTCTTATAGGTTCAGTTCTTTGTAATGTTAATAAAAGAGAATTTTCATGTTTATTATATCAAGCCTAACCTGATATTTATCAATGGTATGAATCTCCACAGAGGTTACGCAAAAAAGCATCTCCGATGAGATCTCGCTTGTGAGTTATAGGGAGTAATGATGCCAATGTCTTCTTCCTTGATTCCACTTTCTACAAGTTCCTCTGTTATCTGCAATGACCAAATCCAGGAGATGGTTTGGTGGAAGCTCCAAACCCGTATGACTTTATGAGTCATACAAAGAAAAGATATCAGGGAGAAAAAAATTCAATTAATTTTTATTTCTTTTTGTTCTTGATCATAATGGCTGACCAAAAGAATAACATTATTGTACTGACCAAAATAAAATTATTACTGCGAAAACGGTACCTTCCCAATGATGCAAGCTTCTATTGGATTCTTTAAAGTCTTGTGATCTTTTTCTTCAAAAAGTAGGCAGCAGATCTAACCATTAAAGGACAATCTATTTAAGATGATGCCAAAAAAGAGAAGCAAATTGATTCACAATAACAAGAGAGAGCTATTTACACGAACCAATGTTCAGAAATACAACTGGTGTACCTAGTTCAAAACCTACAATAGTTTGTATGTTAGTAAATGTTACTACAATAGTAACAGAAGGCTCATGTCAATTATAATTTGATCTTTGCTCTCTGCAACTGCATTAAATCTGTGATGTCACTAAACTTTGTCATGGTGATGGGAATGGCTTGAAATGGGGTGGTGATAGCTGTTACCCTTGTGGTTGCTTTGAAGAAATAACCCTGTTAGGGAAATCCCTTATGATGTTTTGAAGATGACAAAATAAATCAAAGGCTACTAACATGTTTGATGGTTAAGTAATAGATCATGCAGATTATAGAACATGTAAAGGATATTGTCAAAGTGTGAAGACGACCGTAAGACTGAACGTAGCTCATGTCCAAAGTATATTCCGAAGATATCCAGACTTACGTGTCAAAGTCGAAGAGCGCCGGACTCAAGACTCAAAGTCGAAGACGCCGGACTCAGATTGTAAAGTCTCTGACTCGAGACTTTACATCCAGTTACGATGAATCGTAACTCAAGCCCAATCATACAATGGCTAGTGATCTGGTTTGGATTCCACATCAAGATTGATTTAATTGATTCAATCTATTTGATTGACGATTGGATCTTGAAGACAAGAACTTTCTATACGAAGAAGCTTTACTTATGGAAACCAAGATTTCGTTTATATGGGCGATCGGAATCAATTTGGGATTTTACCTTTGTCACTCAACGGCTACCAAATCTTCTAGATACAGAGCTGTCCAATGGGTATATTGGAAGACGATTCTCCGGGATGCTGTCCAACGGATAGTTTGGAAGTGGAGGAGTATTTAAGGAGATGAAGGACCGATGAGCAAGTAAGAGACGGAGCGTAGAATTTATAATTCCAAAGTCTCGAGCGACTTTCGATTATACACTTGTCTTTGGAGAGCTTAAACGTTTGTAATCGTGAGAGAAATACCAAGAGAGTGACTTAGTGAGATAGTGTGATCTACTAAGTGTCTGCACTCGAAGTTGTAATCTCTTGTTGATTGCATAGTGGAATCCAGCCAAGAAGGCTGTCATCGTGGGAGAGTTGACGTAGGCTTGGATTAAGCCGAACCACTATAAATCTTGTGTTCTTATTCTCTTCCCTAACTCCTTTATTTTGTTCATACTAGCACTCTCAAACCCTTCATTTTTTTCTCTATTTCTTTCCATGTTTCGTTTCATTAGGTGACATAACTCCCTGCTTATGTGCTTCTTGGATATCTTGAAGCATCGACAGGTGGCTGATAATCCCAAACCCATTCCTTCACTTGTCATGTAAGTTTTGCCTTTTTCTGATATTTTTGCCAGCGTGTTTCTAGTCAATTATAGTAGTGTGATTACTATGGTGTCTATATGCTAATCATTGTCACGTTAATGCAGATGCTTGACTTTCTTTCAACATTTCAAATTTGCTCTTCATTTCTAATCTCTGCACTTTTGGTTGGTAAGCAGTTCTTTTATTGATCATTTGATGTCGTGGTCAGATCTTGAATTCTTTGTATTTAATTGAAGTCTACTTGACAGTTCTTTGCAATTATAGGCACTGATGAGAGATTTAATGTCAAAGGCTAAGGTGCCTCCAAATGTTGGTGGAGAAACCCCAGCCATTGGTAGTCTAGATTCTACCTCTAGATAGGTTGATAAGGAGAAGAAAAGGCTCTTGGATTATGTAAATGATGATACATGTAGTGCCATTCTAGAGACATTTTTCCTAAGGCTGCTCAAGAAAGAAAAAATGTCGTCATCTTCTTCATTTGAGAGGACTTTGGCAAGGCAGCTCAGATTGGATGGCAATGGCCTCCTCAATGCCCCTCCTTCTGCTGACAAACTTCTCGTTCTTCTCAATGAATGGTGCCCAATATACCCATTCATGCATTTGCAAATGATGATCTGGTGTGCTGTGTTTCTTTGCCTTACTTACGGTATGCTGTGCTCCTTGGGATAAAAAAAAAAAAAAGCTTGACGGTGTTTGATAGTTGTTTGGTGCTGTGCAGTATTTGTGCTGAATTACTCATCAGCATTCTTTGCCTTTGGAACTGATTTTCATTTCTGTCTTGAATTTTTTTCCATCATACCTCTTTATCAAATGTACCGTTTCTTCATATGGTTTTGTAGATTGCCCTTTTCCTCCAAGATTTATGATTTAAGCTCATTTAATCACCTTTCTGGCTACATACGATATCTCTTGTCAGCTGATGTTGTTGCTCTACTTAAAAAAAAACCAATAGTTTTCTTTCACGTACATGTTCCACTACATTTCAGGAGGTGGAGGATTTGTTGGCTAACATGGAGCAAGGAGCGTCAGAACCTCTGCTAGATTCCTTTCTTCCAGTCATGAAGGCACTAATTTCTGATTCTCTTTTGAAACATTCTGTTGAGGGTATAAGAGTTTCTGTAACATGTTACCTCACTGAGCTTTTGAGGATAAGTGCACCTCAAGAAATGTTCAATGATGACCAGATGAAGGTGAAACATTTGTTATCCTAATTTATAATGGCTATTTTGATGTGGCCAACACTATTCATTCCAGTAAAGATCAGCATGTTGGTATTGAATGATTTTCTCATCAATTCATTTCGTTGACGTTCAGGTTTGGAGTTAATTGTGGAGGCATTTTTGAAGTTATCTCAGGCATCCAGGCAATATTATGAAAAGGCCCGCTCCATACTTGAGACTATTGCACGGGTCAAAGCATGCCTTCTTATGCTTGACCTTAAATGTGATGCACTAGTTGTCCAGATGTTTCAAACTTTCTGGGAAATCATTAGGTAAAAGGCTTACCAGTTGCATTTATTTTCTAACTTACGTTCTTCGTTCAAAATAATATGCGGAATTGTTTTGAAAGACTGAAAACTCTTCTATTGATGAGACTCTTTTTTGATAGGACTTGTGCATTAAGTAGCGATCCTATTCATCTCGGAGAAAGACGTTACTTTCTAGTGTCAATATCAACATTATTTGATAGGAGACTCTATTGTTGCTCCCATTTGATGGCTTCTTTGATAAAATTGTAGCTCTTGACGTTGTTCCATCTTTTCTCCTATTTCTTGTTTTTTGATGATCTCTTCTTGGTCAAGGTTGAATCCCTCAGATGACATTGTGGGCTGTGGTGCAAATCATCACAGACATCCTCGGTGAAAGTGAAGATATCTCCTTGAGGCTTCTCAGTCCTCTCGTTGCTAGTGTTCTAAAAGAAAATAAGGTAATTGTCTTGTTCTTTTTGCCATTTCAGAGTGGTTTCTATTTGCTTTAGTTTCTAATAAGGTGTATAATGTGATTTAGAAAGTTGCACCTTTGTGTTGGAAGCTTGGAGACAGGGTCATTACCAGCTGTGCAACTAAGCTTGGACCTCTTCTTTGGGGCAATACAATCCAATGGCACTACTGTGGATGATTACTCTCCAGTTGTGGTTTTTGTATGTGAAAATGAGCCAACTATGGAGAATAATCATGCTAATGGTTCTTCACAACCAGTGGTGCATCTCTTGATTTTTATAGGAGCCTATGCTTTCTTTTGTTTGCTTTGTTTGCTGAACACAATGGTATTGCTTCTGATTTGCCATCTTCCATGGAATAAGTTTCTAGATGAAATGGACTTCGATGTCATCCTTTTATTGTCATTTCCAATAAAGATTCTTCCATTGCCCATGATAAGCTGCTGAAATCTTCAATTTTTTTACTCTGGCTACTTAATCTCATTGTTGTTCTCTTACACGGTGGATATACAATGCTTCCATACAAAAGCTGATTTTTAGGGCTTGATTTGTTGGAGTTGTCTTACTTCATGTCTAGCTTTGCTCATCTTTCTGTCGTTCATGTATCACTTACTAAACTAATGGAGATAACAGTGACTAGGGAGGTGAATCTTGCTTCAGTTCTTTGGTATGGTTCATGACGATTATATATGTTGTTAAATTAATTGAACTATTTGGATTTTGAGGTTCTGCTATGACATATTAAGTGGTTGTATGAACCAGAAAAGACTTTGGACCCACCCAAAAAAAAAAAAAAAAACGAAGGTAAAAGACTTTAGACAAAATAAAATAGAAGGTCAATAGAGAAGTATTCCATAACGTCTCTTTCTCTAGCACATGTCCACCATTTATCTGATGCGCCCTCCGGGCCTCCAGGGTTTGGCTGTTAACAAACAAATCCCTCATTTAATACAGTTTTCTTTCATATTGAGTGCCTTGATCCTCCTCTCATGGTAGTTCATAGCTATTTGAGGGGTCTTGCCTTGAGTTGCCCAAAAGTTTATTTCAAAAAGGGTTGTTGGGCAAGAAATATAGAAAAAAAAATGAGGTGTCCGGTTTGGACTCCAAATTTTATTGGCTTAATAACACAATGAGGTTTTAAACTAGGTGCGTGCAAAGTTTGATAGATTAATTTTGAGTACGGGAGCACGTACAAATTTATTTCCGAAAGCTTTAAAGAAAAAAAAAAAAGAGTTGCCCAAGTTTATTTCAAAAAGGGTTGTTGAGCAAGAAATAAAGAAAAAAAAATGAAGTATCGGGTTTGGACGCCAAATTTTATTTGCTCAATAACACAATGAGGTTTTAATTAGGTGCATGCAAAGTTTGATGGATTAATTTTGAGTACAAGAGCATGTACGAATTTATTTTCGAAAGCTTTAAAGAAAAAAAGAAGAATTGCCCAAGTTTATTTCAAAAAGGGTTGTTGGGTAAGAAATAGAAAAAAAAAATGAGATATCAGTTTGTCATTGATGTTCTGTGGTAATCCGAGTAATGGCAATGAAAATAGCTTTCCTTTAGTGATGGAAGATATTCGATGTATAGATTGTTGGAAGGTGGCCGACAATGGTTGCAACTGATAACACAGCCTTTTACAGGATGAAAGGCATGTTGAAGTGTTATTTTATAGAATTGATAATGCTTGCATTCTTGTGGACAGACAAGTAATTTTTACTCCGCTAACCAAAAGAGAACTTGTTTCATTTATTCTTATGATGAAGATCAGATGCCAACAGGTTCTGAGAAGTGCTAAAGAAATGGCTGACTCGGACTAAGCACCATCTCGCTACTTACAAACTCAAAAAATCCAACAACGATGAGAGCCTGAGGCTGAAAATCCTTGATGACGACCTCATAAGTTACAAACCTTGGCACTTCAAGTATCAGCAAGTGAGATTAGCTGATCAACAATAGATGGATCTGCCAGTGTGATGTTGTCTCCAAGCTTGTCTAATTGCCTCGAGAGAATTTTCCTTAGGATTCTCCTCATTATCTTTCCACTGCGGTTCTGTAGGTATGTTTCGTCCAGAGGAATCTCAAATAAGATCACTCTGGCCGCAGTGAAACCATCCTTCTCACCATGATTCACCAAAACTGTTTATATGGTTAAAGAGCAAAAGCAAAACACAAGGGAAAATGTTTACACATCAAATAGCAATTGAAGGAAATACGCATCAAAGGGAAGTAAAAGCAGCAAAGATGAATAGAGATGCATTTCTTTACTTATGCATATTTCGAATCAAGAAAAATAAAAGAAGCACATCCAAGTATAGAAAAAAAAATTGGAGAAAAATCTCTTTTTGGACTGTTTTAAGAATAGACAATATTTCAACAGTCCAAATGTTCAGAAGAATACTACCTCTTAGAGCTGCTCGTTTACTAAAGAAGACACTATTTGCATCTCCCAGAGCATTCTCCGCCATGTCATCAACGAACGACTCAAGTTTCGGCCACGTACTTGTCGTGGAACGACGGGGTTTTGCTTTTGTCCACCGCCTGCAGTTCATATGTCCCCGCCGAATGTCCTGCGGAAATGCACTGCACGCAGCCATCATACTCGCCACGCTGCTAGTATATATAATAAAGATATACGTCGAAATTTAATCTTCCACGTAAATCTAAAAATTATAAATAAGTAATTTAATCGAGGACGAAAGTTTGAAAACTATAACCATAATCTATAATTTTTTTGTCAGCACAAAAACTGAAAGATGATATGTTTTTTTGTATATGGATGATTTTACGATACATGAACACTCGTATTTATAGTGTTTACAACATAATTGTCTATAAACAAGTTTTTTAGCAATTCTAGCTATATCTTCATATCTCCAAAACTTTCAATTTCACATCTTCAAGTTGACACACTTCTCATCTTTAAATGAATAATTTCCTTATGATATCCGTAATTTCCGAGCAAGCGTAACAATTGAGGACTTTGACTTCGTGCGATGCTCAACAGAGAAGGACAGCCGTTGATTAGCACGAAACTTTGGTTTAGCCTTCTTTTTTGTCCACACTTGATCTATGCTATGCTTGAAAACAGCATCCGAGTCGATCACATCATGGATTTTCATGCTTTCAAATATCATTTGATTTAGTCGATTGATTGAAAGATTGAAAAGTTAAGGCAATTAATCAAGCACCACTAATCTTTTTTTTTTTTTTGGTCAAAAAGAAAGCGCCACTAATCAAGCGGTACTTTTCTGGAGGTCGCAATTAGTATTTAACTATGTGAATGCTATGCCCTTCTCTTTTTTCTTCTTCTTCTTCTTTTTTTTTTTTTTTTTTTTTTGGGTCAAACTAAAATCGGGCTGAAAAGGCGCGGTTTTGTGGCTGAAGAAGTGGGTGTCGTTATGCCTAAAAAAAAAAAAAAAAAAGAAAAGGTAGGTGTCGTTATCGGGCGGGCAAGCCGTCATTTTTCATCCGAATTGCACCCGACACTAATGAACTGGCCTTGTAAATGGATTTGCAGATGAAGGTTTCAAATTTGTCTTTGAAATGAAAACTGGAGGAGTCGTGAATGGCCGCGAAGAACAAAGTCGGTCTTATGGGCCTACTAGTTATGCGAGGCCCAGTCAAAATATCAATTGGTCCATTTCTGGGCTGGTTTAGGGCTGATTCTGGGGCAAATAGAATTGAGTCGGGTTCTCAATTCCAAAAAGTATGGATCGGGTTCGGGTAGGTCTGTTCTTTTCCCAATTCATGGATCCGAACCTATACGCGAGAACCGAAGTCAGATTGCGGGAAAGTGGTTTTGAAACCATAGTTTCTCTTTGAAATAATGACACAATTAGTTCATCAACTTTGGTCATCCTTCAACTTTTAATTCACTTAATGTGATCTCGAACTATTCATAAAATATTCAATCTAGTCCTTGAGCTATTTATTTGTTCCCTCAATTTTTTGTGACAAAGTCAAAAGCTTTCAAAGTTACACCCTATTGACCAAATCTAAAATATTTTTTGAATTTCAATCCATTTTCTAGATTGACAAAGAGTATGGCCATATTTCTAGATTCTCATTAGACTTGTATCGATTTGATGTTTATGTTATTTTGATTTGCTAATTTGTAGATTTAACAAAATTTAATCGAGAAAACAAGAAACACAAAAATTAGAAAATCCCATCTATCTAAAAATCAGGAACAAAATTTAGATTAATATAGGCCCAAGAAATCTATAGTTCAATTAATATTGTCAATATGTATTCTTATAAAAAGCTCATCTTAGAATAAGAGGAATTTGAATTTGATATAACTATATCCGCTGTTATATTTTGGAACTATAGTAATATTTATAAAAATCAAAAAGGTAAAACTTTTGATTTAGGATATGAATTGAAATGAACAAATATTCTAAAATCTGGGAGATAATGTAATTATGAAAACTTGTGAATAGTACCAAACAAGTTATTTGACTCTGTGATGAAATTTATTAATGACAGTACTAAAGCGATGGTGAGTCAAATGTGCTTGGCTTAGAAAAAGCAAAATACTAACTATTTTGAAAAGGAACATGTTATCGACTACTCTAAAAGCACTTGTTAAAGGTGCATTTGGTAACGTTTTTGTTTTAGGGAACAATTTTTTAATAGAAATAGTTTTTTTTTTTGGTTCCTAGGAACAATTTTTTAGTATAAAAACGCGCTTGGTAACTGCACAAATTTTTTACTCCAGGAATAAAAATGTGTTTGGTAAACTTGTATAATTTTGTTGTTTCTTTTAATTTTCAATATTTTTATTATATTTTTCCTTTTTCTTCTTTCCGTTTTTTTTCTTTTTTTTTTCTTCTTTCTTCTTTTTGGCTTGTCGCCGACCTCGGCCATGGTTGGCGACCGGCCAACGAGGGTCGGCGACCTTACTGGAGGGTCGTTGATCCCTGGCAAGGCCCCTCCAACGAGGCTTGGCCTCGCCGGCCCTTGTTGGCCGGTTGCCGGCCATGGCCGAATTAGTTGTCATATAAAAGATTTAAGGTTTTTTGGACAATTATTCAATTAATAGGAAGCGACTAAAACATAACCTATCGGATCGCTTAAATTCTATGGCATCTCTTCCAGGTAAAATGTACCCCCACCATCCTAAGACATATGAGTTCAACAAGCAACACCGCCACAAAAACAAAGAATTGTGCTTTTGACCTTTTTCTTTGGGTCGGTAATGTTTTTGCTTACTGATATCCATAAATCATCATCAGTTACACAAGCCATGGTTCATGAATGAACTTTTATGTTTTTTTAATCTCTTGAAGGAACACGAAGGGGTCTTTTATGTATTTTGTGACACTTACCCACCTCAATTTAATGGAATAAATGTATCAAAAGTCTTAAAACTTCTAATAAAAAAAACAATATTTAGGTAATCAAATATAATGATTTGATAACAACAGTTTGAAATTCTATCTTCATTTAATTTTTGATCCATTTATCTTTATCCAGCTTCAGCAGTTAATATTTAAAAAGATATGGTTAGATCGTAGATTATTCACTTATCTGGAATTGCTGTTGTTCTAAACGGGTTTCATAAGCCAGAGAAAGTGTGGGGAAAGAAAACGAAGAAAATTTCATTTTCTTCGACTTAATTTCACTTAGATCATCATCATTACCCGGATTTCATAAGATCATCATCATCACCCGGATTTCATATCTAGAATTAATTTCCATTTTTCTTCAATAAGAACTCCATTACAACACTTTTTCATGTGGTGGATCCTCAATGAGAATTTAGAAATTTTGGGGCATCCAAGTGCCAAATCTCCCATCATCACCAACCTGGAGTGTTTTCCTTTTAGCCCGAGGGCTTTCTTCTTCAACAAGCATTTGTTAAATCTCATTAAACATTTCACTCGCAGTCTCTCTCGTCTCTACATCAATTCACTATGTTGTCACCATTTTTTTCAACAAGACCGATCTTGGGTTCTCTGTTTTGAGCAAATTATTGGTAATGTCTTTTTTTTCTTGGTAGGGCGCCTCCTAACTCAATTTTGCCACTTTTTTTAAAAACAAAAACCCTAGCTACTTCCCATATATTTCTTAACGTCGATTCCGCCATTTTTTCATTTGGTGGATCCTCAATGGGAATTTAGAAATTTTGGGAGACCCAAGAGCCAAATCTCCCATCATTACCAACTAGGAGTGTTTTCCTTTTAGACCTAGGGCTTTCTTCTTTAAAGAGCATATGTTAAATCTCACTAAACCTTTCACTTTCACTCTCTCTCGTCTCTGAACCGATTCACTATGTTGTCGACCATTTTGATTTTCAGTCGGACTGATCTTGGGTTCTTTGTTTTGAGCAAATTATTGGCAATGTCTTTTTTCTTTGGCTAAACACCTCCTAGCTCAATTTTTCCCTCTTTTGCAAACAAAAAGCCTAGTTGCTTCCCATATATTTCTTAATGTCCGTTCATAAGCCTCTGCTCATTTTATTTTCCGATCTCTTCTATAAATTCAATCTCTTTCTTTCTAAGAGTTCGTTGATTGTACCTAGGTTTTTTCACACAAGTTCTCTCATTTTTGCTCTAGGTGGAAGCTATGGAACATAAGAAGGTTGTGATCGCACCTGAGAAGTTTTGCAATGATCAAAGGTTGGTGTGGCCAATTTCTATGTTTCCTTTCATTTTTTGAATGTAGTTAGTTTTTCGTATGCCGCTTGGTGAATCCTCCTCATTGTATACACGATTGTCTATGTAGATGTTGCTTTATTAGGTGGATCTTATGTGATCAAATGCTCTATTGTTAGTAGATTTTATGTGATCATATGCTATGTTGTTGTTTTGAATTTGTGATCTCTTAAGCATTAATGTATTGAAGTACTATATGCTCAAATGTCAACTTTATCTCTCTATGATCCGCGGAATAGAGCATCATAGTACACTTGCATTAAGTCCATCGCATGCAGATGTAATCATTTGAATATATCTCATTCTCTTGGGAATCACTGATCAATTATTTGAATTGACCTCGTCTCATCATCAAGTTCCAAAGTATGTTTCGAACTTTTTCTAATTTGTCATGATTGTTCATGAAGTTCTCTCCTTCTAAGTGAAGCATGTAATGTATGTTGCAAATGTCTTGTGCCAAACTTGTTCTTGCACATACAAAGTGGGTATTGAGTAGGCAATATTCCACCTTGATTTGTGTGTGAATAGATATTCCTGATATATTGATTTTAAATTGTCGTTTTTGTTGGACTTTATTATATCATATTTCCGCCTAAATTTGTTATGTGAATCAACATGCCAAATTTCATTTTATATTGATATTCCAAAGTATGTCATGTTTGGATTACGTATGTTGCTGGTATCAACAGTCACACGATGATTAATATTTCGATTTTATTCTATATGTTACATTTGTTTTCCATCCCCCAATGAGTCTTCATCATTGAACCTCTTCTCCAAATGCCTACACTTCTATTCACAAGAGTTACAATCATCGTTCGAAAGACTGATAAGATCATTGCTTACAAAGTAATAAAATAAAGATAATACATAATATTCTTATGAAATTACGGATCTCTCGTTCTTTTTACAATTCAATTTCCTCTCATGAAAATTTTGATAATAACTATTTAAATCACCTCTGCAATGCTTTCATTGTTTACCCTACGGAGAAAAGAACTCAATTCGAATCATTTTTACAAATTCAATACAAACTGCGGTGCCCTTTTTGCTTTGGTTGAAAGAAAAATGAAAATGACCCTTTGGCACGCTGAAGGAAATGACAACACTTCGAGTGATACGATGTGCCAAGCCTATGCCACATGACATTTTAGGCTTTAGCCATTGAAAGTCCGTGGGATCTGACACGCAGGGACTGATGGCGTGTAGGGACTGATGGACATTGGAAGAAGATGTGAACGACGCTGTGTTGGGAACAAAAGCGAAACCCTACTTGGCATGAACAAGCTTTCCATTTTTTTAGGGCATAAAATAAAGGATTAATATCATAAAAAATCTCAATATTGTATATTTATGATAGGCTTATTATAAATTAATTTTTTTATTACGAAAAATCTCAAATTGATATACCTGTGAAAAATCTATCTCGAATAATCACAAAAAATTCTAAATCAGTACACTTGTGATAAATTTATCCCAACCTGATATAAACAAATATACCATTTGTCAAAGTGAATTAATACCATAAAAAACCACAAAAATAGTATAAATGTGATAAATAGAGAGTAAAATCTTAAACTGGTGCATTGGTCAACTATCACATGTCATCGAATTCAGTAATTTAATAGTGAAATTTAATGAAAACTAACAAACGATAAATTTGTCACAAGTGCACAAGTTAGAAATAAATTTGTTTTTGATGGTCAAAAAATTAATATGGAGGAATTTGAATGATCTGTTTGTTATTTTGCTTGATGCAACTTTGAAAATTAGTCGCTCTAAGGTTACAATCAAATTAAAAGCTAAACATCGACTATTTTTTAACATGTAAAAATTAACAAGAAATCACATATTAAGATAGTGTCATTCTTTCCTGCAATGATCCATAAAAACACAAAACGATAGAAGGAATTTTATAACGGGCATTGTATTATGTTAAATCATTTGAAGGAAATCATCCTCGATAAAATATACTTTGTTATAATTATAAATAAGCATTGACGCACATAAAGTCAAATATACTTTTTCTTTAAAAATTTTGAATAATATTATTTGATATTGAATATTTTGAAAATTTCCAAATATATCGTTATAAATAACAGTCAAAAAGATAATGTTGTAAAACAAAATAAAAATAGTCAAAAACGAAACAATTGTATCCTCTAGGTTTTCATAAACAGTCCCATCGTACACTTTAATATCTTATATTTCAATATCTTCAAAGTTTTCGAGCAACTCTTGACGACATTAAACAAAGTTTTGTGGTAATTTTTTTTTAATATCTTCCATAAGGAATGAGGGATGTGATTGATGTTTCTGTACATTAGGACCTATTTACAAGCTATACACACACCTATTTGTTACAACGATAATATCCTTATTTACTAATGACTTATTTTAATTACTGTAACATGTGTTTGTGTCAGATGATACGGGCTAAAGATGTAAAATATGACACAAGAGTGATAACTCGCCTCACCATCTGTCCATGCATGAATGTCTTCTCGAGAAGTGAGGGAGATTGGTCATTATTTCTAATGCATACCGTGCGGGTGCAAGAGGACCGGGCCAAATATCGATTCAACTTTCCATGCCGTTTAGTAAGCAATGAACTTTGGTAGTGGTGGTTACCACTATTCATAAATTGAGAGAGGGAAGAGATCTACACATCAAGACATGAGAGTGGAATTGAGTCTAACGAGAGGGTGAGACTCAGGTGAGAGTACAGCAGCAAAAGGAGAGAGCTTTATACGAATTAAAGCAGCCTCTTTTCAATGTTGGCTTCTTGATCGCAGCATAAGAGTAGTATCAGAAAAAAGATGAGCCATCTGCATTGGGAAACGAAGGTACAAACGACGGCCCGTGACTTTCCTCTCCATCCCACTCAACCAATAATACTAAGATTTGTGCTCCACCCACCCCACATCTCAAATCTTTTCTCCTCCCAATTGTGCTCCCCAAGTTTCTACTTTTACGCCAATGATGGATCCTAGATAAATCGGCTGAGTAAAGAAAATGGGAAAGCCACGTTTAAACAAATCATATTTACCAAGGTTGAATAAATAATAGAAAAATTAGAGCAAATACCGTTGCTGTAAATTTTTTTTTCATGGGATATCTTAACCAAGTAGTGCTAATGTGAGGAGAGTTATAGAAATAATGAATTACAATCTCCAAATTAATGATAGATAAAATCACTTGTGGAAATTTTGTAAACACCGACGGCGTCTGTTATGATTCGTCATCGGTCCTTAATAATTTAATGAAAAAGTTTGTGCATACATATATACACTATGATTAGAAATAACTTACAATCAAACCATAAGCACACTAAGGTAGTGGAATCCGTATTATTTCCTGATTTAGTCACTTTATGAGTTCTTTTATGGTAGTTGTTAACATGTTCCTTAACAAAATAGTTAGTATTTTGCTTTTTCTAAGCCAAACACATTTAATTTTTATAAATATTACTATAGTTCAAAAATATAACATCGAATAGAGTTATATCAAATTCATATTCCTTTTATTCTAATCTAAATCTTGTTCCTTATTTTTTAGATAGATAAGATTTTCTATTTTTTGTGTTTCGCATTTTCTTAATTAAATTTGGTCAAATCTACAAATTAGCGAATCAAAATAATAGACACATCAACTCGGTTCAAGTCTAATGAGAATCTAGAAAGATAGTCATACTCTTTGTCGGTCTAGAAAATGGATTGAAATTTAAAGAGTATAACTTTGAAAACTTTTGACTCTGTCGCAAAAAGTTGAGGGCCTAGGTCTCATGAATAACAGCTCAAGGACTAGACTGAATATTTAGGAATAGTTCAAGGATCACATTAAGTGAATTAAAAGTTCAAGAATGACCAAAGTTGATGGACTGATTGTGTAATTATTTCAAAGAAAAACTATGGTTTTAAACAAAATTTCCCGCAATCGGCCTGAATTTAGTTCTCATGTATAGATTTGGGCCCATAAATTGAAAAAAGAACAGACCTACCTAACCCCGATCCATACTTTTTTGGAATTGAGAACTAACTCGATTCTATTCGGCCCAAAATCAGCCCAGAAATGGACCAATTGACATTTTGAGCGGGCCTCGCAAAACTAGTGGGCCCATAAGACTGACTGTTCTTCGCGGCCATTCACGACTCCTCTATTTTTCATTTCAAAAACAAAATTGAAACCCTCATCTGCATGTCCATTTACAAGGCCGGTCCATTAATGTCGGGTGCAATTCGCATGAAAAATGACGGCTTGCCCGTCCCACAACGACACCCACTTTCTTTTTGGGCATAATGATGCCCATTTCTTCGGCCACAAAACCGCACCTTTTCGGCCCAATTTTAGTCGACTTAAAAAAAGAAGGAAAAAAAAATAAAATGAAAGGGCATAGCATTCCCATAGAGAAACACTAATTGCGACCTCCAAAAAAGCACCGCATGATTAGCAACCCTCAATTAAATGCCTTAATTTTTCAATCGATCAATTGAGTCAAACGATATTTGAAAGCATGAGAACCCATTATGTGATCGACTTGAATGCTGTTTTTATGCACAATTCAAGTGTTGACAAAAAAGAAGAAGGCTAAATCAATGTTTTGTGCTAATCAACAGCTGTCCTCTCTCTATTGAGCATCGCAGGAAGTCAAAGTCCGCCATCGTCACACTTGCTTGAAAACTACAAATACAATAAGGAAATTATTCATCTAAAGATGAGAAGTCGTGGCGACGTGAAGATATGGAACTAAAAGCTTTGGAGATGTGAAGGCATAGCTAAAACACGATGTCTTGATATACCTCAAGAGCGGAGTTGATGGAAAGGGATAGATCCCTATACATGTGCTGAAAAGCAAGACATGACACGGAGTTTATTAGGGGATCTAAGCTTGACAAAAAATGATTAATCTCTCCCATCAAAAGTGGATTGGAAATGATATGAGGATATCCATAAGATAAGACATTGGACAATCTCCTCCATTTTTCTAAATCATGAGGATCCATGGGTGAGGACAGAACATTGAAAGGAAAAGTAGCACCATCGTTATGAGGAGTACCGGTCCTACTCCTATTGGGGCTAGATTGGGAGTGGGAGGACTGCGCAAGTTGTGAAGGCATCCCTACGTTCATAGCCATTCGATAAATCAAAATTTCATGGGAAAGGAGTCTAAGGTATGCGAATGGATGTACTTAACAGAGGAAGAAGGTTTGTAAAGTTTTACCTTTCTTACACAATGCTCACATTGATATTATGTCTTACATCTTTCCTGTACTTTAAAAAGTGACTTCACTTGACAAAGGCAAAAACCCTTAGCATGGCAGGAATCTTTCAACATGTTAACAAATCAAGAATAGTCCTCGAGAGTTACTATTCCACGTGGAGGAGAGAGCATATAATGAGGAAAGAAATTAAGAAAGCAAATATGGAATGTGCCATCCATCTTGTTTTACCTTGATTCCTCTAAAGATTTCCTCAACTGAGTGATTTCTTGCCTCAGGTTCTTCATTATTATCTCTGCAGTTGAAGCCTGGTCAAAAGAAACAAATCATATAAGGATATCCCATAGAGACTCTCTATTGGTATCCTTTACAGACCAACCATTCACAATGTTCTCTCGCCAGTCTAGTTTTTCTTAAATGTCTAAATAGATGCTAGTAATTCACCAAATTGAAATAAGTATAGTAATTATTGACAAAAAAATATATATATGAAAGGACAATAATGAATAATGATGTTATCCGCCAATTTTTAAAAGGACCATATGGTCGGCCAAAAGCAGCAACACATGTAAAGAAACACAAATGAATAGGCAGAGAGAGGCGCATATAAGTGCACCTTGTGCACACGAACGATGCCTCTACCATGTAAAACTTAAATGGAGATCATCCTTTTCTACCTTTCTAGATTATAATTTTGTCATGGCAGAAGGTTGAAGAGTGTCAGGACTCGTGACAATAGAAAAGATTGGCGCTGCCATCTCCTAGAAGAATGTTACTCAAGTTTCTCTACAGCAAAGCATTTTATCATTTGTGTTTCTGGAGATAGTCCTCATAAGCACTGTCAAAATAGATTTTACCTAGAAACAATAACATTACATAATCAGGAAGTTTCAAGGTGGTATTGGGTATTATCATTTGCGCCGAGCTCGTGCTTACCCTCTCAATAACAGAATTTGTTGTATTGAAAGTAATACTAGATGATATATACTATGAACCACATAATTTGGATTAACAAAAATTTACCATACGGTTGACAATAATGTAGATTAGATGCCACAACAAAGAACAGGACTCTAAATGCGGTCCAAACAACATTGAACTAGTACATGTTCAAAATGGATCGAACAAGACAAGAACTAAACATACCAGACTAACGACTTCCTCCTCGCGGTCGCCACCATCTGACTTACTCCTAGTACTAGATGCGCCCGAGCTCTCCGTTGGTTGCTCGGGATTCCCACTTCCATCATAAACCCAAACCCGACTCTCTATAACCCTTGTTCAGCAAATTGCAACAGTTCCACCGTCTTCTGCTCATTACCCCTCTCAACTTGTTCAAGCTCTTCTCCATAGCCTCCTTCTTGACGAGAGCAATCCTCGACAGGCTACTGATATCGCGGTTTTCCTCCGTCAAACTCACCTCGCTGTTCTCCAAATGCTTCCTCTCCTTCTTCTTAGTTTCCTTGTAATCATTGACTTTTGATTCCACTCTATCAACGAGCCTTGTGCCCTCCAATATTTCTTCCCGCACCAATCTCGACTCTCGGTCTAGTTATTCTCCCGTATCTAGGCTTTCGTCTTCTTCTCTCTCGACGACCTTATCATCATCCGGACTTTGTATTATCCTCGCCAAGCTCTCCTTCAACGCCTTTATCGAATCCGCAATTTTCAGCAGAAACTCCATTTGCTTCTCCCTCTCCGCCTCCAAATCGCAAAACTTCTCTTTGTACACTTCAATCTGGATCCTAAGCCCTTCTCTCTCCCTCAACTCCTCCTCGAACTGCACCACAGACTCCTCTTCTCTCTCCGCGGCCAAATCCTCTGGCTCCTTAATCCTGCTGTGGATCAAGTCCCTCTCGCTCGACAAGCCATCCACGATTTCGCTCAAGCTTGCAACTCGGCCGATCGCTTCATCTTGCTATCACTGGGCGAGAACTAAGTCCTCCTCCATGGCCGCCGACTTCAATCGGAGGTCCTGGAGCGATTAGTGGGCGGACTCAAACTCAGAGAGGAGGTGGTCATGATCAGTGGCGGCAGCGGCAACAATGGCTGCGGCGGCGGGAGTGGGGGTCGAGGGATTGGGGCCGCCGTCAGCTGGGAGATTGGATAGTGGTTCTATGGCGGTTCCCATGGCCGATAGAGTGTTGAGTGGTGACGAGGGAGTTTCCCGAACGAAGGGAAAAGCAACAAGGAAAACTTTTCGAGAAAGGGAGCCAGAAAACGTGCGAACAGATTCCGTGAAAGCTAACATTCAAAGCGATTGAGGGAAGAGCTAAGGGTGATCGGTCTAGGATGGATAGGTTCCAGATCTGAAAAATAAGGTTGTTCTAAAACAGGGTTCAGTGTAAATAAGTCGAGTATATGGTTGAGCACCACCATAGCTGCTACCTCCCCCGTGATTTCGTCTGATGTTGTCGCCATATAGCTCATGCGAAGCCCACATCTTGTGGACTCCTCGCCACTTGTCACGATTTTGATGCCGGCACTGCTCCCTACCTATGCCTACTGCTCCAAGATGATGCCCGGCCAATCCCCTACTGTGAAGAAACATCATGACTTCTCGGCGATTTTTTTGAATCTATTTTGCATAGTCCTCTAGCGAACTCCAACAACATCAACATCGTGACGAACAGCACATCCCTTTTGGAGTCCCGAGGTCGAAGTTTGCTATTCCTTGAAATGATCTGATCCCATTGACGCCGGCAACTTTCCTCCAAGACGCTTGTTGCTTCCCGATGAGTTTTCGCAACGATCAACATTGCTTGTTATCTGTCGCTCTTTACTGAGTTGTGCTGAGGTTGATTTTTTGTGTGCAGGTTTTTCATTCATTGGCTAGGCCTCACGGTGGGGTATCATTGTTAGACCACCGACTTTTAATCACTGATTACTCACCAAGCACAGGTGAATTCTCAATCATACCTCACTTGTTGGTTTGCAAGCCTTGCCGCCACCCCCTCAAGAGAGCCGTGCCTTGGACTAGGCAATCACTTTAGACTAAATTCAATTCAAATATTTGATTTCCTAGTTTGTGATTCTGACTCTATATGTTTTTATATATTTAATCATTATCTAATTAGGAAATTTGTTGTATTAAGCCATAATAATCAAGAATATTGAGCCACAAGACGTCTGGTTAGATTTTTGATTATTTCAACTTTTCATGGCAAATTTACGGATTGCTTCGCATAATTGACTCGCATTAAGATAATATGTCATTGAATTGTATTGTAAATTTTTAATGGGACACATATTTTGATGTGTCATTTGATACTTAATCATTAGGTACATATCACATATATGTCATATCTAGAACTTAGGTCCATACACATTTCATGTTTAAAGCAACGCACATTGGTTTCATATTATGCCTGTCGTATGTTGCACATTAGTTAATGAGTCACATGTTCATTGTCTTAATACTCTTGTAATGTAATCATGCCATAATTAATCATTGTGTTTCATGCATTATTAATGATGTATGTAGTTCAATTTTATTTTTCTCAAAACAAAAAAGAAGAAGAAGAAGAAGAAGAAAATGCCAAAAGATTAGCATTGCATCATTAGGTCACTTTCTTTTAATAAAAATTAGGGGTAAGTGCAATAAAAGTCCTAAAACTTGCCACGAAAATGCAATTGATTTCTAAAACTTGTGAAAAACTTGTTAAATTGTTTTAATCGAGTCTTAAAGTTAACAAAACTCAGCCTTTTTTAACGAAAAATGCTGATGTGGCGCAAACGTGACGTTTAAAATGATTTTTTTTATTTCCATGTGGCTTTTTTATTTTTTATTTAAATTATATTTAAAAATTAGAAAAGAAAAGCTAAAATTTATAAAAAAAGAAAAAGAAAAAAATGACCGGCTTCCTTCGTTGCCGCCCATTGCCGAAAGTGCTGGCCACGGTCGCCAGCCCCTCTTGTTATGTTATATGAATTGCATATCACATGCCATTAAAGTAAAAGTCATGCATATTAAATTTAGATTAAGACTGCATATAATTAACATTTTTATAAAAGAATAATAAAAAAAATTAGGTGTCATGTCATTTAGGAATCATGTTTAGGCATGCATTTTTAATCAACATTTTGTAAGTTTTTTTTTTTTTTAGAGAATAAACCTCAATAAAGTTGTAGTTTGTTTTGCTTAACACGAGCTATAATTTTTTACAATTCATCACTTGGGTTTATTGAATGTTATTTTATTGATTGTGCATCTGCATGACCACCCTTTGCTTGTTAGTGGCTTAGGTTAAAATTAGTAAAGACTGCTTACAAAATATTTTTGAAATTAAAATGAAAATGTACCGAAATGACGTTAGATTAATTTAGCGTAATCATGTTCCCAGACCTATTAAATCTTTGGTTTGCAAAAGTAAAGTATTCTCCCATCTTTACTTGGGTTTTTAATCAATCCTAATTGATTAGTAGTGGCTCCAAATTGAGTAAAATTGCATGTTTATATGGATTAATTTTTGAGTGCCAAGTTGCAATTGGTAAGACTTGGGAGGGTTCGTGCTAAATCTTTGGACTTAGTAATCTATTAGCTTTCTTTTGGGTAATTCACCTTCGCGAAGGTCACAACAACTCCAAATTGATAACATTTGACAAATTTACCCCAAACTTGTATACTATTGATAAATTTATCCTCCGTTAGTTTCTGTTAAATTTTATTGTCAAATTACTAAGTTAGATAACACTTGACAATTGACCGGTGTACCGGTTTGAAGTTTTACTTTCTATTTGCCACAATTATACTAGTTATATGATTTTCTTGTGGTACTAATTCAATTTAACAAATTGTATATTTGTCATAAATGTACCAATTTTAGGGTTTTGGCGATTAAAACAATTAGTTTGGGATAAATTATCACAAGTGTATTAGTTTGTGGTCATTTTGGATAAATTTGTCACAGATGTACTAATTTTGGGTTTTTAAGTATTCAAAAAAATTAGTTTTGGTAAATTTGTCATAAGTGTACTAGTTTTAGTTTTCCATAGTATGAACCATTCATTCAAACAAGTCAAAGTTGGGAAATTAATGTGATCCTTGAACTTTTAATTTATATAATGTGATTCATAAACTTTATCTCAATATGCAATGTGGTCCCTAAAATTTTAATTTATCCAATGTGATCCATAAACTTTTAGTACATATTCAATTTAGTCCTTAAACTACATGAAAATATTTTTTATTGTCCCTAAACATGAATCAATGGAATAGTAACTTTGGATATTTTCATATAGTCTATGGACTAATTTAAAAATTTACAAAAAAGTTTATGACTATATTGAACAAATTAAACGTTCAAGGGCCACGCTGCACATTGTGATAAAGTTGAGGGACTGCATTGAATAAATTAAAAATTTAGGGATCGCATTGCACATTTGTAAAAAATTCATGGACTATTCATGTAATTAGAAAAAAAAAAAAAAAAAAAGAAGAGAGGGGATGTCTAATAAAATGGAAGTTGGACACCTTAAACTATGCATATTGTGACACAAATACGTCATACATTTTTTTTCAAGTCACAAAAAATCCTAAACTTGCTTCTCTAATACAAATAACGTTTTTTTTTTTTTTTGTGTTGCAAAAAACCCAAACTTATAAATGTGTGACGTATTTATCATTCATTACACTTCCATTTATGGTATACTTGTGATAGTGGTGTAAGTTCAGGGTTTTTCTTGACATAAAAAGAAAAATGTTTTGAGCATTTGTTTAGGGTTTTTATTGACATAAAAGGTTTAGGGTATTTGTGCCACAATGTGTATAGTTTGAAGGTTTTTGTGATATTAACCTTGTTCAATATCCAATTTGTTATTTGTCAACAATATTTTTTTAAAAAAAAATTATAGTGAAAAATGACTAAAAATGTCCTGATATCATTAATTACTGATTGAAACGAAAATTAATTTTCTAATTAAGAAATTTTACATTTTGATAGGTAATTTCATGATGTTAAGAAAGGTGGTACATAATTTAGCAATTGCACAGCTTTTTAAACAAGAAAAAACGTAATATAATTAGCTTTTTTTCACTAGATGCGCGACCTTAAATTCGAGGCACGTTGCCTCCAAATTTGAGGTTGCACTCCTCAAATCCAGAGCGTTGTAGAGTTTGGTGCGTGATTATGGTCGGCAGTCGTCTTAGTGGAGTCTAACTATGGTCATGGTTGTGTGGTAATAGCCAACCTTGGTGCTACTCCTAGAGCCATGGTGGTGATTGGTGGATTGCAACAAACGGTAATGACAATAGAGGATGAAGCGGAAGACTTTTCCTATCAATTATCATATTAAGAGCATACTATCAACAGACGGTAATGACACGACACGATACGACACGCGGACACGTTGTTTTAAAAAAAAAAACAAAGAATTTCGACACGTTGGGACACGTTATTGTTAAATATATATTTTTATATATACATAATAAATTATCATTTTTATGATTATTTCAATCAAATTTGTAAATAAATAAATAATTAAAAAATCCTAGAATGAATATATATTAATCCGCCATTTATTAATATCATTTATTGTTTCAATTAGACAAATTCAACTCTATTTTAATTATTCATAAAACTTGGAGAAAAAACAAGCGATCAATATTTTGGACTCGAATGTTAGATATGTTGGAAGAGGAAAAAAAAAACTTAAGAGGTGAATTGTGTATCACGGGAAGTGGGAGTTAGAAGAGAAGAAAATACTATATTTTTCTTCTTTCTCCATTTATGATTTTTATTATTGTGTTTTATTTTTTCACATATATATTTTGATATCTTATTTATTGAAATTTTAAAATTGACCTCGATATTTGAATCACGTGTCGGAAACTCATATGTTAGAATTCCGACTCGAGTATTAGAGTGTCGAGAAAGTTGACCAAGTGTCGGATTTTTCGATACCTATTGATTGAGTGTCTGAGAGTGTCCTGCCATGTTGGAGAGTGTTGGACACATGTTGAAGTGTCCAACACAACACGAAAGCTCTTGAAGAGTATTGGTGCTTGATAGGGTACCGATCGGTTACAAAACTCCTCGTAGGTGCTCTGCTGATCGCTCACTCTCACTTTTTGGCGGTTTTCTCCAGCTCTAGCCACTCCCTCTCGCTCAGCCGCCACCCCGCGCTGATCTCTATCTCCTCCCCCTCGGCTCAGTGATCTCCCCTCCCACGTACGGATAGGTGAGTGAATTGATTCGGTTTGCTATTTCCGTTTTCGCCGTCAGTTATCTCCAATAGATCGCACACTTGGATAGTCTCATCTTATCTCGCTCTCTGACAATTTGGTTTCGACGATTTTCCAATCAATCACGTGCCCTTCGCAGCTGGTCGGGAGAACGAAATAAGGAGGATGATTAGAGGGGAGGAATTAGAGATTCTCCAGATTTCCAGATTTTTTTGATTCTATGAGTTTCTTCATGTGTGGAGGTTGATTGAATCGTGGCTAGTTCAATGTTAATGATGTTACTTAATGTAGATATGACTCCGTGTTTCTTTTTCCACTTCCAATCTTAGACTATTATTAGCAAGCTGATGTGATGTTCGCGAAGGTTTTATGTGCTTATTGTATTCTATAAAGCTGGTTGGTTTTATGTGATGTGATTTCCAGATTTTTGCAATTCGATGAGTTTCGTCATGTGTGGAGGTTGATTGAATCATGGCTGGTTCATTGTGAATGATGTTACTTAATGTAGATATGACTGTTTCTTTTTCCAATTCCAATCTCAGACTATTATAAGCAAGCTGACGTGATGTTCGCAAGTGTTTTATGTGCTTGTTGTATTCTATAAAGCAATTGGTTGAAGATCGATGCTTGAGTTATTTTTACTTAAGACTGGGTGATTTTAAATTTTCCTTATGAAGTATATAAGTTGTCGTTCGCGTAGATATGGTATTGTGCCAATTGTTCTTGGAGATTTGATGGTCATATCTTAGGTTGTCATGATGTGGGAGGGACATAATTTGTTTGCCGGACATACTCTGTTATTTTCATATGACTGAACATTGGTTTTGAAGGTGATGGCTCTTAAAGATTTCGGGCCTTTTCCTGTTACACTATTTTTTTCCCCATTTGTTAAGAGTCCTTCAAGCTGCTTGTTTAATTATATCTGAGAGATTGGTTCTCCCAATGGGTTTGTAAATAGCAGCTAATTTTCAAGTCAGTGACAACATGATAGAAATATTTGTGATGTGGGTTGAGAAGTTTGGTGGTAATTGGATTTGTTTCCTTTAGCTAGGATGTATTTGTGCTTTTTGAAATTGTGACTTGGACACAGCAACCATATTTGGGGTATAGATTTGTGCAAAAAAACCCTTCAAGAGCAAGCAATGAAGCGTAAGGTGGTCATGGTCGCTCCCGAGGAGCTACGCAATCACCCGGGGTAGACTCTCTCTTTCATCTCATTTCGTTTCATTTGTAGATGTTCCTTTATTAGGTAGAATTTATGTGATCAATTACTCTGTCGTCTCAATCTCCATCCGTATCTCTTCATTGTCAAGGAGTCCACGTAAGCGTCAATTGAAAATGGAAGGAAGCATGGGCAGCTCTCCTTCATTGAGAAAGCCTCATCCCATAGCTTTTATCCTTTTCTTGTGAGTGCGCTGGATTGATTTTGATATATCAATTTTATGTGTGTGTGTGTTAAGTGGCTGTTTTGTTCTTAAATATAGGGAGGATTTTAGGAAGTGTCGAATGGAGGAGTTCGAATCTGCAGTGAGTTTCGGCTCTCAATCACTTAATTGAGTCGATTTGATTAAGTCTTAATTCTTGGTGGCATGTAGCTCCAAAAAGATGCTGCAAAGGAGTGGGATCCCTTGCTTGAAGAGGTAAGATACCGCTTGTCAATGCAGTATTAGCTCACAAGAGCTGTAAAGCCCAAGAAGAAAAATCAATTCCATTGAATGCAATCAATATTTTATGCAGGAGAAGATGATGTATGAAAAGAAAGCCACAACGAAAGGTTTGGAGATATATAACAAGCTAGGATGATCCCGTTGCAACAGCAGCTTGAGCAGCAAGAATTTTTGATACATTTTTAGGTAACTTCCTCTGTTTATTGAGTCATGATTAATTCTCTTACTAGGGTTTCTGCATCCCGCATGGAATAACTTAAAAGCTTTAAATAATGGTTATCACACCAATGGAATCGGAATGCTTTTGCAAACTATCTGCCTGTCGATTTGATTGGTGTTGTAAACCTCATTGTGCCTTGCTTATGAAATGTGTTGTGCCTGCAATTGATTTTTTATGCCCCCTTCTCTTTTTGCAGAAATTTATTTGCTGTTAAGGAGGCGCGAGAAATTATGGGTGCGTATGGCAACGTTTCTATTCCGGGGAACTATTTCTTTTCAAAAATAGTTTTTTTTTTTCTATTTCTACTCTAGGAACAATTTCTGAGTAAATTAAGGTATTTAGTAATTATACAAAATTTCTATTCTTGGACTAGAAAAAGAATAGAAATGCGTATAGTAAAAATTTATAAATTTTTATATTTATTTATTTTTCATCTTACTCATGGACTATTGATCGCCGCCTGTCGCCGCACGACCACTGCACGAATGCTGCACGACCGCTACACGATCGTCGCACGATCGCCACACAACCGCCGACTGTTGCTGCCGATCGCCGTCGCAGGATTGCCGCCCATAGCCCACCAGCCGCGGGAGGGGACGATGGCTGATGAGCTGTGGGCGGTGGTTGGCAATGACATTCGGCGGTTGCAGCGGTAGGCAATGGTTGTGCGGCAGTTGGCGACGACAGGCTATCAAATAATGATGGTCCCTTCACGAACAAGTGTCTAACGATGGAGCTATGGGGAAGATTAGGGGCAGCTCGAGTGAATGCCTCGAGGAAGCCAGCATTGAAAAGTGGCTGCTTCGGTTCGTACAAAATTGTCTCATTTTTTAAATACTATTCTTATGCTGCAATCAGAAAGCCTAGCCTCTCGCTAGGCTTAGCTCCATTCTCATCTCTCCATGTGTGGACCTTTTTCCTCTCTGAATTTATGACCAGTGGCAACTGCCACTGCCAAAGTTCAATGTTACTGAACGACGTAGAAAGTTGAACCGATTTTTGCACCCGTACGGTATGCATTGAACCTCTCGTGGAAGCGACGAAATTTACTATAGATATAATGGCAAATCCCCCTTTGAAATATGACTTCGATTACCCATTTACTTGAGAAGACATTCATTCATACACCGACAAGTTGCAAGTTGATTTTCACCCTCGTGTCATGATATACATGTCCTACGACACAAACACGTAATCAAAATAAGCTATTAGTAAATTAGGATATCATCGCCATAAAAATTCTGGGTGTGCTTAGCTTGTGAATAGGTCATAACATACAAAAACATCCATCACCTCCCTCAATCCTTACGAAGGGGATGATTTAAAAAAAAATAAAAAATTCAGTGTTGAACTTAGTTACGGTAAACTCTCTTGAAATGCTTGAAAATTTTGAAAATATTGAAATATCAAACATTAAAGTGTATAGTGGGTCTGCTTAGGAAATCCTAAAAAGTACAATTGTTTTGTTTTTGACTTTTTTTATTTCACGACATTATCTCTGACTTTTATTTATCAGGAAATATTAGGAAATTTTTGAAATATTCAATATCAAATCATATTATTCATTTTTTTAAAAAGTAAATTTTAATTTACGTGTGTCAACACTTAATTTTATGTATACCAAAGTATATTTTATCATGGAGGAATTTGGTTTAACATAATACAATGCTTGTTATACAATTCTTTCTATAGTTTCTTACTTTTATGGATAATTACTATAAAGAATAAGTGATTTCTTGTTAAATGTTACATGTTAAAAAATAGTTGATCACTCTAAGGGTACGGTCAAATTAAAAGCTCAACTAATTTTGAAAGTTACACCGGGCCAAATGACAAATAGGTCTTTCAAATTCCTCCGTATTAATTTGAGCTTGTATAGAAAATTTTTCTAGCTGATGCTATTCGTTCAGGTTGATGAAGCGCATTTGCTAAAGCTTGAGTTTGGAATGACTTGTTTCACCATGTGTGTTTACAAGTTTCGCCATTAAGGAGGCAGAGTGTTTTTCCTTTTTCTGCTTAATTCTCTCTCTCTCCCTCTTCCCCCGCACTCTCAAATCTCTATCTTCATCTCTCTTGCACAGAGAGACCATCGAGAACGAAAGGGCCCTCCCATGGTGGCATTTTCGGGCATAAAGACAACCTCGTTACTTGAACGGCGCTTTGCCTTCTTTATTTATGTGCCTAAAACAATGTAAAGCTTGTTTATGCCAAGTAAAATTTCGCTGTTGTTCCCAACGCAGCGTCGTTACATCTTTTTCCGGTGTCCATTGGTCTCTGCACGCTATTGGCCTCTGCTAGTCAAGTCCCTCTAGACTTCGAAGGCTAAAAGCCTATAATGTCATATGGCATAGGCTTGTCAATCGTATCGTACAAACTCATTTTTGACGATGTTACAGTTGTTTATCTCGAAGAAGCATTGTCATTTCCCTCCACGTGTGAAGTCTAATGGCATCTTTCCAAAGCTCTAATCGCCAACTTCAACTTTCAAAAAGAAAATAGGGGGATAAAACCGGCTTACATTGTTTTAGGGTGCATTTGGGAACCCCTTCGTAAGGGGACCACTTAATAGCAAATGGATTGAGACTGGGCAAGAACCCCACCAGTGTATATAAGAAGCACATATATCTCTCTTCATCACCCTCCTCACCCTCCTCGGTTCTCTCTTCATCACCCTCCTCGGTTCAAAAGTCTCTCTTCTGCCCCTCTTCAAATCAAAACTTCTCTGAAAATGAGTGCAGCTGCCAATTTGCGGCGGAATTGTGAACTCTTGGACATGCATCGGGCTGCGTGGGTAAAAGCCCAGAATGATTCGCAACTTACATGAGAGTTACATTTTTTTCTTAAAATTCTCTTTATTTTCCAGCTCTTATATATGGATTTTTTTTTACTTTTTTATTATCGTCTTCAGACAAGCTGAAAAGATTAATTATCGTCATGCCTGCGAGCAAGCTCAAGTAAATGTCAATCAGGCCATCCAACGGATCCGACAAAATGAAGTTCTGGTCCTATCTTCTACCATTGAGGCTAGGGAATTTCTAAGCATTTGGCATCAGTTAAGGAATAATCGCGATCCGACAAAATGAATTCTGGTCCTATCTTTTCAGAAATAGTTTTTTTCTATTTCTACTCCGAGAACAATTTTTGAGTAAAATAAGGTATTTGGTAATTATACAAAATTTATATTCTTGGAATAGAAAAAGAATATAAATGCGTTTAGTAAAAAATTATAAATTTTTGTATTTATTTGTTTTTTCTTCTTACTCATGGACTGCTAACCACCGCTTGTCATCGCACGATAGCCGCGCGAATGCTGCACGACTGCCGCACGACCGTCGCACGATCGCCGCACGACTGCCGACTATCACCGCCAACCGCCGCCGTAGGATTGCCGCCCAAAGCCCACCGATCGCGGGAGGGGGCGGTGGTCTTGTGGCGACGGTCAGCAATGACATTCGGCGGTTGTGTGGTAGCAGGTAGTGGTCATGTGGCGGTTGGCGACAGCAGGCTGTCGGATAATGCTGGTCCCTTCACAAACAAGTGTCTAACGATGGAGCTGCGGGGAAGATTAGGGGCAGCTCGAGTGAATGCCTCGAGGATTTCTTATTTTAAATTGTTTACTTAGGTGGTTATGCTTTTCTTGTTTTTTGTCCGATAATGCTTCTTGCATAGGTTAAAATAACTATGGGCAAATGAAGTTTTGGAGCAATGTTTTCAATTGAAAAGAAAATACTAATGAACGGGGGAAGTATGTGACGGGATTTCAATGATGGAAAATGAATAATTATAACGAATATTAAGCCAGTGAAGTAAATATGACTAGATGGAGCGCAAACTATTATCATTGTGATGGTTATCTCTTTGGGCCTACCATGGATTTTGATAAGCTTTTTATTTGATTGTCTGAATCATTCATTTAATAGTTTTTTTTTTCGGTTATTGGAAATATGGTGGAGAGGGGTGAACAACGTTGATGATCTTTAGCGTTACCGTAAAAGGTCCACATTTACCATCGAATGTTTAGTTTGAGTTATTGTTTTTTTGCACCATGTGTAACCGGAAAATTTGAGGATAGGCGGCCCATAACCACATTCTCACCAAAATTTTGGCAGTCAAGAAGTCTTCTCATAGGACGTATGTGCAATGCAAATTATTCAAAAATTCACTCACGACGTGAATTAAGTGTTGACACACATAAATTTAAATATATATTTTTTAAATTTTTGAACAATATAATTTTATATTGAATATTTTGAAAAATTTGAACTAGTTCGTAATAAATAAAAGTCAAGGAGATAATGTCATAAAAATACAGAGTAGAAAATGAAACAAGTGTACTCTTGAGTATTTCATGAACTGATCCATTGTACACTTCGATATTTGATTTTCCAATATTTTCAAAATTTTTAAGTATTTCGTGATGACGTTAAACAAAGTTTTATTGTAACCAAGTGCAAGACTGAAATTTTTTTTAAAACCATCCCCTTCGTAAGGGGACCACTTAATAGCAAACAGATTGAGACTGGGCAAGAACCCCACCAGTGTATATAAGAAGCACATACATCTCTCTTCATCACCCTCCTCGGTTCTCTCTTCATCACCCTCCTCGTTTCAAAAGTCTCTCTTTTGCCCCTCTTCAAATCAAAACTTCTCTGAAAATGAGTGCAGATGCCAATTTGCGGCGGAATTGTGAACTCTTGGACATGCATCGGGCTGCGTGGGTGAAAGCCTAGAATGATCCGCAACTTACATGAGAGTTACATTTTTTTCTTAAAATTCTTTTTATTTTCCAGCTCTTATATATGGATATTTTTTTCTTTTTTATTATTGTCTCCAGACAAGCTGAAAAGATTAATCATCGTCATGCCTACAAGCAAGCTCAAGTAAATGTCAATCAGGCCATCCAACGGATCCGACAAAATGAAGTTCTGGTCCTATCTTCTACCGTTGAGGCTAGGGAATTTCTAAGCATTTGGCATCAGTTAAGGAATAATCGCGATCCGACAAAATGAATTATGGTCCTATCTTTTCAGAAATAGTTTTTTTCTATTTCTACTCCAAGAACAATTTTTGAGTAAAATAAGGTATTTGGTAATTATACAAAATTTATATTCTTGGAATAGAAAAAGAATATAAATGCGTTTAGTAAAAAATTATAAATTTTTGTATTTATTTATTTTTTCTTCTTACTCATGGACTGCTAACCACCGCCTGTCACCGCACGATAGCCGCACGAACGCTGCACGACTGCCGCACGACCGTCGCACGATCGTCGCACGACTGTCGACTATCACCGCCAACCGCCGCCGTAGGATTGCTGCCCAAAGCCCACCAATCGCAGGAGGGGGCGGTGGCTGATGAGCTATGGGCGGTGGTCTTGTGGCGACGGTCAGCAATGACATTCGGCGGTTGTGTGGCAGCAGGTAGTGGTCATGTGGCGGTTGGCGACAGCAGGCTGTCGGATAATGCTGGTCCCTTCACAAACAAGTGTCTAACGATGGAGCTGCGGGGAAGATTAGGGGCAGCTCGAGTGAATGCCTCGAGGATTTCTTATTTTAAATTGTTTACTTAGGTGGTTATGCTTTTCTTGTTTTTGTCGATAATGCTTCTTGCATAGGTTAAAATAACTATGGGCACATGAAGTTTTGGAGCAATGTTTTCAATCGAAAAGAAAATACTAATGAACGGGGGAAGTATGTGACGGGATTTCAAGTGATGGAAAATGAATAATTATAACGAATATTAAGCCAGTGAAGTAAATATGACTAGATGGAACTGCAAACTATTATCATTGATAGACTGGTTATCTCTTCGGGCCTACCATGGATTTTGATAAGCTTTTTATTTGATTGTTTGAATCATTCATTTAATAGTTTTTTTTTTTTTTCGGTTATTGGAAATATGGTGGAGAGGGGTGAACAACGTTGATGATCTTTAGCGTTACCATAAAAGGTCCACATTTACCATCGAATGTTTAGTTTGAGTTATTGTTTTTTTGCACCATGTGTAACCGGAAAATTTGAGGATAGGCGGCCCATAACCACATTCTCACCAAAATTTTGGTAGTCAAGAAGTCTTCTCATAGGACGTATGTGCAATGCAAATTATTCAAAAATTCACTCACGACGTGCATTAAGTGTTGACACACGTAAATTCAAATATATATTTTTTTAAATTTTTGAACAATATAATTTTATATTGAATATTTTGAAAAATTTGAACTAGTTCGTAATAAATAAAAGTCAAGGAGATAATGTCATAAAAATACAGAGTAGAAAAAGAAACAAGTGTACTCTTGAGGATTTCATGGCGATCCATTGTACACTTCGATATTTTATTTTCCAATATTTTCAAAATTTTCAAGTATTTCGTGATGACGTTAAACAAAGTTTTATTGTAACCAAGTGCAAGACTGAAATTTTTTTTAAAACCATCCCCTTCGTAAGGGAACCACTTAATAGCAAACAGATTGAGACTGGGCAAGAACCCCACCAGTGTATATAAGAAGCACATGTATCTCTCTTCATCACCCTCCTCGGTTCAAAAGTCTCTCTTCTTCCCCTCTTCAAATCAAAACTTCTCTGAAAATGAGTGCAGCTGCCAATTTGCGGCAGAATTGTGAACTCTTGGTTAGTCAGTGTTGTGCCGGAATTGAACTCCCCGACTAATTATCTTTTGCCCAAAGTCGTGCTGCGTTTTTTTTAGAGAGGACGGATTCCGTGACAATTTTGGACAAAAATATCACAAATAGATTATAATAGATAACACTACTTTCAAATGGAACTGAACGCACACAAATTGTGCTAGAATTTAATTAATGACAAAGTCTAAGAATGTAAAGATGTAATATTGGAATTTAATCTACAAGAAGACACCTATGATATATAGCAAAGATACACATCAAAATTTAATCATTAATGCAAATCTAGAAACTATAGCTAAAAAAGTTAATCGATGATGCAAGTTTGGAAACTATAACTATAATGTAGAAATTTTTTTGTCAAACAGTGCAAGATTTGAAAAATAACATGTTTACTTGTGCACGGATGATTCTACAGTACATAGACATGTATTTATAGTGTTTACAACATAACTGTCTATAAGCAGTTTTTTACTAGTTTTAGCCATGCCTTCATATCTCTGAAGCTTTCAATTCCATATCATTATGTTGCCATGACTTCTCATCTCTAGATGAATAATTTTCTTATTGTATCCACAGTTACAAAAATTTATAATAGCACTTATCCATAGGAAACTCAAATATTCAAAAATATTGCTATTAGGTAGTGACACGTTAATGTTGATGACTTCATCCAAGATAACTAATAGTTGTTGTCAATAACTTCATTTGTCATCGGTACTCTTCAAATTGTTGACATTTATCTAAAAGAACTTAAATATCCGAAAATATTGCTACTCATCAAGTTCTGTTTTTTTTTTTTTTTTTTTGGATGATCATTGCTTTCATTAAATTTTGTTCTCAATACTACTTGCCCATAATATTAAAATTGGTCATTTTTTTGCTGCATACGATCAAGAGTTGATGTATAAGCAAAAAGATCTGGTTGAAAGGTTCATGATAATCGCCCACACCCTCTGCAGTGGGCTTCTAGTTGCTGAGTTCCGACTTTAGATTTTTCTTCTTATTAATTTTGTTTCTGTTTTGTATTGGTTAGCTGAGATTTGATTTATGTAACGTGGTTAGTAACTAATTTGTTAGCCAAAAGGGTCGATAAGTCAAATTTTTATAACGAGAAGAGATACGGTAGACAATAGCGCATTAAATTACATTTTTACTTTTTTAGACTGAAAAAGTAATTCAGTGTTTTTTTTAATAATAAATATATATAATAATCTCACACAATCGTGATTTTATAGTTACTATTCCGTAAATCTCATACCATAGATGATATCTTATGTAATTTTTTTTTGTTAGAAGTACTGTATATACTCAAATCACCCTAATTTTTACGTAAATTCCACCATTTAATACAACTTCAACTTCCCCTGCCCCCAACTTAACACCACCGCCGGCAACCGACCATCTGCGGCACACTCCGCCACCATCAACAACCGTTGTCTGCCCCCACAGCCACCAACACCCCGCTGACGTCACCTTCGCTGCTGCCGCAGCCGAGCTTCCACACCACCGTCAGCAACCATCTAATCTCGAACTCGACCTCCACTGCCACCATCAAGCTCCACAATAATTTAGTCCAAATCGCAGCACATGTATCATTTATCACGAAAGTTGATCTCCATTGCCCACATTGATTTAAGATGTTTTCAAGACGATGCGAAGATCAAGCCCTCAAAATCCGACTCTGAATTTCTTTCTACATTAATCATGCTTTTTTCTTTCCTCGGATTTGAGTTGGAATGGATTTTTGGAAGGTTGTTAATATGATGCGTGACCTTGAGCTCAGACATTGATGACAACAACAGAGAAACGATATGTAGATTGCAGTGACCCGAGTGGTGGGCGGCTGCGGTGATGGCGTGGCGGTGGCCGGTCTATTATTAGTAACAAAGTTCTTTGCAAACACAACAGCTTCCAGCCATCGGAATCCTACTTCTTTTGTAATCCGATCCCAAGGAGTAACCAAACGAGGCCATGAAGTCACACGGATGATATATTTTCTTTTTACCCTTCATAGGACGTCGAGGATGATGTACGTTATTGACAAGAGGGTACTTCATTAAATGAGGAATATGTTGTTGTAATGAAATTTGGTGTAATTTTGATAAAAGTGTCGGATAAATCGTAAACCCATTGCATTAATGATATTTTAATGATAAACCTTTTAAGTATGCCAATTTGAGGGTATTGGAGATATTGTTGGTGTCTCTCAGGCTCTGCCTTTTTTTAATTTAAATTTTTAATTATTTCTCTCTCTCTCTCTTTTTAAGATGAAGCTTTTTGTAGGTACAAAATCGAGTGAGTGAGACGTCCGGCGAAAATGTTATACCCGGTAAAATTTTCACCAAATTTACATAAAAATCACACTAATATAATTTTTCAAAAAAATTCCCAATTTGGTGCGGGTCATCATTTTATAATCTTCAGCTTTATCAAAGGCTTTTTCTACATATAAACGTCTCTCCTGCACAAACAGTAGTAGGCTAAATCAATCTTGTATTTAGAGCGGTCGTTTTTTTCTTTCTTAATTGAGCTGTGCATTTCTGTTCGCTTGAGTAGCATCGTAGGAACGACAACCTAATTACTTTCTGTTTGAATATATTATTATAAATGCACACACTAGTTCTTGTGGACTCATTACACACAAGTACAGCATCATGAGAGACAAAGTAGGAGTTATGGTCACGACCCACTGTTTACTGAGCACCTAAAATTCTAACCAAGTTGTAGCCACAAAAAGTTTGCAATAAATTAATCGATTCCTGTCGAGGCCACCACACTCGCGCCTATTTCAATGGAGCTTTGGATCATACTTTTATGACACTAGTTACAGATTGCAATATTGCTCCATCGAACGTATAGATCCCGCGTGTTGTTTCTTGACATGCCTATGGCAGAAAGCTTTCATCCTCTCAAGGCCGTCTTCGAGGGAAGACGGCTCCACGGCGAAGGTTATGCGCAGCCAGTTCTTCATTCCCAAAGCCATCCCTGCAAAAAGGAATGTAGAACATTGCCCTTCAGACTTCTAATCTTGTAAAACATTACAGACTTTCGATGTCCGCCCATCTCACGATCGTGAAACACGTTTCATTTCGTCGAGTACGAGAAGCAGACTTCACCAGGTAGGACGAGAACGGACTCTTCTCTAGCCAGCTTGACGCAGAAATCCAAGTCGTCCTCTATGTCCTCCAACAGTGATGAATTCAACTTGACCTGTCATTCGTTTTGCATCTTTCAGCTCCTCAAAATGGCAAAAGATGAATCGCTCGAATAACACCGTGCGTGCCACAACTAGATGAATGAACGCGTGTGTGCTCATACCATAGCAAACATGGACCCTTCGGGCCTTTTCGGGCATGCGAGGCAAGGCATCTCTTGAATCTTGTCATAACATATATCCGCTTCCTCTCTTAGCATGCGAAGAACTTTCAAGAAGAATTCCTCATTCGTTCTCTCAATTATCCGAGGAATCGCTGCCTGTCGTGATTTTAGAGTAAGTTTCATAGATGATTGATTATTCCATTAGGACAATGCCAATCCTGATGAATCCGGTTTATCACCAAGGGAGGAGTTGATATACCTGAACAAAGGTTGTAGGATCGGGGGATACATTTAGAAATCCTACAATGGACTCGACAACCTGAAAGTGATCGAGAACACGAATTTGTCATTCCTCAAGCAACCGACCATCATTCATATCATCGTAGCAGAGAGAGAGAGAGACAAACCCCGGTATCCTTCAAAAAGCCGTTCGGATCATTTGTCGCTACCCAACCGAGTCGCCAGCCGGGGACTATCCACCTCTTTGATAAGGAGCCCACCGTCAAGACGGGCGTGATCGATGCAAAAACACCCATGGGCACGAATGGCGTATCCCGAAAGCTAGATGGTCGTAGACTTCATCTGCAATCACCATGATTCCAAGCTTGCTAGCCGTTTCGGCAATCTAATTGGAAGTAACATAAGAAAAATAACGAACAAAGTTAGTGTTGGTCAAAACAATACCACATTCATATGCTATGCGTAATTTTTTCTATAGGATGAGAGATTTAGATAGCAAATTTTTGGACTATGAATTAACATGCAAGTATTGTGGTCCGAGTTCCCCCATACCCATGTGAGCTAAAAAGTGTGGTTTTGTGGCACGGGATGAAGAATGAGAGATGTAGAAGGAGAAGTGCAATCGTGAGATTTGCATCAGATTGTTTATGCTAGGAATTCATGGATGTGATGATTATTATTTTAGAGGATCTCTAAAAATGGGATTGGCTATGTTCTCCTAATGATGACCCGGTAGGTCAAAACTAGTTGTTGTATTAACATGATTCATAGGTCCGCTCAAGAGATCGGATGTCCAAACTAAATTGGGTTTGGTTTATAAGAATGTGACTGTCCATACTATTCTTAGAAGCGATCTATTGAGGGAAGGCCGACTTGGTGTTCCGACTCTCCAAGCACCGCACAAGCCTATCCTTGGCCAGGCGGCACTAGCACTGTATACCATATGAGCTCGTAAAACAGTTTACCTCCTTCAGATGTTGGTAGCTAAAGACAGTTCCGCACGGATTCCCGGGATTGATGATCACCATCGCGACAGTGTTTGCGTCCGCAAGATCCTCCACGCGCTCGAGATCGACCTCCCAGCCCTTGCTGGGGAGGAGGTCGAAGTACCTCACCTCGAGGCCACAGAGCGCCGCGCGGGCGACATAGAACGGGTATCCGGGCCTCGGAAGCAGAATGTTGGCGCCGGGGCGAGCGAGAGCCGTCACTATGACTTCGATGGCTTGCGTGCCTCCTATCGTCAGGTAGACATCGTCCAGTGACAATTTGTAAGGGAGGTCACGCGAGAGATGATCGGCAATGGCCCTATTGAAATTTTAGACCTCAAGTTAGCCTTAGCTTACTAATTAAGTTAATGTTGGCCATTTCCAAAACTGAACTTATATTTTTTTTCCCACATGCAACACTGATAACGTGTGGTCAATCCAATTCGCCTAGTAATTTCATGCGTTGCCCACCATAAAATTCTATCACTACGTAGAAATAAAAAATAATATATAATACTAAAATTTCGATTATTTCACCATAAATAATTTTTAAAAAATATATATTGTATCTAAAAATAATCGCTTGCATAGCCAAAAACATTTAGTCAATGAATTTTTTTTTATTATCAATAAATAATTTATGTTTAAATAATTTTGGGAACAATAGATATATATATTTGTCATTTATTCATATTTTTGAGAGATACCAATCATTTTTAATTTTTTAAAATTATTTATTTTTTACGGAACAAATGAAGTCTTAAAATCAAAATTTGTACTAAACAAGTAAGCCTTTCGAAGTTGGAACAGATTTTTGCATGTTTGTTGGTGCTGCGGATAATAAAATCGTCATCCGTCCAGGGCATGCCTTGGTATTACCTTCTAGCGGGAAGAATGCCGACGGTGGGGTTGTAACAGTTGAACTCAGCCGAGCGGACTGCATCAACGACGGCGTCCTCCGTGACGTGCGCAGTCCGGAAACAGGGGAACGAGGAGGGGTCGCCCTGGCCGAGTGGGACGACGGCTCTGCGGTCATCCCTGTTGAGGTTCTCCATCACCCAGTCAAGGACGCCGCGGACCGTAATTGCCGACGCTCCCAGGAGCTTGCCGTTGCCCCGGAACGTCCACTCGGTCTGGCCTTGGTCTTGTTCATGGTCCCTGTTCTGCCCGGCACCGTCATCTTTTCGGGGATCGATCGGCAACCGTCGAGGTAAGTTCGTGCTTTTGGGTGTTTCGTGGGGCGTGTTCAAAGGAAACTCCGGCGGTGTGCGTTTAAATAACGGGGAGGTCTAGATGCGGACAAAGGCAAACGACGTCGGACTGTGAGACACGCGTGAATCCACGTGGTCGGTTCGTTAAACTATGGTGACCCAAAATTGACTAAAGTAATTAATATGGGGCAGGTAAATTCCGAATACCTTCCCATGCTTTGGACTTCGTTGGAACATGTTAAGTCAATCTAATCAAATAAAAAGGCATAATCTACTATTAAAGCGACTAACCCTTTTCGAAAGAATATGGAAATTCCGAATGCCTTCCGATGCTTTGGACTTCGTTGGAACATGTCAAGTCAACTTAATCAAATAAAAAGGCATAATCTACTATTAAAGCGACTAACCCTTTTCGAAAAAAAATATGGAAATTAATGGATGCAGGGTAATAATTAATTAATCTTTCATGTTACTCGCATTTCTAGGAATTTTCTCCCATCGCATGCCTGTCTTAACCAAAAATAGAAATGAAACAAGAAACTGTAGTTTTTACCAAATAAGAGAAAGAAAATAGAAATTGTATATGCCTTATTATCCACAATCTCAAGCCTATGCAGTTTCATTCATGCACCTAATCTACCGATCAAACCCGAAAGATGAAGGAATGTACAAATTCATTTATCATATCCGATTACCTAAAGTACGCAAAATTGTACCGAGCAAATATCTTACTTTCTTAAGCTTCAATTTATTTCACGAAAATAAATTATTTGAAAAACATATTCCTTAAACCGATTGCTTATATTGGTTAAAATTGTTAGTTAATGGGAAAATAATTTTTATCATCAAAAATAATTTATGTTTAAATTCTTTCATAAACAATGAAAATAAATTTTTACGCATTTATTTGGTAAACGATACAAACGATCGTTTTTTTATAAAAATCAACGTAAGACCGATATATTTCGGCTGCTTTGAGTTGTATCGATTTTGAAAAGTTCATATTGCTTCTAAGGAAATCAATCACAACGTTAATGCACATGCATTACCACGTGAGCACGGGTCTGTCTACTGGCAATTTCTTATTACAAAGTATGACTAGATTGTGGAATTTTTACCAGACTACCTAATTGTAGAGTGTCGTATTGTTAAATATACACGTGTTTTCTTTCCCAAGTTGGTACGCTTTGGGACGTGAAGCGCGCCTCTACCGCAGTGGAGGGGAAAAGACTAAAGTTGGCCGAAGAAGAGCCTTAAAGCCTTTAGTCATCAACGTACGACTTAGGCTTCGGCCCACGCGTTTTTCGTGAAACGAAGCGGTTTGCTTTTGTCCTGCTCGCGGTTTACCCCCACCGACTATCCTGTGAAAATGCGCCGCACTCGCGAGCAGCATATACTCGCCACGCTGCTGGTCCACGTGTCCGTCCCTAGTGATGATTAGCGGTTAATCACGCACAACATCCCCGTCATTAAGCAACCGGGTCAACCACCACTTCGGTCGACTTTATCTCTCCCGACGCATATGTTAATAGTCGCCATCCATCATATTTAAATGACGTGTGATGATCATTAAGTTTAGGGTTAGGACTAATGCACGTGAAAGTTTTCTTATTTTTATACTCTTATTTTAGATTAGCATGTTATTTTTCGGGCATCAAATATATTTAATATGGGAGGTGACCGGTTGTAAGATGGATGGATCCAGACAATATGAGACCCACCCTGTTAAAAGTGATTTTTAGTTTTTTGGACCCCTGTAACTTATCTCGTTAAACCTGGAATTTACTTGATTTTTCCATATGGGTTCCCATGTCTATCTAAGGATCTATTTTTCTTTTGTTCCTCCTTTTGTTTCATTTTTTATAGGGAAATTAATATGAGTAATAGAACGGTTCAAAGTAAAAGATGAATGAGATGAGTGAGGGTAAAGGAGCAAAGGCAAGTCGAGAATGAGCAAATAGCACATAAAGTTACATTTTTATATATTTGCACTGATAAGGTAATTGAATGAATTTTTGTATACTTCTTCTATGATTAACATACATAAATCATCTCACACAATCATGATCTTGTATAAATCATAGACCCAATTCACCCACAACACCATGTTTGACCTTGAGAGTTTGCAACGAACACAAGTCATGTGGCCCCAATTTGCTTGTATTTTCGACAATTAGCAAACACGACTTAAAGGTCTCGCGACCAAAAAATTTATGAATTCGTTTGTATGTTGGAATTGATGGTAATGCTATTACTGCTTGCTGTGGGTTCTGTGGGTTCTGCATCGTGATCTGCTAGTTAGGGAGATTGCGTTCATCACTGAACTTGTAGCCTGAGGTAGGCAGTTCTTTTGGCATCAAAAGCCATGGGAAGTAGCGTCGGCGGTTTGTTCTTTTGGGAATTCATTTGAGTGGCGTCGCTTGAAATTTTGCCTCCTGAAGCTTTGAGCAAAGTTATGGCTCGACTCCCTGTCATTTCTGTCTGGGCACATTCATTGGAATAAGACTTTGCCTTGAAATGTCAGAGGAGGCACAAAAGATTGAATGAAGTACATGGACATGGGCATTCTGTGAGTTTGCCTGCACAATTACTTTATTTCGGCGTCCTTTTTCGTTTTTCGGGTCAGCATCTCTCTTGTACTAGTTCAAGTTCTTTCGCTATGAGTGCCAAAGATATTAGGCAAATTCATCAATTAGGCACGCTAAATTTGGTTGGGAGAACGTGGCACAAAACTACAAATGCATTGCATCGTTGGAGATGCTAAAGGCAAAGTCAACCCGATCTTGGAAATGGATCCCGTGAGCATGGAGATTCAGAGGACACGATTCTTGCTTTTCATATTTGGAATAGTTATTGAAATCGATATTGAGTGTGTCAATCGGTGTTGATGTAAAAAGAGAATGTGAAGCATGGAGCACGAGTATAATAAAAAGGAGGGAGAGTCCCCCACGAGAGTAGAGCGAAGGAGGGAGGTAGGTGGGTGGGGATGTGACTTGTGAGCATTAAAGGATGGGCAGTGGGAGGGAAGTGAGTTGGGGTAAGGCCATACCATGCCCTCTTCTTGCAAGGTTTCTTGTGGACTGTCGCGACCCAATTTTTCGGGTGTGGACCACCTAGGGTTTGGCTAATGGATTGTTAAGCCTTGACTTAACTCGGGCTCTCTCAAGCCCATACCAATTCGCGACTTAGATTTGAATTCTTGACATGCAATTAAATTTTAACTAGGAATCGCCACTAATCTATTGTTGATAGGTCGATTAGAAACCCAAGTAAAGTAATGGGAGATTCACTTTACTCCTACAAACCAGAGACTAAGGGTACGGGGACTTGATTACGTTAGATTTCTCTAACGCCCTTTCGGTACCTTTCTTTTTATTTTGAAAAATGTTTCGCAAACAATTTGAATTGATTTTAAATATATTTCCCTAGCTTGTGAGGTTATCATACGGGTGCACAAACCACCGATTTAACACCCAAGAAAGCAATTAAATGATGCAGAACTTACCTCAAAGCAACGAAAGCATTTGCAGTGTTAAATTAAAATCCACATCAACAATCCTAGATATGGTTTCTAATTAACAAGTAATTACTCAATTTTTTTTTCTCTTTTTCAACAAAAATATAGTCCATATGCAATGCAATGCTTCTAATCTAATATGAAATGATATGGCATGGCAATATGACCTAAACTATATGACATAAATAAGCATGCAGTCTATTATAAAGAAATGCAATAATTAAATATGCAATTTAATTTAACCAAATGACCTAATTCTAATGGCATGCAATGGGATGCAATGACATACAAAATTATTTCAACTAAAATGACATGCATCATGCAATTTCATATGTGCGCTATATGTCACGCGACATTTATTAAATGACCTAATCTAATGACGGGCAATTTCATTAAAAATGAACCTAACAACAATCAATAAATGACGTGCATTTCATGAATCTAATTCTATATGACATATGCATGATTACTTTTTTGTGTTTTTTATAAAATTCGAAATTAAAATTGCCAAATAATTAAACATGCAATTCAAATTTAAAACTAACATCCTATGTATATTTTGGATTTTTTATTTAAAAATTCGAAATAAGGTTGCAATCCTAAATATGCAAGATAACAACAAACCTAATCCTAATTAAGATTTTTTCTTTTACGGAAATAAAATTGATTTAAACACCACGACATCAAATCAAGCAAGATAATGTTGATATTCAAAAATTGGTGAACCATATCTCACGCATGAGATCGGGTTGACCAATTTTAAAATTAAATCGCGAATCGAATATCGGGCTTGAGATCAGATTGTCGATTTTTGTAAGAAATTGCGAGTCGGATTTCGGGCGCGAAAATCGGACTATCAATCCCTAGCTTGAAGGACTATTTCATGTTGGGATATCAATAATATATTAAGGAACAATACCACTAAAACAGAATATTAAAGAAATAATAATAACAATAAAAAATAAAATAAAAACTACCTAATCTGATTTTTCTTCTTCTTTTTTTCTTTTTCGTTTTGCTTTCCAACCGAGGATAGTGCTCGTGGTGGCTGGTCACCAAAAATGATAGGTCGCCGGTGTTCGGAGCTCCGACGAAGGGTGGCAGGCGGCATGCAGGCGGACCGGCTCGGCGGTGGTCCGTCAGAGGAGCAAGTCGACAGGGCTCGTGGACGGAGACCGGCGGCTACGTCGGCGCGGGGAAGGCGGCTTGGCTTTAGCACGGCTCAGGCCTGCTCGTGGAGGGTGGAGCGTTGTCGGGCAGTAGGAGCGAAGCGGAACAGAGGGGCTCAGGCAACGGGCTGCCGGGATCATGAGATCTGGACAGTGGACCACGGGCAGAGGACTCCGGAGCTGGATCGAGCTTGGACGGAGCAGCAACAACGTCGGTGCAAGAACGCGGCGGTGGCTGGCGAGCGCACCAAGGGCAGAGATGGGTTGCCGCTTCACAGGGGCACGGGCACACGGAGACGGGTTGCAGGGCCTCGGCTCCGAGTAACAGCAGGCGGTGTTGGGCGGATCGATTACCGGCGAAAAGCAGAGGAGGGCGTCGGGCTTCGCGGAAGGTGAGGAGCGGTGGTGGTCGCATGCACGTCCTGCAGCACGGCGAGGCGTCCGGCGTTAGTGGATCGGGCAACAAGGCACAGTGGACTTTGGCTCGCGCGGGGGGAGCAATGCGTGGAGAAGAAAATTGAACAGTCCCTGTCCAATCCTCTGCCCCTTTTTGCTTTTTGCTTTTCCCCTTCTCCACACACGGTTCTCTCTCCCTCTGCTGCTGTCAGCACTTTTCCTCTCTCTTTTCACCTTTTCACTTTTCTCTTCTTTTTTCCTTCGACAAAGAGAAGCTCCCGAAAAGCCACCCTCTCCGATCTCAACGTACCCGATTGCTTTTTTATAGGTAAAAACAAAATGCAATCATTTTATGAATATTTCATCCGACGAAAAGATTGTCTATAACCTCCTAATCCCAAAAATGTTTTTATTCTCCTTATCTCCCGATTTCATCATCTATTGATAAAGATAAGATTACAATGCGATTTTTTTAATTTCCAAAAATCATCATAATATCGCATCAAATCTTAATTTTTCGCAAGATAATTAATTAAACATAATGACGGGCTTGGGTTAATTTTCTCCTTTCGTGGGCCTAGCCCAGCCTGCTAATTTAAAACCCAAAACCACTAATTTGACCCATCCGCCACCGGTTCAATAAATAAATGTAATGCAAATTAAAAACAAATGCAAATAAATCTATATGCTATGCAATTAATATTTTTTCAGGGATAAAATTAATTCCTAATTTTTTAAGGCGATAAACGACTAAATGGATCGCCAAAATTTAGGTGTCAACAGCTGCCACTCTTTGAAGGTGAGCTCGTAGAGGTTGCCTTCAAAGATAAATTGAGACCTAAATTTTGACTATGCACATGCACTAAATGATTTTTTTGTCGGGAAATGTATCCCATTTTTTTAAAAAGAAAGCAATTCATATGGTGCATGGAAATGCTAATGCAAATGCATGATGTCAAAGGAAAGAACGTACCTACAATTACTTACCGATCAGTGCGGTAAAGCATCTTGAGGTACATGATAAATCCCTATTTACTCCACAAGTACCCAACTCTCACTCAAGTTCCTTGAAAAGCGTAACAGGCAATAGATTGAGACATCCAAATCCAGACTGAGATGTCGAGATTCTTTGCTCGAAATACCTAGATCCAAACTAAAGTATAATGAGAAGGATTGACAAACATTCACATCCAGAGTGAAATGTTTGAATGAAAATAATCAAGACATCCGAGCCTGTCGCGACCCGATCTCGCCGCCCCTCAAAAAAGTATCCAAGGAGGGGGAAAGGTCGGATTTAGGGATACTTGATCTCAAGATCGTGAGCTCTCCCAAGCTCGTACCCCGCGTGACAGCGGATTTATTTATGCGATCTAATTGTTTAACAACCTAAGAATATAGACAGGAGTCGCCACTAGCCTCAACTTTGGAGGTTGGCTAGAAACCCAATCGAGGGTCGGGAGTGTTCCCTCGATTCCTACGCAACCAGATATCTAGGTTTGGGGACTTGGGTTACGCTAATATTGCTATTAGCGCCCTTTCGGTACCTAAACAGTATGTTGTGTTTTTCCTAACATGTCCATGCATTTCTTTTTATATTTTCAAGATCGTCAATTCTATACTAAATGATCATGTGTGGTGGATTATTTACATGCTATTCTATTTTTAAAAAATAGAAAGGAAAACAACCAATGAAATTGAAATTGCAAGGCATTAAGTAAACAATCAAGGGAAAGCCGTAAATCTATCAGGCAGTCCTAAAAATATAAAAGAGAAACAATTAAAAAGAAAAAAAAGAAACCCGCAACTCGTCGGGTTTTATACAATGCATAAAACCCGAGACATATGTCGGGAAAAAAGAATATTACATGGCAACAGTCGGAGTGGACATCGACTTCCATCATCTTCACGCCTTCTCCATCTTCGGGATCCTAATCTAAACCTAATCTAATAAACCTATAACTAGGTATATGCAGTGGAAGGAAACAAACAAACATATCAAAACATCAAAGAACAAGACATTATTAGTGTTCAAAAATGGTGACTAAAGTCATGAAGTCCTTACACCAAATTCTAAGTGAAATCCCAAGATTTAGCATCATTATGTATTACACCTAAATCATCTATCTAACGATCACACACAAAGCATATAACATGACAAACATTCAAGCCATATAACCTTGGTCCTCAATCAACCCAAAACAATGAATGAACCAACTAAAGATCACTTATTCCAAAACATGCGCCATTGAATTCACTTAACATATGTATTTAAGGCAAACGGAGCAATCAATGTGTAACCCATATGATACCTAAAACCGTTTTGTAGACAATTGATAAAGGATGCCGTTCCATGAAGGAAACACCTCAAGATTCCTAATGCATGAATTTCTAAAAATATTAAGAACATGAACAAATCAATCAAGAATAGCACATAGTAGCATGTCACACCATCATTCTACAACATATTGGAAGCAATTGGACAAATCTACTATTTCATCTTAAGACTAACAACAACTAGCCACATAAAAGACAGCATTTCTATAATCGAATCAACTTCAAAAATCAAAGATAGCATTTCATTATATATTGTAACTAAAAGCACGTGAATTTACAAAATCCTAGAAGAGATCAAGGTCCATCAAAAGTAGATCAGAGCAGCAAGGCAAACATACAACCATTTTTTTTTTTTTTTTGCAGTTTTTATGTGAAGGACAACTTTCATGAAGGACCTAATCCCAAACTCCTCACACAGAAAATTCGTACCAAATTCACAAGTATTTGAGGTTATAGAAACAAAACATGCTTTCTAGACCAAGACAAATTCCAAATTTCAATATCAACAAATTTATGCATGAACAGCAAACATCAATTACACGTGATCTCCATTTAACCCACTAAAAGCACACATGATCGCATTTTAGTAAACTTTATACGGGAAATGAGGTAAGACACAAGCATTGCAACTTTAATGGGACATCAGAACGTAGGTAAACATAATGCAATGGGGATTAACTATTTATGACTGAGCCAAAAATCACAAAGCATAGCATGTAGATTGAAGATAAGGAGAGAAAATAAGCATGGGAAATCAGCCAAAATGGATCACTAAAACCACACATTTTCATCATAATCCTAAGCTTCTACTCTTTCTCATAAACCAGATCTATCAAGAGAACGGGAAGTACTTGAATGATAACCCATGTATTTAAAGCGAGCGTCTATATAGATGAGAAAAATTCAGGACCTTTCTGGACTAAGACGCTAAAAGCTTAGGTAACATCAAAATATGGCACCAGCATTCACATATAAAAAGAGGTAAAAACAGCAATCTACCTTTCTTATATCTACAAAAGCGGGAGTTAAGCTAGCCACCTTTCTTACATTTCTGAACAAGACCAAACAGGAAAATCAAATGCAGGGATACATCTATCAATCCTATGGAACTTGAAAATGACCACCGAATGAAATGAATAAGCAAGATGACATGCTTCCTGTTTCAAGATATTTAAATTTCTTTATTGCTGTGGCTAACGATATATCTCTACCCACCTAAATTCTAATATCCAATCATACCGAACGTAACAACTAGAAAACAAAATTTTGATTCAATGCATCATCAAATTTGAAAGAAATATGCTGGATAAAACTCATAATCCCTACACCGGACTTTTCGAGGCAAAGATCATAAAGACAAGTCATGCATTCACCCACATGAGGAAATTTTTTTAGCTTGATACACCCACTTAGGACGAAGGTTTCAAGAGATTTTAATTTGATGACGGAAGGAAAAGTGGCGAGGTTAGAGCAAGAATGTAGGTCCAAAGTGGCGAGCTTAGGAAGAAATCCAACTGACTCATGAACTTTAGTTAGGGCACTACAGCCACTAAGAATCAATGTTTCGAGATTTTTTATAGTTGAAAAATCAGGGATTTCAATTAATTGTCCACAATCTGCAAATTTGATGGATCTCAGACGCTTGAAATTCTGGAATCCCACTCCCACCATTTGAAGCTGCTGCCCCTCGATTAACTTCTCTAAGTTTCTTCGAGGCCAAATTTAAATTCAAGTGATGAAAAAGAACATCCGGGCAACTCAATCCACCTTAGCCCAGAAGCAAAACAGAGAGGAGCACCCAAAAAAACTGTGCACCACGAATTACAAGCAATCTAAGACTCATCATATTTGCAAAGGCGTTTTCACCCAAGTGCAAAGCAAACAGTTCAAGAGGGCATATATATGAAGCAGCCCAGAGAATTATTATATTGACTGATGTCTGATGATTCTTCTAAATGTTGGTATGGGAGATACAAATAGGCCAATAGCGAAGATGTTATCCAATCGAACCAAAGATAGGGCCGAGAGAAAAAATGCGACAGATGATAAGATAAAGCGATCGAGCCGCGAGAGAGCAATCCAAGAGATAGAAACAAAGAGAAAAAGAAATTAAACTACGATAGAGGAAAAATATACTCAAAACAGAACCTCCACTCACGAGACTTTTTTGTCACTCATCGGCGAGCACTTCTCAACAGAACACCACGAGAAGACAACTAACGACAAAAACGAAAAGGGACCAATCGAGCATGCCGAGGACGTCGATTCACGTAGAGCTAGAGAGGGTGATCAATTCATGGACATAGCAGGCGGTTTGTCATGCACTTAGTTTTCTCGCCAGATTGCTAAAATGCATTCATGACACTGCATCACTATTAGATTGTTTCATCATGTCCCTAATGTTGACTAAGCTTTTAGAGATCTGAGGCCATTAATGGCGACCGTAATGAAGTATTTGTATTGACAACTGCAATTGTGGAAACTCACACATGAATCATCAGAGTAGTATCTAACATTATCTCCATATCGAACCACAATGATGTCCAACTGATGATGGGATTGAGGAAACATGCAGCACATAGGATTATTGTGTATTTACCTAGCTCACGGCACCAGACAGGAGATAAGACCCGAGAAATCGTCCAGAGAGCGAGCCTCCGATCGAGAGAGTTACTAATCTCCGGGAGCGATCCTCGACCGTCGAACAAAGAGAATCTCCGATTCTGATGAAGCTAGATCCGGGCGAGAGCGATCGAGTGTCGATATAGGAAATTTAGTTGCAGCTGTCACCAATCGGGGATGGGAATACGCCGAGCGCGAAGATGATCAGCATAGCAAGGCCAACGATCGCTTCAAGCTCTTCATCTTTGAAGTCAAAAACATCACCGGCAATTTCTTCTCATTCTCCATCTTCTTCGACTCTATCTATCTAGAAGCACAAACTTTCAAGCGATAGAACTCCCGACGGAAGAAACGAAAACCGATCGCGAATGGAGATCAACTTTGGATCTCAGTACCGGAGGCAACAGGCCAAAGCAATGGTGGAGAGAAAGGATGCGACGGTCGGTGACCGGATTGCGGTAGCAGCGGCGCGCGAATCGAATCTCCACCGCGATGGGAAGAACTTGAAGATTTGGGATCCCAATTGAGTGCCGAGAAAGAGAGAAAGAGGATCCTCGATCTAGGGTTTTTTGGTGTCGTGGAGGAGGTTGTTGCCGCCGAACCGCTGGAGAGAATCCGTTCCCTCAAGACGACGCGAGCTCTAACCGATTTTTTCCCCCTCTCCTCCTCCGATTCCTCGTCCTCTTTTTCTTCTTTTTTTTCGAGCGAGAGAGAGAGAGCCCCTCCCCCAGAGAGTTCGTGAGAGTGTCCCCCGAAGAGAGAGAGAGAGAGTCTGAGTGGAGAGAGAGAGCGATCGAACCCCCCATTTCAGAAAAAAGAGAGAGCCCCTTTTTATATATTTTTTCTTTCTTTTATTTTTCTTTTTCTCTCCTTTTTCTTTTTTCATTTTCCTTATTTCTTTTTTTTTCTTTCTCTTCATTTCTTTTCATTTTTTTTTCTTTTTGTTTTGCTTTGTTTTCTTTTTGTTTTCTTTTTTGGCTCTTTTTTTCTTATTTTTTTTATATTTTTGCAAAAAATTAATGATTAAAATGTCGATAAAAATTTCGGGTGTCAACAGAGTCCAGACTGAGATGTCAAGATTTTTGTACTCGAAATACCTAGATCCAAACTAGGTATAACGAGGAAGATTGAAGAACATTCACATCCAGAGTGAAATGTTCAACAAAAAGAATGGAGACATCCAGATCCAGACTAAGATGTCTAATCTTTGGAAAATGGTAAAAAAAAAAAAAAAAAACTTACCTGGAATATCTTACCTTCAAGGAGGGTAGAGTGATTCAAGGTAATTGGTGTTACATATCTAGGACCCGTACCATTCTACGGTCGCCCAGAATAGTAACATGGCTTTGTAAAGATACTGCTTTCCAAGGACTCGTACCATTCTACGGTCGCCCAGTATGGCAGTGCTTGATTATGTCTAGAACCCATACCATTCTACGGTCGCCTAAACGGGGATTTACCTTCTAGGACCCGTACCATTCTACAATCGCCTGAATAGGGAAATAAGTTTTGTCTATGACCCGTACCATTCTACGGTCGCCTAAATAGGGAAATAGGCTTTGTCTAGAACCCGTACCATTCTACAATCGCCTAAACGAGGTTTTGCTTGGCTAAGACCTGAACCATTCTTCGGTCGCCTAGCCTTGCAACAGAGGTCAACTAACTAGGACCCGAACCGTTCTTTGGTCGCCTTAATCAGATTGAATCTGGAGGAAAATCTTTGGGGGACAACTCAGTCGAGTGGCGATTAAAAGGGACTCTGGGCTACAAAAGCACGCCAGGTCGATAAAAGAAATCCGGGCTACGGAAGCACGGCGGTTTGGTATAAATGGACATTGGGCTACAAAAACACGCCGAGTCAATAAAGAGGGACTCTGGGCTACGAAAGCACGCCGAGTCGATAAAGATAAAGAGAGACTCTGGGCTACGAAAGCACGCCAGGACAATATAAAGAGACTCTAGGCTACGAAAGCACGCTAGGTCAATATAAGGACACCGGGCTACGGAAGCATGACAGGTCAATAAAGAGGGACTCTAGGTTACGAAAGCACACCAGGTCAAAATAACTAGACATCTTGACCAAGTCAAGTGTCGGTGCACTTGAAAGAGAATACCTGCACAATGACAAGTATTTTAGAGTATGGTAGAGATATACTTACCTGGCAATATCACTAATTCTTGGGGATATGCCTTTTGGAATTTAGATATCATGTGGAAGTCTTTCACCTCATGGTGGAGGTTTCTCATCTCCTAATATCATGAAACATTCTGAGAGGGACTTGAATTACCTGTCAGACATGATTTAGAGCAAAAACTGAAAAGCATTCATCAAAGAGATAAACAATCTAAGCTACTCTAGATTGCACATTTCAAAATTCAGTGAGGTTTTCATCAACTCAATCGGGGTTTATGCATAATGACATTTGCATCACCCAAATTTCCACTGGAGATAATTATCATTCAAGACAATCTTCACTCATGACATGGATTTCTTAAGAATACTAAATGAGAGAGTTTCGGTTAGAAATGACTTTCACTCACTCTCATTTAGAATGTCTATTTTACGCGAATCACTCAATTTCATCATATCGACATGGGTCCGAGTATTCTCGCAAGTGGTACGATCTTACCAATCTAAGAGGTCTTTAATAGGAACCATAATGGGGGCTTGGTCAACGGCTTAACAAATGGACTCTTTGAGTCAAGGCTATTGAATGAACAGTCTTGTAATCATCTCCGAGTTTACAAGTCAAGAACCCTGCAAAATGAAAAAGAAATAATATTGCTCGCACTTCTTCGAGCGATGCTTATAAACATGTGAACTCCTATGTTAATTCAAGTACCCTAATCTAAAGAGACTTTGTTAAGGGACGTAACGTAGGTTGGGTTCATGGGTTGAGAAATGAAAGGATCATTAGGCTCAAAATGTGTGTAAAAGGTGTGAGTTTGATGATCATCTTGGCATTGCCACCAGTTTTTTTACCATCGGAGATTGTCTTCATGAAGTCCTCCATTGATTGTAGAAACTCGGCATTTGAGTTCTTTGAGTATTGCTCCATTGGGATTCAATTCTTACAATTGACAGTCACCTATCTTAACTTTCTTTTTTCATCTATGGGCATCGGCCTTGCTTTTACCAAGCACACCGTTTTTTTCATGCCCCTAGTTTTCATGCATTTTTTTCTTCACTTCTTTCATGGGCATCGGCCTTGCTTTTACCAGGCACATTGCTTTTTCATGCCCCTTAGTTCTATTTTGAATTCAATTCTTGCGCATAATGCATGCGTCAAGCAATTACACTTTGAATGGCACTTGAACTTTCAAAGGTCCTCATCTGCCTTTTGCCTTGCCCCAGTATGGGGGATGATCACCAACTGGATTTAAAGAAATAAAAATGCAAGCTCAAGTGGGCTATGCAAAGGATATAAGGGTATGGGATAAAGAAAGAAATGCTCTTCATCATCCTAAGGCACTTAAATTAACACATGAATTCAATGTAATAGCATGACTTGAAGATTGATGCAAGTGAGAGCAAGAAAATTTTAATTCATTTTCCTCACCTCATGATGCCATTTGATCTCTTAGTTGCCCCGATGTGGGGTGATTCTTAACAGGGGTGATTTGAAAAGAATATCCGTAAGTGTATGGGCTCAAAAATGTTAAGCAATGGATCACCTGTAGTGTTTGGGATAGAAAAATGAATTGCCTCTCATCATTTCGGTTGCCGTACCTCTTGTGAGAGAACTCTTTACCTTATGGATATGAATCTTCCTACACTCATCTCAGAAGTGTATGAATATGGGACTGTGTATAGGATAGGGTTTGCCTTTCATCATCCCGACTTGTCTCATTTAGCATGCTCAATCAATTCCACATCATTCATTAAATTAGTCCATCTTGATGTTCTTTAGTGGAATTAGTAGATAAAACATGTAAGAGTCATCATGCAAAACCTTTTTTTTTAAAAGAACTCAACAGCTTTAAGCATGTCAACTTCAAACAGTTTTCTATACTGCAAAATGGTTTTAAGCATTCATTCAATGATTCCTCTACAATGGAAATTGCCTCAGCAGTTGATGTCTTCGGATTGTCCCTATCATTCAAGACTGAAAATCCACTTTTGCCCATGCACAAGAGAACGTGCATCAATATGATACTATGCAATCATCAAAGTAAATTCAAATTGCACATCCATTTTGGCTCGGGTTGAGACTTTATCCCAGTCGGGTCACTACCAAAACCAGTCATGCCCCCAATTTGTCGACTCTTCCACCGGGGAATGATGGTCCTCTTTTACTTGCCCCAAATATGTTTTTTTTTCACTGCAAGTGCGCTCTAAGCCCGTTGATCACAAGTCAAGTTTATGATCGTTGAAACTTGATACGTTATTTTCAGATATCCCTTGTCATAACAAGTTATAGAATTATGCACTGAGACAAGAAGCAAATGAGTCAGACAAACAAACAGGTTTAATCTGCTACAAGCTTTGGGAAATTTTTTTCTTTTTAACAACAAAATGCTTTTATTTTCGAAAAAAATTTTGGGAGGAGGTATGAAAAAGTCTAACCCTCATGATTTCTCCGTGGATGATAGTTTCTTTCATGGTTGGATATCGTCATTAGACTGGTTTGTAGTACCCCGTCATGTCCTCAAAATTTGAAATAAAATTGTAATTTCATTGAATCGAATCAAATGAATTACATTATTAGAATGAATCACAACCTAACCCCTAAAAAGAGAAAACATCGAAAATGATTCCTAGAAAACGAAAACAATTCCTAAAAAGCAATAAGAATTCCCACGCAGGGGAGGTGCAACCGAGCATGCCCCTAATTAAACAAGGAAAGTGAACTGCTTAGGACCATGAATCTTGTATGCTTGAGTTCTTCACCCTCCTTGATCGTGTCATGCGAACCCTTCAGGTCAGAGATTCTTCCTTCTAGATACGTCACTAGTCTCTTCATGGTGGCATCAAATTCAGCTACCTCGAGAAAATGAGACGATTCAAAAGTTCTCTTGGCTCTCTTCTTCGAGTCGCAGATTCTCACTGAAGATAGAGTACCTATGTCATTACGGCCCTTTTGCTTAGTGAGAAAAGCTATAGTAGCAGTCAATTCATCGACTTGACTTTGAAGGTGTGCAATTCGCTTATTTATATTGTCGATGATACGGTCCAGTACCTGGTTTTGATCCGCCATTTTAGATCTCGACCGTGTACGGATGGGTGAGCGAGATCGCTTCATAATCACCTAAAAAATAAATGGGAACATGTAAGCATGAAGTGTAAATAGAGAGCTAGTCCATGACAACAATTTATTTTTAGTCAAGAAAAGTCCACATATGAAGAGGATTTCCTAAAAATGAACTAGGAAAACAAAGATATGGGATGCTCTAGTAGGGATGAAATTTCCTAAATATGAACTAGGAAGAGCCAAAACATAAATTGAAAACAAATTTCTAATTTTTTATTTTTCAAATGATTAATTGCATGGCAATTTCCTCATTTCATTTCTAATTAACAAAGGAATTAAATCAATGATTAACCTAAATTGTCATGGACGGACAAAATAAAATAAATAAATTGCAAAGAATTTAAACAACTTACTTTCACTTGAAATGAATGACAATCACATAAACATACGCATGGTAAGTGGCTCGATTTCTAATCTATAAGGCTTATCAAAGTGAAGCCACAAGGATGATCAGACTAGCCACGGGCTTGTGGACTATGTCGGGTCCTCATGACTCCGGCTTGGTCAAAGAGCCGACCCGAGTTGTGGGCATGCGGACCGAGGTGCGTACTCTTGACACCATGAAAGAAATTTCGAGATTAAGATGGGCAACTCGTACCGCGAGCATGCAGTCGAAGTAGTATTCATCTCAATACCATCCTAAATAATCCTATGCGGTCATAGTCCGGCGGCAGGTTGTGTGTACAAAAGTGTAGTGATAAATGCAAAGCATGCACAGCAGTTTAAATCAAACAACACTTCGTTCATGAAAATAAACCATACATTTCTACACCTCCCTGCAAAATAAAGGTTAGCAAACACTTCCCCTTATACCTCCCATCCTGCAAAAACATTTAACACCTTAAATGTTAGGGATGTACCTGAAATCCTCGTTGCCAAACAAAAACTTTTTTCAAAAGAAAAGAAAAATTGGCCTAAGTCCACTAAGAGTTTTAATTCAAGATCCCCAGCGGAGTCGCCAAGCTGTCGCGACCCAATTTTTCGGGTGTGGACCACCTAGAGTTTGGCTAATGGATTGTTAAGTCTTGACTTAACTCGGGCTCTCCCAAGCCCATACCAATTCGCGACTTAGGTTTGAATTCTTGACATGAAATTGAATTTTAACTAGGAGTCGCTACTAATCTATTGTTGGTGGGTCGATTAGAAACCCAAGTAAAGTAATGGAAGATTCATTTTACTGCTACAAACTAGAGACTAAAGGTACGGGGACTTGGTTACGTTAGATTTCTCTAACGCCCTTTCGGTACCTTTCTTTTTATTTTGAAAAATGTTTGGCAAGCAATTTGGATTGATTTTAAATCTATTTCCCTAGCATGTGAGATTATCATATGAGTGCACAAACCACCGATTTAACACCCAAGAAAGCAATTAAATGATGCAGAACTTACCTCAAAGCAACGAAAGCATCTGCAGTGTTAAATTAAAATCCACATCAACAATCCTAGATATGGTTTCTAATTAACAAGCAATTACTCAATTTTTGTTTTCTCTTTTTCAACAAAAATATAGTCCATATGCAATGCAATGCTTCTAATCTAATATGAAATGATATGGCATGGCAATATGACCTGAACTATATGACATAAATAAGCATGCAGTCTATTATAAAGAAATGCAATAATTAAATATGCAATTTAATTTAACCAAATGACCTAATTCTAATGGCATGCAATGCGATGCAATGACATACAAAATTATTTCAACTAAAATGACATGCATCATGCAATTTCATATGTGCGCTATATGTCACGCGACATTTATTAAATGACCTAATCTAATGACGGGCAATTTCATTAGAAATGAACCTAACAACAATCAATAAATGGCGTGCATTTCATGAATCTAATTCTATATGACATATGCATGATTACTTTTTTTGTGTTTTTTATAAAATTCGAAATTAAAATTGCCAAATAATTAAGCATGCAATTCAAATTTAAAACTAACATCTTATGTATTTTTTGGATTTTTTATTTAAAAATTCGAAATAAGGTTGCAATCCTAAATATGCAAGATAACAACAAACCTAATCCTAATTAAGATTTTTTTTGGACTTTTTCTTTTACGGAAATAAAATTGATTTAAACACCACGACATCAAATCAAGCAACATAATGTTGATATCCAAAAATTGGCGAACCATATCTCGTGCATGAGATCGGGTTGACCAATTTTAAAATTAAATCGCAAATCGAATCTCGGGCTTGAGATCAGATTGTCGATTTTTGTAAGAGATTGCGAGTCGGATTTCGGGCGCGAAAATCGGACTGTCAATCCCTAGCTTGAAAGACTATTTCATGTTGGGATATCAATAATATATTAAGGAACAATTCCACTAAAACAAAATATTAAAGAGATAATAATAACAATAAAAAATAAAAGAAAAACTACCTAATCTGATTTTTCTTCTTCTTTTTTTCTTTTTCGTTTTGCTTTCCAACCGAGGATAGTGCTCGTGGTGGCTGGTCACCAAAGGTGATAGGTCGCCAGGGTTCGGAGCTCCAACAAAGGGTGGCAGTCGGCGTGCAGGCGAACCAGATCGGCGGTGGTCCGTCAAAGGAGCAGGTCGTCGGGGCTCGTGGACGGAGACCGGCGGCTATGTCGGCGCAGGGAAGGCGGCTCGGCTGTAGCACGGCTCAGGCCTGCTCGTGAAGGGTGGAGCATTGTCGGGCAGCAAGAGCGGAGCGGAACAAAGGGGCTCAGGCAGCGGGCCGCCAGGATCGTGAGATCTGGACAGTGGACCACGGACAGAGGACTCCGGAGCTGGATCGGGCTCGGATGGAGCAGCAACAATGTCGGTGCAGGAATGCGGCGGTGGCTGGCAAGCGCACCAAGGGCAGAGATGGGTCGCCGCTTCACAGGGGCACGAGCACACGGAGACGGGTTGCAAGGCCTCGGCTCCGAGTAATAGCAGGCGGTGTTGGGCGGATCGATTACCGGAGAAAAGCAGAGGAGGGCGTCAGGCTTCGCGGAAGGTGAGGAGCGGTGGTGGTTGCACGCACGTCCTGCAGCACGGCGAGGCGTCCGGCGTCAGTGGATCGGGCAGCAAGGCACGGTGGACTTTGGCTCGCGTGGGGGGAGCAATGCGTGGAGAAGAAGATTGAACAGTCCCTGTCCAATCCTCTACCCCTTTTTGCTTTTTGCTTTTCCCCTTCTCCACGCACGGTTCTCTCTCCGTCTGTTGCTGTCAGCACTTTTCCTCTCTCTTTTCACCTTTTGACTTTTCTCTTCTTTTTTCCTTCGACGAAGAGAAGCTCCCGAAAATTCACCCTCTCCGATCTCAACGTACCCGATTGCTTTTTTATAGGTAAAAACAAAATGCAATCCTTTTATGAATATTTCATCCGACGAAAAGATTGTCTATAACCTCCTAATCCCGAAAATATTTTTATTCTCCTTATCTCCCGATTTCATCATCTATTGATAAAGATAAGATTACAATGCGATTTTTTTAATTTCCAAAAATCATCATAATATCGCATCAAATCTTAATTTTTCACAAGATAATTAATTAAACATAACGACGGGCTTGGGTTCATTTTCTCATTTCGTGGGCCTAGCCCAGCCTGCTAATTTAAAACCCAAAACCACTAATTCGACCCATCCGCCACCGGTCCAATAAATAAATGTAATGTAAATTAAAAACAAATGCACATAAATCTATATGCTATGCAATTAATATTTTTTCATGGATAAAATTAATCCCTAATTTTTTAAGGCGATAAATGACTAAATGGGTCGCCAAAATTTAGGTGTCAACAGGTGCCCCTCTTTGAAGGTGAGCTCGTAGAGGTTGCCTTCAAAGATAAATAGCACTTATCCATAGGAAACTCAAATATTCAAAAATATTGCTATTAGGTAGTGACACGTTAATGTTGATGACTTCATCCAAGATAACTAATAGTTGTTGTCAATAACTTCATTTGTCATCGGTACTCTTCAAATTATTGACATTTATCTAAAAGAACTTAAATATCCGAAAATATTGCTACTCATCAAGTTGTCTGTTTTTTTTTTTTTTTGGATGATCATTTCTTTCATCAAATTTTGTTCTCAATGGCTAAGTCTACTACTTGCCCATAATATTAAAATTGGTCATTTTTTTGCTGCATACGATCAAGAGTTGATGTATAAGCAAAAAGATCTGGTTGAAAGGTTCATGATAATCGCCCACACCCTCTGCAGTGGGCTTCTAGTTGCTGAGTTCCGACTTTAGATTTTTCTTCTTATTAATTTTGTTTCTGTTTTGTATTGGTTAGCTGAGATTTGATTTATGTAACGTGGTTAGTAACTAATTTGTTAGCCAAAAGGGTCGATAAGTCAAATTTTTATAACGAGAAGAGATACGGTAGACAATAGCGCATTAAATTACATTTTTACTTTTTTAGACTGAAAAAGTAATTCAGTGTTTTTTTTAATAATAAATATATATAATAATCTCACACAATCGTGATTTTATAGTTACTATTCCGTAAATCTCATACCATAGATGATATCTTATGTAATTTTTTTTTGTTAGAAGTACTGTATATACTCAAATCACCATAATTTTTACGTAAATTCCACCATTTAATACAACTTCAACTTCCCCCTGCCCCCAACTTAACACCACCGCCGGCAACCGACCATCTGCGGCACACTCCGCCACCATCAACAACCGTTGTCTGCCCCCACAGCCACCAACACCCCGCTGACGTCACCTTCGCTGCCGCTGCAGCCGAGCTTCCACACCACCGTCAGCAACCATCTAATCTCGAACTCGACCTCCACTGCCACCATCAAGCTCCACAATAATTTAGTCCAAATCGCAGCACATGTATCATTTATCACGAAAGTTGATCTCCATTGCCCACATTGATTTAAGATGTTTTCCAAGACGATGCGAAGATCAAGCCCTCAAAATCCGACTCTGAATTTCTTTCTACATTAATCATGCTTTTTTCTTTCCTCGGATTTGAGTTGGAATGGATTTTTGGAAGGTTGTTGATATCATGCGTGACCTTGAGCTCGGGCATTGATGACATCAACAGAGAAACGATATGTAGATTGCAGTGACCCGAGTGGTGGGCGGCTGCGGTGATGGCGTGGCGGTGGCCGGTCCATTATTAGTAACAAAGTTCTTTCCAAACACAATAGCTTCCAGCCATCGGAATCCTACTTCTTTTGTAATCCGATCCCATGAGTAACCAAACGAGGCCATGAAGTCACACGGATGATATATTTTCTTTTTACCCTTCATAGGACGTCGAGGATGATGTACGTTCTTGACAAGAGGGTACTTCATTAAATGAGGAATATGTTGTTGTATTGAAATTTGGTGCAATTTTGATAAAAGTGTCGGATAAATCGTAAACCCATTACATTAATGATATTTTAATGATAAACCTTTTAAGTATGCCAATTTGAGAGGTATTTGAGATATTGTTCGTGTCTCTCCTGGACCAAGGCTCTACCTTTTTTTAATTCAAATTTTTAATTATTTTTAATTATTTCTCTCTCTCTCTCTCTAAGATGAATTGAAAATAGCTAGTCACGGCTTGAGTGAATGAGACGTCTGGCGAAAATGTTATACCCGGTAAAATTTTCACCAAATTTACATAAAAATCACATTAATATAACTTTTCAAAAAATTTCCCAATTTGGTGCGGGTCATCATTTTATAATCTTCAGCTTTATCAAAGGCTTTTTCTATATATAAACGTCTCTCCTGCACAAACAGTAGTAGGCTAAATCAATCTTGTATTTAGAGCGGTCGTTTTTTTCTTTCTTATTGAGCTGTGCATTTCTGTTCGCTTGAGTAGCATCGTAGGAACAACAACCTAATTACTTTCTGTTTGAATATATTATTATAAATGCACACACTAGTTCTTGTGGACTCATTACACACAAGTACAGCATCATGAGAGACAAAGTAGGAGTTATGGTCACGACCTACTGTTTACTGAGCACCTAAAATTCTAACCAAGTTGTAGCCACAAAAAAGTTTGCAATAAATTAATCGATTCCTGTCGAGGCCACCACACTCGCGCCTATTTCAATGGAGCTTTGGATCATACTTTTATGACACTAGTTACAGATTGCAATATTGCTCCATCGAACGTATAGATCCCGCGTGTTGTTTCTTGACATGCCTATGGCAGAAAGCTTTCATCCTCTCAAGGCCGTCTTCGAGGGAAGACGGCTCCACGGCGAAGGTTATGCGCAGCCAGTTCTTCATTCCCAAAGCCATCCCTGCAAAAAGGAACGTAGAACATTGCCCTTCAGACTTCTAATCTTGTAAAACATTACAGACTTTCGATGTCCGCCCATCTCACGATCGTGAAACACGTTTCATTTCGTCGAGTACGAGAAGCAGACTTCACCAGGTAGGACGAGAACGGACTCTTCTCTAGCCAGCTTGACGCAGAAATCCAAGTCGTCCTCTATGTCCTCCAACAGTGATGAATTCAACTTGACCTGTCATTCGTTTTGCATCTTTCAGCTCCTCAAAATGGCAAAAGATGAATCGCTCGAATAACACCGTGCGTGCCACAACTAGATGAATGAACGCGTGTGTGCTCATACCATAGCAAACATGGACCCTTCGGGCCTTTTCGGGCAGCAAGGCAAGGCATCTCTTGAATCTTGTCATAACATATATCCGCTCCCTCTCTTAGCATTAGAGGTGACAAAATGGGTCATGGACCCATTTTGCACCCATATTTTTCATATATGGGTCGAATATAGGTTAATATATCCCATTACAATTATTAACCCATATTCGACCCATTTTTAGTTCAGTTTTATATGGGTCGAAAATGAATCACACTCTCTTACCCATTTTCTACCCATTTTTAAAATGGGAAAATGTCACAAATAGTCCCTATACTATTACCTAATGTGCAATTTGGTCCCTGAACTTTCGATCGGCTCAATTTGGTCATTGAACTATTGATAAATATCCGATTTGGTCCATGAACTTTCAATCGGCTCAATTTGATCCCTGAACTATTTGATAAATGTCTGATTTGGTCCCCGAACTTTCGATCGACTCAATTTGGTCCCTAAATTATTGATAAATATTCGATTTAGTCCTTAGTTACTGTTTTTCCTTTTTTTTTTTTTTTATTTTTTTTTTTATTTTTTTAAATTTTTTTAATTTTTTTTAATTTTTTTGCTTATTCTCTCTTCCCTCCGCCAGCTCCAGCAAAGGGAAGCCAGCATCCGGCGAGGGTCGCCCTCGCCGGACGCGGGCGAGGGCGCCCTCGGGACGCGGGCGGCGGCCCTCGCCGTCGAGCGAGGGGCTCCCTCGGCGCGGGAGCCCCTCCCCGGCGTCGGGCGGGGCTCCCTCGCGGATCGGTGAGCGAGCCCCTCGCCGACGCGGGCCTGCGAGGGAGCCCCTCGCCCAACGCCGGCCGCGAGGGAGCCCCTCGTCGGCGTCGGGCGAGGAGCACCCGGCGTCGGGCGGGGACTCCCTCGCAGATCCGGCGAGGAGCCCCTCCCGGAGTCGGACGAGGGAGCCCCTCGCAAATCGCGAGGGCTCCCTCGCCAGTCTGCGAGGAGTCCTCGCTCGACGCCGGCGAGGGCCACCCTCGCGGAGCCCGGCGAGGGGCCCTCGCCGGCGTCGGCAAGGGGCTCCCTCGCCCGACAGGGGTCCTCCTCGCCCGACGCCGACGAGGGGTGCTCCTCGAGCAAGGGGCTCCCTCCGACGAGGGGCTCCCTCGCGGCCGGCGTCGGGCGAGGGGCTCCCTCGCCAGATCTGCGAGGGAGCCCCTCGCCCGACGCCAGCAAGGGCGACCGTCACCGGAGCCGGCTTCCTCCCGGCTCCGGCGGAGGGAAGAGAGAATAAGCAAAAAAAAAATTTAAAAATTAAAAATTAAAATATAAAAATAAAAAAAAAGGAAAATTAAGTAACTAAAGACTAAATCGAATATTTATCAATAATTCATGGGACCAAAGTCCCGATCGAAAGTTTAGGGACCAAATCGAGCATTTATCAAATAGTTCGAGGATCAAATTAATCCGATGAAAGTTCGAGGACCAAATATCTTTGGAGGAACCGCCTTGGCCGACAGCGCCTCGTAAACCCCTGGTGACGCCAGCCCCAGACCCACCACTGGGCGCCACCGGGACCCACCACCGGGGCGCCACGCTTAAATCACCATACAGGCTTGCATAACCTCTCGGGGAACGCGCAGTGCTTCGAACCTGGCCTCCAGGGAGAGCAAAGGCTCTACCATCCACGCGCAACGGCCGGTGGTTACCAAATCGATATTTATCAATAGTTCAAGGACCAAATGGCCAGATTGAAAGTTTGGGACTTAAATGCGCATTAGGTAATAGTATATGGACCATTTGTGACATTTTCCCATTTAAAATCCAAAAAGTTTCTCTTCCTCCGACAGAGCCGCTCAGCGACAGCCCTTCGACCTTCACCTTCGACCCACCTCCGCCGCTCGCCTCCGAGCCGCCTCCGCCACTCGCCGCCGCGGCTCGCCTCCGAGTCGCCTCCGCCGCCCGCCTCTGAGTTCAGCTTTGCAGCTCCATCGTCATGTGGGCTCTTCGCCGAGCTGCCCATCCTCTCAAGTAACGTTTCTCTCCCCACTGCGTCTCTGCCCCTCTCTCTCTCTCTCTCTCTCTCTCTCTCTCTCTTTCTCTGCAGTTCGTCGCGTGAATGCTTGCGCTTCTGCTGTTTCTTTTTCTCTGAGAGTAGAATGGATGGAAGAAAGGCTTTGGGTCTTTTTGGTTCTGTGGAAGTTGCTTGGAGTTGGGGGGTCTCTCCGTTTTATCGGCATGAAGCGGGCAATTGGGTTTAGAAGAGGGGGTTCTTGCCGTTCATGGGTTGCTTGTTGATTGCGCTGTTTCTTGCTTCTTCTTATTATTTTCCGCGCGCAATATCGGAATGTTAAATTCTCGTTTGTTAATTTTCGTTGTCGGTCTTTCGTCCGCATGGAGGTGTGCTGCTTCATTTGATCGGCTCTGCCTGATGTTGCTCCATTCGGGGCTTTTGGGTTTTTACCTGGTAGCCTTAAGCGGGGGCTTCTGAGAGGTGAATTGGACGCGGCGATTTAGATGCGTGGTCTTAACATATTAAAATCATCTAGTAAGATTTTCTGAATTTGTGTCTTGAGATGAATTCGAGTGGTAGCTGAGGGAATTTGGCGGTCCATGGATCCTGTTTTGGTTTATTGTGTTGATGGGTCATGGATCCTGTTTTGGTTTTACTGTAATAAAATATATATAAAAGGGACTGCGTGTGAATTCACACTTGGAATTAAGACACGGCATTTGGTTGAGTTGACTGTTTTCTGAAGTTTCTGGACTTGAAAGCATGCTGGTAATGTTGTCCTTGTCAAGTGTTTAGATTGGGTTGATGATGTGAATGAAACCCGTTCATGTTTGAATGTGGTCATGACCAAAAAGATTTCAGGCTGTGACTAAGTTGAGTTTAAATGTTAGTGGAGTTGGATTGACTCAAGTTACCTAAGGCCGTTGATCAACTTCATCTGGCATATTTGAAGTAGCACTAATTTGTTTTCAAAACTCGGAACTTGGCTGTCTCATTGAGGAAATACTCTCCAAGTTTGCCTTCATTCTTGTTCTTGAGAGATAGATGAAAATTACTGGTGCTTGTTGCATGCTATTACTCTCTCTGTGATTTGTGCGTGTGCGTTATTTGTTGAATTCAAAGTTTGTTTGCTTCACGTCCTTCTGCATAAAACAGAGTATAGCAGCTACAATATTGTTAGCTTTGCCTTCATTTTTAAGGTGCTATTCATTTTACTTCACCTGGTCCTTTTGATTGTTCCTCATAGGATGAGTTTAGTGAGTACTTTTCTTAGCAGTTGTTAGTCTGCTGCTTTAAGTACTTCATTGAGATAAGATAGTTTACGGGGAAGAGATATGGTACTGGATAGGATGCAATGGTAAAAAAGAGATCTAGTGTTTTCATCACATGGCAAAAACTCAATGCTGAAGTTATCTGATGTTTTCATAAATTGATGTTATTAACAATACTTCCTACATTATTTCGTGTTATTTGTCGATAAATCTTTTGTTGCTTTCCAGATTGGTAGAAAGATAGAGACCGTGGGTTCAAAAGTACCCAATTCTCCTCCAGGGTTATTCTTCCATCATGCTGGGCACAGGTGCCAAATTTGCTTGCTTCTCTTAGGTTGATCAATAGTTCTTCTAACTTTGACCTTTAATTGATGTTCTTATTGCTTATAGGGACAAGGTTGTTGACTTCCATTGGAATTCGTCCGATCTCTGGACAATAGTTAGTGTTTCTGATGATGGTGAAAGTACTGGTGGAGGTGGTACACTGCAGGTAGTTTCACTTTCACACCTTTCGCATTTATGCAAACCATTGGTTTTACCCTTAAATGCATGTCGACAGCTTCATTCATATTTCATTGTCATGACTTAATGATACATTCTTGTGCTTGTGGTGATTGGAAATTTGTTCTGAAATAAAGGATATATCTGTTGACTTTTATGCTGATAGCTAGCATTGATGTAGCCTTTCTATTTGGATATGTGCTCTGCATCACAAATAAGTTATCTTGAGCAGTCGTATGTTTGATTGGGTCCAAACTGTTTACTGCAGATATGGCGGATGATTGATTTGATTTACAGACCTGAGGAAGAAGTTCTGGCTGAGCTGGACAAATCAAGTCTCACATTGTCTCTTGCACCTCTTGAACTTCTCATAATAAGAAGAAAGATCAGTAAGGTTAATGACTAACTTGAAGTGGGAAGCAAGTTAACCGTGTTCGATTGTTTTGTGTAAAAAGGAGCTCATCATCCTCGAGTTTCATCCTTTTTTATGATGCTAGGGATTATTTAGTGCATCTGCTTGAGGTTTAGTTTTTGTCTCGGTGTGGACATGGAGTCTGACAAACTTGTTCTCCAGCATTCCTTAAGGCCATGGCTAAGAGGCTCGTTTTGGTTGCTTCATTAGATTGTGAAGAGATTGCTTAATACTTAATCAGTGCACCTGTTTTGTTTGCTGATATTTTGGACCGTGAAAACTAGATCAGAAAATCAATTTGTAGGTTTTTTTAACAATTTTAATTTTATTTACTATTTTTTAATTTTATTTTATAGGTTTTTTTAACAATTTTTATTTTATGTACTATTTTTTAATTTAATTTGAGGTTTTTATCCAATTAGCATATAGCTTAAAGTGAGCGTGGTTTTTTTAAGAATATTAGTAGGTTTTAGCAATATGGGTCGGGTATCGGTTACTATATTTACATTACAAGAATATGGGTCAAAACAGGTTAAATGGGTCGAATATGGGTCGATCCATTTTCGACCCGATTCATATCCGACCCGACCCACCCATTTGCCATCTCTACTTAGCATGCGAAGAACTTTCAAGAAGAATTCCTCATTCGTTCTCTCGAGTATATGAGGAATCGCTGCCTGTCATGATTTTAGAGTAAGATTCATAGATGATTGATTATTCCATTAGGACAATGCCAATCCTCAATCCGGTTTATCACCAAGGGAGGAGTTGATATACCTAAACAAAGGTTGTAGGATTGGGGGATACATTTAGAAATCCTACAATGGACTCGACAACCCGAAAGTGATCGAGAACACGAATTTGTCGTTCCTCAAGCAACCGACCATCATTCATATCATCGTAGCAGAGAGAGAGAGACAAACCCTGGTATCCTTCATAAAGCCGCTCGGATCATTTGTCGCTACCCAACTGAGTCGCCAGCCGGGGACTATTTACCTCTTTGATAAGGAGCCCATCGTCAAGACGGGCGTGATCGATGCAAAAACACCCATGGGCACGAATGGCGTATCCCCGAAAGCTAGATGGTCATTTGCAATCACCATGATTCCAAGCTTCCAAGCCGTTTCGGTGATCTAATTGGAAGTAACATAAGAAAAATAACGAAGGAAGTTAGTGTTGGTCAAAACAATACTACATTCATATGATATGCGTAATTTTTTCTATAGTCCGAGAGATTTAGATAGCAAATTTCTGGACTATGAATTAACATATGCAAGTATCGTGGTCCGAGTTCCCCCATACCCATGTGAGCTAAAAAGTGTGGTTTTGTGGCACGGGATGAAGAATGAGAGATGTAGAAGGGGAAGTGCAATCATGGGATTTGCATTGAATTGTTTATGCAAGAATTCATGGATGTGATGATTATTATTTTAGAGGATCTCTAAAAATGGGATTGGTTCTGTTCTCCTAATGATGACCCAGTAAGTCAAAATTAGTTATTGTATTGACACGATTCATAGGTCCGCTCAAGAGATCGGATGTCCAAACTAAATTGAGTTTGGTTTATAAGAATGTGACTGTCCATACTATTTTTAGAAGCGATCTATTGAGGGAAGGCCGGCTTGGTGTTCCAGCTCTCCAAGCACCGCACAAGCCTATCCTTGGCCAGGTGGCACTAGCAACTACATACCATATGAACTCGTAAAACAGTGTACCTCCTTCAGATATTGGTAGCTAAAGATAGTTCCGCACGGATTCCCGGGATTGATGATCACCATCGCGACAGTGTTTGCGTCCGCGAGATCCTCCACGCGCTCGAGATCGACCTCCCAGCCCTTGCTGGGGAGGAGGTCGAAGTACCTCACCTCGAGGCCACAGAGCGCCGCGCGTGCGACATAGCACGGGTATCCGGGCCTCGGAAGCAAAATGTTGGTGCCGGGGCGAGCGAGGGCCGTCACTATGACTTCAATGGCTTGCGTGCCTCCTATCGTCAGGTAGACATCGTCCGGTGATAATTTGTAAAGGAGGTCACGCGAGAGATGATCGGCAATGGCCCTATTGAAATTTTATACCTCAAGTTAGCCTTAGCTTGCTAATTAAGTTAATGCTGGCCATTTCCAAAACTGAACTTATATTTTTTTTCCCACATGTAACACTGATAACGTGTGGTCAATCCAATTCGCCTAGTAATTTCATGCGTTGCCCACCATAAAATTCTATCATATAAGACTAAAATTTCGATATTTCACCATAAATAATTTTTAAAAAAATATTTTATCTAAAAATAATCGCTTGGATCGTCATAAACAATTAGTCAATGAAATTTTTTTATTATCAATAAATAATTTATGTTTAAATAATTTTGGGAATAATAGATATATTTATCATTTATTCATATTTTTGAGAGAGATACCAATCATTTTTAATTTTTTTTAAAATTATTTATTTTTTATGAAACAAATGAAGTCTTAAAATCAAGATTTGTACTAAACAAGTAAGCCTTTTGAAGTTGGAACAGATTTTTGCATGTGTGTTGGTGCTGCGGATAATAAAATCGTCTTCCGTCCAGGGCATGCCTTGGTATTACCTTCTAGCGAGAAGAATGCCGACGGTGGGGGCGAAACAGTTGAACTCGGCCGAGCGGACCGTGTCGACGACGCCGTCCTCCGCGACGTGCGCAGTCCAGAAACAGGGGAACGAGGAGGGGTCGCCCTGGCCGAGTGGGATGACGGCTCTGCAGTCATCCCTGTTGAGGTTCTCCATCGCCCGGTCGAGGACACCGCGGACCGTAATGGATGCAAGGTAATAATTAATTAATCTTTCATGTTACTCGGATTTCTTGGAATTTTCTCCCATCGCATGCCTGTCTTAACCAAAAATAGAAATGAAACAAGAAACTGTAGCTTTTACCAAATAAGAGAAAGAAAATAGAAATTGTCTATGCCTTATTATCCACAATCTCAAGCCTATGCAGTTTCATTTATGCACCTAATCTACCGATCAAACCGGAAAGATGAAGGAATGTACAAATTCATTTATCATATCTGATTACCTAAAGTACGAAAATTTGAACCGAGCAAATATCTTACTTTCTTAAGCTTCAATTTATTTCGCGAAAATAAATTATTTGAAAAAGATATTCTTTAAATCGATTGCTTATATTGATTAAAATTGTTAGTTAATGGGAAAATAACTTTTATCATCAATAATAATTTATGTTTAAATTTTTACTCATTCATTTGGTAAATGATACAAATGATCGTTTTTATAAAAATCAATGTAAGACCGATATATTTCGGCTGTTTCGAGTTGTATCGATTTTGAAAAGTTCATATTGCTTCTAAGGAAATCAAACACAACGTTAATGTACATGCATTACCACGTGAGCACGGGTCTGTCTACTGGCAATTTCTTATTACAAAGTATGACTAAATTGTGGAATTTTTACCAGACTACCTAATTGTAGAGTGTCGTATTGTTAAATATACACGTGTTTTCTTTCCCAAGTTGGTACGCTTTGGGACGTGAAGCGCGCCTCTACCGCAGTGGAGGGGAAAAGACTAAAGTTGACCGAAGAAGAGCCTTAAAGCCTTTAGTCATCAACGTACGACTTAGGCTTCGGCCACGTGTTTTTCGTGAAACGAAGCGGTTTGCTTTTGTCCTGCCCGCGGTTTACCCCCACCGACTATCCTGTGAAAATGCGCCGCACTCGCAAGCAGCATATACTCGCCACAGCTGCTGGTCCACGTCTCCGTCGCTAGTGATGATTAGCGGTTGATCACGCACAACATCCCCGTCATTAAGCAACCGGGTCAACCACCCCTTCGGTCTTGCTCAAAAAAAAAAAAAAAACCACCCCTTCGGTCGACTTTCTCCCAACGCATATGTTAATAGTCGCCATCCATCATATTTAAATGACGTGCGATGATCATTAAGTTTAGGGTTAGGATTAATGCACATGAAAGTTTTCTTATTTTTATACTCTTATTTTAGATTAGAATGTTATTTTTCGGGCATCGAATATATTTAATATGGGAGTGACCAGTTGTAAGATAGATGGGTCCAGACGATATGAGACCTACACTGTTAGAAGTGATTTTTAGTTTTTTTAAGCTGTAACTTATCTTGTTAAACCTGGAATTTACTTGATTTTTCCATTTCGGTTCCCATGTCTATCTAAGGATCTATTTTTCTTTTGTTTCATTTTTTATAGGAAAATAATGAGTAACAAAACGGTTCAAAGTAAAAAATGAATGAGATGAGTGAGGGTAAAGGAGCAAAGGCAAATCGAGAATGAGCGAGGGTTGGGGGCTCGAGCAAGTGAGGGTGAGCTGTGAGTGAGCAAGGAGGAGGATGAGTTGAGAGAGAGAGAGAGAGAGAGAGTCGTGAAGTATATAAGTGAGATCGGAGAGAAAGAGAGAAAGAAAGAGTGAAAAATCAAATTCAATCCTCGCAAATAGATATATACTTGAAATTGGGAATTGGGCTGGTTTTTATCTATTCCAAAAACATGGAATTTGGAACAAGGTGGTCCAGTTTGATTTTCGAATAAAACCGACCTGGTTATGCAGTCTCAAAATGTTTACTTTTGGGTTGGATTCTTTTTTCCTTTTTAGTCACCCAAATTTCAATGTGTTAATACTCTTTTAATTCTTATTCTTTGCATATTGGTTAGTCAGAGTTTTTTCTTTTAAATATGATTTAGAGCTAATGTACGAGCGAAAAAGCCTGGTCGAAAGGTTCATTATAATCGCGCACGCCTCTATAGTGGACCTTTAGTTGCTGAGTTTCGACTTTTGATTTTCTTCTTTTCAAATTTGTTTCTCTTTTTATATCCGTCTGCTTAGACTTGATTTATGTGAGTGGTTAGTCACTGATTGATTAGCCAAAAAGGTCAATAAGTTAAATTTTTATAATGATAAGAAGTACAATAGGAAATAGCACATAAAGTTACATTTTTATATATTTGCACTGAAAAGGTAATTGAATGAATTTTTATATACTTCTTCTATGATTAACATACATAAATCATCTCACACAATCATGATCTTGTATAAATCATAGACCCAATTCACCCACAACACCATGTTTGACCTCGAGAGTGTGCAACGAACACAAGTCATGTGGCCCCAATTTGCTTGTATTTTCTACAATTAGCAAACACGACTTAAAGGTCTCGCAACAAAAAAAATTCATAATTTTTTTGTATGTTGGAATTGATGGTAATGCTATTACTGCTTGCTGTGGGTTCTGTGGGTTTTGTATCGTGATCTGCTAGTTAGGGAGAGTGGGTTCATCACTGAACTTGTAGCCTGAGGTGGGTAGTTCTTTTGGCATCAAAAGCCATGGGAAGTAGCGTCGGCGGTTTGTTCTTTTGGGAATTCATTTGAGTGGCGTCGCTTGAAATTTTGCCTCCTGAAGCTTTGAGCAAAGTTATGGCTCGACTCACTGTCATTTCTGTCTAGGCACATTCATTGGAATAAGACTTTGCCTTGAAATGTCAGAGGAGGCACAAAAGATTGAATGAAGTGCATGGACATGGGCATTCTGTGAGTTTGCCTGCACAATAACTTATTTGGGCGTCCTTTTTCTTTTTCAGGTAAGCATCTCTCTTGTACTAGTTTAAGTTCTTTTCGCTATGAGTGCCAAAGATATTAGGCAAATTCATCAATTAGGCACACCAAATTTGGTTGGGAGAATGTGGCACAAAACTACAAATGCATTGCACCGTTGGAGATGCTAAAGGCAAAGTCAACCCGATCTTGGAAATGGATCTCGAGAGCATGGAGATTCAGAGGACACGATTCTTGATTTTCATATTTGGAATAGTTATTGAAATCGATATTGAGCGTGTCGGTCGGTGTTGATGTAAAAAGAGAATGTGAAGCATGGAGCACGAGTATAATAAAAGGAGGAGAGTCCCCCACGAGAGTAGAGTGAAGGGGGGGTGGGTGGGTGGGTGGGGATGTGACTTGTGAGCATTAAAGGATGGGCAGTGGGAGGGAAGTGAGTTGGGGTAAGGCCATACCATGCCCTGTTCTTGCAAGGTTTCTTGGGGACAAGTCTCCACCGAACCCTACACTTTCGCCGCTTCCTTATCTCATCCTGTTTCCCTCCTAGGAAGCATGGATGCATGCTACACTACATTCTTGAGAATAAGGAAAAGAGAGAGAGAGAGAGAGAGAGAGAGAGATGGAGATAAGGGAGAGAGACTTTTGGGCTATGTCTTTCCCTTTTCCATCTTGTGAATTTTCGTATGAAATTATGGGTAGGATCAATTCTACTGGAAACTGCGTGCGAACCCACTTGCGTACGCTCGAAGTTTCGAAAAGATTACTCAACTTTCCAGGATGATGGAATAGGACCACGCGTCGTGCGGCGTGCGATTATAAACCTTCACGGCCCAACACGCAGCCATGTGTCCGGACGGAGTGCTCGACCTCCTCGCAACATGTTGCGTTCCTGTTGGGTTTGGCTTTTGCTCAGAGCACACACGTGCTATGCTCCCAATCAAAGCTGATCGATCTCTAAGAGTGGAACAAATCACGCAATTGTCCCATTAAATTCTCCTGTTGCTCCTCTTTCTAGAATTTAAGTTGATTTTTTTTTTCATTATCCAGATTACTTTTAATATTTTTCCACATGGACCCGCTAGATGGTACTGTCATCCTTTGAATTGGAACCACTATGTCATTAGGATAACTTATCTCGCATTTAGAAAGTCAATCAATTGAAATGAAGTTTGTTTACGAGATTTGTTATTCTTCATAAAAATAGGCATTTTCCATTATTTTGAGTCCCATCATCTATAACTACGGGTGAGGTTGAATAACACAAATTACAAGTGCATAAATAAAAAGACAAATGTTCTACCAAATTGGGGTCCAATCCCAGATGATGAGATTAAGGAAAATGAATTATCGTTTCACTTGGACACGAAAAATTACATTAATCAAATCATAATCAGATCAGGACATCAGTCAAAAATTTACAAAGCGTGTCATCTCTCTCTCTCTCTCTCTCTCTCTCTCGACCTCCTTAATTACATTTTTGACTGAAGAAATCCCATCTCAAGCAAGCAACCGTCAATACATCAAAAGACAACAATCTAAATCAATCCCCAAAACAATATTAAGCGACAACCTAAAACATTAAGCAACACCAAACCTCGTTTATATAAGTTCGGCACATATTTATTTACTCTATACTCTTTATTAGTGCCAACCGACCAGTATGTACAGCTTTGGCTTTATCTTCTTCCAAAATGCATCCTCAGTCATCGTCATCTGGGAATCCAATTTATCATCTCAGCTACATCAGGAGCTCGTTCACCCACCCAATGTCAGGATCATCGCAAGAATTGCCTTCATTGACCTTGTCAGCAAAAATTCCTTTGTTGCTTGAAGGATCACTGCCAAAAAAATTCTTAGGCACCTGAGGAGGATTTCTGGTTGAAGGTGAAAGAATAAACTGGGTCTGCTCCTCATTCACACTAGTAGTGACATCAACCCAAGGCATGGCTGTCCGGTTCTTGACCGATGACAAAGGTGACGAGTGCGGAGGAGGCGAGACTTCGCTCATCTTCATCACGTCCAGCGAAGTCATGATCTCGTTCAGGACGTCCTTGTAGCTCATACCCTGGCTCAGACAGCTCGGCTCCAACCGGTCAGCATACCGCGAGATTGGTGAGAACCCGCTCAGGGACCGGCCCTTGAGGGGCGACAGGGGTGGTGACAGGGACTGGGATGGCGACAGCGGCGGCGATAGGTGGGACATGCCGAGCAAAGTTGAGGTCGGCGAGGAGGCGGTGAACGAGTGGCAGAACAGGCAGCAGTGAGGCAGCGAAGAAGGCGAAACTGGACTATGGAATTTGGACTTCTCGAGGTTGATCTCTTGTGGAGAGTTGGGCTCGGATTGAGCAGGCAAGAGGCGAAGCTGACGAGTGCTGTGAGCGAAGAAGCAGACCTTCCTCTTGCAGTTCTTGCCATCTTTGCATGCCTCAGTCCTATACCTATATGAGACATCAACAACACGAGTAACATTTGATCAGATCCGTTGGGTTTGACAATTTTTTGCTCAAATCAAATGACCAGATTTTCTTAAAACATCAAGCTTCACCAGTTCTGGAGTATATATATTAAAAAACATGGCATGCATTGGGAAACAATTACCAGCTTGACATTGCAAAACAGGACTAATATTCACCAATTATATTCTATAATTCGAAAACATACTTTGAAGGGTGCAGCCAGCACTCGAAGACGCCGTGTGCGAACTCACAGTTATCACCGCGGCTGCACGACCCGCGGCGGTACTCCGCGCAGACGGTCCCCGAGTAGTGGTACTTCCGGGGTCCCTGCGGCGGGCCTTCTCTCAGGATGAGCAAAAGGGCAGTCCGTCCAGTCGTGGCTGCGGCTGCGGGTGCACCGCCTCACCTTGAACTCGAACATGCGGAAGTGGTCCGACGAGTAAGGGTCGGAGTCCTCATCCTCATCATCGCCCCCGTTGTTGAACGGCAGGAACTTCTGGAGAGGGGTCTCGGGGACCCTTGGTGAGTAGTCGGAGGAGAACACGTCGTGGCTCTCGAGGGCCGCCGACTGGTGCTGCGCCAGAGAAGAGGCTGTCCGACGGCCGAGTAGCTTCCTGGGGGGGATGTCGAGAGCCTTCTTAGGGGAGAAGAGTTGGTGGGAGGCGTGGAACTTATGCTGCTCCGCACAGACGCTGGTCATGCTTAGGGAACGAGCGAAAGCTAGCGAAGAGATTGTGCGTGAACAAAAAGAATCGGGCTGAAAGAGTGATTTTTGGATGAGGTAAGGGAGATGCAAGGAGCGGCTATTTATATAGGGTGGCTAGAGAGAGAGAGAGAGAGAGAGAGAGAGAGGACGAGAATGGCGAGGAGGAGAGGAGGGTATGGGGGTCGGATTGCGTGGCTGCATGGCATTAGGGATCAGCATGCAAGACGGTACGTGGCGGACCCGCTAGAACGAAGCCGGTGACGAGAGCTGGCTATGTGTAATGCTCTTCGAGTCTCTCTCTCTCTCTCTCTCTTCTCTTAGGGTTTTCTTTTGGACACTACCCAAAGCACCAACATCAGGAGCTGACATTTTCGAGATTTTTAAATGAAAAAGTCAGATTCCATGAACCAAAATTTGGGTTTGGGGGCAAGAAAATGTACCGGAGAAGCTGGGCCCCGCTGAATCGACGGCTGGAGTAGGATCGGATAATTTTCTTTATTTTGAACGGCTTGCGATGGACCAAGGAAAGCCCGGAGGTCCCAAGACTTTTTCTCGATGAGATCACATGATGGGGTGATGGGTATTGAATATCGATGAGGAGGAAGACGTCAAGAGCAGACGGGGACAAAAGTGGGGAGAGTTAATGTAATGGCTTGAATTACGCAGCAAACGCTGTCCTAGAATTACACGGGTTGTTGGATTTCAGTTTGCTGCCATAGTGTTTTGTACCGACTAAAACGTGTGAATCCCGACCCCTATGGTAAAAGACAAACTGCAGTTAAAGCCGGGAGTGAAGCTTGCTGGTACTCCCGATGGTGGTTGTATCGCCTTCGTAGTTGAGAGGAGGAGATTGGCGCTTGATTGAATTCGAGGTGTCTCTCTAAATTCAATGCGCCATCGCGTCTTATTGCCATCAGCAATTGACATGTGGTGCGAAATGGTGATCGTGGTTAAAAAAAAACCCAAAAACTTTAAAAAGGCAAAGAAGGTAGTTAAAAGGAAACGAGGGGCAAGTTCTTCCAGATCCGTATGGAAAGGACCGGATGTGCTCGAAATCATTGGGGTTACTGGAGGTTTTAAGATAAACTCCCCCAAAAACAAATTTTATTTGGCTGGACTGGAGTTCTTGAGGAAGTTCTTCAAGCTAAGTTAAAAGTGCTCTCTCTCTCTCTCTCACATGTTGCAGCCCACCATTATATCAAAAACCATCCGAACAGACATGACATCATGCTAATACTGGTGACAAGAATCGTCAACAGGAATTTGCAAAAGAGATCTCCAGAAACAGTATGAAGGAATCCGAAATCGCAAAGTTGATCCTGATTTCGCAGCATCATATCCTTTAAAGACCACTGGCTTAGCGAAGCATAGTGCTTCGCTTTAAGTAAAGGGCTTATTGGTCCATTGCATGTGATGGCCTAACATAATGGTGTCTGCACAGCCCACAAGCGATGCATTTTCAAATGGTAATAGTAATACATTGAGGCCTACCTATGTCTCCTTCCACGCATACAGATTACAAAAAAAAATTTGATTATCAAACACAAACCTCATTGCAACTTTACAACTATACAAGAGATGTCATCCTTGCTGTTCCTATTAAGAGCTTCGTCTATCAGATGTTTCGCGGCCGACTGAGCATCCTTAATGTTTTTGATAGAGTCCACTGCTTCCTTATTTGACATCACCTGGCCGGACATCATGAAGATATAAGAGATCTAGTCTTTAAAACAAGTACATATTATCGCATGGAAATGTGCATAATCAGCTTCTCAAATGGGTCTCTTTTCAGCTAGATTAGACTATGCTTATCATCTTTATCTCCCCATCTTATAAATAAGGAGCAACAGGAAGAGAGAATGAAAGATCCAATGACCATCAGTATTAGGACTCACCTTCCATATTCCATCACTAGCCAGAATGATGAATTCAGATTCTTCATCAACCGTCTTCACTGTAACATCTGGCTCAGAACTCAGGTGGATCTTTAAGCTTTTATCACCAAAGGCCCTTGCTACAGCCAGCTGACCATCAACTCGCGGAACATCTCCTGCAAGCGCAAATAGATATTAGCCCTCCTGCAAAAAGTTGTACTGTCACTGGTCTTATTCTTATGTTTGTGGGGATCTGAGAGACAAACACTAGCCCCTACTGCAGCTTCTTGAGTTTTTATACCCAGTCAAAGCTTTTCCTGTGATTATCCACCATACCAACACTAGATGGGAAACTTGGAGAAAAACTCCTCATGTAAAAGCTCAATATTCATACCTGTCCTGAGTAAGAAACTAATGCGTAAAACTTCTTCAAATAAGGTTACTGGCTCTCGCAGGGAACGCTATCGCACAAAGTGAGTCCTCTAAAGGAGCTTTACTGCCTCGCGATCAATTATAGATTGCGTGAAAACTAGTACATGACAGTAAAGGAAAGCACAAGAATATTTGGTATGTATTTCAGTAGCCACATACCAGGAATATTGGATACAAATCCACCTCTGCTTTCAATCAACCTCTTTTCCCTGTTTGGCTCATGATCAACTGATAGTTGTTCAGCTACACCATTCTTACATATGACAGCACGAGAATCTCCTACATTTGCCACCACCAAAGTCTGGCCATTAATCAGTATTGCCGTCACTGCAGTTGACCCTCCTTTTCCTAAGGCAAGTGCTTTCTCTAATATTTCCTTGTCCGTTGTGTGATAGGCTCTCCTAATTGCAGCCTCAGTATCAGCCCAGAAATCTGGCTGCTCATAGAAATAATCGTTCTATCAAACATTTCGCACTTAATTGTCAAAGGGAAACAAAGACCAACAAAGCAACATAGGAATAACTGCAAAAATTTTAATGGCCAGATGTTAAATGAACTAACATGCATTACCTGCTTCAAAATACTGTCAAACAGATGCGTTTGCAGGTAATTTGCAACTTCATGGCCTAAATGACCATCAAATATTCCAAATAAACCCAACTCTTTTGATTCCACCTGCCTGAAATCGCAAACTACATAATCTTCCATGGCATGATTTGACTTTCCCTTCATTAAGTGATAGCCGTGGGAAATGTTCTTAGAAGCTTTGCCTTTACCCTTTCCCGTGTCCGGCAAGCATGTACTTAACCCAGCTTTCACCTGAAAAATATAAAACCATTAGAGTCTTAGGAAAAGAGTGAGAAATGGTCAGCATAAAAGGCAACTACTAAGAAAGAAACTATTCACAGTAACCATATATTCAGTTTCTTCTTGAATAAGCAAAGGAAACAAGTAATGTCTGAACAGCCTGATTATACAAAACTGAGGGCTTGCCTTACATTCAAAAGAACCAAAAAAGTTATTTGGGTGTATGACTCAAGGAAAACATAGATCGCATGCACGGGCTTCTCCTAATTCGAGCAATCTAACCCTAAACCTCAAATTAAAAAACTTTGTGCAAGCAAGCATTGACAAAATATACAAGCACGAGTGGCTAAGCTAACAGCACTGCTAGAAAGTCAAAACACTGGAACAAACACAGCCACAAAAACTATAACAGCATTACCATACGGAACACTACACATTCTGCTACTTTTACCGATGAAAACTCTCTCTGCAGTTTTTCTTGTAGTCACTACTCACAAGTCACTGCATCTTATTTTGCACCATATTTTTACTCCCCTTGCGTATGACTGTCATTTCTGAGATACTTTTACATGTTTCACAGAATAACTAATTGAGGTTTGACTTCTCTGTTCCACAATTACTTGATAACTACCAATACCAATACAATAGGTAGGTTCTGAAAAAAGCATGATCATTGATAAGTCTTCTGCAACAAAATTGAAAATTTGCAGCACTTGAGCAAAGTTGAAGAGGCCAAGTACTTTTGCATCTCAATACATGTCATTGCAACCCTTATGATACACAAATTAACGTAACCCACAAGAAGCTCGAAGCCATCGGTGGACACGACAGTTTGTCCTGAAATCCCAATCAATCCCCAAAATGGAGACCAGATAGTAGATGGACAGTATGTCGGTATGAGAACAGAACTAACGATAGAACTAACGATAGAATGATCTGAGCTACATATAATAAGATCACCAATTTATATCTAACTGCAGACATTAACAAAATTTCATGTCAGATTCATAATGATACTATATATCTTAAGTAACCAGCGCCTCAAAATCTAATAAGCGCAATCAATATGTATGCGCTTTGGACAACAGTATTTCGCACCGTTCATTACGATTAGAGCCCCAAAACCCGATCGGGACACAACCGCCACGAGCCGGCGCGAGTTCAACTCAGAACACGACGACCGAGGACTCACTCGAGCAATAAAAAGCGTCTCAAAGACAAGTCGCGCTGCCTCTCTCCACCGACAACAACCAGCACAACCGCAATCAAAACTCGCAAATCGCGGCGCGGCGAGGCGATTCCCAGTTCCGCGCTCAAAACCGCCACGTACGCGCACCTCGCGCGCGGGGGCTAAACGAGTCGCTTCGGAGCGTAGAAACCGCTCACTCGCTAGATCGCTCGCGGGGGGACAAAGAGCAAACGAGATAGATAGACGCAACCAACCTTCATCTTGTGCAGGATTTCTCTGCCGTGCATGATGATGATCGATCGCTCGCTCGCTGGCTGCTTTCTGCAATGCTCTGCGCGCAGAGAGAAGAGAAGAGAGAGAAGAGAGAGAAGAGAGAAGACTCGATATTCGAACGAAGGAGGATGACTTTACTTGTGGGCGTTTTTATAGGTCGTCCGTCCAGGTCCCGCCCCGCGTTTTTGAGGAGGATGATTACGCGTTCCTCCAGACGACTTAGTTGACTTTTGGGTTCTTTGGAGGAACCGACTATTACGTCTCGTCGTTTATGGCCGACGCAGAAAAGACTTAAAAACCGACTTGCGACAGCAGCCGTGTACTGCTGGGAGTCGCCAATGGTAATTTTCAACAATAATTGATGACTAGAAACTGTGGCTCCCTCTGAGAATTACTGCTTTCTCTTGTTTGGCTCTGAAGTTAAGAGTCTTGCTTGTCATGAGTATCCCAACGAAAGCCTCGAAGTTTTCGACCATCACATTGGTCGGTCGGTCCTAATACCATCTTTATATCTTAGACAGGTTTGTCATTTATGTAACTGACATGTATTACCTCTGTTGTGGATTTCGCCTTAAATGGTCTGATGTTTAATTTAATTTGGGATGATCGAATGGGGTTTTTGCTCTTAAAGCACCTCGGAGATTCACTTGAAAAATCTAATGTAGATAAGATCCTCAAGTGTGCAACTTGATCAACTTGAATACTTTTTTCCATGGACTTCGTCAAATATGGTGACCGCAACGACTACCATTCACAGATTTCTTTTTATTTTTCTTTCCAAGCACGGAGGAAGACCCGTGCATTGGACGTAGAGTCCTTATTCATTAGTCAACTCAAACTTCACCCATCATTTCACTTGTGCTGTCGTGCCCCAAGATTAACCCTGCATGAACACAAGATAAGATGATTTACTGCCGTGGAATTTTAAGCAGAGCGCATGAGAAAGTGGAAGAGGGGGAACGGGAAGGGCTTTTTACATCGAGCAATTCATGGCATTGGAGATGGGGAAGCTGAGATGCACTTGACACTCCTCACGGAGATTCTCGATCCGGGAGGGGACGAACGGGGCGTCCATCACGTACCCAATGTCCTCGATGCACCGGCACAGCAGTTCCGGGCCGAACTGGTTCTGTTTGGCGAGGTCGTTGAGGGTCAGCAGGTTGTTGCAACAGGCTCTCGGGGGCTCGGGGGCTCGCCCTTCAAGGAACCCCATGCAGTCGGCGAAGTGCTGGTACACGTTGACGCAGAATGTGAACTCGTCTCCCTGCACAACGCACACGGAAGGAGAAATAGACCAAGACGGATTATACTGATGTGGACCATTGCTGATCTCCCTAAGCCGAGTACTCTTTGCTTTTTCGGTTGCACCTTGTGCTTTTAGCAAATCTTAATAGCGAATACAAATAAGTGATGTTGCTTAATGAATTGGTCTGGGTAGTTGGCCATGTTATTGTCGTGATCCATGAATTGCTGCTTTGTTTGCGGAAACGAGGAATTGATGACAAAACTTTCAGTTTACGTGGGGAAACTTAGGAACACCAAATTACTGCAAAGAGGGAAGATTGGAGACAGCTTCTGGTTGTTTTCATTGAACTCTTGTTCAGCACGATGCAGTGCAGAATGCAGAATCGGCAAATTTTAAAACACTGAGGATACGAAGGCCAAAAATTTTCAGCAACTTGGAGCAACTAGATGGATCTGTGAAAGCTGAGGCCCTAAAGAACTACCTCGAGCAACGAAGTGATATGTTACATTTTGTACGGGCAAGGTTAGAGCTGGGTTGCTGGGTATTATCAGCTAGATCTATCTTAGCGGACTTTAATTCAAGCTTCTCGAATCCAAGAAGAGCTTTCGTGATCTGCCAACCTTGCTGAATGGTTCGGATTGAACATTTACTTGGCTTTGCATTTTGCTGTCGATGGACGATGGCGCTGCTGTTGTGTTTTCAGCAATGTTGGCTCCTTCCTGTCACTGATCTCGATGCAAAAACCCAGTTGATGGAACTCGAAGTAGATTGGATGGCATGCGCCAATGTGGGTTTACACAAGAATGCAACACTCTTTATCCCTAGATTATGACATTGAGCCCTTTAACATCTCGTTATTAAGTTGTCGCTGCATTTTTAATGTTGCAAGATGGAAATCTTCAGCTCAATCAGGTAAAGGATCACTTTCGTAGGTTGATGAGGTTCTTGCTGAACCGGCATAAACGGATAGGCCGTTTTTCCACCTGATTCGTGAACCCATGAGAACCAATGTCTCGATTAGTTATTTAGCAACTTAGCATGGTCAAGCATACTTTTGCAGCAGCACAAGAGAACAGGAAAACACTGCCATGAGCAGCATCTTACAAATGAGCAGAATTATTCAATAGCGAGTTAAAGTCCATTGCATCAATTTATTCCTAGATATGAAGTAGCCATTAAGTCAATTATTCTCCAATTTATTCTTCTCTCAGTCAGGACCAGTTCTTCCTCAATCCACCTGAACAGGCTCCTGATATATCCTCCTAGCGAACCCTGCAACAGTAAAACAACTGTTGTCATGAAATCATGTCCTTCACAAGAGATAGAAAGAGAGAGAGAGAGGGCTAATCTCTACGTAGAGCAATCCATGGATGAGGAAATCGGGAAGCTGAGGTGGGTGCCGCAGTACTTAGGAAGAGCCTCGATCCGGGAGGGCATTAGTGGGGGATTCGTTCTCATCACCCTGGCCTCGATGCACTGGCATATAACGCGCGGACCCATCAAGTGAATCGCCATGTAGTTGAGCACCCCGACGCTATTGCAGCATTCCTTATTCGGGATGAAGTAAGTCCCCACGAGATAATCCAAGCAGTCGGGGAAGTACTCGTCCACATACTTGCAAGAAGGGTGCCTGGAAGCTGCGGCCGAGGCCGAAACTGAGAGCACTATGAGCAGAGTCCGGACAACGTACGACATAGGAGGCATAGGTGAAAGTCAATTTGTCTTGGCGAAGGTGGTCTTTCACGGTTCATGCGTAGAAGAAAGCTCCGGCCTAGTTCGACCCGGCTGGTTTTATTACGTGAAAAGCGTACGGACTAGATGATGCATTGTAACTAATCGAGGTCATGTTAATTCCATGATCCGTGATTCAATAAGATGTGAGTAACTCCCTAGCAAAGGATAATCGTGTTGAAATAGATCTCTTTCGAAATTGGCCTACCGAAAGTTCATGTCTTTTGAGATTAACTCAAATCATGCTTGTTCATCTCCAAAAAACAAGTGAGTTTTCAACTTCTTTCATTGTAAATGTCATGCAAACTGGTTGAGCTTAAGATGGATCCTTGCTTTTTCTTTCTAACTTTATGAGAAAGTAAGAACAAAAAACCTATCTTAATAAACATATTAGACGGTTTTACTAGGACCTAATCAAATTGGGCAGAAAAATGGTTGACACAACATCGATCAGGATCGTAAAAGACCGATTGATGTCTCGTGTTTGATCAAATTGGGCCAATGCCCGAGTCAGATATATTGAAAATCGATTGTCTAAATCCTTTCTTCTTTTTCATTTGTCTTAAAATCGTTGGCTGTTCTAATTTTGCAATAATAAAGCACAATAAAGTTGCAAAACACAACGGCACGGACCACTATAACCAATAGTTAAATCTTGGATCTAGGCTCGCTGAAATGTCAATGTGAGAAAATACAGAATGATGAGTTGGATATTCGACGACATTCTTTAATAGTGGTCACCATTTGTGTGTATAATTTCTAAATTCTTTTCCTTTTTAGAACGGTCTAAAAAAGGTTAAGTCATTCGTTCAGGGTCATTTTACGGATAGAGCCATGAACTTAATGTCGACTGGCCACGAAACGACGCCATTCGGAGTCGTCCGCAGGAGCTGCCCACACACCGTGGAATATAGCCGTTGGGAAGACACGCTGGCCGTTGAGCGCATTTCAAAATTTTCGACCGTTGGGATCGGGGACGTACCCCAACGATATACCCACACGGCCTCAGCCTCTCCTCCTCTCTTTCATTAACCATCGAAGGGCATTTTCCATGATCGATTGAGCGCAGAAAAAATCCCTAATTTCCTCCGCCCCAATTCCACTTTCGACCGGACGAATTCCACCATTTCCAGATGGCGGTGGCCGATGACCCAAGTGGTGCTGCTGCGGCGATTGCAGCATCGACAATGACGATGATCGATGAGACGTACGAGTTCTCCGCGCCTCACTTCTTCGACTTCACCAACGGGGAGACCGAAGAGGATCAGCGGAAAGCCGAGCTTTGGTTCGAGTCGGCCCTCAGCTATGGCCCTTCTCGTACGTCTTCTCCTTCTCTCTCATGGTGATTGGGTAAATGCGTGATTGATTCTTGTTGCTTTCGTCTGTTTGTTGAGCGGTTGGTGATTCTGTCCGTTGGATATTTGGCTTTGGAACGTCAATTTTTAGGGTTTTCCCATCTCGTTTTTAGTTCTCGAGTATGATCTTGTCTTGATGTCTTCTGTGATCGAGATTCATTGGACAGAACCGAAGTGGAATTGCAACCGAGTGAGATGAGCGTAGCACATGAGCAGTCTCAGTCTGATGTAGGCTCTTTTAGTGACCTGGGATTGGGGGTATTCGCTTTCTTTTTCTGTAGAATTCTGTGGTATTTGTTGGATCAACAGATGAAATCAATTTTCCATCAGCATTGAATGAGAAAAAAATTAGGGTTTCGCTAAGCAGATGATAGATAGGGCTTATTGAAGTGGTCTTTTGCTAGTTCGATGCCTTTAACAAAAATAACTGATTCCAAAGGATTGATCTAGTTTAGAAATGGTTGGGCTTTTGGGATTACTTGGCTGTATATATATATATAGAATTTGAGTAATCAAGCTATTACTGAATCTTATTACTCCCTGTTTCAACCTTGCCCTTTTTTAATTAAAGTACAATTACAAAGTGAATTGGGAATTTGAAGTGATATGGTCTTTTGTTCTCTAGCTATGGTGTAGCTTTTATGGCCAAAATTAGGACTGGTACTTGGTTGTAATAGAATTTGAGTGATGAAGCATTTACTGAATCTTATTCCTCCTGGTTCAACCTTGCCCTTTTTTAAATTAAAGTACAACTTCAAAGTGAATTGGGAATGTGAAGTGACATAGCCTTCTCTGTCTATGGTGTAGCTTTCATGGCCAGAATCAAGACTGGCAGATCCATCAAGGTTAAGGCCCTATGTGATTTTGGTGAGGCAGAGGCTTCGCAGAAGGTAAAAGGAAATTTTCCACCATATGGTTCTTAAAATTTGTATACTTGGTACCAACATCAAAAGATCTTATAGCCAGTTTATTTTGAATCAGGAAACGGAGTTAGTGGATTCAGTGACTGCTTCTTGTGTCGCTGAGGTCAAAGCGCATAATGATGGAGCCCCTAGCAACATGGTAATGATGTTTTGACCCTAACTTCTCAAATCAACCAATTTCCAGGTAGCCACTGACCATTTTAGCTCTTCAGGTTTCTGCTTATGAGGAACCAAAATCAGCAGAAGAGTTGGACGCCGGAGTGCGTAAAGGCACGCAAGAAGTTGACAGGTATTGGTCAAATCCACTACTGGCTTATGGGAGACTGGCCTTTGAAAAGAAATTGGGACTAATACTGTTGTATTTTAGTGATTCAACTTCAACATTCGTGGATGCTGCATTAACTGATGATAAAGAGAAAGGCAAGTCCTCTGTTCTAGAAGGAGCAGAAGTTAGCACCCCAAAACCAGCAATGGCTACTCAAAAAAGAGATGTAGTGACTGATTCTAAGAAATGTCAGACAGCTAAAAAGATAGCCAGTTTGATCAAGAACCCCTCCACGTTGAGGCCTAAACAGAACGTGCAGTCTTCGCAAGCCAAGAAATCCAAACCAGAGAGTGTTAAAAGGTTAAAAGGACATGTTTTATCCTTATATTTGCATTTGAAATTGAAAATAAACAAATATGAAGTATGGCTTACTCGGTTTCCACTCACAGAAATACAAATCCGAAGAATCCTGCTGCAACTCCTACTGTAGCTCAAGAAAACCAGGCTATCAAGCGGCAGAAGTTGGAAGGAGGGAAGTCTAGACAGGTGGAGCCTACAACAGCCCTGCTATTCTCATTTAGTTGGGATGGGTTCTTCTATCGGTGATGTGATGGACCGACTCATCTGAACTTTATTTTATCTTCTTCTTTTTCAGATCTTAAATGTCAAACCGCAAATTTTGCCTCATAAATCAAAACTGGGTCTTGCAAGTGGCACTTCTAATGTATGCAGTTCAGTAGCCAATAAGGCTGGGAAAGAAGATAGAAAGGTTTGCATTCACGACTGCATTTCAATTTTTATATCTGTAAGTTGTCTAGGTAATGCTAACTAGTCAGTTTATATTGAAAGATTTACGCTAGGGAACCAGCGGCGCAGTTCATTTCAACGGCAGAAATGATAAAGAAGTTCCAGTCCGGTACCAGAGACTTGTCATTACCGCATCTTGGTAGTTCTCTTTCACATGTAAGCTTTCTCTGGATGTCTTTTGTGGTACACTCTGTGATGAACTTTTGCTCTTGGAAACAAGTCCCTTTCTTTTTCTCTTTTTTTCAATTTCTCTACATCTTAAACCTCAGGATATGGGCGCTTCAAATATACAGAGAAAGCCTACTAAACTCACACTTACGAGGCCCAAGGAACCTGAATTTGAAACATCACAGCGTATCCGTACAGTCAGGTTAAAGAGTACTGCAGAGCTTGAGGAAGAGATGATGGCTAAAATACCAAAATTCAAAGCTCGGCCATTGAACAAGAAGGTAATTTTCTCCCTCCTATTTCTTTCTGCCATACTATGGCAAACAAACCAATAAAAACTAAAGTTTATTGTTAATTTCTTCTTCCATATGCTATAGATGTTGGCAGCTCCAGCATTACCAGTTTTACAGAGAAGTACACCTAAGCCACCAGAGTTTCAGGTAATTTCAAGTTAGGTGCAGCTAGAATGGATTTATAAGAGTAATCATTCGGGAACTAACTATCTTTCACATTAATTGAAGGAGTTCCATCTTGAGACAACATTAAGGGCCAATAACAATGTAGAATCAGCTTCTGTTGCCTCCACAGAAAAATCTCATCAGGTACAGGGGGACACATTTCTATTTGTCTGCTTTTGTCATGCTTGTCAAGGCATCTATTAACAGTTTCTCCCAATCGTCCTGGCACAGAATCACCAATGGAAATTGCATCTAACTGAACCTAAAACTCCACTCCTTCAAACATCCTTGAGGGCCCGCCCCCCACAAGTGAAAAGTTCCTTTGAACTAGAGCTGGAGGAACTTGAAAAGATTCCCAAATTTAAAGCAAGGCCTCTGAATAAGAAGGTTTGACTTCTGTGTTTAGACATTGCTGCTGATATTTCACACTCTTCATTTAGTTTTGGTAATGAGATGAGTTTGAATGCTGCAGATTTTTGAAAGTAAAGGGAACATGGGGATGTTTTGTAATACAAAGAAGCACATAACCCAACCTCAAGAGTTCCATTTTGCAACAGATGAACGGTTTCCTCAACCTACCGCAGTTTTTGATTTATTTGACAAGGTACACCTCTCTCTCATTGTCCTCAAGTACTTTGATGAATTCTATTGAATGGTTATGTAACTCTCCAGCTTTCACTGAAGTCTGAACCTCGACAAGAGAACCCAATTCCAAGGAACACAGCCCCTAACCCTTTCCATCTCCATACAGAGGTATGTGAAAATTGCCTTCCCAAGATTTAAGTCATAATCTGGTTGCACAATTAGTTTTCTTAATTGTACTTTTGCATTCCCCTTCAAATTCAGGAAAGGGGAGCTCAGAAAGAAAGAAGATTTGTGACAGAATTAATGCAAAAGCAGTTGGAAGAGGAAAGAGCCAGGATTCCCCAAGCTAATCCATATCCGTATACAACAGATTACCCTGTGGTATGGATGCTGTCTATGTTTTGCTTTTGTTATCAGAAAGAAACATGGAAATAAAAGCTATCATCCATCCTCCTGTGCACAGATTCCTCCAAAGCCAGAGCCCAAGCATTACACCAAGCCCGAACCCTTCCAACTGGAAAGTCTTGTGAGGCATGAAGAGGAAATGCAAAGAGAAATGGAAGAAAGAAAAAGAAAGGAGAAAGAGGACGCCCAGATGAGGATTTTCAAGGCACAGGCGATTTTAAAAGAGTAAGCAGCAACATGAATGTTTCTCATTCTGTCTTTTATTACCTATAGGTTGTTTGCAGCGTGACTTTATTTATTTATGCTGGATCTCACAGCAGGGATCCAATTCCACTTCCCGAGAAAGTCCGCAGACCGCTCACACAAGTTCAGGAGTTTAATCTCCATGTAGATCACCGGGCTGTGGATAGAGCAGAATTTGATCATAAGGTAACCTAACCTCCTTCCAATTACAGTGTACTCTAAGAATTATCTCTCGACTTGTAACTCACTCATTAAGTTCCTCCCCAGATCAAAGAGAAAGAGGCAATGTACAAGAGATACAGAGAGGAGAGTGAGGCTGCTCAAATGGTACTGTCTTTGATATCTGCTGTTGGCTCTATGAACTTTTTAAGAGTGGTATTGTTTAACTGACGCCCTTTTTACAGATTGAAGAAGAAAAAGCATTGAAACAGCTAAGAAGGACGCTGGTTCCCCAGGCGAGGCCAATCCCAAAATTCGATCACCCCTTTTGTCCCCAAAAGTACGAGTCTTTAAACCCAAAATTCGATCACCCACATCTAACTCCACCCTGCTTGGTATTTCAATGATGATTCATCATTTTGTCTGATTCACAAACAGGTCTTCCAAGGAATCAACGAAAGCAAAGTCTCCAAATCTGCGTGTGCTGCGAAGGAAGGAAATGAGAAAGGCAGCCACCATGCTTTCTGCAACCTCCAGTGCCGCTGCTCTTATGAGATGACACGATCCTTCGGTCTCAAGCTTGATATGTTGATATGTTTTAGTGGTGTTCAAGAACATTTGAACCAAAGGGGGGAAAGGTAACTGGGAAATTATAATGTACTATCCTTTTTTGACATCAACCATTGTAGGAATATTGTTCATGTACACTAATCTCCAATTAATAGTGACAGCAACTCATTCATTTTGCCAAAGTTTGCAAGCTGTTTGAAAGTTGTGCAGAAATTATTTCTTTTAAGTAATTTCCCATGTACACCCATTTATGCCCAAATCGCATAATCTGGATGAGGGAAGGAGTTGGGCGGAAGACAAATTGGCTGCAGCTACATTTGAATGGGGATGATGTCACTCTGTTTATTGTCAAATTTGCACTCAAGCATATGTAACTTGTTAGAATTGAAATGTTACACCATGATGATCATATTTCCCAGGTTGGAAGCAGAATTTCCATGCGGATATGATCATATACACATACATTGCAGAAATGTTTACGGAGAGTAACTTGGTATTATTAGCTTTAACATTCTTGGATTCTCCTACTTTTTGGTGCTTAGTTGTAAACAAAGAACGGGAGTTCGCTGCAAAAATTTAAAGAAACAAGAGATAGGCCGAAATAATTTAATAATCCGTGGGTCCCATTTGCAATTTTTGCGCAAGTCGAACGTTCAAAATCGAAACGACGCGCCGATTTCCCGCTTCTTCGCGAATCAAACCGACGGCGACTCAACTCCGATCTCCATCTTCTTCCCCAAATCGCAGTCCCCGCGCACGCACAGACAAAGGTCCGAGAGCACATGGCGGTCTCTCTCTCGGCTCCCGCTGATCCGTCCTCCGCCGCCGCCGCCGCCGCCGGCGAGGCCGAACTCGTGCCGTGGCTCAGGTTAGATTCCCTTTCTCGGACTCGAAACTCATTCGTCGAGAGAAAACGTCGGTTGATTCGGCCCAACTCGCCTTCCAGCCTCGCATCTAATTCGGCGACATTTGAACCCGGTCCAGGTCGGTTTCCGAGGCGCTGGCCGACGTGAACTCGGGCGGCTGCTCCGTCGCGGATCTCAACAGGCTCGTGTCTGATTGTCTCGCCGCGTTCAGGGACGACCTCCGCATCCGCAATGACCCTAGGTTTCTCAAGCTGTGGATTATCTATGTAATCGATCTGCGCCTCATATCTCTGCTCTTTCTGGTTCCTGCAATGACGTGCTGGGATTTCGTATTTGGTTTGTGGCTTTTTACTTTTTCAGCACTCGTTGAGGTTTACCAAATGGGCATCAAAGAAATGGATGATAGTATGTCGTGGCCCAACGATCCGTTGTTCTATGAATTGTATGCGTTGTTTCTCGAAGCCAGAGGACAGCTGCATGAGGCCGTTAAGGTTTACCAAATGGGCATTGCCAGGTCCTTTTCGTGTCATGCGAGCTGTTTGCATCTAATTTGAGGGAATCGCTTTCGCTACGGTGATCTGAAAGGTTCATATTGGTGCTAGGCATGCTGGAGGAGCGAGGTTGCAGAAGGCGCAGGCGGCATTTCTCGATAGGTTGTCCCACATAATTGCAACTGCTTCACCGAAGGTATGGATGGTAGAAAAACCATAGATTGCCGTTGAGAAGTTCTGCATATCTGTCTTTTGTAATTCTTCGCTTTTATCGTTGGCTGCTCCCTTTTCGATGGAGCTATAAACATAGGCGTGCAGAAAGACCCCAGGGCACAGTTCTCTTGTTTCCAGGTTGATTATGGTGATAATGGTTTTTACCACAAGGTGGACTGCTGACAATATTATGTTAGTTGGCTCATCATTCTTCCCCTCAGTGACACTCTTTATTGTGAGTCAAAATCTATGATATGAATAGTTGGGCCATGCTTGGAAGAGTTAGCTAGTTGGAGTCCTACTGTCCTAAGGATTACTCTGAATGCTTACTGAAGAGAAGAAGTGAAACTTTTCTTTTTGGTCTTTTTCTTGTGGTCGCATCTATTCATGATTGTACAGCATCAAAAGTTTGGAATTCTAACAAACAATCTTTGCATGTTGAGTTGGGGAAGTAAGAAAATGAGTTTTACTCTTAGTTTGTCTCTGAGTGGTATTAAGAGGGTATCAGTCATCAGCGAAGTTGTTTACTGTTTAGGAGTGGTGGCAGTATTCTTGACCGTTGCGCTGCTGTGATTTGTTGTTATCACGTGTGATTAGTTTGCCTATTAAAGCTATCGTTGTACCGCTTCCGTCCTCACTAATGGCTTTGTGGTTCAATTATCTGGCACTTTCTTGTTTGAATCTTGGTTATGAGTCTGGAGATATTGGGTTAGTCACACTGCTTATTGCTGCCTTGATTGCCTGTGCCGTCATTCTTCTATTTTATGCAAATATTATCTAATGATTCTATGGGCCTGTTGTGTCAAATAATGTTTCTAAGCTAATATTACTAGCATTCCTTTTGATTGAAATTCCATGGCATGCCAAAATTTTATTTTATTCTAAGGTGTTGATAATATTGAAGCACAGAATTACTATGAATTAGGTCCACCTTTTCCTGTTTGTGAATCTGTTGATACTTTGTGTTCTAACATATAATGAGACAACTGTTTTTTTTTTTTTTTTTTTTTTTTCTTTTTCTGCAGGCTGATAATGGAGACCAGATAAAGCTTGGAGAGACTTATGTCAATCCATGGTCCACCTCCACAATGAAGGACCTGCTGGAGAAGATAAGTTCTCAACTTATGAAATACGATGTGAGACATTCTTTTGTTGTCTTCCACGATTCTATCAAAATTTCAAAGATTTGGCATGCAATAATTTGTGCTTACTTGTTTAGGGATACTATTTGAGTCCTAAAGCATATTCTGGAAAGGTGGCCTTATCTTCTCGTAATTTATCAAGAAATAAGGTTATTGAGATAGGTGATTCCTAATATTTACCTCTTTGTTATCTTCACATAGATATTTTTAGATATGTCTATTTATTTGTTTCTTTCACAAGTTAATGCACCCTCAACAATCTTAAGTCTGTGCTATTAATGCCGGTTGTTTTAAGACAATTGATGTTGAGTTACATAAATATGTCATCTCTAGAAGACATTTATCATGATGTTATAGAATAAGAAAACACTATGGTTATGTCATTCATTGCACAAACTTACCACTTCCAATACTGCTTTTTGATGTTGGAAGGCAGAAAGAAATACCAGATCAAGGGCTGTGCAGGTCAAGGTGGTTTTGCCCAAGTATTTAAAGCCCATGTAGACAGTAATCCAGATGAAGTTGTGGCACTGAAGGTGGTTGCTTATGCTTCCTCGGTGTTCTCTTTTTCCTTTCTTTAATCTTTCTAATGGGTTACTGCGATTTTGGACGGAAAATGAGAAACTCTTGCAGATACAAAAGCCTGGCTTTCCTTGGGAATTTCACATGTATCGGCAACTCGACCTGCGGATCGTAGATTCTCTTGTATGCTGTTTTATTTAGGCTTTCTTCCTCATAACTTTTATTTGATACTACCTACTTGTTAACTTTCATGAATTTTTGTATTTCAGAGGCATGCCTTTGGTTTTGCATATAGAATGCACGTCTACGCAGACTGTAGCATACTCATTTGTGATTATTTATCCCATGGGACACTTCAGGTAGGCATATGACTCTCCCATTCGTGGTTTGCTCAACTCACACTTTTCCAGACTATGACTTGAATATTGCATGCAGGATGCCATAAACTCCTATTTGGTGAATGGCAAGACCATGGAGGAAGTGCTGTGCATTTATTACACTATAGAGATGCTCCGCATGTTAGAGACTTTGCATGCTGTTGGCATCATTCATGGAGATTTCAAGGCTGATAATCTACTCATTCGATATGCAAGGTGAAAGCATAGCTTGTGCACTTGAATGAATGTTGTGAATGTGCACCATCCAATTCGTCAGTTGATATTAGTTTTCCAATATGTAGATTGGTCATAGAGCATAACCCTTGTTTCCCTGTCTATATGTTTCGACCTTTCATTCATCTCATTGTATGTCATTCTTAGCTTATTGCATTTTATTATTTGTTTAGCACGTTTCTCTACGTACTTGTCTGGATTTTGAATTGGAAAATTTTGAGTAAATCCTTTTGATCGAGAAACTCTTGGTTACCACAGGACAGCTACACTTTTTAGCTAGATTGACATGATACGACCAGGAACCATCTGCTCTTGGCATCATACCCATCAATGTAGATAACATTGGTTCATTTGGATTGGTGTTATAAATTGTTTGATTTTCTTGATAGGGATGATCTTTCAATAAATGGATTCGTGGATCACAGTGGTCCATGGAGTGCTCAGGTCAGTTCAATTTGCACAAAGGCTACAGTGGTTTTACTTGGAAGTTGGAATCCTTCAGGTTTATTCGGAACATCATGCAGGGTCTTTGTCTTGTGGACTGGGGAAGGGGGATAGATTTGCATCTTTTTCCTGATAATACCATATTCAAAGGAGATTGCCGGACTTCTGGCTTTCGTTGTGTTGAGATGCAAGAGGATAAGCCATGGAGGTATCAGGTATAAAATTTATTTTGAAATTTCATCACTTGCGACAATAAATGGGTATTTTGTTTGACTTGTTGCTGCTTTGGTTTTGAGCTGCACCAGGTAGACATATACGGTCTTTGTGTAGTTGTCCACATGATGTTGCATGGTTCCTACATGGAAATAGAAAAGAGGATATCCTCAGATGGAAGCTATCTTTATCAACCAAAATCCACTTTCAAACGGTACTTCTCTCTCACGTCTCTCCATTGAACTCGTTGACCAATATCCAGTTCCTATAAGAACAATCAGTTCTCAGTCTTATCCCAAATTGTGCCATTGCTCCTCCATTTTGTCTCATTTGGTTTCAACTTCCTAAAGCTATCATTAATACTCTTTCCCCTGTCAGCTGAGACAGTTTTCTTCTGCTTAAATTGCTTTTAGATACTGGAATGTTGATCTATGGAAGAATATGTTCACAAAGTTACTGAACATGGGCCCTGGCAACCATGATATGACTTTGTTGCGGAGTGTGAGGCAATCCTTTGAAGATTACATGAGCTCCAATAAACAGCTTATTCAGAAGCTTAAGGAGCTGCTCGTGAGGCAAAGATCATCCTTGTGTTCAGCGTAGCGCCTCCCTACATTTTTGTATTTCTATGTTAAGTGCCGGAAAGAGTTGGTTATGTTGGCAGTCCTCGACCAGAGAGGATTTAGCAAGTCGACATCTTCGCATCATTATCCAGATGATGCACTTGGCCGTTATAAACCGCTTTTTCGGCACCATCTTTCTCTTATTTTTCGAAGAGAGGAATTTTCTTATAGACCTTGTATATATCTGTATCCTGTAGAACAAGAGCCCTTGCAATTCTGAAGCATTTCTGCTGGTCGCAATGTCGATATATGTTATTCGAGGAAACAATGCCATAAACCATCTTCAATATGTTAATATATCTGATTATGGGTGGTCGTATGAACTTCCGATTGTTTCCTGTTCTGTTTGTCTATTAGAAGTCACTACTGGTGATTTCCATCTTTCCTTTTTGTTTAATGTGTTCCTGTGGGTACATTACGATCTGTTACCCGGCGCTAATGGCTAATATGCAGTTTGCTTCTCTGCAAGGAGGATTACCTAATGTTATTTATTTCCCCTCGTCTAGCACTATCTTTTTATCGAAAAGTTATGCAATTCGAAACCTTTTTGGGTTTTGTTAACAAGTGTGTTGCTCCAGAATCATCAATTAGAACCACTAAGACCAAAAAAGACGAGACTTGCCCATCAATACATCTCGAAATTGAAGAAAAATATATTTCAAGGGAGACGTTCAAGTAGGAATATTTATCTTACCTAAGCCCAATTGATAAATCATAATAAGTGAAGTGCCCTTGGGCAATGTCTAGCAGCATTTTCCGTTCTTGAAATTCACAAAAGCGGAGCCAAGTGTCATTCGGTCGAGTCAAAAAAGTAATGGAGTCGCTGAGGATTACTCCTATTCTTAATTCTAATTGGACCTGCAACTTCGGTTCTGGCCGAGTCACCGTATGAAGAACATTCTCTTCAGGCCGAAATCTAAGGGAATATTTGGTAACCCTTCCGAACATAGGTGTTTCTGTTCTTTTATTCCCTAGAACATAAATACGTTTAATAATTTTTTTTTTTTTGTTTCTGGGAATAGATTTAAAATAAAAATAAAAAATAAAAGCAAAATTATTTCTTATTCTCAACAACTCAAGAAACAACCTTTTCTTTTCTTTCTTTTTATCTTCCTTTATTCTCCCCTAGCCAGTCGTCGGCCTCAGCGATGGTCGGTGATTGGCCAACCGAGGCTCGGCGACCTCATTGGAGCCTTGCTAGCCCTCTCAATTGGCACCCAGCAAGGTCGCCTTGCCCAGCCAGGGTGAAGCTAAGCCTCGCCGAGCCACGGCGAGGCTCCCCCAAGGTCGGCGATCTTGCTGGCCCTCGTTTTGCCGGTTGCCGGCCAGCCATGGCTAAGGCTGACAAGCAGCTACAAGAAGGAGAAGGAAAAAGAAAAATAAAATAAAATTATTAATAAATCAAAAGAAATTTTAAGTTATAAAAATATTTGGGGTCGTACCAAACGTATACATTTCTGAGAATAGAAATTTTATATAATTACAAATGTCTTAAAATATTCAGAAACTGTTCTCGAGAATAGAAATTAAAAAAAAATTTATTTCTAAAAAGAAATTATTTTCGAAAACAAACGTTATCGACACAATCTAAGATGTCGGAAGTTTGGACATCACCGCTCCGTTCGGACCATCATTCTCGAGGCCAACGTGACAACCGAATTTGAATGTATATGTTTTTCTTCAGTTGCTCTATGTCCTCTGACCAAGATTTGGCGTTTAAATCGTCGTCTCCGGTGTCCTGCAGAACCGCCAACCCTTAATACCGAACTTCCATCCGCTTGAATTTCTCGACTTTTTGAATGTAAAGAAGTCCAGAGACAACCGCTGACTCATGATGTTTAGGCATCCGCTCGTGTTCGGTCGCCATGTGCTCCTCTAAGTTTTAGGATATCATGTTTTCGTTAACTCGACATCACCAATCGCTGGAGTGTCTCCCCAGTACGATCATTCGTCACATGACAATATGTATCAATGACATATGAACGGTACGTTTTTCCCGTTTGACCACGATTGGCCAGTAGGATCTGTAGAAATGGATGCTTTTCCCATTTCTTGACACGGGTTGAGTATGCATGCGTAATCTTGTCAGAATCCCATCATGATTTTGGAGATCTGTACATGCGATGAAATATAAAATAACACGTAAGTTCCATGAACAAGGCGTTTGACCTATACACGTGGCTTGTTAGTGAAATTTGAATAGTTGACCTTCTCACCTTCTGTACGTGTGTAGAAAAATTTACACAAGGAGAAAGTATAAAGTAGATGAGCGAGCAAAAAGACTGCACAGCATCAAATGACTTGGCCTGACCAAGTGTCAATACGGGCAGAGTTGTTATTAATACTTGAACAAAAGGACCAAAGTCAAAATCGTCCGAGAATCAAAAGCCAAGTGTCCAACACCCGTCAGATTTACGTGCCGTACGTGAGACGATGCCAAAGCTGCCAGATTTGACAGCCCCTCATATTTCCCGGAGTTCTGGAAAGAACGTTCGAGATCCATCGAGCTTCTCTCGAGGTTTCCGTCTCTCTCTGGTCTCTCCCTCCCCCTCTATCTGTGCTCTTGTTGGCCTTTACATGTCATTCAGGGCCTCGAATTTGCTGGTCTAGTATTCATCTCTTCATATGGGCGACGGCTTTTCCAGGTGAGCAAGTGAAGAACGGCTTCCGTGCGTGAGTACTTGCTGTAGGATAGGAGAAACTGACTTGGAATGAGTGACCTAGGAGAAATCAGTACATCTTATGGTTTACTATGGTCACCCGTGTTGCGCGTGCATATCTCTCTCTTGCTTGATGATTTTACCTGTAAGTGGTAGATTTCGGTGTCTGCTGAAGGGTTCTAGGGGATGAGGTCTAGCGATTAATTGCAGCGATCGATGGAGAATTTTAAGATGATATGCTCGTTCCGTTTATTTCGGATTCTAGGATCTTCATGCAAAAGCTGCCCTGCACAGGCTGCTCTTTATTTGTCTGGCTAGTTCTACCAAGAAGCCATGTATCGGTGGTTACTTCACTTCTTTTTCTGGTCGTTCCGCTCTGTCGATCGATGGCAGTGGCAGCTAAAAGTCAAAGCAATGGGCTGACGCAATGTTTTCTAGTATGTTTCCCTAGCCATCAGTTAGATGAGTATACACCGTGGCCGACATGAGAACGCAAAAGAAATGGATGATGGGAATGCTTCTCTGCATTGAAGGAGCTTCTTACCTTGATCAACCGGAAGATATTCCGCTTGTTTTGCAGTCCTATTTTAAAATTGCGTACTCATGAATTCCAATTGCAGGTCCCCACCCTCTGTTGCAAACATGGCAGATGGATTGCAGCATCCGTTGGTGTATCAGAAAATTCACGGGCAGTATCACCTCATGTCTCTACTTTCACGCACCAACTGCGCAAGAAATTACAGACCGCGCAATTTCACGAGCGCTCATAGTTATGGAGCATTGCAGGGTCCTCTGTCTCCAGCATTCCAGCGGGGCAGTGGTCTGGCGCTACTGTCCTCTCACTCTCCCATTTGTGTTCAAGTTCCGGCTGAGAAAAAAGTGTCCACGTTCTTAGAAGATTTTCTTATGGGAGCGGTTTCCGCTGCTGTTTCCAAGTCGGCGGCTGCTCCAATCGAACGCGTCAAGCTGTTGATCCAAAATCAAGACGAAATGCTCAAGTCCGGCAGGTTATCTGAACCATACAAAGGGATCACCGACTGTTTTGTGAGGGTTATCAAGGACGAAGGCGTCCTTGCTTTGTGGAGAGGCAACGCTGTCAACGTCCTCAGATACTTCCCGACCCAGGTCGGTTTCTGCCGACATTCTTTCGCGGTTCATTCGTCCTTTCTTTTGTATGCGATTGAGCTATAATTAGTTTCTTCCTCAAACCAGGCCCTGAACTTTGCATTCAAAGATCACTTCAAGAGGATGTTCAACTTCAAGAAAGAAAGGGATGGCTACTGGAAGTGGTTCGCCGGCAACTTGGCATCTGGTGGAGCCGCTGGCGCCACGTCTCTTCTCTTCGTGTATTCCCTAGATTATGCTCGGACCCGTCTGGCGAATGATGCTAAGGTCGCCAAGACGGGCGGGGAGAGGCAGTTCAATGGCTTGATCGATGTCTACAGGAAGACGCTCAAGTCTGATGGCATCGCCGGTCTCTACCGTGGATTCACCGTTTCGTGTGTCGGGATCATAGTCTACCGCGGGCTTTACTTCGGTTTGTATGATTCTCTCAAGCCGGTGGTTTTGGTCGGTAAAATGCAGGTATGCAAGCTAATCACCTCTTTCAGAATGTCAATGTGTGCAACTTATATAATTTCAGTATTGCTACGCCTTGAACTTGTGCTCTGCTTGAATAAATGCAGGATAGCTTCATAGCGAGTTTCTTGCTCGGCTGGGCAGTCACAATCGGTGCTGGGCTGGCGTCATACCCGATCGATACGGTGCGGAGGAGGATGATGATGACGTCGGGAGAGGCCGTCAAGTACAGGAACTCCATCGATGCTTTCCAACAGATCATTAAGAAGGAAGGTGCGAAATCGCTCTTCAAAGGCGCTGGCGCGAACATCCTCCGTGCTGTCGCCGGCGCGGGTGTCCTCGCCGGCTACGACAAGCTGCAGCTTCTCCTATTTGGGAAGAAATACGGGTCTGGTGGCGGCGGTTGACATCAAAAGGTCGGCGCGATGGATGACGACGAGAAAACGATCACCTAGTTATCCCCATTTTTGTGTCTTCGAATAAATTCAGGATTGATGTATTTCCATAATAAAGACTTCATCGGCTCTGTCAACTTGACCTTTTATAAAAATAAAAAAAAGCCTCAGACCTATCTCTCCGATCGAGTGATTCCATGGAATTGCTCTCGAGTTGGGTAGTGAAAATGCGGTTATTTTTGCACATGAAGTTGTCTTTGCATGAAATAGTTCAACACCATCTTTGTACTGAAATTAATGGAAGGAGAATATTAAATATTTTTATATTTTTTAAAGAATAAATTAAATAATTACCAAAAGTTTAGAGACTTTATTTGACAATTAAAAGTCAATGGTTGTTATCTGAGTTCATGGGAATTATTCCCTACTAACTGTTATGCATAGAGATGTGCGTGACTCAGAATCAAAATTTTATATATTAGAACAATTTTCGTACATTTATGCCATAATGATTTGGTAGATGTCCAGTTTATACCCTGTACGATTTAACCAGCCATCAAATAGATCGGAGAATTTATCATAAGATGTCTCAATCGAAAGAATTAGCTGTGATATAATGTCAATTTGCGGAAAAGACAGGCGAAATCTTGAAGTTTCAAAAGAAAAATTTCATGCAAACTTCTAACATTTAATATGCTATAGCACAAAGCTTTAAGTTACTCAAATCATTTCTTGATTTGTTGCGTCTGCTGCCTTCCTGTCCACAAAAGCTATTTAATTTCCTGAACATGGCGACGTTGGGCTACTTATAATTCCAAAGCCCACACTGGGTTTATTGGGCCGGACCTTTCCAGCCATTCGCGGCCCATAAGAATTTTTCAATCTTCGATATTGTCCATTTCTCTTTCTTGGTCGGTGAGGTAGAGTGAGTTTGATCAAATTAATCCTGGAATGCTTATAAATATTACTGGCCTTTTCACTAAAATTCTACAAAATTTCATTAGTTAAACCAAATTTGCAACATAAAGTGATGCCACCGTGAACTTTATTGCGCTTGAGACAACTAGGAGATGCAAAGGATGTCATGGAAGTGATTCAAAATGTAATATCAAAGGTGCTAGATTTCCTATATTAACTCTAAATCTCAAAGTAAGTATAGTAGAGTATTCAATAACAAACTTTATTTCTTGACATGTGGGATTATATGGCACGGTTGCTTGGGTTGCATGACCTCGCTGGCCAAATCTAGCCTTGTCGATCCTTATGCAAAAAAGATGTACAATAACAACGATGTTCAAAACCGGAAAACTAAAGAATTGGTGAGGGCAGTTTTGGAAGAAAAAAATTACTCAACCCTAGTTTCAGCATTACTCGAATGTCCATATTCGTATTGAGCTTTCAACCTTTTTAAAACTAATATCTAAGGCCAGCATTTGGTCGAAAGTCCTTCACCAAACACCCTAACATTTCCTCAAGGGGCTTTTGAGGTTGAAAATCTCTTGAAAAAAGCTAAATCAAATGGACGCTTATAATAACCCTAGCATCCTATAAGCTAATCTAAACTTGACTATATATAATGCTTCGCTACTATTATGTGCATCTCATTACAAATATTCAATATTCAATATCTCTTGAGCCAACTCCTCGCTTTGTGACCTGTTGAGTGGGGTGTTACTCATCTGTAGTTGTAGGGATTCATTACCTCTTTCGACCACATCCAAAATAATGCCATTCTTAACCTTTCTTTTCTTTTGATCTTGGTTGCAGTTCCTGAAACTTTAGGTATCTTGCTGGATTCTCCGAGGCAAGCTTCTGACGAGCTTCCGAATCTGGATGCGCGTCGTCTCCTTCATGTGAGCGGTGCTCTTCAAGCCTAGTTGCAGAGCTCGAATATTCTATGGAAACTGAGTTTCATTAAGAAACCGCAAATTTCATACATAAAGCATCTCGATCCTCTCTGTCTCGTGTGGAAACCCTTGCAAATATCCTTACGAGAATTTTAGTAATGGTCATGATTTCTAACTTTTTGTTTCCAAGACATGAAAAGTAAAAAAGATTAAAAAAAAAAAAAAAATCCTATCTTTCCACGATGAAAAAAAAAAAAAAAAAACAATGTCCGTACTTAGCAAAATTTCCGAACAAGTAATGCTCAGTTTTCCTTCGCGCGACTCGAAAAAAAAAAGCCGGAAGAAAGCGAGTACTTCCATCACTTTGAAACTGTCTGCCATCAAATCTCGTCGGAGCCTACGAATGCTTGCCAGTCTTCTCCCGTCACGTCTTCATGCCCGGTGGATATTCATCGTGTCGTCCTATGCACTGGTCTCGCTATAGAATGGGGACTGCATGCCCTTGCGGGCATCGGCCAAGTTTGCTCAATCGATTGGTTTTTCGTACCACAGCATGCAGTCTCATGAATTGGCAGCTGATGCATCTACCTGATGGCGATCACATTTAACAAGCTGGGGCAATTGGACGACAGAGCAAGATGCGTCGTCCTTCCAGAAACACAATTCGGCACTCGGAAATATCGCTGACGGAGAAAATATTTCTCGACGCTGACGAGGAAGATCCTCTCTCGAAATGAGTCCAAAGAAACAGCACTCTCTTTTTTATCAAATAGTTATGCAATTTTAAAAATTTCTTTGGCTTTTGTTAACAGGTGCGTTGTTTTCTAATCATCAGTTAAAACCACTAAGACCCAAAAAGCCGAGGCGCGCACGGAAAACAATTCGAAATTGAAGAAGAAAAACATATTTCAAGAGAGATGTCGTTCAAGTAGGAATATTTATATTATTTAAGCCCAATCGATAAATCTTACTAACCCGTTTAGTTCAACTTTTGGGAAAATGGCTTTGCATTTCCCCAAGTAACTTTGAATAAATGGGAATTTTGTGAATGCATTTCCCCAGGTAACTTTGAATGAATGGGAATTTTGTGAATGCAAGTATGTTTGGAAGCTCATTTTTGTGTATATTTTGCAAAGTAGCTTTAAGGGGAAAAGAAAAAAGAAAAAAAGAAAAGAAAAGAAAAGGGAGGAGGAGATGTAGCTGCTCGATAGTGGTGCTCGTGGTGGTGGGGAGGCGGCTTGCTTAGGTCACGCCACCTAGCCGCCCGGGTTGCGCCAACCTCAGGCGACGCCTTGGGTCGCGCGACCTAGTCACTTGAGGTTGAGCAACCCAAGTGACGCCGCTTGAGGTTATGCGACCTCAGGCGAGGCTTCCCGGTGGCCAGATTTGGCCGCTCGCTGTTGAGCTGCCCGTCGGTTGAGCTTCGCGAGGAAGAAAGAAGAAGACGATGAACAGTATTTTTTGAGGGCAAAAGAGAAAAACATGATTATCAGTAAGGGCAATATTGAAAAGAAAAAAATTCATTAAACCCTAGACTAGCATTCCGAAAATGTTAAAAGCCCAAAGCAGGGATCTGCTTTGAGCATTCAGCATTTCAAATGCTGGCATTTGGCAAATGGAAACTCAAAAGTGTGAACCAAATGCAAAATATTTTTCTCAAGGGGCTTGGGGAGGGAAAGCCAAACCAAACGGGGCCTAAGTGAAGTGTCCTTGGGCAATGTCTAGCAGCATTTTCCTTTCTTGAAATTCACAAAAGCGTAAGCCAATTGTCATTTGATCGAGTCAAAAAAGTAACGGAATCACCGAGGATAATTCCTATTCTTAATTTTAATTGGACCCGCAACTTCGGTTCTGGCCTAGCCACCGTAGGAAGAAAATTCTCTTGAAGGCCGGAATCTAAGACGCTGGTCAGTTCGGAAATCACCGCTCCTGTTGGGACCATCATTCTCGAGGTCAACATGACAATCGAAGTCGAATGCATATGTTTTTCTTCGGTTGCTCTATGTCCTCTCATCTCACCAAGATTTGGTGTTTGATACGAAACTTCCATGCGCTTGAATCTGTCGACTTTGTCAATGTAATGGGAAAGCCCAGAGACAATCGCTGACGCATGATGTTTAGGCTCCTCCGCGAAGCCCATCGAAGGAACTTGTAAAGTTGATTATAAAACCGACGCTCGTATTTCACGTATGCTTTTTTAATGTTTACTAAGCGAGCGCTCACACCATATCAACTAATTCAGCCCTCGTGCTCAGCTGTCATGTACTCTTCTCCGTCTTAGGGTACGGTGTTTTCATTCACTCGACATCACTAATCGATGTACTGTCTCTCTGATACGATCATTTGTCGCATGATAATAGGTAGCGATGACGATGAATGGTGCACTTTTCTTGTCTGACCATGATTGGCATATATGATCGATAGAAACGAGACGCTTTTCCCATTTCTTGACCCGGGACTGGATACGTATGGGACATCCAGGTTTTCGCTTGATGGATCGTGAGCCTCAAGTGATTATTAGTCATCGCCGCACCATCAAACTTGTCCTTGGATTACGCCATTCGCGCCACTACCAACGTGTCCTGCCGTCGTGCCATCGTAGTCCGTCCGCATCACCATCGCGACATCTCAACCGGCACCACCTTGACGCCAGGTCTGCACCATCGCCACTGCCCGGTCACGCCACATCATGATACCTAGGTGGGTTCAAGATTGTTGTTCTAGAGTCTGGCTTAACTGAAGTGACGGAGTGACGGTCAACTAATGACCGCTCATTTTGTAAAGAAACCGGTTTACTTTTTCAACCAATTTCATCTCACCCAATTTTTTTTTTTTTTTTTTTTATTGCAAGCTTAAATTGAAAGATAAAATCTTAAGAGGATCCACACAATCAATTTCCATAAATATGATGAAAAAATAAACAAGATACTAAAATATAAATAGTTAAAAGTAAAAAAGATTATCACCTACTTAGTCTCAATTCGTTTCGCGGAAAATGTGACGATTTCGGAAAATATTTTCTAGAAAACCATTTTTCAAGAAAATGTAATTATTTACCGGTGTTCGGGTGAAACCTAAAAATAAAATAGAAAATGTTTTTCGTTGCTCAATGAGAAAAATCTTTTTCTCCATACACGTTTTTCCATTTAACTTATTTTTCAAAGTGATTATTAAATTATTTTTCTTTTTCTTTTCTTTGTTTTCCACTTCTTCTTTATTGGTCGGTTGCTAGCCATGGTGATGGTGACCGGCTAAGGCAATGGCCAATGACCGGACATAAGTGAACCTCAAGCTCGTCAATAAGCATGAGGGTTGCCCACCTCTGGCGAGCTTAGGCTCACCACTCATCGCTGATCATGAGTGTTGAGCTTGAAGCTCGCTGATTTGGCAAGGCCCGAGACATGTGAGCTTGAGCTTGTGGTGAGGTTCGCGCTCGTCGATCTAGTGAGTGGTGAGGTCGGTGAGCTCAAAGCTCGCTGATTTGGCAAGGCTTGAGACTAGCAAGCTTGAGCTTGTGGTGAGGCTCATGCTCACCGATCTGGCGAGGCCCAAGGCCAGCAAGCTTGAGCTTGTGGCAAGGCTTGCACTCATCGATCTGACGAATGGTGAGCCTGAGTAGGTAATAATATTTTTTACTAGTAATTATTTATATTTTAGTAACAAATTTATTTTTTTTCACGATATTCATAAAAATTGATTGTGTGGGCTCTCTTAGGATTTTATCTATCAATTTAAGTTTGCAATAAAAAAACATAAAACGAAAAGAAAAGAAAAGAAAAAGTGGATGAGATGAAATCGGTTGAATCAGAAAATGAGCAGCCATAAGTTGACCGTCCTCCATTAGTTGACCATCGCTCCATCACTTCATGGAGGACGGTCAATTAAGCATTTTTAGTTGTTCTAGGCTTAGGTGCGTCTGCAACTGAGGGAGCACGCCACCTAGGTGGGTTCGAGATGTTTTCTGAAGACTGTGTAGCTACTTGTTTGACCGGGTTTATGAGTATCTGGAAGTCCCCATCGGTTATTAGGAGGAAGAGAGACGATTTGAAGGGTTTCTTTAGCAAAGTCCGACTTTACTTCAGGGGCGGCCGAGTCGTATTAAAAGTTTGAAAAGTTTGAAAGGATGATTTTCAAGGTTAAGATCATTTTCAAAGTTGTTGGCTCGGGAAAAAAAAAAAGGAGGCCCTTGGTGTTTGTGGAACGACCTATATAACACCACCGCTGCTTTCTGCTTCTTCATTCGTAACCACCACCTCTCCGTTCCAATCGTTTCCCTCCCTTCTTCTTTTTGTTTTACGCACGCCACAGCCGTGGAACCACGCCGGCGACACGCTCATCCAGCCAGCTGATCAGCTTAGCCCCTCGTCGTCCCGCGTTATCGTCTCAGCCCAACGCTGACCATCCGAGAACAGCCGCAACCGGGACTTCCGAGACCCTTGGAGCCGCATCAACACTTGCGTAGGACTCGAGGCAAGTGAATTGCTACCATTTATACTACGTAGGCTAATTTATGTATGTCGAGGTCAATTTCCTCGAGTTTTGGCCGCGTCAATTGATTTCGTGCTTGATTATGTGTATCGATGGTTTCGAGATATTTGTGTTGCAAGTATCATTAATAATTTAGTACATTGAGTATATTAATATGCTGTTGAATTGCTGGGTATTGAAGGGTTCTTTGGTTTGAGCTTAATCGACACGAGTTGTGGACAAATCCAAGGTTATGCCAATTTTTGGATTTATTTATTGTAGACTGAATTTTGCTAATTTTGCACAGGTCTTTGTAGTATAAATTTGAAGGGACTTTCTCACGAAAGTTGTGCATTTTGACTTATTCTACGATATACTTTAATTTCAGATTTTGCGGACTTTGTATATGCAAAACATATTTCAAAAACTATGCGGGTTAGAAATTATTTTTTTAAGCCATTTCCGAACTTTGCTCGGTTTCCATTTTCTAAAGGATTTTTGATAAACAATTTGGGCTAGTGTCCTACATAAAAAGTTTTAGACCACGTCTTAAACTATAACATGGTTTTTTTCCATAATTTTTGGAGTTCAATTAGGCGACCAAAATGCCATTTTCTTGACCTGTTGTAACTTGACTTTGTGTCCTGTTTTGGTCCGACATACATAAAATTATTGGGACCCGTAGAAACTAAACCGGACTTCAGCTTCTTTACAAAAAAACGTTCCTTGGAATCTTGTCCACATCATGTAAAAGTTTCGTGATTTTTGGAATAGATTTACTTGGGGAATGCCCTTGATTTCTACGGACGAGCGAGCTGCCTTTTTCTATCAGTTTAGGATAAACTTTTGTTTAGCAATCTGTCTTTTGAATTGATACAGGCAACTAAATGTTTGTATCTTTTCTCTGGTTTATAAAAGGATGGTTGGTGGTGGATACTGAATTGCTGCTGCATTTTACTTAGTGGATGGCCTGTTTATATTGAAATATTTGAATTGCTATACCATGGAATGAGTGTGATTTTGGAATGCTGTCGGTGCTTGGGATGATGATGCCCTAGGTGGCATTAGGGATGTCTGGAGGGTAACTAGGTTCTTCCAAATGTCTAGGAGGTGTAGCATGGTTCCCTAGATCTCCTTGCAATGCTAGATGGGTGCGAGATGCCGGGGTTAATGGGGTTCCCTAGAAGACATTGTAAAGATGATTAATTGCAATTTTAGATTTTATTCAAGTTTTATTGGGTTATTATTTTCAAAGGAAAGTTTTCCGATTTGCTATCCTGATATTGAGAAAGGTTCTCAAGCTAGTTGATATTACAATATTTTGTTTTCCTAGCATGTGTTGTTATTGACTTATGAGATATAAACCGATTAGTAGTTTGCTTGCTGAACTTTATGCTCACTTGTTATTGATCATTATTTCTCAAATCAGTAGACCAAATTAAGATTTTGGATGTGTCGTGAGTATGAGACAAATAACATAGTACATATGTAGTATCAGGCCAAGATGATGTAGCTATTGAAGCTTTTGGGTGTGATGTGGATTAGTGATACCTTTTACTTGTCCTCTAATATACTATGATCCTATCACCTAAAATACAAAAATAAGAAATGAAATAAAATTGCCTGGTTGACCTTTTTACGTGTATTCCTTTGAGTGTTCTTTGATCATACAGGCATCTGCATGCTTAAAAAGTAAAAAGATTTTACTAACCGCATTAGCCGTGATGTGTCATAATACATGCTTAATCTTATTAGAATCCTAGAATGATTATAGAGATCTAGCCGTACATATACATGTGGCTCACTAGTGAAATTTGAACAGTTGATCTCCAATTTTGTGCGTGTCTAGAAAAATTTACCCGAGGAGAAAGATAAGGTAGATAAGCGAGTAAATAGACCGCATACTATCATATTACTTGACCTGACCTGACCAATTGTCAATAGTGGCAGAGCTGTTAAAACTTAAACAAAAGGACCATAAGTCAAAATCGTCCACAACCGTCAAATTTACGTGCCGTACGTAAGGCGACGCCAAAGCTACCAGATTTGACAGCCACCCGTATTTTCCCTGAGTTCTGCTCCATCGAGCTTCTATTATTTTTATGATTATTTTTTAATTTAATTAAATTAATTTAAATAAATAGATAATAAAAGAGTTTAGAATGAATTTATATTAAAAATATTAATCCATCATTTGTTAATATAATTCATTGTTTCAATTTGACAAATTCAACTACACTCCAATAATTCATAAAACTTGTAAGAAAAAAAAAACAAATACTTCACATTCTAAATTCACGTGTTAGAGTGTGTTGGAAGAAGTGAATTGTGTGTCATGGAAATTGAGAATTTAAAGAAAAGAAAAGATTGGATTTTTTGTCCCAATTTATTTTTTATTTTTACATATTTACATTTTAACTATTCATTTATTGAAAATTTTTAAAATTAACTCGTGCATGTCGGAATTTCAAACTCACATGTTAAAATTCTAAACTCGTGTGTATTTGAAAAGCTGATAAGGTATTAGACTTTCCAACACATGTTAATCCAGTGTCAAAAAATGTCGAAAATTGTTGGAATGTCGGCAAGACACAAAGGCTCTCTAGAGTATTGGTACTTCCTAGTTGCTCTTGTTGGCCTTTACATGTCATTCACGGCCTTGAATTTGCCGGTCTAGTGTTCATCTCCTCATATGGTGAGAGTGACGGCTTCTCCATGTAAGTGAAGAACGGCTCCCGTGCGTGAATATTTGCTGTAGGATAGGACAAACTGACTTGGAATGAGCGACAGGTTGAATATTTCCGGTCTAGTATTCATCTCTTCATATGGTCACCCGTGTCGCGTGCGCATATCTCTCTTTGCTTGATGATATCACCTGTAAGTGGAGATTTCGGTCAGCTGAAAGGTTCTAGGGGATGAAGTCTGGCGATTAATTTCCGCAATTGATGGAGATTTTTAAGATGATATGCTCCTTCCGTTTATCTCAGATTCTAGTATCTTCTTGCTAAAGCTGTATGTATGTGGTTACCGATATTCGACACGGTGTTCTCTAGTATGTTTCCCTAGCCATTACAGTTATATGAGTACGCGAAAATAATGGATGATGGGAATGCTTCTGTGCATTGAAGGAGCTTCTTGCCTTGATCGAACGGAAGATATTCTGCTTCTTGTGCGGTCCTATTTGAAAATTTGCAGACTCAGGAGCTCCAATTGCAGGTCACCGTCCTCTGTCACAAACATGACCGACGGATTGCAGCATCCGTCGGTGATTCAGAAAATTCACGGGCAGTCTCACCTGATATCTCGGCTTTCACGCACCACCTGCGCGAGAAACTACGGACCACACAATTTCGCGAGCGATAGTAACTATGGAGCGTCGCAGAGTCCTCTATCTCCAGCATTCCACGGGGGCAGTGGTCTGACACCGCTGTCCTCTCACTCTCCCATTTGTGTTCAAGCTCCGGCTGAAAAAAAAGTGTCCACGTTCTTAGAGGATTTCCTCATGGGTGCGGTTTCTTCAACTGTTTCCAAGTCGGCGGCTGCTCCAATCGAACGCGTCAAGATGTTGATCCAAAATCAAGACGAACTGCTCAAGTCTGGTAGGCTATCTGAACCATACAAAGGGATCACTGACTGTTTTGCGAGGGTTATCAAGGACGAAGGCGCGCTTGCTTTGTGGAGAGGCAACGGTGTCAACGTCCTCAGATACTTCCCGACCCAGGTCAGTTTCTGCCGACATTCTTTCACGGTTCATTCGTCCTTTCTTTTGTGTGCGATTGAGCTATAATTAATTTCTTCCTCAAACCAGGCCCTGAACTTTGCATTCAAAGATCACTTCAAGAGGATGTTCAACTTCAAGAAAGAAAGGGATGGCTACTGGAAGTGGTTCGCCGGCAACTTGGCATCTGGTGGAGCCGCTGGCGCCACGTCTCTTCTCTTCGTGTATTCCCTGGATTATGCTCGGACCCGTCTGGCAAATGATGCTAAGGTCGCCAAGAAGGGCGGTGAGAGGCAGTTCAACGGCTTGATTGATGTCTGGAGGAAGACACTCAAGTCTGATGGCATCGCCGGTCTCTATCGTGGTTTCACAGTTTCATGCATCGGGATCATAGTCTACCGCGGGCTTTACTTCGGTTTGTATGATTCTCTCAAGCCGGTGGTTTTGGTCGGTAAAATGCAGGTATGCAAGCATTTCATCTCTTTCAGAATGTCAATGTGCGCAACTTCTTATATAATTTCAATATGGCTATGCTATTGCCTTGAACTTGTGCTCTGCTTGTATAATTGCAGGATAGTTTCGTAGCGAGTTTCATGCTCGGCTGGGCAGTCACAATCGGTGGTGGGCTGGCGTCATACCCATTCGATACGGTGCGGAGGAGGATGATGATGACGTCGGGAGAGGCCGTCAAGTACAGGAACACCATGGATGCCTTCCAACAGATCATCAAGAAGGAAGGCGCGAAATCGCTCTTCAAAGGCTTTGGTGCAAACATCCTCCGTGCTGTCGCCGGGGCGGGTGTCCTCGCTGGCTACGACAAGCTGCAGCTCCTCCTATTGGGGAAGAAATATGGGTCCGGCGGCGGCAGTTGACGTCAAAAGCTCTGCGCGACCGATGACGACGAAAAAACGATCACCTAGTTATCCCCATTTTTGTGTCTTCGAATAAATTCAGGATTGATGGATTTCCATAATAAAGACTTGATGGACTCTGTTAGCTTGACCTTTTATAAAACGAAAGCCTCAGACCTATCTCTCCGATCGAGTGATTCCATGATATTGCTCTCGACCTGGGTACCAAAAACTTAGTTACTTTTGCACGTCAAGCCATCATCGCATGAAATTGTTCAAATGTCTCTGTATATAAATTAATGGAAGAATAAAACTAAACATTTTCATATAGTTCAGGAACACAATTGACTAAATGTGAGATTTTTATTCAATAAAAATTAAATTAAATATACCAAAAGTTCATCGAACGCGCCCGCGCGTGATCTCCAACCATATTAAATAATTTAAAAATTAATTGTAATTATCTTAGTTTATGGTTCTGTGACTTTGGAAATACAGGTGATGAGTTACTAGTATGTTATCACATAATAAAAGGTGTGATTCATCAATAAAAATCAAACTTTATTGTGAACCGAAGCGGCTTAATGCGATACAATTCATATGAGATTGTATTTGAGTTATGTATTGAGTTGATGAGAAACAATAAAGATTATGAAACTTTTGTTACTCAAGTATACTCCTTTACACATTGGTAATCTTTGAATGATAGACGACTTAAGGACTCGTGATCAAACTGTTGTACCGATTAACACATCTGCTGAATGTGGATAATGCATGTCAATTAAGTTACTGCATATTGTACATGAACTCATCTGGTCACTTGTTAATGTCTATCGATTTAAATAGTTTTTTATAATAAGGGAGTATGGCAATATTTATGCAAAGCAATAATATCTATTGTTGAATTTTTAGATATTTGGTTCTCTGATTTGACTCAATTAATAGGCCATTGGTTGATTACAATGATAATTTGTTATTTAAAAATTGAATAATAAATCAGTTGTTGGCCTTGGAGTCATGTTTTGCCATATGATACTCATGAGCAACAAGCTTGTCAATCTGGAGTACCCTGTATTGCTATTGATATTAACTTGTGAGGGATCCTTTGGATCGGCATTCTTTTGATGTTGTTATAATAATCAGTAATCGGAGTGCACAAAAGATGATTGCTTCAATGTTATGAGAAATTTCTCGTGTTGCTGTGATTGTTGATCTCATTGGAATCTGTCTTTCAGGTTCGTTATATATATATTTATATATATAATGAATAAAGCAATGTAATTAGCATGATATGTGATTTTGGTGATATGATGCCCCTATCACTAAAGTCAAAATCACATGTATATGGTGTATGTGAGAAGTAAAGTTTATATCCCTGGTATGAGAGAATTTCAATGATTCAATTGAGTAGTGACCGCCAAAGTGGCACGCTTAATTGGGTTTGAGAAATTTCGGTCTCGTATGATGATTGGGATGTCTCCTTATTTAATGCGTGATCATACTCCCAAAGGAGGTGATTGTGTATTAGTTCATGGAGGGATACATGATAGTGTGGTGGAGGAGTGACCGATCCTAATGGTTCATATGCCCAAAGGTGATGAATTCACGAAGATTGGAATATATTCTCATAACCCTTATCATGTGGGGAGTGTACAATTGCATGTCATGTATTCTGCCCAAAGGTGATTATGTGATTTTGCATGTAACTCTCTGGATGTGTACTTGTACGTCAAGTTACACGGTACTCACATGATGCTAATTATATACGTTGCTTGGTTTTCAGTCACTTTTTCTGTAATTAATAACTCCACTATTATTGAGGTTTTTACTGCTTCAAATTTTAAGTTGTGGACATATGATTTGTTGCTTGAGAAAAGAGCAATTGAATTTGTTTACTGTCCGTGAAGTGTTCTATTCTGGAACATTTGAAAAGAGGTTTGCCTGCGGACTGCACTGCTATAAGATTATAGAAGCCTTAGTTGCTTATAATTATATCTTGTCTGATATTGAAATTAGGACATATCTGCAAAGATTGTGTTTAAATCCTAATGACATATACATCTTGTATATGATTAAAAGGTTATCAGGCTTAACAATGACTGTGAGTATTTTGACAAATATGACAATGCGAAATAGCTTAAAGGGTCATTTGTCAAATACTTGGTAGATTCTGGGGTGGTAATTTAATTACTATACTTGAAAATTCTGACAAAAAGATTTGGCCGAAAGGCATAAATGCACCATATTGAACATGGTGATGAGTATGATTAGTAAGACTAATTTATCTGGTTTTTTGTGGGCTGATATTATGAAAGCAATTTTTCATATACAAAAGGGATATTGATTTATGACCCTAAAGAAGGTGCAATAATTATGGAATCACATACTCTAAAGTTTATAAAGATTGACGTAATTATAGAGGATAGCTACTCTCAGACTATTAAAGATAATAGTATGATGGATGTTACTGTGTCTTTGTCTTTACCTATATAAACAATTGCGGTACAAACAATTGTGGAATCTCCTGTACCATAGGCTAAACTTGTTGAGGTTCAAGGTACTATTCTTGATATAGTTTATAATGAAATTTCTTAAACCTCTCAAGTGCAGAATGAAGTGGTTGCAGCTTTATTAAGGAGATTTGTTAAGGAAAGACGATCAGTTAATAGTCTATTTGTGAGAGCATGATTACAATATCCACTATATGGTTGATGTAATGACATATTTATAAATGTCGTTTCTTATCCTCAATTAAGTATGTGATTAGATGCCATAAAATGCAATATACAATCTATGAAACATGTTTGGAAACTTACTGACTTGTCTAAAGATCATAAATTCATTAGTTGCAAATTGGCGTACAAAAACTTGTAGCTAAAGTTTTCACTCGAAAGAGGGTGGATAATTTATAGTAAAGAAATAATTATTTCTTTAAAGATTCTTTCAGAGTGAATGTGGCATCAATAATTTATTTTGATATGGAGTTACGCCAAAGAGATACAAAATCTATATAGTGCAACTGGATGATTTTGCAGCAAATTCAAGTAAACTTGTATGTAGACTGAAAAGTTCTAATTCATGGTCTTAAGCAAGTTTCCAGACAATATTATTAAAGTTTCATAGTGTTATTATTTTGTTCAATCGGGAACAAAGTAATTCAATAAACTGCAAGGTCAGTGGGAGGAAATTTATTTTTTCTCATACTTTATGTACATTATGTTTTGCTTACAAGTTGTGACATTGAGACATCTTATATCTTTTGTACTGAGGTCTGTAAGGATTGTTTTTGCCATATTATATTAGATTTTCTCGGATGACATTTGTTGATTGTATATTGGAAATATTCAATATACATCATTGCAAGCTAGGAATTGCTCCTATTGTTAAGGGTGATGGACTAAATCTATCACATTGTCCTTATTTAGATATTGAGAAAATCTAATTAAATTGAGTACCTTGTATCAGTGCACTTAAAAGTATAATATATGCTTTGATTTTGCACTATATTAAATATCGCATTTGCGATGGGACTTCTAGGCAGATATCGGTTAAATCCAAGACATGATCACTGGGTTGCTGCCAAGAAGATTTAAAGGTACTTAAAGAAGATAAGAGATTATATGCTAATTTATAGACATGTTCAATTCTTGCAGTTAGTAGGGTATTTATATGTAAATTTTGCTGGCTGTTCTAATGACATGCAATCAATAACATAATACATATTTATGTTAACAGTAAGTGCAGTAAATAAAGTTCTATGTCATCTTCTACTATGTAAGCAGTGTTAGTAACATTCTTTTAGGCTGTTACTTGGGCTTTTAGGCTCCAGAACCTCATGAAAGGAGTTGATCGTTTTAATTTGATAGATAGACCCATACGGTTGTATTGAGATAACAAATTTGTAGTATTATTTATTTACTACAGAGGTCTCAAGGGGTCTAAATATATGGTGGTCAAATATTTTTTTGCGAATCATTCTCTACCGATCATTAATTTATTCATGCATGCATAGGTGTGAGACTCAAAAACCGAAGTTACATATATTGGAACGATTTTCATACATCTATGCCGCATTGATTTGGTAGATGTTTGGTTTATACCTTTTATGATCTGACTCGACATCGGATGGACCAAAAAATGTATCACAATATTTCTTAACCGAAATAATTAGCCATAATATAATGTCAATTTGCAGAAAAGACAGGCGAAATCTTGTAGTTTTAAAAAAAAAAAATTCATGTAAACTTCTAACATTTAATATGCTATAGCACAAAGCTTTAAGTTACTCAAATCATTTCTTGATTTGTTGTGTCTCTCACGCCTTCCTGCGTATAAAAGCTGTTTAATTTCCTGAGTATGGCGATGTCGGGCTTCTCATAGTTCCAAAGCCCACACTTGGTTTATTGGGCCGGACCTTTCCTGCCATTCGCTGCCCATACGAATTTTTAAATCTTCGATCTTGTCCATTTCTCTTTCTTGGTTGGTGAGGTAGAGTGAGTTGCATCAAATTAATCCTGTAATGCTTGATAAATATTACTGGCCTTTCCGCTAAATTCTACTATGTTTCCATTAGTTGAACCACATCGGCAACCTAAAAGTGTTGCCATCATGAACTTTCTTGCGACTGAAACATCTAGGAGATGCAAAGGATGTTATAGAAGCAATTCGAAATGTAATGTCGGAGGTGCTAGATTTCTTGTATTAACTCCTAATCTCAAAGTAAGTATAGTAGAGTATTGAATAACAAAATTAATTGATCAGCATGTGGGTTCATTTGGCATAGTCACTCGGGTTGCACAACCTTGTCGACCTCTTGTCAACCAAATCTGACCCCATTGGCCCTTGTCGACTACCCTCGCGCAAAGAAAATGCACAACAACAAGAAGGGGCAAAATTGAAAAACTAGAGAATTGGTGAGGGTAGTTCTAAAAGAAAAAAATTACTTAACCCTAGTTTCAGCATTTTTCAAACGTCCCGACCAGCATTGAGTTTTCAGTCTTTCCAATACTAGCATTTAGACCAAAGTCCATTGGGAAGACTTGCCAAACACCCTTGCGTTTCTCCAAGTGGCTTTTGAGGTTGAAATTCCCTGGAAAAGCTAAACCAAATGGACCCTTGAAAAAAAATAGTGTCCTATAAGCTAATCTAAACTCGAGTCACTTATCTATGTATAATGCTTAGCTACTATTATGTGCATCTCATCACAAATATTCAATATTCAATATCTCGAGTCAACTCCTCGTTTGTGACCTGTGGAGTGGGGTGTCATCTGTAGTTTTCCTTTTGCCCAACATAAGAAACAGAAGAAAAGCAAGCACTTCCACCTCTTTTAAATTGTCTGCCATCAAATCTCGTCGGAGCTCACGAATGCTTGCCAGCCTTCTCCTGTCTCGTCTTCATGCGCGGTGTATATATATCGTGTTGTCCTATGCACTGGTCTTGTTATAATATGGGCACTGCATGCCCTTACGGGCATCGGCAAAGTTTGCTCAATCGATTGGATTTTCGTACCACTGCATGCAGTCTCATGAATTGGCAGCTGATGCATTCTACCTGATGGCGATCACATTTGACAAGCTGGGGCAACTAGAAGAGAGAGAGCAAGCTGCATCGTCCTTCCAGAAACACATTACAGCACTGGAAAACATCGCTGACGAGGAAGATTCTCTCTTGAAATGAGTGCAAAGAAACAGCAGCTGCAGAGTCGATGAGTAGAAATATACGATACGGTAGAGTTGTATGTATCCGGATGATGCACATAACGCACTTTCTTGTTCACTTTTGTTTTCGTTTGCTAGTGTTTGAGTAGCTATCTGGCTGATCAAATAGCCTCCTGAAGTGCATAGCGACTTATATCAACTCCTTTAATTCTCGAAAGTGTGATCAAGAGGGAAATGGTTTCTTTTAGCTAAAGAGAGGCTGGATTATCGTCCCTCCCCAGTTCTGAAAATCTGCAAGTCAGTACTTCTCTCTCGTTTGCATATATTTTCATGCCTAATGGATTCTGCAGTTTGCGCATCTAAAGCTTTCGTACTGTAAATTTTCTAAAGCAGCTCCTGTCTGTTTCTCCTTGGCCACGGTAGGATTACAGCCTATGTTTGATGTGCGGGAGTTAAGAATCACACTCGTATTTAGTAAAAGTTAAGTGATAAAATCTCAATTTGCATAGATTAGCCATTAGATTGGACAAGAACAGACAAATTGAGAGAGATATATTCCCGCTGTCATCTTAAGGCGACATAGAAGTAAATGAACACATAGGTAAATTTGTTAACATGACATGACAAAAACATGTGCAAAGACGACATCTGACGTGACACAGCAAGACATGTTGTAGTTTATGTCAACATGAACTAATGCCCTTTCGTTGTATCATGCATTTTAGTTTGGTTCAATAAAAATTATGATGTTCTAGAACCATAGAATGCACATGAAGTGCAAAAATAAACTTGTCCTCGTCTGATCAGCAAATTCTTGCTTGGACGGGCTTCCTCAAAACGGGTGCAATTACACCATTGAATTTTGTGAAATTCACGTAGTATCTAAATGATATTATGGATTAAATATTTTACAATTCCAATAAATTCATTAATATAAATACTTGAGACGATAGATATCATTTTCATATATTACCAAAAATATTTCCGCTTCTCCTCAAATTTGAACGACCCAAAGAAAAAAGCAAATAAATAGTGGGCATTTGGGATTGTGATTATCTTTTCCGTAGTTTTTCTCTCATCTTTGAAACCCTTACACCTCTCCCACCAAAAAAGAGAAACCCTAACCCCTCAATCACTCTGCCATGGCACTTCCTCCCCTGCCGGTCGTCATGGCACTTCCTCCGGTTGAACGTGCGCTTCCTCTCGTGCGCCGGCTCCAGATCGCCATCGCAGAGCTCGATGAAGCTGTAAAGTTGCGAGTTAAGTGTGAGCTCACGGAGAAGACTTGGGGCAACAAGTGAGTATTGGGTTCGATTAACTCGAAAATCATAATTTTCAATTTCTTCTCTGATCCTTCTCTCCTTCAGAAAAAACTCGATTTCTGATGCGTATAAAAGATGCGATGCCGCGTGTGACAAGCTGAGAGAACTGGTGGCTGAGCTCTGGAGGCAAGAGCATTTAAGTTTGTACACGCTGGAGCAAGCGAAGGCTTTCCTTTGGATTCTGGAAAGAGTTGGCGAGCGCGGAGCCCTCCGCAAGGTGCAGATAGATAGCCATGACTCGGCAGTACGAGCGGAAATCTGCTCGCTTCTCAGGCAGAATGGGTTTACGTAAGTTTTCGTTGGATTCTCGTTTTTAGTTGTGGTTTTCAGAATTTTGATTTGTGTCTAAACTAGTTCGATTGGTCACACAGCGGAATTGCTGCTGCGGCGCCGGCGTTCGCCCAGTAGCCTTAGGATGCTGCGGAAGTTCGATTGCTTCTGTTATTAGGGAATTAGAGGTAAAGGAACTGCTAGATGGTTATGATTGGCGAAAGTTAAAATTGCTGGTTTTTGATGATGATGTTGAAAGATGTCTACTAAATCATCCATAATAGGGATATCGAATATCAGCTTGTTTTGTTTTGAATTTGTCTTGATCTATAGTTGGATTGTGTTTATCCATTTTATATTCATGGAAATATATGGAATGTTTTTTTGACCAAAAAAAATTGAAGCAATCATGACTGCAAATGCCTAATGGTGTCGAGTCTTCTCGCATTTAAAGAAAGGACATGACCTCGATGTGAACTCTTCTTTTCGGAATTGCGATGCATGGATTCGCCTTTGTAGGCTCTACCTAGTTTGCTTGCTCCCATAGGATTCCAGCAGATCGGATTAAATTAGGTGGCCCATCCGACACCATTTATATGTTCCCATCTATGTTGTCTCATCAACTTAGTGCGACTTAAATTCGATTGGTAACTCAAATACTCTATCGAACTGCCGGCGGTATCTGCCGAATGATGCTGTTTGCCTCAAAGAAGTTTCGTCTTCTTGTCCTGTCAAACCTTAAATTGAGTGGCAACGACGACAACCAAATAGTCTATGTATGACCAAATGCATGGAGAGTTGTTGTTGGCCAAAAAATATATTTGTTGGCCAGCAACAAAAGCCTCAATAGAGAAGCTCTTGATGATCCGGCAAGGCTCTTTGAAATTGATCTTTAGCGTTGGTGGGTTGACGGCGATCTCCGACACTGGCGGCCATAGCATGAGCTCCTTGGTCTTCACTTCTTGAGCTTCTTGATCATGCCCTTCTCAATATAGCCCTTGGACCGTGGTGTCGTAGCTCACCAGCTCGCCTATAATCCAGAACTTGTGCTCAAGCTTCTTTTGCCGTGCAATCCACAGGAAAACAGTGCACTAAGTGACAATTTAATAGAAATTAATTAGAGGTTGAATTTGTCAAAAATATACAAGTTTGGGGTTTTTGATGATCAAAAAATTAGTTGGGATAAATTTGTCACATGCTCACTAGTTTGAGAGTTTCTGTGGTATTAATCATTTTTTTTTCTTTTTGGAATTTGAAATACTAATTCTAATGTCCTTATAATTGAAACCAAGGATCTTTGGACGGTGCAATGCAACAATAACAAAATATTTACATATAAAGGCTAAAGTCATTAGATGTTTCCCTTATTAATGCTAAACTCGAGCTAGACCTTCAAACTGGGAGGCTAGTTTATTTATGAATCGAGTTCTTTCAACCAGAAAATTCCTCAATTGATAAATTTTAGGTAGACATTCTAAACCAACCGTCGCATGAGGAATTCGTACCATGTGAAAGCACCGCTCCCTTCATGTATCAAATAATTCTGACAGCATGTTCTTAGGCGTTGTAGTTAAATGCATTAAACAAAGACGACATAAGTTGTAAATAGAAATTCTGATGAGTTCTACAAGCATTTCGAATCTAGGATATGTAATTTGGATTGTTGTTCATCTCTAACACGTAAATGAGTTTGAAGTACATTGCACAAACCAAGTTATTTTCATAGTAATCAGGACTTTGATTACAACATCAATCATTTGGTTTGGGTTTGATCGTAAAATTCGAAGAGCAGGGTAGTTTGATTGAATGATGGTTTGAGATGGATTATGATGATTTGGCTTTTGCATCTCATCAGTCTCTCTGGCATGAATCTTCCACTTCCATATTTCAGAAATTGTTGAAGTGAGTCTGATTGTATTTTTGGAACCTTGTCGTTCTAAGTTTGGCAAAGTTGGGAAACATGCTTAAAAAAATGTCTTGTAGATTTCTCTGCACTTTCTACAATTACAATATTTTCCCTTTTTCCTTATTTATTCTTTGTCCAGCAGAGGACGTCGATGTGATTTTCAGGAATGCAATTGCACTAGTCCTTGTAATTTGACCAAAAGTAGCATTTTTTTTTCCATGAAATTGTTTTTGTGATAATTACTGTTTCTGCCATGGAATGGAAAGTCTTGATGCAATTCAGGAAGGTGTTGTACTGTTGGCTTGCGGAAAGGAGACAGCAAGGGAGATAGTTGTTCCTTATAAATTCCTAGCCTTATGTCGTGAATTTCTGCTTCATGTGCAGACTGTAAAGACATTTTTTTTTTCCACGTGAACTTATTGTTGCTATATATAGGAGGCATCATAATCCCACCAATGACTAGTATAAACTCTGGAATATTGGCTTGGTTTAATTGATTGCTCTTGACGTCTGTGGTCGTCCAGCTTCACTGGCTTCATCAGCTGGTCATGAAGTCATTCCTTTCAACATGTTGATTTGAATATTGATGCGCTTATGCTGGTGCAACATCCGTTTATTTGTAGCATCTGGCGCCTCTGGGAGCACAGATGATGCTCAAAGCCAGGTCTCTGTCGGGATGGGCTCACTCACTGGATCGACAGTAATGCTTCCGACTGTTCTATGGGGCACTTGCATTATTGTTGGAATATGTGAATCGAGAACTCAACCACCACGGATCAAAAGGATTAGAAATTATTCAGCTGAGCTTGTACCTTCTGAACTCTACTTTAATGTGCCATGATTATACTTATGGTTTTGGATGCCCACTGAACAAAGATATGGAGGTCAAAGCTCTGCATCAGTTCCTATCTGCACAATGCTACTCCATGGCATGCTTATCAAACCACAGAGAAAGTAGGCTCCTCAAAAGATCATCTTTGATTGTTTCAAGTGAAGCAATCGCCTGATTTTTATGTTAGCATGTCACGTAGCAACAATCTTTCCCCCATCCAAATATCTTAATAGCTTTATACTTTTGTTCTAGGTATTGCAATAGAACAAAAGAGTTGTATGTATCATGAACTGTGCGGTGTATATTCATTGTGTTGTCCTATGCACTAGCGAATCACATTTGACAACTGGGGCAACTAGAGGAGAGAGAGCAAGCTGCATCATTCCAGAAACACATTACTATGGCACTTGAAAACATTGCTGACGAGGAAGATCCTCTCTCAAAATGAGTGCAAAGAAACAGCAGTTGCACAGTCGATGAGTAGAAATATACGATACGGTAGATATGTATGCATCCATATGATGTACATAGCGCACTTTCTTGTTCACTTTTGTATTCGTTTGCTAGTGTTTAAGTAGCTGTCTGGCTGATCAAATAGCCTCCTGTTGGGAATAACGGATCCCCAAAAACCGGATTCAACACTAAATCGAACCCCTAAATCGAATGCAGAAGCGAAGCTCGGGAAATTCACGTATCACCGATCGTAAAGCACACCATGGATTCGAGCGTACCTTGTTAGCCACAGATTAGACACCAATGCTGAAGAAGAGGAAGAAATTTTGATCCGATGATGTCAATTTTGCTTGAAGAGGGAAACGGCGTCGCCTTAAGCGTACTGTTCTTTCTTAGGGAGAGAGAGAACGTGAAAAGGAACGTACGTACGTTCATTATACCAAGAGGTATCTTCTCTCTCTCTCTCCTCCCTTTTATACCTTCCCCCATCCACGGGCCCTATTCCCGTGGGCCTGGCTTTTTGGGCCTAGCATGGACAAACGGGCCTTAAGCCCATTACTAATAAAACCATCATCTCCCACTCGCACATGGTGGTCCAAAACCAACATGGGCGGACATGCCCTACTCAGCCCCATTAGAGAAAAATCCATCATAGACTCTCACTTAACATGATGGGCCGAACAGAATCCTCTTTTCCTCTCTTCAACATTCATACCGGTGAATAATCCGTGCGACCAGCATACTTTGAGAGCTCGTTGCTATACATCTGTTAGGAATATATAGCAGCTCATAATAAGCATCACATCCTGAGTAGATTTAGTATGCGGTACCCTAGATTGATCGATCACATTTATATCTCTCTTGATCTCTTTTAAACAATGATATATATATATATATATATATATATATTGTATTCACAATTCTGATTATCCCAAAGACAGTCATAATTGGTTAACCGGTGAATACAAAGCTACAATGTGATTCTTCCAAAATCGATCTTCCTCTTTCCTTCAAACTCTCAATTTCAGTTCAGCTTACTTTTCTAGAAATGCCCCATTAGATCGAATCAAACTCATGACCATTAGCAACATCCTAAGATAGCAAACACTAAATAGAAATCTTGAGAATAAGTAAGAGTCATGAGGGGACTAAAACTTGAGGAACTCTTTTCCTCAAGAGTTTCACACGTCATAAAAGTTAAGATCAAACTTTTTGCCACTCTTATTGGTCGTCTCATGCATACGTAGTATGAAATACGTATTACGGTATTAACTCATTTCCCATGGAGCGTATGTCTACACCTTTCAATACCATACAGATGATAGTTCAGACATACCCAATGTCTAACTTGAGTTCACGTATCTACACATTCACAAAATTCATCAGAACTCACATCTGGCATCTTAGACAGATAAAGTAAAATATGTGGGATATTTTACTTTCGGACATCGTAAGAATTATGTCCTCATCTTAACACTCAGTTAAGGCGACATACGTGTTTTAAGCTTGAGCTCTCGATTATCACCTAGATAATAAGCTTAAAAACAGTCTCATCTCTATTTATCACATAGTAAACAGAGGCGATTACCCGTGTGAGTGGGCTAATCTTATATTTGTCCGACATACTTCCTTAACTTAAAGTAATGCACTGAGCATTAAGATGCATAAAGATCAAATAAAGATTCATAGGCATTAATGATGAAAACATAATTCATCAAATGTGAACACTTAGGGAAATAACAATATTCAGTACATCAGCCTCTACGCAATCCTAGAGACTTCATATGGCCACAAAACACATCTCTAGATATTGGCTTTGTCATAGGATCTGCTACCATTCTATGCGTAGTATGTACTCTATGTTCACATCTTTTCGTGCAATCATATCATTGACAAAAGTTATACTTGGTATCTATAGGTTTGGTCTTGTCATGATATTTTGGATATTTGGTGTACACTTTTACTGCTCGACTATCACAGTTAACCAACAATGCAGCACTTCCAATAACACCTAAATGATCCAAAAAATCTCTTAAGCCAAACACCTTCTTATACTGCTGTTGATAATGCCACGAACTCAACTTCTATCGTGGACAAGGCTATACACTTTTGTTTCTTACTGCTCCAACATATGGTGCCATCATTCGGTAAGAAAACAAAGCCATAGGTAGATTTCCTTTCATTTAAATCTCCTCCCCAATCAACATCAGAATAGCCTTAGAGTTGCAGATCCTTTCCTTAATAACTCAGCATCTAATCAGCAGTTCCCTTTAGATACCTCAGTATTCTCTTAACGGCCTTCCAATGTGCTGGACCTGGGTTGAATTGGTATCTACTCACCATTCCAACTGCAAAACATATGTCACGTTTTGTACACATCATAGCGTACATCAAGCTTCCAACAGCACTAGCATGAGGAACATATTTCATTTGTTCCTTCTCTTGTGGAGTCCTTGGACACAGTCTATGGCTCAATCCTTCACCTTTTGCAATAAGAGTGTCTATGGGTTTACAATCTTGAAATCTTAACTTCAAGAATGTATATAACATCACCCATGTCTTTTATCTCAAAGTTGGAAGATAACAAATTCTTCACAGTATTAACAAACTCCATATTGCTTCCAACAATTAGTATATCATCAACATATAATGATAAGATCACAAATTGATCTTTGGATCTTGTGATATATACACAATGATCCTTATCTATCATTGTAAAGTCATATGCCATTATGGTATTATGAAAACGTATATACCATTATCTCGACGACTGCTTAAGGCCATATATCGACCCCCAAAGTCAACATACATTTTCTTCTTGACCTTTCACTATGAAACCAGCAGGTTGTTCCATATATATTTCTTCCTCTAATTCTCTATTGAGGAAAGCAGTCTTTATATCCATCTGATGTAACTCAAGATCCATATTAACCATTATTACCAGAATAATGCGAATCGAGGTAAATCTCACTACAGGAGAAAATGTTTCTTCATAATCAATTTCTTCCTGTTGATTATACCCCTTCGCCACAAGGCGAGCCTTATGCCTTTCTATCGAGCCATCAGCCTTTCGCTTTATTTTGAGAACCCATTTGTTCCCAATAGCTCTGCGTACTTTTGGAAGATCAACCAGTTCCCAGACTTGGTTTGATTTCATTGACTCAATTTCCTCTTCCATTGCATTAATCCATTTTTTCTTACTAGGGCAATTCGGAGTCTCATTAATGTTTCTTGGCTCATCCTCATCTTGTGGAGCAACCATAAAAGTTTCCCCTTCAATGTCAAAACGTCGACGGGGAATACTTTGGCGACTTGTTCGCCGTATGGGAGATTGTACACTTAGCACATCATTTCCCATTATGCTCCCAATTGGATTAGATAATGACGATATCATCTCATCATGTGGTTGTAATTGAGAATGATTTGAATTTAATTCATCACTTCTCATATTACTCCCACTTGGACGAACTCCACTAATATCATTATCTTAATCCAAGGTTTCAAATAGGGAACAACCTTCCCTATTTTGCCCTTTTAGGAAATTCATCCACTAAGAATGTGACATCCCGTGATTCAAAATTCAGTTATACTCCCACTTTCCTGCTCACCTAAGAACACATACCCTTTCGAGTGTTCGGAGTATCTCATGAAAATACTCTTATTTCCTTTGGGACTCAATTTCCCAAATTTGTGACAGGACTCGTGAGTATAGGTAGCACAACCCCATGGCTTAAGAAAACTTAAGTCCGATTTTCTACATGTCTATAACTCATATGGAGTGGAAGTAACTGATTTGGAAGGCACTCAGTTAAGTATACAAGCAACCGTTAACAACGCATCACTCCAAAAAAAAAATGATAGGTAAGTTAGCATGAGCCATCATGGACCTAACCATTTCCAGTAGGGTTCTGTTTATTCTCTCCGCAACACCATATTGTTGAGAAGTATATGGAATAGACAACTGTCTTTCTATTCCATTTTCATCACATAATTTTCTGAACTCATCAGATAAATATTATCGACCTCGATCGGATCTTAATGCTTTTATTTTCTTATCTAATTGATTATCTACCAGGTTCATAAATCTTTTTGAAACAACTTATGCTTTAGATTTATGAGAAATCAAATAGATATATCCAAATCGAGTAGAATCATCTATAAAAGTGATGAAACAAACAGCCCACTTGCCTTCCTCTCACATTCATTGAACCACAAACATCATAATAGATTAAATGCAGAGGAAATTCAGCTCTTTTACCTTTTCAAATGGTTTCCTTGTCATTTTCCCTACTAGGCAATGCTCACATCTGGGCAAATCGACTTTTTCAATGTTGCCCAACAAGCCCTCTTTGGCTAGTATTTACATATGTTGTTGGCCCATATGACCAAGTCTAGCATGCCACCATATTCACATCATTATCATATAAAGTAGAAGACGTGAAAAAAGGAATAACATATTGACATCACCATAGTCAACATTTAGTACAATAAAACCATTCAGAAAGTGACCAAAATCATAGTAGTTTGTATCTAAATACAAATCTACACATCTATTATGGAAGTTCATATAAAAACCAAGCTTAACCAACACCAAAACAGACACTAAATTTCAATGAATCTCTGGAGCATATGGAACATCATGTAGGAACAAGGTGCGTCCACCACACATGTTCAATTGATAGGTGACAATCCCTTTAACTTCATCTCTGGAGTTATATCCCACATAGATCCACTTAATTCCAGTAGGTATTCGTCGAAATTCCATGAAAGATCCTCTATCATTCGCTACATGGTCTTTTGCTCTTGAATCTACAATCCACAAAGGATTGGATTCAACCAATAATGCAGAACTTGACACATAAGCAAAGTTCTCAAATGTACAAGAGGTGTTTATTTTCTTTGGCTCACGACAGTCGCGAGCATAATGACCCTTTTTGTCACAATTGTAACACCTCACTCTTGACATTTTCTTCACTTGATGACGTTTTCCTCTCTTGTGTTGGTTAACTCTTGATTTCTTGCAATAAGGACTTGATCCTTTGCTTTCTCACATATTGAACGAATTAATACGCTTGCGCTTAGAACTCAAAGCCCTTTCTGAGCTAGAATTCTCTACCAGGTTCATTTTCGGCTCAAATGCCATTAGGCGGTCCTCTTCTAGCTCAAGGTGGCGCACGACACCCTCAAGATCTTCCATAATATGGTCAAGAGCTTCTAGTGCTTCTTGCTTTTCCAGCACATATTGAATTTTCATATTCAATATTTCATAATTGTTGCTAATTACCCACAAAGAACCAGCAATGACAGAAAGCAACGGATAACTAACATCCAATAAAACAATAATGATTTCATATAATACAACTATACATTACACTAAGTAATATATACAGAGAAATATCAAGATATTTACACCCATAAAACATCTCATAATTAATCTAAGAAATAATTCGGGAATGTCCCTTCTAATCTATCAGTCAAAACATCTGAGAAAACTGAAGGCACATTTGCCAACCATGGAAAAACTTTTGGAGAGCTTTCATGTCGCCACCAAGGCGCATTTACTCTGCACCATGTGGCGCTCAATCTAAGGGTTGAAGTTTTAGCTAACTCAATCATATAGTACTCTCTTACAAAAGCTTCCACTAGCATTCTATAATCTGGAACCACGTTGACCTCCCATAGCCGACCTAACACTACTTGCCATTTAGGTGGAAGAGTGTTCATCAAAACCGGTACCTTCTCAAAATCCGGCATAAAATAACCATTCCAGATGATTTCTTGTATCATCTGATTGACCCTGACCACATGTGATACTAAATCACCGTCATGCCACCAATAATTAGCTAAATCTGACATCAGCCCTTTAAGTCTTGCATTTCCCTCGTCCATTCTCGGGAATGCAGGTATCCGTGCATAACGCATCATAATTCCTTCAACAAATGCAGAACTAAAAATGGATCACTTATAATCCATAATGCACATAAGGGAAAATACATAATTTTCCAAAATTCATGCAACAAATACATAGTAAATAATGGATTACATATAACCCACATAGACATAATTGAAAAAAGAAACAAATTCTTTTTTTTTTTTTGTCAATGGTCAAAGTCAACGGTCAACGGTCAACGGGTCAACGGGTGCACGGGTCAGACGGGTTGGACCGCACGGACCGGTCGGACCGGTCAGACGGTCGGACGAACCGGCCGCACGTGTCGCGCGCGTGCGTGGGCTAACGTCAGCCGGCACGTGCCAGGCGCGTGCCGGGCGTCGCGATTCGAGTCGGGTCGCCGGCCGGTGACCACCCGGCCAACCGGCGTCATTGCTGACGTCATCGATGACGTCACCACAGCGGTTATTGACTGTTGGGTGACGTCAGCACGCATCGGTCCGTCGACCGGCGTGTGCCGGTTCGCCGGCCGACGGCGCGCACGCGCCGGTTCGCCGACCGACGCGTGTGCCGCACGCGCTGGGCGAGCTAACGCTTCCGGGCGCGTCGCGCCCACGCGCAGCGCCTTCCGGCCGCGCGTGTGGGCGCGTGCGGCGTCGCCCGGCGGCATTCGACCTATCCCTGGACTCGTCTCGACATCGCCTTTCACCCAGTGCCTTCAGAATTTGATTTCAACGTACGAAAACTCAGAAAAATGGCCGAACAGCGCTCGGGTGTCGGGATTTTTGCCCTGATCCGTACGGCCGAAGTTCTTTCGCAAAAAATCAATCAAAAACATCAAAAACAGGTCGGGAAAACGTAAACTAGGGCTCTGATACCAATGTTGGGAATAACGAATCCCCGAAAATCGGATTCAACACTAAATCGAACCCCTAAATCGAATGCGGAAGCGAAGCCCGGGAAATTCACGTATCACCGATCGTAAAGCACACCACGGATTCGAGCGTACCTTATTAGCCACAGATTAGACACCAATGCTGAAGAAGAGGAAGAAATTCTGATCCGATGATGTCAATTTTGCTTGAAGAGGGAAACGGCGTCGCCTTAAGCGTACTGTTCTTTCTTAGGGAGAGAGAGAACGTGAAAAGGAACGTACGTACGTTCATTATACCAAGAGGTATCTTCTCTCTCTCTCTCCTCCCTTTTATACCTTCCCCCATCCACGGGCCCTATTCCCGTGGGCCGGGCTTTTTGGGCCCAGCATGGGCGGACAGGCCTTAAGCCCATTACTAATAAAACCATCACCTCCTGAAGTGCATGACGACTTATATCAATTCGTTTAATTCTTGAAAGTGTGATCAGAAGAGAAACGGTTTCTTTTAGCTAAAGAGAGGCTGGATTATTGTCCCTCCCCCCTTCTGAAAATCTACAAGTCAGTATTTCTCTCTCGTTTGCATATATTTTCATGCTTAATGGATTCTGCAGCTCGCGCATCTAAAGCTTTCGTATCGTAAATTTTCCAATGCAGCTTCTGTTTGTTTCTCCTTGGCCACGGTAGGATTATAGCCTATGTTTGATGTGGGGGAGTTAAGAATCACACTCCGTACTTAGTAAAAGTTAAGAGATAAAATCTCAATTTGTGCAGCCTAGCCATTAGATTTGACAAGAACTGTTGCGAAAAGGCGAGTGATCGACACTGAATCTTCTTGGATGTAATTCACGAACAAGAACGACAAAGAAAATCCCTCCCAAGCACTTGACGACAAGATGGCGCTTCAAGAACACTTCTTCCTGATCAACCTTCTTCCATCTACGGCCACAAGTCTATATATATATATATATATATATATATATATATAAGTGAGACTTTTATTCTTTTTGCCAACTCCTCATAGGATTCTGTTTCATTTACATTTGCATTTAATTTGCATTACATTTATTTATTGGACCGGTGGCGGATGGGTCGAATTAGTGGTTTTGGGTTTTAAATTAGCAGGCTGGGCTAGGCCCACGAAAGGAGAAAATTAACCCAAGCCCGTTGTTATGTTTAATTAATTATCTTGCGAAAAATTAAGATTTGATGCGATATTATGATGATTTTTGGAAATTAAAAAAATCGCATTGTAATCTTATCTTTATCAATAGATGATGAAATCGGGAGATAAGGAGAATAAAAATATTTTTGGGATTAGGAGGTTATAGACAATCTTTTCGTCGGATGAAATATTCATAAAAGGATTGCATTTTGTTTTTACCTATAAAAAAAAATTGGGTACATTGAGATTGGAGAGGGTGGCTTTTCGGGAGCTTCTCCTCGTCGAAGGAAAAAAGAAGAGACAAGTCAAAAGGTGAAAAGAGAGAGGAAAAGCGCTGACAGCAGCAGAGGGAGAGAGAACCGTGCATGGAGAAGGGGAAAAGCAAAAAGCAAAAAGGGGCAGAGGATTGGACAGGGATTGTTCAATCTTCTTCTCCACGCATTGCTCCCCCCGTGCGAGCCAAAGTCCACCGTGCCTTGCTGCCCGATCCACTGACGCCGGACGCCTCGCCGTGCTGCAGGACGTGCGTGCGACCACCACCGCTCCTAACCTTCCGCGAAGCCCGACGCCCTCCTCTGCTTTTCGCCGGTAATCGATCCGCCCAACACCGCCTGTTGTTACTCGGAGCCGAGGCCCTGCAACCCGTCTCTGTGTGCCCATGCCCCTGTGAAGCGGCGACCCATCTCTGCCCTTGGTGCACTCGCCAGCCACCACCGCATTCCTGCACCGACGTTGTTGCTGCTCCATCCGAGCCCGATCCAGCTCCGGAGTCCTCTGCCCGTGGTCCACTGTCCAAATCTCACGATCCTGGTGGCCCACTGCCTGAGCCCCTCTGTTCCGCTCCGCTCCTGCTGCCCGACAATGCTCCACCCTCCGCGAGCAGGCCCGAGCCATGCTACAGCCGAGCCGCCTTCCCCGCGCCGACGTAGCCGCCGGTCTCCGTCCACGAGCCCTGACGACCTGCTCCTCTGACGAACCACCGCCAAGCCACCCTTCGTCAGAGCTCCGAACGCCAGCGACCTATCACCTTTGGTGACCAGCCACCACGAGCACTATCCTCGGTTGGAAAGCAAAACGAAAAATAAATAAAAAAGAAGAAAAATCATATTAGGTAGTTTTTCTTTTATTTTTTATAGTTATTATTATTTCTTTAATATTCTGTTTTAGTGGAATTGTTCCTTAATATATTATTGATATCCCAACATGAAATAGTCCTTCAAGCTAGGGATTGAGAGTCCAATTTTCGCGCCTGAAATTCGACTCGCAATCTCTTACAAAAATCGACAATCTAATCTCAAGCCCAAAATTCGATTCGTGATTTAATTTTAAAATTGGTCAACCCGATCTCATGCGAGAGATATGGTTCGCCAATTTTTGGATATCAACATTATGTTGCTTGATTTGATGCCGTGGTGTTTAAATCAATTTTATTTCTGTAAAAGAAAAAATCCAAAAAAAATCTTAATTAGGATTAGATTTGTTGTTATCTTACATATTTAGGATTAAACCCTAGAATTTTTAAATAAAAAATCCAAAAATACATAGGATGTTAGTTTTAAATTTGAATTGCATGTTTAATTATTTGGCAATTTTAATTTCGAATTTTATAAAAAAAACACAAAAAAAAGTAATCATGCATATGTCATATAGAATTAGATTCATGAAATGTACGTCATTTATTAATTGTTGTTAGGTTCATTTCTAATGAAATTGCCCGTTATTAGATTAGGTCATTTAATAAATGTCGCGTGACATATAGCGCACATATGAAATTGCATGATGCATGTCATTTTAGTTGAAATAATTTTGTATGTCATTGCATCGCATTGCATGCCATTAGAATTAGGTCATTTGGTTAAATTAAATTGCATATTTAATTATTGCATTTCTTTATAATAAACTGCATGCTTATTTATGTCATATAGTTTAGGTCATATTGCCATGCTATATCATTTCATATTAGATTAGAAGCATTGCATTGCATATGGACTATATTTTTGTTGAAAAAGAGAAAACAAAAATTGAGTAATTGCTTGTTAATCAGAAACCATATCTAGGATTGTTGATGTGGATTTTAATTTAACACTGCAGATGCTTTCGTTGCTTTGAGGTAAGTTCTACATGATTTAATTGCTTTCTTGGGTGTTAAATCGGTGGTTTGTGCACTCGTATGATAACCTCACAAGCTAGGGAAATAGATTTAAAATCAATCCAAATTGCTTGCCAAACATTTTTCAAAATAAAAAGAAATGTACCGAAAGGGCGTTAGAGAAATCTAACGTAACCAAGTCCCCGTACCCTTAGTCTCTGGTTTGTAAGAGTAAAGTGAATCTCCCGTTACTTTACTTGGGTTTCTAATCGACCTACCAACAATAGATTAGTGGCGGCTCCTAGTTAAAATTCAATTGCATATCAAGAATTCAAACCTAAGTCGCGAATTGGTATGGGCTTGGGAGAGCCCGAGTTAAGTCAAGGCTTAACAATCCATTAGCCAAACCCTAGGTGGTCCACACCCAAAAAATTGGGTCGCGGCAGTCCCCAAGAAACCTTGCAAGAACAGGGCATAGTATGGCTTTACCCTAACTCACTTCCCTCCCACTGCCCATCCTTTAATGCTCACAAGTCACATCCCCACCCACCGACCCACCTCCCTCCTTTACTCTACTCTCGTGGGGGACTCTCCCTCCTTTTTATTATACTCGTGCTCCATGCTTCATATTCTCTTCTTACATCAACACCAACCGACACGCTCAATATCGATTTCAATAACTATTCCAAATATGAAAATCAAGAATCGTGTCCTCTGAATCTCCATGCTCACGGGATCCATTTCCAAGATCGGGTTGGCTTTGCCTTTAGCATCTCCAACGATGCAATGCATTTGTAGTTTTGTGCCACGTTCTCCCAACCAAATTTAGCGTGCCTAATTGATGAATTTGCCTAATATCTTTGGCACTCATAGCGAAAGAACTTGAACTAGTACAAGAGAGATGCTGACCTGAAAAACGAAAAAGGACGCCGAAATAAAGTAATTGTGCAGGCAAACTCATAGAATGCCCATGTCCATGTACTTCATTCAATCTTTTGTGCCTCCTCTGACATTTCAAGGCAAAGTCTTATTACAATGAATGTGCCCAGACAAAAATGACAGGGAGTCGAGCCATAACTTTGCTCAAAGCTTCAGGAGGCAAAATTTCAAGCGACGCCACTCAAATGAATTCCCAAAAGAACAAACCGCCGACGCTACTTCCCATGGCTTTTGATGCCAAAAGAACTGCCTACCTCAGGCTACAAGTTCAATGATGAACGCACTCTCCCTAACTAGCAGATCACGATGCAAAACCCACAGAACCCACAGCAAGCAGTAATAGCATTACCATCAATTCCAACATACAAAAGAATTCATAAATTTTTTGGTCGCGAGACCTTTAAGTCGTGTTTGCTAATTGTCGAAAATACAAGCAAATTGGGGCCACATGACTTGTGTTCGTTGCAAACTCTCGAGGTCAAACATGGTGTTGTGGGTGAATTGGGTCTATGATTTATACAAGATCATGATTGTGTGAGATGATTTATGTATGTTAATCATAGAAGAACTATATAAAAATTCATTCAATTACCTTTTCAGTGCAAATATATAAAAATGTAACTTTATGTGCTATTTCCTATTGTACTTCTTATCATTATAAAAATTTAACTTATTGACCTTTTTGGCTAATCAAAAAGTGACTAACCACTCACATAAATCAAATCTAAGCAGACGGATATAAAACATAAACAAATTTGAAAAGAAGAAAATCAAAAGTCAAAACTCAGCAACTAAAGGTCCACTGTAGAGGCGTGCGCGATTATCATGAACCTTTCGACTAGGCTTTTTCGATCGTACATTAGCTCTAAATCATATTTAAAAGAAAAAACCCTGACTAACCAATATGCAAAGAATAAGAATTAAAAGAGTATTAACACATTGAAATTTGGGTGACTAAAAAGGAAAAAAGAATCCAACCCAAAAGTAAACATTTTGAGACTGCATAACCACGTTGCTTTTATTCGAAAATCAAACTAGACCACCCTTGTTCCAAATTCCATGTTTTTGGAATAGTTAAAAACCAGCCCAATTCCCAATTTCAAGTATATATGTATTTGCGAGGATTGAATTTGATTTTTCTCTCTTTCTTTCTCTCTGTTCTCTCTGATCTCACTTATATACTTCACGACTCTCTCTCTCTCTCAACTCATCCTCCTCCTTCCTCACTCACAGCTCATCCTCACTTGCTCGAGCCCCCAACCCTTGCTCATTCTCGACTTGCCTTTGCTCCTTTACCCTCACTCATCTCATTCATCTTTTACTTTGAACCGTTTTATTACTCATATTAATTTTCCTATAAAAAATGAAACAAAAGGAGGAACAAAAGAAAAATAGATCCTTAGATAGACATGGGAACCGAAATGGAAAAATCAAGTAAATTCCAGGTTTAACGAGATAAGTTACAGGTCCAAAAAACTAAAAATCACTTTTAACAGGGTGGGTCTCATATTGTCTGGATCCATCCATCTTACAACCGGTCACCTCCCATATTAAATATATTTGATGCCCGAAAAATAACATGCTAATCTAAAATAATAGTATAAAAATAAGAAAACTTTCACGTGCATTAATCCTAACCCTAAACTTAATGATCATCGCACGTCATTTAAATATGATGGATGGCGACTATTAACATATGCGTCGGGAGAGATAAAGTCGACCGAAGTGGAGGTTGACCCGGTTGCTTAATGACGGGGATGTTGTGCGTGATTAACCGCTAATCATCACTAGCGACGGACACGTGGACCAGCAGCGTGGCGAGTATATGCTGCTTGCGAGTGCGGCGCATTTTCACAGGATAGTCGGTGGGGGCTAAACCGCGGGCAGGACAAAAGCAAACCGCTTCGTTTCACGAAAAAGACGTGGCCGAAGCCTAAGTCGTACGTTGATGACTAAAGGCTTTAAGGCTCTTCTTTGGCCAACTTTATTCTTTTCCCCTCCACTGCGGTAGAGGCGCGCTTCACGTCCCAAAGCGTACCAACTTGGGAAAGAAAACACGTGTATATTTAACAATACGACACTCTACAATTAGGTAGTCTGGTAAAAATTCCACAACCTAGTCATACTTTGTAATAAGAAATTGCCAGTAGACAGACCCGTGCTCACGTGGTAATGCATGTGCATTAACGTTGTGATTGATTTCCTTAGAAGCAATATGAACTTTTCAAAATCGATCCAACTCAAAGCAGCCAAAATATATCGGTCTTACATTGATTTTTATAAAAATCGATCGTTTGTATCGTTTACCAAATGAATGCGTAAAAATTTATTTTCATTGTTTATGAAAGAATTTAAACATAAATTATTATTGATGATAAAAATTACTTTCCCATTAACTAACAATTTTAACCAATATAAGCAATCGATTTAAGGAATATGTTTTTCAAATAATTTATTTTCGTGAAATAAATTGAAGCTTAAGAAAGTAAGATATTTGCTCGGTACAATTTTTCGTACTTTAGCTAATCGGATATGATAAGTGAATTTGTACATTCGTTCATCTTTCGGGTTTGATTGGTAGATTAGGTGCATGAATGAAACTGCATAGGCTTGAGATTGTGGATAATAAGGCATATACAATTTCTATTTTCTTTCTCTTATTTGGTAAAAACTACAGTTTCTTGTTTCATTTCTATTTTTGGTTAAGACAGGCATGCGATGGGAGAAAATTCCTAGAAATGCGAGTAACATGAAAGATTAATTAATTATTACCCTGCATCCATTAATTTCCATATTTTTTTCGAAAAGGGTTCGTCGCTTTAATAGTAGATTATGCCTTTTTATTTGATTAAGTTGACTTGACATGTTCCAACGAAGTCCAAAGCATCGGAAGGCATTCGGAATTTCCATATTCTTTCGAAAAGGGTTAGTGGCTTTAATAGTAGATTATGCCTTTTTATTTGATTAAATTGACTTAACATGTTCCAACGAAGTCCAAAGCATGGGAAGGCATTCGGAATTTACCTGCCCCATATTAATTACTTTAGTCAATTTTGGGTCACCATAGTTTAACGAACCGACCACGTGGATTCACGCGTGTCTCACAGTCCGACGTCGTTTGCCTTTGTCCGCATCTAGACCTCCCCGTTATTTAAACGCACACCGCCGGAGTTTCCTTTGAACACGCCCCACGAAACACCCAAAAGCACGAACTTACCTCGACGGTTGCCGATCGATCCCCCGAAAAGATGACGGTGCCAGGGCAGAACAGGACCATGAACAAGACCAAGGCCAGGACCGAGTGGACGTTCCGGGGCAACGGCAGGCTCCTGGGAGCATCGGCAATTACGGTCCGCGGCGTCCTCCTCGGGGTGATGGAGAACCTCAACAGGGATGACCGCAGAGCCGTCGTCCCACTCGGCCAGGGCGACCCTTCCTCGTTCCCCTGTTTCCAGACTGCGCACGTCGCGGAGGACGCCGTCGTTGATGCAGTCCGCTCGGCTGAGTTCAACTGTTACGCCCCCACCGTCGGCATTCTTCCCGCTAGAAGGTAATACCAAGGCATGCCCTGGACGGATGACGATTTTATTATCCGCAGCACCAACACACATGCAAAATCTGTTCCAACTTCGAAAGGCTTACTTGTTTAGTACAAATTTTGATTTTAAGACTTCATTTGTTTCGTAAAAAATAAATAATTTAAAAAAATTAAAAATGATTGGTATCTCTCAAAAATATGAATAAATAACAAATATATCTATCTATTGTTCCCAAAATTATTTAAACATAAATTATTTATTGATAATAAAAAAAAATTCATTGACTAATTGTTTCTGGCTATGCAAGCGATTATTTTTAGATAAATATATATTTTTAAAAATTATTTATGGTGAAATAATCGAAATTTTAGTATTATATATTATTTTTTATTACGACGTAGTGATAGAATTTTATGGTGGGCAACGCATGAAATTACTAGGTGAATTGGATTGACCACACGTTATCAGTGTTGCATGTGGGAAAAAAAAATATAAGTTCAGTTTTGGAAATGGCCAACATTAACTTAATTAGTAAGCTAAGGCTAACTTGAGGTCTAAAATTTCAATAGGGCCATTGCCGATCATCTCTCGCGTGACCTCCCTTACAAGTTGTCACCGGACGATGTCTACCTGACGATAGGAGGCACGCAAGCCATCGAAGTCATAGTGACGGCTCTCGCTCGCCCCGGCGCCAACATTCTGCTTCCGAGGCCCGGATACCCGTTCTATGTCGCCCGCGCAGCGCTCTGTGGCCTCGAGGTGAGGTACTTCGACCTCCTCCCCAGCAAGGGCTGGGAGGTCGATCTCGAGCGCGTGGAGGATCTTGCGGACGCAAACACTGTCGCGATGGTGATCATCAATCCCGGGAATCCGTGCGGAACTGTCTTTAGCTACCAACATCTGAAGGAGGTAAACTGTTTTACGAGCTCATATGGTATACAGTGCTAGTGCCGCCTGGCCAAGGATAGGCTTGTGCGGTGCTTGGAGAGTCGGAACACCAAGCCGGCCTTCCCTCAATAGATCGCTTCTAAGAATAGTATGGACAGTCACATTCTTATAAACCAAACCCAATTTAGTTTGGACATCCGATCTCTTGAGCGGACCTATGAATCATGTTAATACAACAACTAGTTTTGACCTACCGGGTCATCATTAGGAGAACATAGCCAATTTCATTTTTAGAGATCCTCTAAAATAATAATCATCACATCCATGAATTCCTAGCATAAACAATCTGATGCAAATCTCACGATTGCACTTCTCCTTCTACATCTCTCATTCTTCATCTCGTGCCACAAAACCACACTTTTTAGCTCACATGGGTATGGGGGAACTCGGACCACAATACTTGCATGTTAATTCATCGTCCAAAAATTTACTATCTAAATCTCTCATCCTATAGAAAAAAATTACGCATAGCATATGAATGTGGTATTGTTTTGACCAACACTAACTTTGTTCGTTATTTTTCTTATGTTACTTCCAATTAGATTGCCGAAATGGCTAGCAAGCTTGGAATCATGGTGATTGCAGATGAAGTCTACGACCATCTAGCTTTCGGGGATACGCCATTCGTGCCCATGGGTGTTTTTGCATCGATCACGCCCGTCTTGACGGTGGGCTCCTTATCAAAGAGGTGGATAGTCCCCGGCTGGCGACTCGGTTGGGTAGCGACAAATGATCCAAACGGCTTTCTAAAGGATGCCGGGGTTTGTCTCTCTCTCTCTGCTACGATGATATGAATGATGGCGGTTGCTTGAGGAATGACAAATTCGTGTTCTCGATCACTTTCAGGTTGTCGAGTCCATTGTAGGATTTCTAAATGTATCCCCCGATCCTACAACCTTTGTTCAGGTATATCAACTCCTCCCTTGGTGATAAACCGGATTCATCGGGATTGGCATTGTCCTAATGGAATAATTAATCATCTATGAATCTTACTTTAAAATCACGACAGGCAGCGATTCCTCAGATACTTGAGAGAACGAATGAGGAATTCTTCTTGAAAGTTCTTCGCATGCTAAGAGAGGGAGCGGATATATGTTATGACAAGATTCAAGAGATGCCTTGCCTCGCGTGCCCAAAAAGGCCCGAAGGGTCCATGTTTGCTATGGTATGAGCACACACGCGTTCATTCATCTAGTTGTGGCACGCACGGTGTTATTCGAGCGATTCATCTTTTGCCATTTTGAGGAGCTGAAAGATGCAAAACGAATGACAGGTCAAGTTGAATTCATCACTGTTGGAGGACATAGAGGACGACTTGGATTTCTGCGTCAAGCTGGCTAGAGAAGAGTCCGTTCTCGTCCTACCTGGTGAAGTCTGCTTCTCGTACTCGACGAAATGAAACGTGTTTCACGATCGTGAGATGGGCGGACATCGAAAGTCTGTAATGTTTTACAAGATTAGAAGTCTGAAGGGCAATGTTCTACGTTCCTTTTTGCAGGGATGGCTTTGGGAATGAAGAACTGGCTGCGCATAACCTTCGCCGTGGAGCCGTCTTCCCTCGAAGACGGCCTTGAGAGGATGAAAGCTTTCTGCCATAGGCATGTCAAGAAACAACAAGCGGGATCTATACGTTCGATGGAGCAATATTGCAATCTGTAACTAGTGTCATAAAAGTATGATCCAAAGCTCCATTGAAATAGGCGCGAGTGTGGTCGCCTCGACAGGAATCGATTAATTTATTGCAAACTTTTTTGTGGTTACAACTTGGTTAGAATTTTAGGTGCTCAGTAAACAGTAGGTCGTGACCATAACTCCTACTTTGTCTCTCATGATGCTGTACTTGTGTGTAATGAGTCCACAAGAACTAGTGTGTGCATTTATAATAATATATTCAAACAGAAAGTAATTAGGTTGTTGTTCCTACGATGCTACTCAAGCGAACAGAAATGCACAGCTCAATTAAGAAAGAGAAAAACGACCGCTCTAAATACAAGATTGATTTAGCCTACTACTGTTTGTGCAGGAGAGACGTTTATATGTAGAAAAAGCCTTTGATAAAGCTGAAGATTATAAAATGATGACCCGCACCAAATTGGGAAATTTTTTGAAAAATTATATTAGTGTGATTTTTAGTTAAATTTGGTGAAAATTTTACTGGGTATAACATTTTCGCCGGACGTCTCATTCACTCGATTTTGTACCTACAAAAAGCCGTGACTAGCTATTTTCAATTCATCTTAAAGAGAGAGAGAGAGAGAAATAATTAAAAATTTAAATTAAAAAAAGGCAGAGCCTGAGAGACACCAACAATATCTCAAATACCCTCAAATTGGCATACTTAAAAGGTTTATCACTAAAATATCATTAATGCAATGGATTTATGACTTATCCGACACTTTAATCAAAATTGCACAAATTTCATTACAACAACATATTCCTCATTTAATGAAGTACCCTCTTGTCAATAACGTACATCATCCTCGATGTCCTATGAAGGGTAAAAAGAAAATATATCATCCGTGTGACTTCATGGCCTCGTTTGGTTACTCCTTGGGATCGGATTACAAAAGAAGTAGGATTCCGATGGCTGGAAGCTGTTGTGTTTGCAAAGAACTTTGTTACTAATAATAGACCGGCCACCGCCACGCCATCACCGCAGCCGCCCACCACTCGGGTCACTGCAATCTACATCTCGTTTCTCTGTTGTTGTCATCAATGTCTGAGCTCAAGGTCACGCATGATATCAACAACCTTCCAAAAATCCATTCCAACTCAAATCCGAGGAAAGAAAAAAGCATGATTAATGTAGAAAGAAATTCAGAGTCGGATTTTGAGGGCTTGATCTTCGCATCGTCTTGGAAAACATCTTAAATCAATGTGGGCAATGGAGATCAACTTTCGTGATAAATGATACATGTGCTGCGATTTGGACTAAATTATTGTGGAGCTTGATGGTGGCAGTGGAGGTCGAGTTCGAGATTAGATGGTTGCTGACGGTGGTGTGGAAGCTCGGCTGCGGCGGCAGCGAAGGTGACGTCAGCGGGGTGTTGGTGGCTGTGGGGGCAGACAACGGTTGTTGATGGTGGCGGAGTGTGCCGCAGATGGTCGGTTGCCAGCGGTGGTGTTAAGTTGGGGGCAGGTGGAAGTTGAAGTTGTATTAAATGGTGGAATTTACGTAAAAATTATGGTGATTTGAGTATATACAGTACTTCTAACAAAAAAAAAATTACATAAGATATCATCTATGGTATGAGATTTACGGAATAGTAACTATAAAATCACGATTGTGTGAGATTATTATATATATTTATTATTAAAAAAAACACTGAATTACTTTTTCAGTCTAAAAAAAGTAAAAATGTAATTTTATGCGCTATTGTCTACCGTATCTCTTCTCGTTATAAAAATTTGACTTATCGACCCTTTTGGCTAACAAATTAGTTACTAACCACGTTACATAAATCAAATCTCAGCTAACCAATACAAAACAGAAACAAAATTAATAAGAAGAAAAATCAAAAGTCGGAACTCAGCAACTAGAAGCCCACTGCAGAGGGTGTGGGCGATTATCATGAACCTTTCAACCAGATCTTTTTGCTTATACATCAACTCTTGATCGTATGCATCAAAAAAATGACCAATTTTAATATTATGGGCAAGTAGTAGACTTAGCCATTGAGAACAAAATTTGATGAAAGCAATGATCATCCAAAAAAAAAAAATAGACAACTTGATGAGTAGCAATATTTTCGGATATTTAAGTTCTTTTAGATAAATGTCAACAATTTGAAGAGTACCGATGACAAATGAAGTTATTGACAACAACTATTAGTTATCTTGGATGAAGTCATCAACATTAACGTGTCACTACCTAATAGCAATATTTTTGAATATTTGAGTTTCCTATGGATAAGTGCTATTTATCTTTGAAGGCAACCTCTACGAGCTCACCTTCAAAGAGGGGCAGATGTTGACACATAAATTTTGGTGACCATTTAGTCATTTATCGCTTTAAAAAATTAGGAATTAATTTTATCCCTGAAAAAATATTAATTGCATAGCATATAGATTTATGTGCATTTGTTTTTAATTTACATTACATTTATTTATTGAACCGGTGGTGGATGGGTCGAATTAGTGGTTTTGGGTTTTAAATTAGCAGGCCGGGCTAGGCCCACGAAAGGAGAAAATTAACCCAAGCCCGTCGTTATGTTTAATTAATTATCTTGCGAAAAATTAAGATTTGATGCGATATTATGATGATTTTTGGAAATTAAAAAAATCGCATTGTAATCTTATCTTTATCAATAGATGATGAAATCGGGAGATAAGGAGAATAAAAATATTTTTGGGATTAGGAGGTTATAGACAATCTTTTCGTCGGATGAAATATTCATAAAAGGATTGCATTTTGTTTTTACCTATAAAAAAGCAATCGGGTACGTTGAGATCGGAGAGGGTGGCTTTTCGGGAGCTTCTCTTCGTCGAAGGAAAAAAGAAGAGAAAAGTCAAAAGGTGAAAAGAGAGAGGAAAAGTGCTGACAGCAACAGAGGGAGAGAGAACCGTGCATGGAGAAGGGGAAAAGCAAAAAGCAAAAAGGGGCAGAGGATTGGACAGGGACTATTCAATCTTCTTCTCCACGCATTGCTCCCCCCACGCGAGCCAAAGTCCACCGTGCCTTGCTGCCCGATCCACTGACGCCGGACGCCTCGCCGTGCTGCAGAACGTGCGTGTGACCACCACCGCTTCTCACCTTCCGCGAAGCCCGACGCCCTCCTCTCGCTTTCCGCCGTAATCGATCCGCCCAACACCGCCCGCGTCGTTACTCAAAGCCAAGGCCCTGCAACCCGTCTCCGTGTGCTCGTGCCCCTGTGAAGTGGCGACCCATCTTTGCCCTTGGTGCGCTCGCCAGCCACCGCGGCGTTCCTGCACCAACGTTGTTGCTGCTCCGTCCAAGCCCGATCCAGCTCTAGAGTCCTCTGCCCGTGGTCCATTGTCCAGATCTCACGATCCCGGCGGCCCGCTGCCTGAGCCCCTCTGTTCCTCTCCACTCCTGCTGCTCGACAACGCTCCACCCTCCGCGAGCAGGCCCGAGCCATGCTACAGCCGAGCCGCCTTCCCCGCGCCGACGTAGCCGCCGGTCTCCGTCCATGAGCCCTGACGGCTTGCTCCTCTGACAGACCACCGCCGATCCGGTCCGCTTGCACGCCACCTGCCACCCTTCGTCGGAGCTCCGAACGCCGGCAACCTATCACCTTTGGTGACCAGCCACCACAAGCACTATCCTCGGTTGGAAAGCAAAACGAAAAAGAAAAAAAAAGGAGAAAAATCAGATTATGTAGTTTTTCTTTTATTTTTTATTGTTATTATTATTTCTTTAATATTCTGTTTTAGTGGAATTGTTCCTTAATATATTATTGATATCCCAACATGAAATAGTCCTTCAAGCTAGGGATTGACAGTCCGATTTTCGCGCCCGAAATCCGACTCGCGATCTCTTACAAAAATCGACAATATGATCTCAAGCCTGAGATTCGATTCGCGATTTAATTTTTAAATTGGTCAACCCGATCTCATGCGCGAGATATGGTTCGCCAATTTTTGGATATCAACATTATCTTGCTTGATTTGATGTCGTGGTGTTTAAATTAATTTTGTTTCCGTAAAAGAAAAAATCCAAAAAAATCTTAATTAGGATTAGGTTTGTTGTGATCTTGCATATTTAGGATTGCAACCTTATTTCGAATTTTTAAATAAAAAATCCAAAAAATACATAGGATGTTAGTTTTAAATTTGAATTGCATGTTTAATTATTTGGCAATTTTAATTTCGAATTTTATAAAAAAACACAAAAAAAAAGTAATCATGCATATGTCATATAGAATTAGATTCATGAAATGCACGTCATTTATTGATTGTTGTTAGGTTCATTTCTAATGAAATTACCCGTCATTAGATTATGTCATTTAATAAATGTCGCGTGACATATAGCGCATATATGAAATTGCATGATGCATGTCATTTTAGTTGAAATAATTTTGTATATCATTGCATCGCATTGCATGCCATTAGAATTAGGTCATTTGGTTAAATTAAATTGCATATTTAATTATTGCATTTCTTTATAATAGATTGCATGCTTATTTATGTCATATAGTTTAGGTCATATTGCCATGCCATATCATTTCATATTAGATTAGAAGCATTGCATTGCATATGGACTATATTTTTGTTGAAAAAGAGAAAACAAAAATTGAGTAATTGCTTGTTAATTAGAAACCATATCTAGGATTGTTGATGTGGATTTTAATTTAACACTGCAGATGCTTTCGTTGTTTTGAGGTAAGTTCTGCATCATTTAATTGATTTCTTGTGTGTTAAATCGGTGGTTTGTGCACTCGTATGATAACCTCACATGCTAGGAAAATAGATTTAAAATCAATCCAAATTGCTTGCCAAACATTTTTCAAAATAAAAAGAAATGTACCGAAAGGGCGTTAGAGAAATCTAACGTAACCAAGTCTTCGTACCCTTAGTCTCTAGTTTGTAGGAGTAAAGTGAATCTCCCGTTACTTTACTTGGGTTTCTAATCGATCCACCAACAATAGATTAGTGGCGACTAGTTAAAATTCAATTGCATGTCAAGAATTCAAACCTAAGTCGCGAATTGGTATGGACTTGGGAGAGCCCGAGTTAAGTCAAGGCTTAACAATCCATTAGCCAAACCCTAGGTGGTCCACACCCGAAAATTTGGGTCGCGACAGCTTGGCGACTCCGCTGGGGATCTTGAGTTAAAACTCTTAGTGGACTTAGGCCAATTTTTCTTTTCTTTTGAAAAAAGTTTTTGTTTGGCAACAAGGATTCCAAGTACGTCCCTAACATTTAAGGTGTTAAATGTTTTTGCAGGATGGGAGGTATAAGGGGAAGTGTTTGCTAATCTTTATTTTGTAGAGAGGTGTATGAATGTATGGTTTATTTTCATGAACGAAGTGTTGTTTGATTTAAACTGTTGTGCATGCTTTGCATTTATCACTACACTTTTGCACACACAACCTGCCGTCGGACCTGGGCCGCATAGGATTATTTAGGATGGTATTGAGATGGATACCACTTCGAATGCATGCTCGCGGTATGAGTCGCCCATCTCAATCTCGAAATTTCTTTCATGGTGTCAAGAGTACCCACCTCGGTCCGCATGCCCGCGATCGGGTCGACTCTTTGACCAAGCCGGAGTCATGAGAACCCAACATAGTCCACAAGCCCGTGGCTAGTCTGATCATCATTGTGGCTTCACTTTGATAAGCCTTATAGATTAGAAATCGAGCCACTTACCATGCGTATGTGTCACGGGCCGAGAGTTCCCTTGGCCTCGGAAACGACCCGCAGGCGCCTAGCGAGCAGAATTCGCCAGGCCAGCCCTTTCTTTAGCTGTTCCACGAACGATACGGTGAATGATTCTTCGTACGAGATCCTACCACGCCCAGCTTCGCTCGAGCGTCTAGTCCATTGAGTAAAGCAGCAGTTCTCTTTAGGCACAACAACTAGTTTCGGCCTGCCATGGCCTCGTTAGGAGAGCGGCATCAGCTTCCGACCAGTTTGTGCACGGGAGGCATACCCCGTCTTCAGAGCTCCTAAGTAATATAATCCTTCTATCCTAGAACTCCTAGCACCAACCGTCCTGACGCCACTCCCACGGACTGGGTTGTGTTCTACCCTTCCGCCTCACACTCTTCACCGATAACCCCAAGCGCCACTCACAAGTGTCACGAGTACGGGAGGATTCACGGACCGTGACATTCTCCCCCACTCATTTCGCAACGCCCCGTTGCGATCTCTCGCCTCTGTCGCTTCCTTGCGTAAATTAACCATTGATGTGCCACTTTTGGGAATTCACATCGAACGGTCACGCCGCCCAACAAAACAGGTCTTGCTCCATTGATGGCTTCTTTTGATCTCGCCCGCTCGGCCATTCGGTCACCGCGCTTTTCGGCAAGTGTGGCATCTTTCGCCAACCGCATCTTTGGCAGCACCATTTCAGCCTAATCAGCATCTTGACCCCAGCAGACCAATGGAGGTTCTTTTCTTGTTGAAAACGCAGCAGTAGACCTCTTCTTCAAATTCACCGATCGATCCAGGAACGTTATCCCCATTCAGCAAGGGTTCGGTTCTTCTCGAACTCCTTATCGGCTCGGCGAGGAACCGACTCGTCCTAGTACTATTGCCATCCTAGGAGCAGAGAGCGCAGCTTCGTTTGAGCATCTTTTGCCCCGGCCATTCACTTTCCGCTGCGCTAGGACAGGACCAGGCACTCATCAGTTCGACGCACTAGAGCGAGAAGCTCGATTCTCCGACTTGCTCACTCGCTTACTGGAGGGATTCCTGCTCTGATACTACTTGTCACAGCCGAGAGTTCCCTTGGCCTTGGAAACGACCGCGGGCGCCTAGCGAGCGGAATTCGCGAGCCGCCCTTTCTTTAGTTGTTCCACGAACGATACGGTGAATGATTCTTCGTACGAGATCCTACCACGCCCGCCTTCGCTCGAGCGTCTAGTCCATTGAGTAAGGCAGCGGTTCTCTTTAGGCACAACAACCGGTTTCGGCCTGCCATGGCCTCGTCGAGAGCGGCATCGGCTCTCCCGACCGGTTTGTGCACGGGAGGCCTACCCCGTCTTGAGCTCCTAAGTGATATAATCCTTCTATCCTAGAACTCCTAGCACCAACCGTCCCGACGCCACTCCCACGGACGAGTTGTGTTCTACCCTTCTCGCCTCACACTCTTCACCGAGATAACCCCAAGCGCCACTCACAAGTGTCACGAGTACGGGAGGATTCACGGACCGTGACATATGTCTATGTGATTGTCATTCATTTCAAGTGAAAGTAAGTTGTTTAAATTCTTCGCAATTTATTTACTTTATTTTTTGTCCATCCATGACAATTTAGGTTAATTATTGATTTAATTCCTTTGTCAATTAGGAATGAAATGAGGAAATTGCCATGCAATTAATCATTTGAAAAATAAAAAATTAGAAATTTGTTTTCAATTTATGTTTTGGCTCTTCCTAGTTCTTATTTAGGAAATTTCGTCCCTACTGGAGCATCCCATATCTTTGTTTTCCTAGTTCATTTTTAGGAAATCCTCTTCATATGTGGACTTTTCTTGACTAAAAATAAATTGTTGTCATGGACTAACTCTCTATTTACACTTCATGCTTACATGTTCCCATTTTATTTTTTAGGTGATTATGAAGCGATCTCGCTCACCCATCCGCATGGTCGAGATCTAAAATGGCGGATCAAAACGAGGTACTGGACCGTATCATCGACAATATAAATAAGCGAATTGCACACCTCCAAAGTCAAGTCGATGAATTGATTGCTACTATAGCTTTTCTCACTAAGCAAAAGGGCCGTAATGACATAGGTACTCTATCTTTAGTGAGAATCTGTAACTCGAAGAAGAGAGCCAAGAGAATTTTTTAATCGTCTCATTTTCCCGAGGTAGCTGAATTTGATGCCACCATGAAGAGACTAGTGACGTATCTAGAAGGAAGAATCTCTGACCTGAAGGGTTCGCATGACACGATCAAGGAGGGTGAAGAACTCAAGCATACATGATTCATGGTCCTAAGCAGTTCACTTTCTTTGTTTAATTAGGGGCATGCTCGGTTGCACCACCCCTGCGTGGGAATTATTATTGCTTTTTAGGAATTGTTTTCGCTTTCTAGGAATCATTTTCGATGTTTTCTCTTTTTAGGGGTTAGGAATCACAATTTTCATTCCAATAATGTAATTCATTTGATTCGATTCAATGAAATTACAATTTTATTTCAAATTTTGAGGACATGACGGGGTACTCCAAACTAGTCCAATGATGATATCCAACCATGAAAGAAACTATCATCCACGGAGAAATCCTGAGGGCTGGACTTTTTCATACGTCATCCCAAAAAATTTTTCAAAAATAAAAGCATTTCGTTGTTAAAAAGAAAAAAATTTCCCAAAGTTTGTAGCAGATTAAACCTGTTTGTTTGTCTAACTCATTTGCTTATTGTCTCAGTGCATAATTCTATAACATGTTATGACAAGGGACATCTGAAAATAGCGTATCAAGTTTCAACGATCATAAACTTGACTTGTGATCAACGGGCTTAGAGCGCACTTGCAGTGAAAAAAAAAAACAAATTTGGGGCAAGTAAAAGAGGACCATCATTCCCTGGTGGAAGAGTTGACAAATTGGGGGCATGACAGGTTTTGATAGTGACCCGACTAGGATAAAGTCTCAACCCGAGCCAAAATGGATGTGCAATTTAAATTTACTTTGATGATTGCATAGTATCATACTGATGCACATTCTCTTGTGCAGGGGCAAAAGTGGATTTTCAGTCTTGAATGATAGGGACAATCCGAAGATATCAAGTGCTGAGGCAATTCCCATTGTAGATGAATCCTTGAATGAATGCTTAAAACCATTTTGCAGTATATAAAACTGTTTGAAGTTGACATGCTTAAAGCTATTGAGTTCTTTTAAAAAAAAAGGTTTTGCATGATGACTCTTACATGTTTTATCCACCAATTCCACTAAAGAACATCAAGATGGACTAATTTAATGAATGATGTGGAATTGATTGAGCATGCTAAATGAGACGAGTCGGGATGATGAAAGGCAAACCTTATCCTATACACAATCCCATATTCATACACTTCTGAGATGAGTGTAGGAAGGTTCATATCCATAAGGTAAAGAGTTCTCTCGCAAGAGGTACAGCAACCGAAATGATGAGAGGCAATTCGTTTTTCTATCCCAAACACTACAAGTGATCCATTGCTTAACATTTTTGAGCCCATACATTTATGGATATTCTTTTCAAATCACCCATGTCAAGAATCACCCCACATCGGGGCAACTAAGAGATCAAATGGCATCATGAGGTGAGGAAAATGAATTGAAATTTTCTTGCTCTCACTTGCATCAATCTTCAAGTCATGCTATTACATTGAATTCATGTGTTAATTTAAGTGCCTTAGGATGATGAAGAGCATTTCTTTCTTTATCCCATACCCTTATAACCTTTGCATAGCCCACTTGAGCCTGCAATTTTATTTCTTTAAATCCAGTTGGTGATCATCCCCCATACTGGGGCAAGGCAAAAGGCAGATGAGGACCTTTAAAAGTTCAGGTGCCATTCAAAGTGTAATTGCTTAACGCATGCATTATGCGCAAGAATTGAATTCAAAATAGAACTAAGGGGCATGAAAAAGCAATGTGCCTGATAAAAGCAAAGCCAATACCCATGAAAGAAGTGAAGAAAAAAATGCATGAAAACTAGGGGCATGAAAAAAGCGGTGTGCTTGGTAAAAGTAAGGTCAATGCCCATAAATGAAAAAAGAAAGTTAAGATAGGTAACTGTCAATTGTAAGAATTGAATCCCAATGGAGCAATACTCAAAGAATTCAAATGCCGAGTTTCTACAATCAATGGAGGACTTCATGAAGACAATCCCCGATGGTAAAAAAACTGGTGGCAATGCCAAGATGATCATCAAACTCACACCTTTTACACACATTTTGAGCTTAATGATCCTTTCATTTCTCAACCCATGAACCCAACCTACGTTACATCCCTTAACAAAGTCTCTTCAGATTAGGGTACTTAAATTAATATAGGATTTCACATGTTTATAAGCATCGCTCGAAAAAGTGCAAGCAATAGTATTTCTTTTTCATTTTGCAGGATTCTTGACTTGTAAACTCGGAGATGATTACAAGACTGCTCATTCAATAGCCTTGACTCAAAGAGTCCATTTGTTAAGCCGTTGACCAAGCCCCCATTATGATCCCTATTAAAGACCTTTCAGATTGGTAAGATCGTACCGCTTGCGAGAATACTCGGACCCATGTCGATATGATGAAATTGAGTGATTCGCGTAAAATAGACATTATAAATGAGAGTGAGTGAAAGTTCTTTCTAACCGAAAGTCTCTCATTTAGTATTCTTAAGAAATCCATGTCATGAGTGAAGATTGTCTTGAATGATAATTCTCTCCAGTGGAAATTTGGGTGATGCAAAGGTCATTATGCATAAATCCCGATTGAGTTGATGAAAACCTCACTGAATTTTGAAATGTGCAATCTAGAGTAGCTTAAATTATCTATCTCTTTGATGAATGCATATCAGTTTTTGCTCTAAATCATGTCTAACAGGTAATTCAAGTCCCTCTCAGAATGTTTCATGATTTAGGAGATGAGAAACCTCCACCATGAGGTGAAAGAAAGACTTACGCATGCAAAGATATCTAAATTCGGGGAACAATTTCGAGTAAAAAAAGACATATCCCCGAATAGAAAAAGAAGAAATTAGAACAATTTCTTTTTGTATTTATTCATTTTTAATCTTGCCGACGGATTGCGACCGCCGGTCGCCGCCGTAAGTATATCTCTACCAAGAAAAGGAAATAAAAGAAAATTAAAAAAGAAAAATACTTATCATTGTAAGTTTTTATTCAGGGAACAAAAAAACAATGTGGCGTTAGCAAAAACAGGTTTCTATTCTTTTTGTTCCAGGAACAAAAGAACGAAACCATGAGAAACAAAAACGTTTGCATGCGCTACCCTAAATTCCAAAAGACATATCCCCAAGAATTAGAGATATCGCCAGGTAAGTATATCTCTACCATACTCTAAAATACTTATCATTGTGCAGGTATTCTCTCTCAAGTGCACCAACACTTGACTTGGTCAAGATGTCCAATTATATTGACCTAGTGTGCTTTCGTAGCCTAGAGTCCCTCTTTATTGACCCGGCATGCTTCCGTAGCCCGGTGTCCTTATATTGACCTAGCGTGCTTTCGTAGCCCAGAGTCCCTTTATATTGACCTGGCGTGCTTTTGTAGCCCAGAATCTCTCTTTATCGACTCGGCGTGCTTTTGTAACCCGATATCCCTTTATATTGACATGGCGTGCTTTCGTAGCCTAGAGTCCCTCTTTATTGACTCGGCGTGCTTTCGTAGCCTGATGTCCATTTATACCAAATCGGCGTGCTTCCGTAGCCCGGATTTCTTTTATCGACCTAGCGTGCTTTTGTAGCCCAGAGTCCCTTTTAATCGACACTCGATTGAGTTGTCCCCCAAAGATTTTCCTCCAGATTCAATCTGATTAAGGCGACCGAAGAACGGTTCGGGTCCTGATTAGTTGACCTCTATTGCAAGGCTGGGCGCCAAGAATGGTTCGGGTCTAGTTTCTTTCATTGTTTCCATATGTTTGTTGCTGTCTTACAGCCTCTACCAAGCAATCCCACTTTCATTTAGCAAAAATCAATGCTCGCAAGTCTACTAGCTGTCACAGTTGAAGCCACATTAACAAATATGATATGAGCGGACGTGTTCTGAATTTTGGCCCTTCGGACAACAACAAATAATGGAGGTTTTCCAGCCAAGAATATAGGACGATACTGAGAACACAGGCATATGATATGCCCAGCTCAGACACGACCCAAACTAACAGGAACTAGGTTTCAAGAACCCGGTTTTTTGTTAAAGAGGCTGAAAATTGGAGTCGCCATGGAAGTTTCCTCTATATTATCAAAACGTACAAAGCAGAGAACTTATGAGAAGTTCATTACTCCATTGGACCACCAAACGTAGCTGCATCTGAGAGTTTTTCCTTCGCAGAAGCAGCAGCTGCAATTCTTGCTTTTAATGGGGACCAGACCGAACGGTCGTAGAATTGGGAACCGGCCAGTCCAGTCTGGTCCATGGAATTGATAACTTAAAAAAAAATTAAATTTAAAAAAAAATGTTAGAGCTATTACTATTTTAAAGGTTTATTGTTATTTTTAAGAAATTAAAAATATAATTTTTTAAAAAGGATTTGGTCCGGTCCATCGGTCCAATTCCCCTCTGGAATTCCAAATTGGACTAACAACGACCGATTCCATTTTTGTGAAACTAAGAACTGGACCGATTCCTTTGGGAACTAGACCACACCTGTCGGTCTGGTCCAATCCGAAAGATTCTCAATTTAGACAATCCGACATACTCAACCCTAGCTTGGCGGAGTGTCACCCCTTTGAATCTTTGGGTAATTATCCGATGCCGATTCAATTTGAATATTCCATTATTTAATTTGAACGATATTGTTAGCTATTAGAGTGAGAAGCATATCCCTAATTAAGAGATTTTTGTAATTAGCAACTCACATATAATCAATATCTCAATCTCTGAGACCTAGGATTATGGATTATGCGGAAAATCGATAATTCAATCTTTAAGACCTCTAAGAATAGAGGCTATCAATTTTATTTGCCTTCTAACAAGTTCAGCGACTGACCCCAAAAAAAAAGAAAAAAAAACAAGTTCAGTGGATTTTTGTTGCAACTTTGGGCTTATCTCCTTTGACTGAGTGCATGTTTTTTTCTTTGTTTTTCTTATCTAAAAAATACAAAAATATTGCATTTTATATTATGATGGATTTTGAGATAACAATGAGTGTTCTATATTGTTAACAGGTTTAAGATAGGTTTCCAAATTAAATTTGGATTTGACTTAGATTATTTCGTAATTCAAATTGGATAATCTTTCGCTGAGGTAATTTATTTTCATTATTGATTAATTTCGAATTTTAATAAATAAATCCAAAAATGTAATGTGCGTGGCACATATGATTAGATGTGTAAATTCCCATCATATTACCATGCCATGTCATCATACTCATCACTTCATCATTTGCCACGTCATTTGCCACATCATGCATATTTAGGTCACTTAGTTTAGAATTGCATAAAGTTTGGGGATTAGATTGGATATTTATGAAATTTTAAGGATTATATTGAATAAATTTTATATTAAATAAATTAAAAATTTAAGAGTAATTCGAGGATGGTTTGTATAATTATTCTCTGAGTAGAGACTAAAATGTAAAAAGTAAAAGATTGAAAAAAAGAAGAAGAAGTCAAAAACAATGAAAAGAGCTCCTTAAACCCTTCTCCCCTCCAAAATTCCCTGCCAGCATCGTCACTCCCAGCTCCGCCTTGAAGCCGATTCATCCATCGAAGAAGAAGAAGGAGAAGAGATGGAAGAGGGAGCGAACGGCACGGTGACGCCGCTGGCGTCGATGTTCCCGGCGGACGAGGCTCAGAAGGCGGCGGGGCGCGTGCAGGACGCGATCGCCGAGAAGCGCCGGGAGCTCGACCGCGTCAGGGGCTTCGCCGCCGACAACGCCGCCCTCGTCAACCTCGTCCAGAAGCTCCCCGAGGAGCTTCACCACGACGTCATGGCACGTTCGCTCCTTTGATAATCGCCTCCGCCTCGTGCTTTTTCTATCTTCGTCAGCCAAATTATGTACTCGTCGTGATTTTTTTTTTGCCGGAATTTGGTCGATTGAGGGTTTCTTAGCCCTAATCTTTCCGTTTTTCTTTTTTTATGCTGTTTACATTCAATTTCGAGGGTTGCCAGGAGCTTGTATTCCGTTTGCATTTGTTGACTGCGTAGCGTAGTGTGTACTTTTGTGCTCGGTTGTGCGAATGCTTTGGGGGAAAGAACGTCCATGTTGATGTGCGTAGAAGTATCTGCCTTCGGATGAGAGTATATAGAAGCAATGTTCGATAACACGGATTCCTATTTCTCAATGATATCCGACGATCAAGACAATTCCCGTGAAACTCTTTCCTAGAAGTGAATTCTTTTTCTTTCCAAGCAAATAGCATTTCCTATTGATTTGTCTCCTGGACTGGACCTATTCTGATTCTGAATTATCCGTCGCTACGCTGTTCCCATTTATTGCTTGGACTGCGCTATTAATCTGTGTGCTTTTCATGTAGGTTCCTTTTGGGAAAGCTGCATTTTTCCCTGGCCGTTTGATCCACACCAATGAATTCACGGTACTCCCTCTCTCTCTCTCTCTCGAAGTGGCCTTCTTTTGTGATGTGGAGAGAACTTTAGGCATGAGAAAAAGCACCTTTCTCGTTGGAGAAAATGAAAATGCGGGCTCTATCTGAGCCTTGTATGGAAAATGTGTTGCTGTTTGCAGTGGAGTAACTAGTATTTGACCCTTGTAAAGGCTACAAATTCAGCATGCAACATTCTTTTTATACTAGCGCGTCTTGGATTTATTTAGGATATCTTCTTTTGGAAAACTAGCAGAATTAGTTGTTGCAGATGAAACACTTATGGAAATCTGATATTATTCTAACCATTTCAGGTTCTGTTGGGAGAAGGTTACTATGCCGAGAGGACATCCAAACAAACGGTGGAAATTTTGAAAAGAAGAGGGAAAGCTTTAGAAACCCATGTGGATTCTCTTAAGTCAATCATTGAGGATCTGAAAACTGAGGCCTCCTTTTTTGACAAGACAGCTTCTGAAGCAGCTGTAAGTTTCATTGTATCGTGTTTTGTTGTCTCAGGGAGGTAATGAGGCTTTATACTTGGAGAACAGAAGTCTCTGTGGTATCTGATATTGGTAGTGATATTAATTTGGGGTCATTGAATGATTATTTCTCTTAGATTTTCTGATGTAAAAAAGCTTTCATGTTTGTTGTCTTGTGTTGGTAATTCACGGATCTTTTTTAGGTTCTTTCAGGATGATAGCTTGTCTGTGCTCCTTTGACCATTGTTAGACCTGTAACTGGTAGACAACGATTTTATCTAAATTTCCGATGAGCATGTGTGTGATTCCTGAATTTGACCAAGGTAAATGAATCTCATGTGAGAAAACAAAGAGCTTGTGGACAGCTGAATGAGGTAGATAGTAGACAATGATTCCTACAGCAGCCTATACTGTGTCTTAACCTCTTGAAGTGTCGTGCTGTAGATTGATCTGGCAAAACAACTCCACTGGAACATTGATCTTATGAGCAAACTTTGAGCCTATTATTGACTAGATAAGGCATACCTGCTGTGCATCCTCTTTATCCTCTGTTTGGGAGAGCTAGGAAAAGAATTTAGGAGAAGAAACTGCTACAAATTTAAAAGTTCTCTCCATTTTACTTCTCACCAAAGTTTGAAATCATCCCCAACTTTCCACACCCATTTCTGTTGCCCCCAATGCTACTTATTCTCCCAAACAAAGCCTTAATGCTGAAAGACACAACTCTCTTTACAGCTTCAGTGAATTTTTCCGGCATATTTTCATCTTGACATATTTTTCTAAGCATCCGCATTCCACTTATACACCAGGAGGGTCTCATGGAGATAAGGGAAGAGCTTTCTGGGGAAGAATCTGATGAGGGATCATCTGAATTGGGTATCTTATGTCCTTATCTATAATGTGTTGCATTTGCTAGTTGTCTTAACCTAAGCTTTTCTCTGCTGTGAGTCTGTGTGTATTAGTATTCTCATTTGTTAACAGAGGCTTGATGCCCCCATTCCCTCGCACATTTTAATTCAGGTCAAAAAGAAGATGCTCCTAGTATCTCTGTGGAAGACAAGGGGAAAATTCTAAATGAAGATGAAGAATATGATCGCCTTATGTCCAAATTGGATGAACTTGAGAAGGAAGAACTTGCTGCTGAGGCAGCAGACAATATTGAAGAAGAGACAAATGAAGTTGATCCTGATGTAGTCTCAGATCAAAGTTCTTTCAATCAAAATCTCAAAGATTTGGAGGTACAAATTCAGTATCATCTGCTTTTGACTGGAGATGTGAAGCAAATCACTAGAAAAACACCAACATGATACCATATCAACCATTTGAAATTGATTTTTTTGTAGGGGTCTCATTCATGTATGCCTCCAAGCCACTCTGAAGGACAAGCAAGTAATGAAGAATTCTTGAGACAAAAGCGACAACAACCGGCTTTACTGGAGAAATTAAATGTAACATGACCTCTTCATGGACCGTTCTTTCCTCTTCTTTCTTGTGGTTGTTTGATTATTGGTGGCTTGAATAATTTTATCAGTGCATATATCATGACTTTTGGACTTCCATGTGCAGCCCAGTGATTTCACAATCACATCTTCTCAAAAAGGTTTGTTCTCTGTACTACATCTTGCACGTTCAATTGGGTTGAGTGAGAAGATACCTAATCTGTCCTTCAGAATGAGAAGACAAACTTTAGGATAAAGATTTCAAAGTTGCATCAAACTCATAATGTGACAAACTTTCCTGATGAAAGTAAAGCCAGTCTTTCATCGAGTATTTGTTCTCATGTGCACAGCATCTGTCCTCCACTAGAGCATTCTCATCCTAAGATTGAGTTCCAATTTGTCTATTCACAGTCTTCTAGATGCTTATGCTTTCATTGTATGTTTTAAACATCTTCAATGTAAATATTTGCAGCAAACATGCCAGGTCAGCTCGTATGCTAAAAAGAGATCTTTTTGTACAGCTGCTCCATGAAATTAACAATTTCATAGAGATACAAGCTAGTTGTCAGCCACTCTTACATAAATTCATGATAATCTCTCCTATCATTTCATGACTTGGAACATTGATGACTTTGGTAGACAATGTTTGCTGAAAGCTTATCCTCTTAGAGAAATTTTGGTTATATTATTAAGTGGCATACATCCTGTGGTAGATCTAACTGGATGTTTATGCAGACAAAACTTCTCATGGGAATGACCTTTTGTGGAATCTAAAAGGCCCCAATATTGCAGACAAGAGTCCGAAGCTTCCTGCATTGGAGGAGAATGATCATGCAGGATCATCAAATAAAGAGGTACTGACATAGTGTTTATTTTGCAAATTTATTGGGCGTGGCATAGGGGGCAATTCAAAGAAAACTATGAAGTATCTTTGTGGATCTATATTCGTGTTTTCTTTGGGTTTTACATTACGTCTCCTCAAAGCAAGTTAGAATCTGCCACTTGTATGTTTTATGAGTGTATAATCTACTGATTGGACTGGTAAGCCCATTTTAGTTACAAATTTTGGGTGGCTGTGACACTATATTAAGCCTGTCAATTTTAGCACGTTGCTGCTTTGGTTTCTAACATGTAATGATTGAATTTTCCCTTACTGAGTCTCTTGATGAATTGTGGAGAATTTATTTGTGGGTCACCAATATCTGAAACCTGAACATGCTAGAGTAGAGAATTTGCTTCTTTCGTGTCTATTGTCCTGGAGTCTAATTGCTATTTTATAAATGTGGAACTGGAGTGGGTTGAAAAATGTCATTCATGCACAAGTCTGCGTTGTATAGCTAAAAGGACAATACCCCTGCTCTCTGGTGGAAACACTATTGACATCACTTTGGCTTCCTGGAAGAATAAATGAGATTATTTAAGCTTGCGCACCTTGCAGGTGTAAATGTACTAAGGAAGTTCATTTTCTTGTCAAGCACTGGGAGCTGACTTTCTCCTGCATGTTTTTTCCCTTTGATTTTTTCAGGTCCCTATTCAACCTCCTAAACCAAAAGTTGATAGTCTCAGGGTGGGTCCTTGAGTAACTACATTTGCTGTTTGTAGAGCTAAGTTAATTCCTCGGATAAACAATAGTAGCAATATATAACGAGAACCAGTGCCCACTAACGGAAATTGTTTGCAGGCTTTTACTGGCTCTATCATTGAGCATTCCCTCAATCTTCCAATTAATCCAGGGGAGCCCTCTGCAACTTCATCAAAGGTAGGATTGCAGATCCATGCAGCTGCTCTGATGGTAGTATGAGAGGCGCGTTGCCTCTTACTAATGAAATAACATCCAACTTTCTGCAGGTTCCTGGTTCTCAATCTTCAAAACCACTGTCCAGATTCAGAATGCAAAGGAAATAGTTGCTGGTGCTGCTTCTTTAAGTCTGTTGCACGTCAAGCAGCTTCGTGGATGACAGAGTTTCAAACAAAGGTGCTCTAGGATGTAGAGCATGCAGTGTTTTGGACTACACACGAGTGATTCATCGAGTGACTCATCGCCTTTGCCCTGCCGGTGCTTCATTTCTACTCTCTTTGGCAGGTCACTGAGGAAATGCAGTTTGACATGGAAGCTGGACATACTGCTTGTGTCTCGAGTTTGAGTTCCAGCTATGAATTTTCAGAACGATAGAGAGAAAGAGGGGGCCTAGGCCCCGCATAATGACCATAACAACTGGAAATGTGCGTGAGTCGACCGATGTTCCTAAAAAGATAATGTGCTTGTTACAATTTATGAGATTGATTAATGGTAGTAGGAACGACCGAATGTTAGGAAGCCTTTTGCCTGTGTCATAACGACTGGTGTTGTAGCTGGCCTGCTCTTACCCGTTTCCAAGGACTACCGTCCCGATGGTACATTGTGACAAATGCAAACTTGGTACTGATTGATTTAAGTCAAGCTGGACCAAGTCCATTTTTAGTATGTCAGCAGTAAAATGAGGAGCTTAGAAGCTGAAGTCAGCAGGAAGTACTATAGGATTCTATGAATTTTGAATCAGCAAATATATATTGACCAGCGGCCAAAACGACTTACTAGAAAACTCACGAGGTAATTGACATATTACAAATCAATTTGACTGGAGATCTATACACAATTTCAACGTGAGAAGAGAACATGGCTATGTAGAATAACAGATGTGAATGATGAGCACTGAGTTCCCATCTTCTTTTTCTGGCACCTCAAACAATTACATCTGTACAAACTGATATGACGAGTAGGGTATTATATTTTGTACAACATGCACAGTGTTGACCTTTGGTCGTACAGTTTATAGTATTGCTCTACAGCTGCAAATGTTAAGGAATACTTCAACCATTTGGAATCTTTCGCTTTCTTCCCTTGAAGTCATGAAGCACCCTTTCCCGTTCCAAAGGAGTTGCCAATACTAGCCACTTGCTAAACTCGATCTCATTCATACCCTTGAACTCTGCAACAAGCTTAAATTGAACTCTTTTCGAATTCCTGGTTGTAGACGCCTCCGTTTCTCCACTATCGTGACCAGGCTTCCTTTTACTCTTAAAATGAACTGAGAGCTGCTTATCATTCTGGGGCATGTTTATTGGATTCATTTCAATTCCCGGACCAAAATTTACAATATGCTCATTTCGGTGAGCATATACAATACCTGACCATCACAACATCCATTAATCCAAAAGGACCAACCAAAGTCCGCTAAATTCTAATGCTAATTCCCTGTGCTCACTTCACAGGAAAAAAAAAAGCAGACTATTTACAAAGGTACAAGTTCAAACGCATGGAATATAGCCTTTAATTTGAAAAACAAATCTGCAAAATTATCTCTTCCAACTACGACTTTCCAAATGTGATTTTGGATCGGACAGATATGAGATAACTCAGCACATTGTCACAAGCAATTAATGCAGCACTTCAGTTGACCATCGAAAAATATTGCAAAGTCAGACGGCCAAAATCACAACCTATTCACAGGATTAGATCAACTGTCACTGACCTATGGAATGCAAACTTCCTACTTCCATTATTCCCTTCTTTATTTCACATAAATTAACTATGGAAGGACAAGCACTATGAGAGTGGTTGCACCAGCAAATCTGCTATAACTGCAAACCAAAGGTTTGCGAAAATATAGCATAAGGAAAAAATTTTAGAAGTCACAACACAAGGAAAGAACAAAACTTAAATCATGCCAAAAAATTCATGACAAGGTTTCTCCTTACGGTTTCTCCAACAAATTGAAGATAACGCAGGGTCATACTGACGAAATGTCAAGGTTTGACAATATTTGCCAATCCAAGAGGTCTGTTTCAAATTATCCACCCCAAGTTAGCCTGTCCATACTTTCGAAATGTAAAGGTTTGACAATATTTGCCAATCTAAGAGGTCTGTATAGAATTATATGCCCTAAGTTAGTCTGGCATAACACTGCCCATAATGCAGCTCTTCATCTTATATAGGCATAGTCTGGCATAACAATGCCCATGATGCAGCTCTTCATCTAATATAGGCACTATTTAACTCCACAAACAGGTACATTGTCATATGTCCAATAAGTCAAAACTTTCTCCTGACAATTGCCATGTACAATAAGAAAATACAATGAAGAGAAAAGAGTGCCTTTTTCTGATAAAAAAAAGGGGTCATAATTTACACTAGACATCAGTAGAAAAGAACTGCTAATTAAAATTGGGAAGAAGCAAATCCATGAAAGATTTGACAACTCAATTATCAAGAGATTTAGCTGCAAAATGAACTTACCCAAGTCTTCAAGTGTTGGCTTAATGGTCATAGCTTTTTGTCGATCATAAAGCTTTCTATTTTCAGAGATCTTTGTTGAGCTGACTTCCTCTTGAGGAATATCACTGTTACCCCATTCAGTTGACTTGTGCTTTGTATCAAGGCGTGTTTCACTTTCCAGTCTTTGTTCCCCACGTAGTTCAATAATCTCACTAGTGAAAAGTTTATCAGACAGATCGCGGAACAAATTGCAGATTCCGAAAAGCTCACCCTGAAACTCCTTGCAGTCCTGGAAACCAAGGGCAAAACAGCATCAAAAGCCAGTATATAACCTATAAATAAGTCAGAAAAATCAAAGCAAGCAGATTTACTCTACCTGCACTCCCTCAAAGTATCTCTTTTCCATTTTCCCAGAAACGGCAATGTTGGACAACTGCTGCTTGTACACTTGCCGAGAATAAACAACTTCTTCGAGAGAGCCAGCTGCAAGAAGACGGAAGACCAGAACATGCCGCTTCTGCCCATAGCGGAAGGACCTGTCCTGGGCCTGCAAATCATGGGCAGGATTCCAGTTTGGATCAAATATTACCACACGGTTCGCACTAACAAGATTCAGCCCAAGCCCACCAGCTCGTGTTGATATAAGGAAAACCTGAAGTAATAAGAGCACATCAGCAATTGTAGTGCAGTGATCCTGAAACATGATTTTCAGTGCAAAACTTGACCTGTTTGCTCGGACTAGAATTAAAGTCATCGACAAGAGTCTGACGTGCGTTGGCTGGAGTAGAACCATCCAGTCTTGAAAAGCAATAACCTTTGCGTATGAGAAATTTCTCAAGTATGTCCAACATCCTGAAATGGTAGTCAACTTCATATATGGTGATAATTAAATGGAAGGGCAGAAAAAATCAGTCACAACTATGGCAAAACATTCAGCATCCCCAAATTTGACTCCATATACAAAAATTCTTTGACCGGATGGTAGTAGTCCCTTAAAGATTTACTTCTCATGGATTTATGAGCAAACCCACAATATGCCACAAACTATCCAGTGATACAAGGTATACTGATGTTGAAGATTACCAGAACATACATTGTCCTGATGATTATGTATACTTCTCTATCACTAAAGGAATGATGAGGATCACATGGAGATCTACCAACGACGCACATAAGCACATGCACATACACATGCACACACACACACAATCTTCATAACTGAGATAACTTGGCAATATATGCCACATCAAATCGAAAATTACTCAGATTAGGTTTCTTGGTAAAGAAGGTTTAGTAGATACCTGACCGAGTAACTGAACAGAAGAATTTTGTCACCTTGAGATATCCAGGAGAGCATTAACTTTTCAAGGGCTCGCATCTTGCCACAATGTTTAACATCACTCAGGCCCATGAAGCTCTCATTCTGGGTATTCCCACCCACCATATCAATATCAGAGCCAAAAACAGCAGCGGCAAATTCAGCATCTTTTTTTTGCTTATCTGGTTCATCCCTAGGATTAGGCTTAATTAATTCCAGGTGATTGCTTATCTGTAAGGCAAGTCAAATTGCACACATGCCATTAGCATAAGTCCTCACAGAATATCACATGCTGAAAAAGAGAGATACCATGACTGGCGTTCAGTAGAAATTTGGAGCGCGAGTCAATTACAAAGTAAAAGATTAAGTGCATTTCAATTTTTCCATTATCCATGCTGATCTCTAGAATTGGACTCATTCTCATCATCCCTATGCTCATAATTCAATATTCTCCAGCAGAAACTCTCTCTTTCTCAGCCTCTCTCCCCCCTGAACTCTGCATACAATTATTGGGTATATGACATATGGACAACAGGAAGGGCTACAACACGCATGAATCATTGTCTACCAGTGTATGCATGTTCTATGAGATAAAATTCATTCATACTTCCAAAGATGGTGAACTTATATTGAAGAGGACGCCTCTAGTCAATATCCAAAATTGGATCTTCCAATCTATATTCAATGTTGCAATGAATGACCATAGACTATCCACTCTCAACCCAAATCCTACATTCCCATTTAAAACCTCATTTTGTTTTCATCCAAGAAAAACACAACCAGCTATCAAACAGGATTGAATGGCTCATATGATTAATTATGGGGGTTAAACCAATTCACTTGAGAAATAGACAAAAATTTGCAAGCTCATTCACCTGCTGAAGCTTGATAAGGCAAGGCAGGACAAGGCAAAATGGACATGAATCACAACCCTCAGGGTTATCCCTGTGAAGGTGAGGCCAAATGATCCCATCTGGTACAGTCCTCTTGCAACATTCAACTTGACTAAGTGGGCTTCCACAACTACAAGGGATGTCCTTATTAATAAGGCACTGGATATCGCGCAACTGTAACATTCTCCTATACACCCTTTTTTGTAATTCACTCATTGCGCAGAACACGACATTATCTTCCTTACCCATCATAAGATGCCCAATAGTCTCCTCTTTCGTCCTTCTCAGCATATATTTATGAAGAACTCCCACTAGGTGTTGTTTTCGCTTATCAGCAATCTGCACAAATTTTTCTGGAGCAGTGGATCGCTGACCATGCTTGAGAGGTTCATCGTAGAAATCCCGAAAATGCTCCCTTGTCCCCAAGGATCCCGGTGCGACCAAATCGAATAAATTAAACAGTTCCATGATCTTATTCTGCATTATTGTTCCTGTTAGACCAATACGACGGGGGGTCTTGATTTCTAAACATGATGCATAGAGCTTTGATTTCTCGTTTTTGAGCTTATGTGCCTCATCAATTATCACAACTTCCCATTTAATATCGGACAAAATGCTACCATGAATTCTGTACGTGTCAAAACTGGTTATTAGCACCTCAATAGCATGAGCATCTAACTTCTCAAGAATAAGTTCACGGTTCGCACCATTATAAAAGGATATAGCAAAAGTTGCCCACTTAGAAAACTCACTTTCCCAATTATGGATTACAGAGGTGGGGCAAATTATTAAAACAGGTTGCTTCTTCTGTAAATGACCTTCCCTTGAACCCTTAAGAATATCAGATTCTGCATCTTTTCCAAAAATAGCAGCCAAAAATGCAATTGTTTGAATGGTCTTCCCAGCCCCCTGCACCAAAAAAAGCACACGAAAATAAATTTAAACTTGCTATCTTGCCTAGATTGGTATTGCAGGCAAAAAAAATTATGGCCAAAATTTAGAAAGTTGCTCATGCGCACAAGCACAAATCTACTCTAAAAGGCATGCCTAAGCTCACAAAATTGCTGACATCTGGCAGGACCAGAAACTATTTCAGAGTTCAAAATAAAAACAAAGCTCTTCTGGTTTGCATGATTTAATGCAAGTGCGCACAAAGGAGATTTGTATGCCATCCCATCAATGTGGGAATTATCAAGATTTAAGACAATCTACAATCCATCACATCATCTTGGAGAGCTATGAGACCCTTAATTGGATCTGTCAAAACAATTCACTTTAAAGACAATCAACTCAATATACCCCTTTTGTTCACACAATGCGACCAAGAATGAGAAGCAAGGAATTATTTTCTCCAAATAAGCAACACAGATAAGAGAAGCCACTTACATGTCATCACCAAGAACACCTCCATGGTTGTTCTTGTACAAACCATACAAAAACTTGACGCCCTCCCTTTGATGCTCGAGCAATCTGCAATTGATGGATGAGGGAACCTGCAAGTTCATCCACATCAACGTCAACTTTCTTTTCTTTTGTTAGGTTGAGGGTGGAGGTGTTTGTTTGGAGCTAATTCCTAACCGTTAACTGCTTCATTTCTTCCTTTCAAATGAAAAAAGAAGAAGCAAGTAAATAGGTACGCTCCGCTTGCATACTTCACAAGCCGGAGAATCACGTAAACAGAGCTGTCAATCGACCATTTTTCGCCATTTTGCCCAAATTCTATAGAACAAGATGAAGTCTTTAATGCTTAAGCAATCACTAATCCATCAAATCAATCGAGCCCGACAGTTCAATCATCCTCGCTTTCCTTTCAGAAGTCACAATTACTCGACCGTTTATATTTTCCCCAAACGACGTCAAACTCAAACACTTCACCTGAACGACCGGAGCTTCTCCTTCGGCAGACAAGACCAGCGGTTCGAAAGGCCCGGTGTGATCAAACTGGAAGCTCGCCGACTTCGGCCTCCCGAACAGCACCCTCACTTTCTCCTCCTCCTCCTCCTCCTCCTCCTCCTCCGCCTCCTCCTCGCCCTCCGCACCTCCTTCCTTCAATCCAGCGCGGTCGCGGTCGGATGTCCTCCTTTGGCCGGACGTGCGGGGGACGGTCCTCCGAAGGGAAGAAGGAGCCCTGGAGGCGCAGGAGCTGCTGCGAGAGGGACGACTTGGGAGGCTTCCTGAGATTTCCGGGCTCGAATTGTTGGGACAGCGAGGGCTTCGGCGGGGAGGTTGAGTCGGCGGTGGTGAGGAAGGACGAGGAAGGGAGGGTCGAGCAGGGCTTGAGCGTCTCCTTCCACGCGTGCAGCGACATTCGAGAGAGAGAGAGAAGTGCAGGCAGTTTCAGGAATCACAGAGAATCCTCAAGCCTCAATTGATTCGGTTTCAGCTTGTATTTTCGCACCCCGCTGAAATCAAGACAGAGGAGAGAGACTTGGGATTTGGAAAACAAAACGGTAGGGCGGGTGGGTCGGTTCTTTATGGCGGTTCGGGTTTGGCAACCCAAGTTACGGGCCTTGCGGCCCATTTGGGACCGTCAGGCCCACACTTCCAAAGCCGTTCGTTCAGTCGTGCCTCTTTTTTTTTTTTTTTAACTCTAATTTCAGGATAAGGAATTAGGAAGAACCAAAAGTTATGAATTTATCGATTTACACGTATGATTAGTAATTGCTGCTTACACGAGAGAACCACTCAAATATCTATTTAGTTGTCAATGCTGGACTAAATTGGGAGGCTAGTTAATTTACAAAGCAAGTTCCTTTAATCTGAAAATTCCTCGAACGATAAATTTTAGGTAGGAATTCTAGACCGACCGTCCTAAAATGTCACATGAACCGCAAGACAAATGTAGTGTGAAATCCAAAATAAAATGGAATTTTCTTTTTCCATTCCTTGCTAGAGAAGCACAAGAGAAGTTGAATCACCACAACAATCAAATTTCATTGAGCACCAAATTCTTCTCTCCCAAAATCCAATTCCAAAAAGATCAAAATTCAAAACTCAACCATCTTCCACTTCAATTCCTTTTCACCTCATCACCCTCCCTTTCTTTCTAAATGGATCAAGTCCGGCTTCAATTGATTCTAGTCACGACCCCATTCATGACCATCATACTGTTGTCCCCGCTCAACCCACGCTAGGACCTCAATCATTTCTCGAGCCATTTAAACTGTCCTACAATTACTTTGGTCTCCTTGATTTCATGATGTAATTTTTACTTAACTTAAATAGTATGGCGCATTAAGACCATACCTAATATGTGTAGTTTTGATAATTTACGTGCCTTCTTTGAAGAGTGATAAAGTCAAAAGTATCTATAGATGCATTAATAAAGAAAAAAATACCTCAATAGCTCGTGAAATAAAATTGCATTTTGTTTGTTAACTAATATAAAATTGTTCCAGCAAAAGCAAATCAATATAAAACTAGGGAGTTCAGGAGTCCTCCCAATGCAGACTCACTCTTTCCCTGCCTTCCAGACAGAAAAACATAGGAATATGAAATTGATATGTAAATTTTTATTTTCTAAGATCATATGAATAAGTCATCCATTGTTTTTACGCCATTCATTTCATTTTTGTTTAATGGGCAATCAGATATAAATTTGATTGTGAAAAGGAATTTAGTTTGCATGAAAATAAATCTTAGGGAGAAACTCACAAGGAATTGATTTCCAATTCTAATTTTTGATGGTGGATATTCATCCAAATTGAAAAAAAAAAATGATATCACATGTATGCGTTTATTTACACATGGCTCTCATTTAAATATTTCATGAATACTGTGAAAAGTAAATAAATGAATAGTAAATAATGGTTATTATGAGGGAGTGATGTACTGAACCAAGAGTTGCATGAGTATCATCGACATGGACTGATTTCGTGGCAGAAAATAGCCATCCTATAAGCTTTGTACTTCCGAAAGCTATGGTCTCTTTTTTTGTTAACTAATTTTATTGCTCTTGGTTGAGATTTTGTGTGTATTTTTTTTAGGTTTATAAGAGGGCCTTAGATGGGTTTGAGGCGATTGCAATTGCATGACAATTTAACCCAACTCTCGAAAAGCATGATCAAGAGTGTAACTAGACAATTAGAAGGAAAAAAATGGAAGAAAAAATTAGACAATAAGCTTTGTACCTCGGAATTTATGATCTTTGATGTTGTTAAAGCTACTAATTTTATTGTTCTTGGGCAAGACTTTTGTGTATTTTTAGTTTCATGCACGTTTTAAATAAAACCCACCCATCTTACTTCAATTGTTTTGCCCTGACTTCCTGCTCCATCTTTCGAATCTTTAGCAGTAATGGTAGAGCGACAATGACATGGGGCATGTGAGATGAAGAGCGGTGGCGTGAAGAAGGAGAAGCCACTACAGGGTAGTTGCGTGAAACTCAGGAGATCGGATGTTGGTGCCAGAGATGCGATCCTCTCTGTCATTCAGTACTCTTGCTCGCGAGAGGTGCGATCTTGGCGCCAAAGATGTGATCCTGATGTGCTTGGTGTTAACACTTAAATTTTGTCATTTTACTTAAGATTTAATAGCATTAAAAGTAATGAATTTTAAAAAAAATAGTGGGTCCGGACCAGGGCGGGCTGCCCGCCCTCTGCCCCTTTCTTTTCTTCTTTCCCTTCTGCACGGGCTTGGCCCGTTTTTCTTCTGTTTCCTTTCTCGACCCAGCCCGCCCCTTCTCCCTTCTTCTCCCTCGTGCAGAACGGTCTTCTGCAAGGAAGAAGAAAAAGCAAAGTACAATTGCAGGAGGATCGGGGGAGCAGATCCAGCGCGATCCGCGGGTCGGGGAGCAGGCTGTTCGACAAACTGGCAAGGCAGGAGCCAGGCACGCCTGCCGTTGGCCTTAAAAAGCTTGGGGTGGGGGGGAAACGGAACAAAGAGAACCGAGACCAGGGAGCTTGAGAGAGACCGAACCAGGAGAAAATCGGAGAGACAGAGCATCGTGAGTGAGAGCAAAGCGAGAAATTGAGAGAAGAGAGCGGTAAAGAAGCTCGGCCGCGCCCGTGACCTCGCCTCTCGGCATCCATTCTTCCGGTAAGTCTCCTTTCGAGTTCAGTCCCCTTTAACCCGATGATCTCGTCTTGACGACACTAGGGTGGTCGGCCATGGTTCGTGCCATCTCGAACCTGCTTGCAGGCCACCGTCATCGAGCCGAGTAGGGCCCCGTCACCCGAGCACCTCCTTTTATTCGGATTTTTTTTTGTTCACCAGACCGGAGCTCGCGGTTCTCTGGCCCGCGCGAGTCTCCGATCCCGGTGAGCTGCGATGTTGTTGTCTTAGACTTTGCTTGGTTGTTGCGTCTGCCTTGACTGTTGATTCATCTCCCAGTTGAGTTTTCGTTAGCTTTTCAGTCGGCACATCCGAGGTGCTCGACATCTTGTCTAGGCTAGGTCTGCATATATTTTCTTTGTTCTTTTTATGGGATGGTCGTGGATGGTAACGGGAAAGGGCAGGTGACCAGGCCGAGTTTTGTCCCTCGGCTAACCTCGGTGGGGGCCGAGCCGTGTCTCCGCCAACGGCCGTGGCCGGCATCGGTCGGACTGAACGACCGACGCCGGATGGTGGTCTGGCGGCGATCCCAAACGTTGGTGAGGGCTCGTCGGACGTGGTTTTATTTTGGTTATGGTTCGGCAAGGGAACCCATTTGGGAGGGAGTCGTCGAGGAAGAAGATAGGTGCAGGGAAGGGATGAAGTAAAAAAAAAAAAAAAAAAAAGAGAAAAAAAATAGAAAACTATGAAAAGGTCAAAAAGACTTCGGGAAGGAGGAGTCGCAGAAAGAGAAGCTGCTGTTCAGGGGATGGGATGAGACCAACCTGGACTCAAGACGTGGGGGGTCTCGTGTTTGGTTTGGGCTGAATCTTGTTGTTGGGCTTAGGTTAGTTTATTGGGTTTAAGGTTATTTTCGTGCCTGAGAAGGAGTTTGTGGATAGGTCAAGTAAGTGGGCTAATTTCGTAGCTGGGCTTATTTTGGACGTGCTGGAAGTTGTTTTAAAGTGAAGTGATGGGCTTATGTGTTTTCCTTTGATAAATTTGGGCTTGATCTTGGCGATTGTGTTTAAGTCATTGAACCCACTTCTTCAATTTGGCTTTTAGTATTCATAGCCCAAACCCATGAATCCTTACCCGACCCACATTTGAAATAAAAAATTGCAATATATATAATTTGAATTTTTTATGTTTTTTTTTTAAATTAAAAAATATAAAAAAAAAAAATTTAAAAATTTAAAATTTTTTAAAAAGTTAAAATTTTTTAAAAAATTTTTTAAAAAATATTTCAGTTTTTGAACAGGCTTCTCTTAAAGTGTGGGAAAATCATCGACCAAAATAGGGCTCAAAATTAAACAAAGTCTTAGGGCCTTGCAATGGGGTTATAATATTCCTTCTTGAAACAAATCATCAAATGATGGTGCACTTTCAATATATTGTGATTTCCCTTTAACCTAGTTAAGAATGTCAATTTTTCTTCTTTTTTTAATGTTAGATTATTGTTTTTCCTTGTAATTTATTTAATACTTTATTGGTTATTGATTGTTACTTTAATGATTGTGTACCCACATGATCGCTTCACATGTTAGTTGATAGGTGTAAAATCAATCCAAATTGTCTGACAAAAATATTTACTTTTATAATAAATGAGATTAGGTACCAAAATGACACTAATTGATCAATTAGTATAATCAAGTAAGTCCCATACTCTAGATTTTCTGGTTATGTAGAAAGTGAGGTATATTCTCATACCTCATTTAGTTTTTAGCCGACTCCAATAGGCTAGTGACGACTTCTTCATTGTAAAATTCTTAAAAATACCCCAATGTCACTCGAGATATAGGCTGAGAGAGCCCACGTCTAATCTTGGGCATTAGGTCCATCATTTATGCAATACCCTAAACGTGTTCCCTTCTCCTGGTCACGACACTTGGTGCTTGTCGCGCCGCGCCTCTCTCATTCACTCTCTATGGGGAAGATGGGCCAAATTGAGCTCAATAATCTAATTGCAACTCATGAAGTTACTTAGTGAAGCGTCTTAAGTTAATCAAATAAGACCTAAAATAAGCCCGTGAAACCTCTGAATTATTACTTATAAATTAGATAAGTAAAGAAAATTGGAATTCCCCGTTCAAAAAATCACATTTACTAAATTGGAACCCAAAAACTTAGTGGAAAATCAAATAAGACCTAAAAAATGTCACTTATAAATTTGTAAAAAGGATTTCACATTTACAAGGTGGAATAAAAACGCTCTAAAAAGGATTTCACAAGCGCTCTCATCCAATAACCGACTTCCGTCAATGAGTATTAGAATGAGGAGTATTAGGGAGATAATGAAAAGTCACCATAAGCAAATTAATGATGGATGGAATAACTAGTAGGAAATATTTTAAAAACTCAAGGTATAGCCTTATTAATTCTATGAAAAAGTTTTATCCAATCTGTAAAAACTAAGCATGCTATATTCCTGAACAATAAGGCTAAGCAATGCAAACAAATATTATATTGACATCTACTGTAAAAATTCGGATCACATGCACTGCTTTTGTTCATCTCGATTTCTTTCAGCTTGAAGAATTCCTTTACTCACGGTTACTTAATGACTTTGTTTTACTCTCGACTATCATTCTTTGCTTCTCACTCATTGCTTGTCTATGAAATGGATAACTTTAATCCCCTAACTTAACTTCCTTCGGAAGAGTCTTTGAACTTTGAAGATTGAAATCCACGTGGAATATGTTTTCCACACGAAAAGCTGGATTGCCAAGAAACCAAACCAACCCATTTTTCGTGTTGTGAGTTTACGAGAATTTCACCGTAAATAAAAAAGAGATACGCAAGAAATAAATGACAGTTGAAGTAAGAAAAAGATCAATTACGGTCCAAAAAGAAAAGAAGGGGTTGTCCTTTTCCATAGGTTGTCGTAGAAGCAGACGATGAGAGCGAGAGAGCATCTTTTGCAGGAGAAGCGAGGGTTGGCAAGTGGTACCTTCAAGCAACATGTTGAAAGGAATGAGAGATCAGCCAAGATCTGGTCTTTTTTCTAGCCAAGTCGTGCAATTAACAGTCGCGCTTACAAAACAATTGTTGTTTACTCTCCATTTAAATTACTTTTCTCTCTCTTATGTTTATTTGGAGGATTTCGGAAAGTTTGTTCGATATTTGAATCACCCAAGATTTAAAATTTAATTGAAAAAAGAAAAAAAGCAATTTGGAGAATCCAAATTAAATAAATGAAATTTTCGATCTAGATATTGAAAAAAATTCAATTATTTACCCAAAATGGGGTTTGTCATTATATTGCCTCTCTTCACAGCATCGTTATGGGACCCACAAAAAGGAGGAGATTTCACTTTATTTTCAATTAGGCTTCATCATTTCCTTCGTGAATATTTTAAGCCATTTGAAGAAATGGTTGATTTTGACCAAGTTTGACCAGTCTAACCTACCTAAAATTAGTTGTTCCACTGCAAGGTAATTATTTGATACGGAGAGGTGCAATCTTCTTGCACGTTTCTCAAGTTTTTTCTCTATATATATACACACACGTGAATCTTTCCCTTTCATCACTCCATCAACTCCATTTGTCTTTACTTCTTGAACAACTTAAATAGTTGCTAAGGATGATGCTCACCTTCTCGTGGAACGCTACGACGAATTTGTGAGTAATAGAATTTGTTATTGTTATTGTTATTATTATTATTATTATTATTTTATTATTTTTTTATTATTTGTTGTTGTTGTTGTTGTACTCTCATGTTTTCTTTTTTGCGTTCTAGCAAGGAAGAAAAGATATATGTGCAAATCAAAAAAGATAGAAACAGAACATAAACTAATTTACGTGATAAATTTAATAAAAAATGAGATAATTATTATACTCAATGATGAAGATCAAGTGAATGTCTTTCCAATAAATGATACATATTTTGGATAGTGCAATCGTGGTTCACTTGAAAAGGTAGAAATTGGCAATGTGAGGAAAGAAACAAAAAGAATCATATGGAATAAGTTAGTAAAGAGCGATATGGAGCTAGAAAACCCTACCCTATAATTCAAGTTCCCTTAGATGGTTTCTTAGGATAGTAGTTCTTTAGTTTGCTTCTCTTAGTTCGCAACTTCCCAGTACTACTTTCCTTTTTAAGTTTCCCTATATGGTTTCTTAATAGTTCCTTAATCTGCTTCTCTCAGTTTCCAATTTCCCAATACTACTTTAATTGGCTCGATAACCTAGCCTACTTCTAGAGTTGTAATATTATCAAGTTAATGTTGCTTTAGTTATACTTTGCAGTTTCTCATTTTCTTTTTTTCTTTTTTTGTCATAAATTTTTAATTATTAACCGGAGAATGAAAATGAGGAAATTGTGAGAGTGCATATACATAATTAATGAGTAAAAGAGTAAATGTTATATGAGGTAACACCCATTGCCGATGGGCCCCGAGAGATTGAAGCTGCTCCACTATTTCATAGATTAGCAATTTTAACTTTTTAGCAATGAAATAAGGGGTGTTACCTCATTAATTTTAACATTTATTTTTTACTCATTAATAATGCATATGCACTCTCACAATTTCCTCTTTTTCATTCTCCAGTTAATAATTAAAAATTTATGATAAAAAAAAAAAAAAAAGAAAAAAAGAAAATGAGAAACTACAAAATATAACTAAAGCAACATTAGCTTGATAATATTATAATTCCAGAAGTAGACTAGGATATCGGCCAATGAAAGTAGTATTGAGAAGTTGGGAACTAAGAGAAGCAGACTAAGGAACTACTAAGAAACCATCTAGGGAACTTGAAGAGTAAAGTAGTACTGGAAAGTTACAAATTGAGAGAAGCAGACTAAGAAACTACTATCCTAAAAAACCATCTAAAAAACTTGAATGATAGGGTAGAGTTTTTTAGTTCCATACCGGCCTTTACTAATTTATTCCATATGATTCTCTTTGTTTCTTTCCCCACATTGCTAATTTCTATCTTTTCAAGTGAACTACGATTATTCTGTCCAAAATATGTATCATTTATAATTGTGAAGATCTTCGCTTGATCTTCATCATTGAGTACAAGAACTATCTCATTTTTTATGAAATTTACCACGTTAATCAACTTTTGTTCTGCTTCCGTCTTTTTTGATTTGCACATATATCTTTTCTTCATTGTTGAGAACGCAAGAGAAGAAAACATAAAAGCCAATAACAATAACAAATTCTATTACTCACCTCTTTTTGGTATTATCTTGCAATTTGCGAAACTTTTTTGTAGCTTCACAAATTCGTCGTACCGTTCCACGAGAGGGCCATTTGAGTCTACTCAAGAAGTAAAGACAAATAGAGTAGATGGAGTGGTGGAAGGGAAATGATTCACGTATATATAGAGAAAAAACTTGAGAAGCATGCAAGAAAATTGTATCTCTTCATATCAAATAATTACCTACAGTGGAACAACGGATTTTGTGTGGGTTAGACCGGTCAAACTCAGTCAGAATCGACCCTTTCTTTAAATGGATTAAAAAAGATATGCAGAAATGAAGTGAAATCTCCTCCTTTTTGTGGGCCCCATGTTATGATAAAATGTAATGACAAATTCCCCCTTTTGGGTAAATGATTGAATTCTTTTCAATATGTGAGTTGAAAATTTCATTTATGTAATTTGGAAATTGCCTTTTTTTTTTCAATTAAATTTTAAATCCCGGGTGATTCAAATATCGAAGGGAGGCCGGCGAGAATCGTTATCTCCTAATTATTTGTTGCCTAGTGTAATTTTTAGGGATCAACAATTGTAGCATGTATAGTTTGTGATAAACTTTTTTGTATTTATAGTTTCTACTTATAACTTAGAATTAATCTTTAAATCCTTTCTTGAAACAAGAAAAAATGTTTATGTTTCAAAAAATTACGGAAAATAACGTACAAGATTACACATTAATAAAAGTCCAGAGTGTAATGTTGTGAAAGTTACAAAAAGTAAAAAATAGAAGTCATCCAAATAGAATTAATTAATTTTACTTAGGGGTAGATATGATAAAAACAAGTCAAGGAAAATAAATAAAGGATAGACATTAAAAAATTCACGTTGTAGCACCACTCAATTGGATCCCCTTCGTATATATTTGAAATAATGACACAAATACCCTCCAAACTTTGGTTTCTAAATTTTTAATTTGTTCAATGTGGTTCATCAACTTTTTATTTATTCAACGTAATCCATGAACTTTTTGTACACGTTCTATTGAACCCATGAATTGTAATCCACTAATTGTATGAAAATATTCAATATAGTCATTTTTCATTAAACAAAATTTGTGTTTGCATTGATCCTAACATGCAAGATAACAAGGCTATCGCAGTCAAGAAAATCACTCCAAACATTATATCATAAAGACGAGCTAAAGAAACAACCTTGCCTCAGATCCAAGTGGGCTTCAAAACCGGTCGAAGAACTTACGCTATCGATATGAAGCCCCATTCGGTGGGGATGAACGCCAACAAACTGGTGAAAATCTCCATTAGCTTGAGCTGCCAAAACTTCGGCAATGCAACTAACGCAAGTGCTCCCAGTACAATGACAAGGAACTGCACGAGTCGATGGTAGATGTGTTCTCTTGCCGCGTACATGTCCCAGGCAATATAAGCACAAGGACCCCCAAAATTACGAAAAACACCAAATTTGTGATTTCTAAGTTGGGTTGCATTGCTTTAGGACCCATTTACTATTTAAAAGTGAGAACTTGACAGTTTTTTATTTTATCGCGCAACAAATCTATACGAGCTGGGAACGGTATGCTTATCAGCAATTCCAGGTCTTCTTTCGCGTGCATGACAGGCTATTTTAATTATTTTATTTTCTTTGTTAAAATGGAATTTTAATTATTTTTTAATAATTTTTTCTATTTTTCTTTTCTTTTTCTTTTTCTCCCTTCCTCCCCTGTTACTAACCGGTGACGGCCATAGGCAAGCTCCGCCCCCACTTCACTTTTCTGTGACGTATCCCACCGTACCCGCTACCGCGACAGACGAGACAAGCCCTCCTTCTCCTCCACTCTCCTCGACGTAGAGCTGGCAAAATGGGTTGATGATTGTAAGAATAATGTCCTGCGATGGTTGGCAAGTAAACTGCATCCCTAATCCACTAACAGTGTCGTAGAGGCCTCTCCAATACGATACAACCAAAGGTAAGCATGTATCAAAAAACGTAGGTACACATGCATCATGTGCACGGTCGATCACTTTTTTGGAATCGCATTCTCTTGTGGCTGTGCGAGCAAATTACTGTTTGTGCTTTCCGAACGGGCTGCTTCAGCTTTACCGCAAGGCAACATCCTAATCTTATGATTGCCTTCTTTCCTAAATACTAAGATTATGCGGTGGCTTATTTTGTCTTTTAGGTGACAAAGTTCAATCTCTAGTCTAATGTCTGATTCTTGCTGGGTTCTTTGGTGAAGCATCACTAGATAAAAAAGGGTTGCGAGGTTTCTGATTTTACAATAAAATCTTTATTTTTTTTCGAAGCATGAAGTAAAAAGGTTAGGCTCATAGTTAGTCGTCTATTTCCCAGTATGATGTGGCCTTCGAGAATAAAACAATCCCAATGGGTGCAATTTGCGCCGTATCTGATTTCATGTAAGATCTTGGTTCAAGATATTCAGTGCTAAACAACCTCAACAACAACCTTGCCTTGGTAGGCTAAATTCACAAGTTCAAATCATTCACATGAGTACTATGTGAACTTATTGGACTCCATTGTTGCTGTATATTTTTTCCTGAGTAATTGAAAACTCCGTTAATTTTTTCAGAATCTGGCTGTCTTCCACCAAGCTTAGTAAGCTTCATATGTGATCTCAACGATAACATTGCAGCTCCGTGGGCCGTCGTCCACTTCTCTCGTACCTTTGCCATCTTGCAACGAAAGTACATCTCAACTCTCTCTGTCTCTCTCTCTTATGTACGTCGGCATTTCGCCTTTGCTACTTTGTTTTCGGCAATTCTGTTCCCGACACATTTTCTCTTTCTCGGCATTGCAGCTGGCAAATTCCAGCATTCCCCAAAGCATCGTCTGCGCATTGCGGTTGAGGAAATTTCGCACCCATTTCTAACCAGATATTGCACTGTCATCACTTTTTTAACTCATTTTCCCCAGTTCAACACACATTAAATTCTCTGAGTGCATGTGATAGCTTACGGGTGAATTTTCGTATATTCAGGTCATTATAGAGATCCACATCCTTTTCTTCTTGATTGCCATCTCAACGGGCGTGAGTGCCTGAATGGTTTTTATGCAGTATACATTTGAGAAGGTCGCTGCTTGCTGAGTCAAACCCTTTTCTTATTATCCATTTAAATTAAATAAAGGAACTGGATTACAAAGCCTAAGAGGCTTATTGGGAAATTATCGAGTCTGTCAGTCCGAGGGTTTTGGAATGGATGCAAGTTGCATAGATTGATGTGAGATTGTTTCTACTCAATTAGTAGAACTTCGCAACGGTGTTCTCTTTCCATAACGAAATTCCATCACTAGTAAGATCTTCATGTTTTCTAAGACAGGGAGAGAGAACAATTCGGACTAAAGTTCAATTTACACGAGACTATTCTAAAGTCTCGGAGAATAGTGCATGAAGCGAAATATACCTGATTAAAGCAGTGGAATAAGTACATATGTGGTAAAAAAAGAAGATAAGTGGAATAATAAAAAAAAACATAAGCGGAATAATATGACAACTCCAAAGAGACTAGTGGAACAACTGGAGAAAAAAGAAGATCATTTAGGTAACTCATAGATTAGTGTCAGTCCGGCCGACTCCAGTATCGTCCTCATCTTTCTCCATGCATCGTCCCCCACCTCGCGACTTATTTCCACCTTCGTTGGTGAAAGGCGCTTGCCCTCTTCAAAGTATTCTGCAAGCAGGCATGTGAAGGCCTTCGCTTCCGCAACGGTGTGGAGGATGAGGACTCCCTTGTCATTGATGGAGTGTGTGATCTGAGCGAGAGCATCTTGAGCTGCTTGGGCATCTTCCTTGCTGTAAGAGAAGATGAAAGAAAAACATGAGATCCAAAGTAAAAATGACTAGAAAAAACAAGACTAGATAAACTAGATTACTCGCCTCTTTTTCGCCTCTTGCACAGCATTATAGCGTTGGAGGAGGGTGGCAGCATCACTGCTACTGCTGGCCGCCATTGGAGCTGGAGGTGTTCGAGAGGTGGGGTGGTGGTTAGAGAAGAAGAGACTGTCTATATATAGAGAGGAAACATAGAGAGTAAATGAGAGAGGTGCAACAAGCACCAAGCACCAAGATTAAACCTCTGGTGAGCGAGAGTACTGAACGAGGGAGGATCGCATCTCTGGTGCCAGGATCACATTCCTGGCGTTTCACGCAACTACCTGCAGTGGCTTCTTCATGCCAATGCAGGTCATTTCGCATGCCCCATGCCATTATTGCTAAAGATCCGAAAGGTGGAGCAGGAAGTCAGTGCCAGACAATTGAAGTAAGACTGTTGGGCTTTACTTCAAACGTGCACAAACCTAAAAAGGCACGCAAGTCTCACCAAAGAGCAATAAAATTAGTAGCTTAAGAACAAAAAAAGAAATCATAGCTTTTGTAGTACAGAGCTTCTAGTGCAATTATTTTCTACCTTATTTTTCTTCTAATCACGCTTTTCGAGAGTTAACTTGTCAAGCATTCACCTCAGACCCATCTAAGTTCTCTTCTCCACAAATCAAAAATTACACACAGTCTCAACCAAGAGCAATAAAATTAGAGAAAAAAAAGAAGAGATCATAGCTTTCTTGAGTACAAAGCCTATAATAGGGCAACTATTCTTCTGTCACGAAGCCAGTCCACATGACCTCGATGATGAATGATGATACCCAAGTGCGTCACTCTCTGGTCATTACGTCACTCCCTCGTAATGACCAGAGGAGTGCGACACAATGAGAAAGGGAGCAATGCTTCCACCGCAAGCTACGCAGAAAATGACGTAAATCGCTTCTTTCTCTCTCTTCTAACCTTTTATCTGTGTTGCATGTGATAGAGTTTAAAAATTTGGACGATGGACGTCGACATTATTTGTTTGCATTGGTAGCCTCAATGGTGTAAAAACACAGTGTATCTATGATTTGATTGCAAGGTTTGTCCGATCATAATATATATATACAAGCTTTTGAAGGCGCAAAAATTTTAAAAATATTTTCGCATGTGATTTTACCCGTCACCAATTAATTCGGGAATCGTAATTTTTAATTTCTCACTAATCTCCCAAAGTCTCAGGCAACAAGAGTGGGGAGTTGCGTGGGGTTTGGTAAGTGGTGTAGTTTCAATCAACGATGTTAGTGGTCAAACCCCCGACATTTTTTTCTTAAAAGGGGCCAGTCATGTGCCTGCGATTAACAGTAAATCATTGTTTGCTCTGCATTATTTACTTTTTACGGTATTCTATTCATGTATTATTTAAATGAGAGCCATGTGTGTAAGTAGACACACGTAGTAAATTTTTAAAAATTTTGGACCAATATGCACCGTCCAAAATTGAAAGTCAATTCCTCATGAATTTCTCCTTTGGATTTGTTTTTGCAATACTATGTGTACATGCAAAATAAATGGTTTTCCTCGGCAAATTTATATACAATTGCTCATCAAACAAAAAACGAAATGGACGGTCTAAAAACAATTTGCTTATAATCGGATGACTTATTCAATGGGTTTCGGAAAATAAAAACTCAAAAATGAATATTTTGTTTCTCTATTTCTCTGTCAACAAGCAAAAGAATAGTGAGTTTGCATTGGGGGAACCGCTCAGATCTTGTCTTCCTTTTGTGGGCAGCGTGAATTTTCTAGTTTTATATTAATTTGGTTTTGCTGGAAAAATTTTATATTAGTTTAACAAACAAAATGCAGTTTTGTTTCACAAGCTACAGTGAGTGTGCAATAGGGGAACCGCTCAAGTCTTTTCTTTCTTATGTGGGCAGAGTGTGCAATGGGGAATGCTAAAGTCTTTTCGGGTGGTGGTTTTTCTTATGTGGGCAGCAAACCAAAAAAAAAAAAAAACATGAACTTTCTAGTTTTATATTGATTCGGTTTCGCTGGAACAATTTTATATTAGTTAACAAACAAAATGCAATTTTGTTTCACAAGCTATTGAGGTATTTTTTTTCTTTATTAATATATGCATAAACACTTTTAACTTTATCATAGTTCAACGAATGCGCATAAATGATCAAAATTACACATATTAGGTATGGTCTAGTTACGCAATAGTTTTTGAATTAAGTAAAAATTACATCACAAAATCAAGAAGACCAAAGTAATTGTGGGACAATTAAAATGTCCAACTAAAGTTCTGAGGTAATTTTTAGAAATGAAAGGGGTGCTGGCAGCTGTGGGACATTATAGGAATTAGCTAAACATTATTTTCTTTTTATATATATTTCAAAACCTATAATTCTTTAGAAATCTACGAAGGAAAATGTGTTAAGCTGAGTCCCAAGGTGGGTAAAGGTATGAGTAATATTTATATGCTCGAACATTATATGGCGTTCCGCCCAATCAAAGTGGAAGCACGGAGTCTTAAAATATTTTTGAAAAGAATAAACAAGTTAACAACAATGAATCAAAGGGAGGCCCGTGACCCTTGTTATCTCTAAATTATTGTTGCCTAGGGCAATTTTCAGGGATCAACTACTGTAGCCTATATATTTTGTGATTAACTTTTTGTATTTATAGTTTCTACTTAGAATTTTTCTTGAAATTCTTTCTTTGAAAAAAAAAGGTTTATGTCCTGAAAAATTATGGAAAATCAGGTACAAAATTACACATTAATGAAATTAAAAAATGTAATGTTGTAAAAATCACAAAAGGTAAAAAATAGAAGTCATCCAAACAGAGCTAGTTAATTTTACTTTGAGTTAGATATGTTAAAAATAAAACCTCCTATTTGGATAAAGGATTGAAGTGTTTTAATTTCTTGGTCAAAATTTTCATTTATTTAAATTAAATCTTTCAAATTGCTTTTTTAAAATTAATTTTAAATCTTGTGTGGTTTCAAATAACAAACTGATTTTTTTTCTTTTTAATTCCTCCATTTTAATTTGAGCTTCTATAGAAAATTTTTCTAGTTGAAACTGTTCAATAGGATGATGATGCGCATTTGCTAGCTAGAATGAAATATTTCCATCATATGTGACTAATCATACGACTTTAATTTAATTATAAATGAAGTACCTTGAAAATTAAAATAAATGCAGAGCAAACGACAATGGTTTTGTATCATTCGCTACACTAAATGGATTCTATACCATTTTTTACTAAAAAAAAAAGAGTTGTCATATCACAATAATCGGAATCACATATTTGAACCAACAACAAGATCCATAATTGCACATGAGCCAATAGAAACACTCAATATATCAGAAAATACATGTAAAATTTCCGACTAAAAGCTACTCCACCTCAGTCTACCCAAAGCCCAACCAGTTCAAGGGCTTGGCTTGTTCAATGCTCAAAATTTCAGAGTTCGTGCTTGAGTTTCCAATCCTTCATTTTAACAGAGCATAGATGTGAAAAGCTTCGCTTGCCCAGCTTCTTTCACCTTTACAGGCTTGGAAAGCATTTGCCCTAAACAAATCAGAACTGAAGTTCAAGTCTAAAAAGTGAAAAAGTTCATCCTAAGACAGCAAGAACCGAGTGACAGTTAAAAAGGAAATAAAATCAAGAAGGACGAAAACAAAATCCATGGAGAATCATCATCATATCAAAGGGTCATCAACAGAGTTACATCTCATAAAGAGGAAAAGATCCCCACAAGCTGCAGATAGCTGGATCCCTTATGAATCACATATTAAACGAGAGGAACATGGGAAGAAACTATTAACCAAGCCAAATCAGTATTCTTGAAATATCTGGGAAAAGAATCTCCTCGAAATCATAAGTGAACCTTCGGTTTTTCCATGGAGACAATCCTTGAAATCTAGAGTCCTTGGCTAAATGCTTGGTTAAATAGAATCTGTGTCTACATAGACCCGGCATCCAAGATAACACAGCTATGGGAGCTATGACAATCACTCCAAACGTTATATCGTAAAGACAAGCTAAAGAAACAACCACGGCCCAGATCCAAGTGGGCTTCAGAAACGGTCGAAGGACTTGCGCGATCGATATGAGGCCCCATCCGCTGGGGATGAATGCCAACAAACTGGTGAAAATCTGCATTAGCTCGAGCTGCCAAAACTTCATCAATGCATCTAATCCAAGTGCTCCTAGTACAATGACGAGGAACTAAACGAGTCGACAATAGATGTGTTCTCTTGCCCGTACTTGTCCCAGCCGCGTACTTGTCCCAGGCATATGATATAAGCACATGGATCCCCAAAATTATGAAAAAACAAAACAAAGAGAGCCAGTAAACAGCAACACTTCTACTTATGGGGTTAGCTTGGACCAAAATTTGTGATTTCTAAGTTACGTTGCATTGCTTTGGAACCCATTTACTGATTTTTTTAATTTTATCGAGCAACAAATCTGTACGAGCTGGGGACTGTATGCTTATCAGCAATATCCATGTCATGACAGGCTATTTGTCCCTGCAGATTTAGATGCCTCCTATTGCAGCTCCATTCTTGGTGATAAACACAATGCTTTAGATTCAACAAAGAGAAGTGCAGGGACTCCGTATATCTGGCCCAGTACAGAACCTCAACCTTCTCTCCCTAGTTTAGCTCCTTCACCATTGAAGCCATTCACAAATGCCACTGCGCCAAAATAATCAGGTGTGACTCACTTGCTCAAATACCATACGAACAAAGGTTTGCCAAAGCAATGTCACTCACAGTTGGCCAAAAGTATTCTAAATGTGCCTGGGGCAAACTACTCTGAGTTTTCTGAATATGATTATTGTGGAAAGCCTCCCAATGATCATGCTTGTAGCACACCCTTTTCTTTTAGTTGTCCCTGACCTGAACATTGAAGCTCCTATTTGCATCACTTCTTCTCGAATCGTATACATCAGTGGGCTTTTCCATGGACACATGACGGGATCGCTATGATGCTGGGTAACTGCATCCATGATTGAAAACTGGTGTGAACATGTGACAGTTACTCTCGGCATTACTTAAACCCCGAAAGTCTGAATTATCCGGCGTTCTCTTGTGTCCACACAGATGTTGGTCAATTAAGGCCGAACCCTTTTGACTTTCTTCACCGGAGTAGAACTATCAATTTGTGGAAGGCAGTGCCTAGTTTTCTGTTGCTTTCAGTTTTGGTTCATCAAGACTCTGCAGCTTCAGTTTTTCAGCCGCACAAAGCATCATGATTTTTACAGCGACGGGCTGTTGGGCTTCATTTGCACCATATTTAGCTAAATGCGGCATGTTGTCCTCAGTTTGATGCCACGCTGGTCATTCTCATGGGGCGGTCCAGTAAAATCTCTGGGATGCTTGCTTTAAATGCAACTCATTCCAACCACTACCTCCCAGATTGTATAACGAACCTAGAGGCTCAAGGTGCCTATGGAACTCTTCCAAGCATACGCTCTGTTTCCCTGCGAAACTCACCTGCAGCCTCCTGCCCTATCATTGATGTTGGTGAGTTCGAGAGCAGCATGGACACTCAAGACTTCTTAGCTGGTTGTGAAAAAATTGATCCTTTCAAGGAGTGCTGTGAACAAACTTGCCAAAACGCAATTTTAGATGCGGCCCAGAAACTATCCTTGAACGGCATGTTGGGATTCCGACCTCACCTGCGCACTCAAATGCGTTGATGATTGTAAGGATATTGTCCTGCGATGGTTGGCAAGTAAACTGTATTCCTCCGCTAACAGTTTCTGGAGAGGTCCCTCCAATTACAATACAAACAAAGGTAAAGCATGTATCAGAAAACATAGGTACACATGAATCATGTGCCCGGTTGATCACTTTTTTGGAATCCCATTCTGTTTGGTCCTGCTTGTCATTGAGAGCTTTCAGGAAATTCCTGGAACCATCTTAATCCCAATTCTGATATTCTAGTGTGCTGTTTATCTGACATCGTTTGTCCACTGATATTCCCAAACAGAACTGTAGTTTCAAAAGAATGTGAGGGACTGATAAATGACCAAACAGATTGCTTTGAAGCAATGGGGAGCTACGTTTCCTACTTACAGGAGCAGAGCGTCCTAACCAGCTTGCAAGGATGCTTCAGCTTTATTGCGAGATAACACCCTAATCTTATGATTGCCTTCTATCCTAAATACTAAGATTATGCGGTGGCTTATTTTGTCCTTCAAGTGACAAAATTTCATCTCTAACGTCTGATTCCTGCTTGATTCTTTGGTGAAGCATCTAGATAGAAAGGGTTGCGAGGTTTCTGATTTTACAATAAAATATATATATATTAAGCATGAAGTAAAAAGGTTAGGCTCATATATACTTGTCTATTACCCAGTATAACATGGCCTTCGAGAATAAAACAATCTGAATCTATCTCTGATTTCATTTGACATCTTGGTTCAAGATATTCAGTGCTAAACAACCTCGACAACAACCTTGCCTTGGTAGGCTAAATTCACAATTTTTAAAGCATTCACATAAAGTACCATGTGTACTTACTGGACTCCATGGCTGTTGTATATCTCCTTCTTGAGTAATTGAAAACTCCATTGATTTTTCCGGAATCTGGCTGTCTTCTACCAAGCTTACCTCCAATGTCAGGAGTAAGCTTCATGTGTGATCTCAACGATAACATTGCATCTCCGTGGCCGTCCTCCACTTCTCTCGTACCTTGGCTTTCTTGCAACAAAAGTACATCTCAACTTTCTAACCACGATATTGCACTGTCATCGCTTTTTTTATTCCCTAGCTCAACACACATTAAAGTCTCTCCGAGTGCATGTGATAGCTTACCATTGAATTTTTGCGTATTAAGGTCATTATAGAGATCTAAATTATTTTCTTTGTGATTGGCATCTCAATGGGCGTGAGTACCTGAATGGTCTTTATGCAGTATAAATTTGAGAAGGTCACTGCTTGCTGAATCAAACCCTTTTCTCTTATTTTTCATTTTCAAATAGAGAAACTGGATTACAAAGCCTAAGAGGCTTATTTGGAAATTACTGAGTCAGTTGGCCCGAGGGGTTTGGAATGGATGCAAGGTGCATAGATGGATGTGAGATTGTTTCTACTTAACTAATAGAACTTCGCGACAGTGCTCTCTTTCTATAACGAGATTCCATCACTGTTAAGATCTTCATGTTTTCGTAGACAGCGAGAGAGAACAATCCGGACTAAATTTCAGTTTTCTCGCGAGGAGTCTTCGCTCCTGATTCACTTGCTAATTTCCAGTGGACGATTGAGCTATCTTATCCTTACCCCAATTTTCAAAAAATAAAATTCATCGTGCGTCTGTAACCTGCTAGGGCAGAGCCCTATCTCAGAATCATTAGTATGCTAAAGTCTAGGAGAATAAAGTCTAGGTTGGTAGTGCATGAAGTGAAATACATGACTAAGGCAGTGGAATATAACTAAAGTAGTGGAATAACTACATACGTGCTTAAAAAAAGATGAGTGGAAAAACATAATATGAGAGATCAGTGGAAGAACTCAAAAGAAAAGAAAAAGATCCTTAAGGAAACTCGAAGATTAGGGGTCTTCTGAAATTAGTCTAAGGAAACTTGAACATAAGCTCGGGGTCTGCTGATATCAGTCCGGCCAATTCCAAGATCCTCCACATCTTCCTCGTGGCATCACTCCCCACCTGGCAAGGTATCTCCACCTTTCTCAGGGAAACACGCTTACCCTCTTCAAAATATTTAAGCAAGCATGTGAAGGCCTTTGCTTCCGCAACCGTGTTGAGGACGAGGACTTCCTTGTTATTGATGGAGTCGATGATCTGAGCGAGGGCATCTTGAGCTGCATTTCTTTGAGCTTGGGCATCTTTCTTGCTGTGGAAGAACATTAAAAGAAAAACATCAGAGCCAAAAAAAAAAAAAAAAACAGAAGATATAAGATCAAATCAATTTTATCACTTGCCTTTTGGGGTTCCCTCTGAGTCTGATCAGCTTCTTTTCCGCCTTTTGTAAAGCATCATAGCATTGGAGGAGGGTGGCAGCATCACTACTACTGCTACTAGCCGCCATTGGAGTCGGAGGTGTTCGAGAGATGGGGGTGGCGGTGGAGTGGTGGTTACAGAAGAAGAGAAGTCTTATGTAGGGAGCAAATGAGAGAGGCGCAACGAGCATCAAGCACCGGGATCACAGCTCTGGTGGCAAGAGTACTGAACGAGAGAGAGGATCGCATCTCTGGCACCAAGATCACATCTCCTGCATTTCACGCAACCAACCTGCAGTGGCTTCTTCATGCCATCACTGGTCGTCTCGCATGCGCCATGCCATTATCACCATGCCATTATTGCTAAAGATCCGAAAGACGGAGCAGGAAGTCTGGCAATTGAAGTAAGATGGGTGGATTTTACCTAAAATGTGCATGAACCTAAAAATATACCCAAGTCTCGCCTGAGAGCAGCAAAATTAGTAGCTTTAACAACGACAAAGATCATAGCTTTCATAGGCACAGAGCTTATAGTGCGGTTATTTTCTTCCCTTTTTTTCCTTCTAATTGTCTCCTTATGCTCTTAATCATGCTTTCGGGAGTTGGGTTAACTTGTCAAACAATCACCTCAAACCCATCTAAGGTCCTCTTACAAACCTAAAAATACACACAAAATCTCAACCAAAAGCAGTAAAATTAGTTAACAAGAAAGCAGATCATATAGCTTTCGCAAGTACAAGGATGGCTATTTTCTGCCAGGAAATCAGTCCATGTCCATGATACTCAACCAAGTAACACTCTGGTCATTACATCACCCCCTCATAATGACCGGAGGAGCGTGCCTTAATGAAAGAGCGACATAATATGCTTTCACACGCTACATAGAGAGTGACGTGCAACGTTGCTGTCTCTCTCTCTTTCAACCTATTTTGTGTGCTTCCACATGCACATAATTGAGTTAAAAAATTTGGATGACGGGCTTCGACATTTGTTTGTTTGCATTGATAATACAGCGTGCTTATAATTTGATTCCAAGTGTTGTCGGATTTGATATTTTAAAAATATTTTCACATGTGATTCTGTACATCATTAATTCATTTGAGGATTGTAACTTTCCGCTATTTCACTAATTCTACTCGTAGCAAGTGGTGTAGCTTCAATTAGGGATGTTATTGGTCAAAATTCCAGTCAAAATCGACGTTCTCTTTTCTTGATAGGAGCGATTAATAATGAACCATTACTTACCATGCATTTATTTACTTTTCACAGTATTTATGTAATATTTAAATGAGAGCCATGTGTTAAGTGTGATATCAATTTTTTTTTTTTTTAATTTGGACGAATATCCACCATCTAAAATTAAAATTGGAAGTCAATTCCTTGTGAGTTTCTTCCTTAGAATTATTTTCGTGCAAAATAAATTACTTTTCACATCAAATTTATATCCGATTGCCAATTAAACAAAAATGAAATGAGCGCCCTAAAAACAATGGATGACTTATTCATCTGGTCTTAGAAATGAAAATTTAAATATCAATTTCATATTCCTATTATTTTATGTCTGGAAGGCAAGGAAATAGTGAGTCTGCATTGGGGGACTCAAGAACTCCCTAGTTTTATATTGATTTGGTTATGCTGGAACAATTTTATATTAGTTAACAAACAAAAAACGCAATGTTATTTCACAAGCTATTGAGGTATTTTTTCTTTATTAATATATGCATAGATACTTTTAACTTTATCACTCTTCAACAAAGGCACGTAAATTATCAAAACTACACATATTAGGTATGGTCTAGCTATGCAATAGTATTTAAGTTAAGTAAAAATTACATCACCAAATCAAGGAGACCAAAGTAAGTGTAGGACAATTGAAATGCTTGACGAAGGTTATGAGGTAGATTTTAGAAATATAAAGAGTACCGACACTCGTGCAACATTATAGGAATTTGCTAAACATTCTTTTTTATTTATTTCTTTCAAGACCCATAATTGTCTAGAAATCTATGAAGGAAAATGCGTTAAGCTAAGTCCCAAGGGTGGGTAAAGGTAGAGCTATATTTATGTGCTCAAGCATTATGTGGCATTCCACCCAATCAAATTGAAAACATAGTGTTAAAATATTTTTGAAAAGAATACACAAATTAAAAACAATGGATCAAAGGGAGGCCGGCGAGAATCGTTATCTCCTAATTATTTGTTGCCTAGTGTAATTTTTAGGGATCAACTATTGTAGCCTATATAGTTTGTGATAAACTTTTTTGTATTTATAGTTTCTACTCATAACTTAGAATTTGTCTCTAAATCCTTTCTTGAAACAAGAAAAAATGTTTATGTTTCAAAAAATTATGGACAATAACGTACAAAATTACACATTAATAAAAGTCAAGACCGTAAAAAAGTAAAAATAGAAGTCATCCAAATAGAACTAGCTTTGGGTTAGATATGATAAAAGCAAATCAAGGACAAAAAAGATAAAGGATAGGCATTAATAAATTTACGTTGTATTAGCATCACTCAATTGGACTCCCTCCATATATGTTTGGAATAATCACATAAACAGTTCCTAAAATTTGGCCCAATATACGATTTGGTCCCTAAACTTTAATCCATTGTGTAATATGATCCATAAACTTTTAATTTATTCGATGTAGTCCTTAAATTTTTTGTTTGCATGTTCAATATAGTCTCTGAACCATATAAAAAATATTAAATGTAGTTTATATGATAATGCTCAATGTAGTCCTTTTTCTAAGGATTATATTGAATATTTTCATACAATTCATGGATTAAATTGAACATAAACAAAACATTCAAAAATTGTATTTGATAAATTAAAGTTCAATATCACATTGCTGACTAAAATTTTAGGGACTAAATTACACATTAAGTCAAAGTTCATGGACTATTTGTATCATTTTCCCTATATTTTAGCACCGGCTAATGGATCACGCTAATATCTGGTGAACATGTTTTGTCATATTGTTTCTTATTTTGTGATGTGGATATTCTATCCCACTCATTGCCTTTCTTTCCTTTTTGTTCTTCGCCTGTTAATTTTTTTTTCCCTTGGTTTTACCTCCTACTCCTCGTGTCTTATCTCGTCTGACATTTCTTGCGTTTCTTTCTCTTGTTTTTTTTTCTTTTTTGACAATGAAATTCTCGAAAACTTAAGGCATGAAAAGAATCTAAGGAGAGTTATATAGTAGGCATTGATAATGTGGGGTTGTATTAAAGCTCTGTCTATCCTCGGTTTGCAGTTGACCGGGTGGCCCGAGTCGAACTTAGCTTGGTTCAATTTGGACTGGCTTGGTTGGGGACTTTCGTTTTTTTTGTTTTTTGTCTTTTTTTGTCAAAATTTAGGTCGGGACTTAGCAGTGTTAATTCCCCTCCATGTTTGAGAGATGGGGTATAAGGATGAGTTCTCTTATTTTTCTTTGGGGTTTCCTTTTCTTTTTCAAAACTTTCTTTGGCACCTCTCGCGCTAGCATGTAAATTGGATTTAAAAAATACATACATACATACATACATACATACAGAGGAAGAACAAAATAACTGACAAACCTCCTTTTTAGGTAAAGGATTGAAGTCTTTTTAATTTCTTGCTCGAAAATTTTATTTATTTAATCGGGATTCTTCAAATTGCTTTTTTGAAATCAATTTTAAATCATGTGTGGTTTCAAATAACGAACTGATTTTTTTGAATTCGTCCATATTAATTTGAGCTTGATAGAAAAACTATCCTAGTCGAAACTGTTCATCAAGATGATGATGCCCATTTGCTAGCTTGAGTTCATTGAGTTCAGAATGACATATTTCCATCATATGTGACTAAGCATACCACTCTAATTTAAATACACATGAAGTACCATGAAAAGTGAAACAAATGCAGAGTAAATAACAATGGTTTTGTATCATTCGCTCGACTGTTAATCACACGTGAGCCAACAGAAACGCTTGATACATCAGAAAAATGCATATAAAATTCTCCAGTTAGAAGTTACTTCACCCCAATCTACCCAAGGCCCAACCAGTTCAAGGACTTGGCTTATTCAAAGCTCAGTATTTCAGAACTCGTGCTTGAGTTTCCAATCCTTCATTTTAGCAGAGTATATGTGTGAAAAGCTTCGCTTGCCCAGCTTCTTTCACCTTTGCAGGCTTGGAAAGCATTTGCCCTAAACCAATCAGAACTAAAGTTCAAGCACCAGTCTAAAAAGTGAAAGTGCATCCTAGGACAGCAAGAACCGAGTGACAGTTAAAAATGAATTAAAATTTAGAAGGAAAGAAAACAACTTTCCAAGGAGGTCATATCAAAGGGTCATCAATAGAGTTACATCTCATAAAGAGGAAAAGATCCCCACAAGCTGCAGATAAGTAGATTCCTTATGAATCATTTGTTAAACAAGAGGAACATGGGAAGAAAGTATTAACCAAGCCAAATCAGTATTCCCGAAATGTCCAGCAAAAAGAATCTCCTCGAAATCATAAGTGAACCTTCGGCCTTTTTGTGGAGACAATCCGTGAAATCCAGAGTCCTTCGCTAAATGCTTGGTTAAAAAGAATCCGTGTCTGCATAGACCCCGGCATCCAAGAAAACACAGCTATCGGAGCCATGACAATCACTCCGAACATTATATCATAAAGACGAGCTAAAGAAACAACCCTGCCCCAGATCCAAGTGGGCTTCAGAATCGGTCGAAGAACTTGCGCTATCGATATGAGGCCCCATCCGGTGGGGATGAACGCCAACAAACTGGTGAAAATCTCTATTAATTTGAGCTGCCGATACTCCACCAATGCAACTAACGCGAGTGCTCCTAGTATGATGATGAGGAACTGCACGAGTCGATAGTACATGTGTTCTCTTGCCGCGTACTTGTCCCAGGCATATGATATAAGCGCATGGACCCCCAGAATTACAAAAAAGCAAATCAAAGAGAGCAAGTAAACAGAAATACTTCTACTTCCAGCTGGGTTTCCGAGTTGGTATACAACCCCATACTGGAAAAGGAAGAAGCGGAGATCCAATATTACCTCTGCTAGTTTTCCCCAAATACCTGTTGTTCTTAGATGATCCTGCTCCTCATACCACCAGACTTCCCAACTCTCTTCAGCTTTAGTAAACACACCAACACGGAACCATATCCAGTTCATGAAATCGTCGAAGTCATGCACTGTCTTCAACCAATCGAAACCCAGAGGATTGAACAGAAAAGGAGCCATTATCCATGAAACAACAAGGAACCAACTTGATATGGTCAAGGCTTTGTAAGTGAAGGTATTTTTGTCAGCATGGCTGCGTGAAGCATAGAATGTGAGTAAAAGGCCTAGTTCAATCGCCTTCACAAAGTGACTACGTGCATAGAGCCTGTAGTTCTCTGCGAAACTTTTGTGGTCCACGACAAACCCATGTCCCGTGGGACGATATTTCGCACTACCGTGAAGAACGGCCCGGCCGAAGTAGTGGGCACGAGTTCCCATAGAAAACGTGTAGAAAACAGATGACAACTGGAGCTGCTTGGTCATGAAATCCCACATAGCTTGAAGAAATCCATGCTGAAGGGTACTCTCCACTATCATAGGGATTGCCGTGAATAGACAGAGTTGGATGACAAATAGATTTAGAATTGTACCGAGTGCTTTATTGTCATTGCTGCTGCTTGCAGCGGCAGCTTCAAGCCCCTTTGGGCAAAGATAGAGCCGGCCCCATAAAAATGCATAGGCTGTCAAGATGACCATCGTTGTGTTAAAGAAGTATCCCACAGTGGTGTAAAAGAAGGATAGCATCCGGAAGAAGTCAAGCCGATGCCCCAACCGATAGACATCTCTGCTAAGGACCTGTTCACCATTTCCAGCAGCAACCTTGGCTTCAACCATCGATATCTGATTCAATCCAACATCCCTTCCCTTTCCCACTTGTATGTACTCATGGTGTGTGACCTTGCCTCCTCTCAATGTGCAATTAAATCCGGCAGAAATATCTTCACTAATGTTGATCATTCTGGATGCTCTGCTAATACCACCCCTACTTAGGAACCAAAACCTGTCGAAAACATCTGAATGGCTGTAACTCATTCGAACTTTCAAAGGATTAGCCAAGACGCGTTGCCCCAACGTGACTAAACTCATCTCTTGAGCTGACATAAACCAAGCAAGCGATGAAACTGAACCAGTGAAGATGTGTTCTCTAACCCCCAAGACAGTAGGCTTCCGTCTGCCATAGTAAGTCTTGAATTCTTCCAGCAGATTCCGCATCTTGAGTGCCTCCTCGAAATAGTTGTCTTGGTTCATATCGATAGTCTGGACAGCATCGCCACGAGTGAAAATGAGCGCATGGTTCTGGTTTTCCGATTTTCCCTCTTCAAGCTTCAAAGGACCAGGCAATTGGACCCTGTATAGTTCTACTTCCTTCTGGCGTTGCCCATCGTACTTGACCAGAACAGAGTAGTATTCCTTTTCATCCCTCCCGGGGACTTCTTTTACATAAGCTACTCGGAGCGCTTCATTATTTTTCATCAGGCACAATATTTCCTCTGCAAAATTATCTTTCTCTGCCTTTTGAGACCCATCAATCTGGCAAGCGACCACGAATGTGCATTTCATCACAGATATATGGTCTTCTGACGAAAGATTGGTTGAACTAACACTGGTATTAAAACTCAGAGAAGAAGACAACTCCTCCAACCTAGAACTGTTCGTGCTGCCATCTTGCCCCCCTGAGTCCAGTCTTTTTGCTAATTCCTGAATTTCCACCTCTGATGCAGAATCAAGAAAAGCCATCACCTTAAGTGCTCGATGGTAATACATCATTCCTCTGACTGCTCGAGCAAGTGTCAGGCCTCTGTATGACGCCCAAAGCCTAAGATCTCTCAACTTGGCCATTGTTTCATCGTCCTCATCAGTCTTCACCACCTTTCCTTCTCTAAGCATTCTCTCTATGAAATATTTCCACTCATCAGGATATACGGTCTTCAAATAAAACAATATGCAAACTCCATCTTCGTTCTTTTTGAGAAGCTGTTCTTTGCTGTACAGTACCTCTTCATTGTGGTAAGGAGTCAGAACACTGAAACCAAACATTTTCTCCACTTTAGGTGCGTGGGGCATGTTCATAAATAGCGAATTACTGAAAAAGCAAATTCTCCGTCTTGCCTCAACATTTGAAGGAACATTGTGCGTAGAGTCCCTCGAGGTCAGAATAATGTGCAAGCGACGAACTTGCCAATGGAACTGGTTATTACTCGGATTGGGCAATTCAACTGCATCCATGAAAGGCAATCGACCACCAGATGCCAACTGATCCTCCCCATCTATGGAGAACTCCCTAATAACAATCCGATAAAGGGCCTGCAGAGCGAGCACAATTTTACCCACGTCTTTCTTGGAATCTTTCAATAGCTTAGCCAACTTTGATATATATTTGTGTATCTCGGGCAACATGGACAAGTTGAACTGCTTCGTAAATTTCCCATCCTTGATGGAGTGATCAATCTTTTCGAACAAATCAGTGATCACGGAATGCTCCTTCGAGTCGATTTTGACTATTTCAAGCAGCAAGTGCTTGACACTGTCGTATGCTTCGATCACAGCGCAGCGCCTGTACTCGTTCTTGCAGATCTTATACCAGAGCCTCTTGTCAGTAGCATCAACTAGCTCCTTGGCCTGTCTTAAAGCAAGCAACAGCTCATTGAACAGGAGAAAACATGGCCAGGAAATAACTCTATCACTCCAAGCACTCCTCCGTAGCTCCAAAAGCTCAACTTCCTGGTCAGATACTATATCCTCTTCCCTAAATATGGCTATGATCTCATTCCAAAGCAAAGCAAACCTCAGCGCTTCGATCTGATTAGGTTCAAACTTCTGGTACGGCTTGCCCAGTCCATACCTCAGCTTCAGCCGGTGAAGCAAATCCTTGATTTTGTTTCCTATCGTTTGCAAAAGCTGCCCCTGAGGCATTAGATTAAACTGAACAGCACTCGCAAAGAACTGGAACCGCAATCTCACCTGCTCCAGATTTCGGATCTCGCCCAAGTGATCTAACAACCCTACTGCTGCTCCAACCAAGGATGAATAGATCGAGTACCAAATCTGCAGATCCATAAGGTAAATAAGCACCACGGGGAGCCACAACAGCCCAACAGCAAACCTGTTGCTGTCGCCGAAGAACTGGTGCCACTCGTATTTCACATCTACCAGCTTCAAGAGCTGTTTCGTGGGTTGGATCATGGGCTTAATTTGCAGGAAGTAGCTGAATAAAAATTTGGTGGCTAGTACATGTATCCAAAATAGAGAGTACTTCACGCTATCAACCAGACCTTCTCTAAGGCCACGACCTACGAAGATACGGCTCTGGAACCACCACGTGAACAGGTGGAAGATCCTCCAGTTTGTTTCCTCTAGGAAATTTTGAATCCATGGAATGATCATCAGGGTTAATCCCAACAGCTCAGGAAGAACAAAGACGAAGGCCAGCTCGAGAAAATGCACCAATCTCCTGTTTGCCTCTTGTGACCATCTCTCATCAGCATTTCTTTGCGACCAAATCCGTCCATAGAACACCCAAAAGGCAATCATCCAAAGACTTGCCACGACAATCTTCATCACCATCCTCACTCCTAAAAACATCGTTTCTCTTGACACCAAGAGGTACTGCGTTCCAGCATCAAGCAAGGACTGCAAGAACCTCATCCCACTCCAAGTCATGAAAATAGTCAAGACCTTGACTTGAAGGTCCCTGCTCTTCAATGCCTGCCATGGATACTCCTTATCATCGTGCCAAGCCACAATGATTGCAGCTTGCAGAAACAGAACCAACATCACCCACAATCGATCGAAGCTCCGGAACAAGTTCCAAAACGTCCTCGTCTCTACGAACCCCATCTTGCCAACTCGATATCTGTTCCCATCCCTCGTGAAAATGTTACTTCCACTATCGATCGGCCATCTCAACTTTGCAAAGCACCTTCCAGACCAGAAGTACTCATTGATATCATCATAGTTCCCCCATGCACCGGGGGGCGCAGTCCCATTCTTGCTCCTGTTGACCTCTTTCCTAATCGTGTCGTAAATTGGCTTCACAACTTTTTCTAAAAAGGCCTTCTCTCCTGAGACCGAAGCCAAAACGGGCTGTCCAGTGTTCGGGTCAATTTCATTCTCCAAGATCCTGTTCATTTCCATCGCCATGTTGTGGAAGATGTAGCAAATGCACTCTGGCATGAGCCGCAGGTTCGCCGACTCGCCCCACACAAGGAGATAGAGCGAGACATAGAGGAGCTCACGCCGTGGGTACGAGATAGCATCATGGCAGTCGGAGATCCAGATGTTTGACTTCCTGCCCAAGTAAGAGCACCAGAGGGTGTAGTTCCGGAGAAGCTTTTTCCGGAAGCAGCAGAGGACGGCGACGTCAAGGGCCTCAATGTTGTCCGGCCTTGACGCGAGCCGCATCTGGAGGTTGGCGAGGTGGAGGACGAGGTGCTCCCGTTGGTTCCGGACATTACCCTCCTGGAAGCCAAAGAAGAGGCGGAGCCAGTCGAGGAGGTCGTAGTCAGGGCGCCGCCGGGTCCTTGGCGGCCAGCGGAGGTCGCCAACGGAGCGCAGGGCGGCACAGGCAGCACGGACCTCCGGGACGCGGAGGGAGGGGTGGTCAGCCCGGACGGCAGCAACTGGGATGATGTTGTACGGTGGTTCTTGGTCATCGCCACCAGGCGGGGTCTGGCCGGGCTGGGATCGATCCCTCAGGGTGCTCATTGGGTTGGGGTTTTTGCGGGGGAACTCGGTGGTTCGACTCTGTGAGTCGGTCATGTGGTGGTGAATCGGCTTTGGTGAAGCTTTTGGACTGAAGATGGCAAAGCATGGTCAATGGTCACGCCATGGCAGAGACAGAGAGAGTGGCGCGTTTTTGCGGGATTCGATTGTTTTGTGCTGGGCACGAGCTCTGAGTTGTTTCACTTTAGCTTTCAGGACGAGCTTACTTTTAAGTAGCTACTCTAATGCGATGCCTCCTTTTCATTTTGTAGAAAGATAGATGCGGTCTGATCTGACGATCATTAGGAAAGACTAAGAGGGAAAATAAAATAAAAGAAAAATCATCGGACCAACGATCGGCTCCATTTGTTTTGTCTTGGATTTTCGCATGTTGTCATGACTTTTTGCTAATTTCATACACCAATCAAATAGCAATTCGGACAGGATGTCATAGTGCGACAAAAAGCAGACAAGTAACCCCATATTTCTTGCTCAAAAAAAAAAAAAAAAAAAAAAAACCCCATATTTTGCACTCTTGAATTTCTTTGTTATCAAGAAACAGTACGACCATGGATCCTTTTGCCGTGGCAAAAGACCCGTTAATTGTAGTTATCTGAGTTCACAAAAAAATTCATGCATGCATAGATAGTAATTTGAACCAAAGTTTCATTTATTCAACAACTATCTAATATTTATGTTGCTTTGATTCAGTAGGCGTCTAGTTTATACCTCATGGGATTTGACCCAACATCAACTGGATCGAGAATTTCACAAATTATCTTGACCAAAAAAATTAACCGTGCATGAAAAACAAAGGAAGAAACCTTGAAGTTTCAAAAAAGAGTTTCATGCAAACTTTAACGTTTAATATGCTATAACACAAAGCTTAAAGTTACTCAAATGATGCAATTTTCAATGTGAATATACTTAAAGTTACTCAAACCTAAAGTGCTTTTTATAGAGCATCTTCCACTATGACATGTCTCGCATGAGTTTTAGTTATTGAAAAGAATTGTTTCTCAATAAAGGTGTATGTTTTATCTGTTTCCTCTCTTTTTTGCAAAGTTCCAACTTATAATGTGAAAATCACATGCATGATATTTTACTAATGTGGAGGCAGAAAAATCGTAAGGTCAAGACAACGAATGAACTCCCCCGTGCCCTCATTTTGGTTTTTGCAGTATGTGAACTTTCGATCAAAAGGAATTTGAGCCGCTCCCTCAACACGTTGAATTAATTTTATTTCACCAAAAAAGATTAAAAAGAGAGGGAGACCTTTGAATAGGCCAAACACATGTTTATATCGCATCAAATATAACATGAATATAACTAATCCACATAATTATATCAGTACATCACGTGATTATCATAATAATGTACTTGCATAAATCTCACTTCAAAAATTCATCGCAGCGGCAGTATTGTCAGATCCTTAAAGAGAAATACTAAGAAGTGATCGATAATTTCTTCTGTGAAGAAGAATCTCAAACATGGATTGACGTCACCCAAGCTCATTGGAGAAAGAACGGAATCGCCAAAGTGCGTGAACATGAGGGGTTCAGATTAAAAGGAGTAAAGCAAGGCATGTGCTGGTCCTGAGAAAGGCGCTACCGTCCCTTGATTATTTTTAGGGGAAAAATCATGAGGATGATTAAGCTAATGTTCCTCGAACTTTCGTTCTCGAAGGAAAGGCGAATCTGTGCATTAGATTCCCCCGCCTTTTCAACACGTTTTCTCCCGTAGAATTTCTCTCTTGACTTGGGAAAGCTAGTCATGGTCGGCGGCCGTTAAAAAAAGGAGACATTCCCTGATCCGGCTGCTGCAGAAGTGAACCAACAGATCCCGGTTCAAGATTTGAGTTCGGACGCATAGGGCAATGATGCCTTGTCAATGAAGGTCTCCTTATTAGAAGTGATCGATCTCAAAATAGATATATTCCAAATCAAAAATCTGAAAGCTATCTTATTAAAATAATTCCCAATTGTTGGGACCAAAAATCAAATTCCCATCCACATAATTGAACTGACCAATTCTAGGCAAGGTCCATGATTGATCTTGGAGCTGACCCATCTTATTTTTTATCCATGTTTCATCAACTGTTCTTTCGACTATCTTTCTTGTCTCTTTTTATTTATTTATTTGTTATTTCTCTTTATACTCACTCGTAGCTAATGTTGCATAAATATGCACCTTCGGGAGGAATTTCCGGGTGAAATATGCAATCATATTGTGGTGTCTAACCTTTTTAGCAAGTCAGTTCTGTCGCTTATTAATGAATCGATGGGATTAGGCTAGCTTTGGTCTTTTCGATTTCCAGAGAACAACACGGCCGCCGGCTTCTAATCTCCATGCTTTGTTAAAAATGCCACAATGGAAAAAAATTCGAGGATGAGCAGCTGGATCTCTTGTTTTTATTTGAATACGACATAAAAGATAAAAGACTTCTAGGATTTGATTTTAAGCCAGCCCTACCCGAAAACCAGTCTTGAAACCGGTTCTAATGAAAACCAACTTTAGGTAAAATCAACTTGTTCAAAGTGGGGAATTGAGTCAATCAAGGCTGATTCCCAAATTTTTCACCTGGGGATCGAATCGATCCCTGGTTGAACCTGTGTGAACTGACCTGGTTGCAAACCCCTTCTCACCACCGCTTATGCTTTGAGTGGATGGGCAGTAGGCTGTTTCCAAAAACCCCCCAATGGTGAGTGACTTAGATGGGCCGACACTTCGCATGAAAGAAATCTAGGATACCATTCGAAGGGCAGCCACTTCCGCGGCCGAAAAGAACTTACTGGACACCCAGACCTTCGTAAAGGACTGCAAGGAGGAATTGGCCCTAGAAGGGGTCTGAACAGAGGAAATGATCGTATCCGGCGATCCTCTGGTCGAAGTAAATCTGGAAACTGATAAAGAGCCATCGATGGCCAAAGAATTAAGTTGAAATCCTTCAAAGGTTCAAAGATTGCTTTGTATGGGAATATACAAAGACATGCCAGGACTAGATTGAAGCTTGGTCGAGCACAAACTGCCAACCTTACCTGAAGCAAGGCCTATCAAACAACTCCCACGAAGAATGTCAGTCCAGATAATAGAAAGTGAGTCCTAATGATATTAGGGAGTTAGTTCAAGATGGGATAAGAACTGCAAGAGTGTTATAATTTTCGTATATATAGTACTCACTTAAGGATCATAACTTTTTTTCTCTCATTTGGCAACAAATATAAAATCAATCAAATGATAATCTAGCTGTGAAAATGGAGCTCTCTCTTGGGCGATTTCTGCACTGTTCCTGCGCCTTCGTCCGTTGCTGGTTCCGCTCTTGTTGACCGACGATTGGGCCCGTTCTTCCGCGACAAGACGCGCCTTCCTAAGCTCTTCAAACCCCTCTGCTTTGTAGCCTGGTACGTCTTCATCCGTGGGCTTATTGCTGTGCGATGGATTAGGGTTTCTCCATTTATGTCGCTCGATCTTGCTGTAATGGAGCCGATAGTAGCTCGGGCCCGTTCAGGTGATGAAGGGCCGAGTAAACGAACCTAATCCCCTCCTGTTATTGAGGATCCCTCGGCGGTGGACAACCCTGGTAATGCACAGACTCGCAAGGCTTCGGCCCCTTCCTCTGGAACCGTGGGTGTGCGTCTGCAATCTGGTGTTGCGTGAGGTCGCGTAAGCAGTCGGGGTAGGTCCAGGTCAAGGCGTAACAACTCTAGGGGTGGTTCGATTAAGCCTGTGAACCGCACCTGGGCAGCTGTTACAAGCGGTGCTACCAGGGGTTACGATCTTGAATACACTCCTATGCATTTTGATAGCGATCCTATTATTCACATGGATGAGTCTGACTTAGATGCTGTTGATCCTAAGCTATATGATTGCCTTGTCGGTTACTTCATAGGAAGGATCTTACCGTTTAAGGTTGTTAATGAGTCGCTTAAGAGAGCATGGGGTCCTGCATTGCTTGAAGTGATGTCTAATGGCAGGGGCTTATTTCTGCTGCGGTTTGCTGATCTTGAGTTTAGGAGGAAAATATTAGAAGGTGGGACTGTTACTGTCGCTAGAATCCCGCTGATGCTCCAACAATGGAAACCGGGAATTGAGTTAAACAAAGACTCTCTTCAATCTGTGCCGGTTTGGGTTAGGTTGAGAAATCTTCCGTTCTCTTTCTGGTTTGCTCATTCTATTAGTAAGGTAGCTAGTGCTCTCGGGAAACCGCTTTACGTGGACCACAGAACGGAGCAGATGTCCATGCTTACCTTCGCCCGTGTATGTGTGGAAATAACAGTGCAGCAGCCTGCATATGAGTCTCTTAAGCTGGAACTTATGGGGAAACTGGTTGTTGTGGATGTGGAATATGAATGGAAGCCTTTAGCTTGCTTGAAGTGCAGAATTTTCGGGCACAAGTGCACTGATATAGTTAAAGAATCTGATCCAGCCTTGCCGGTGGATGTAAATGACGAGACTGAGCTCGTTCAGGTCCCGATCAGAGAAGCGGTTCCTCAGATGGCAAAAGGTAAAGGGGTGGCTACTCATCCTACTTCAAGTAGGGAGGATTTGAATGATGCGCTCGAGGATCCGCAAAGCTGTATCAGGTCTGATCAAATAGGTGAGACTAGTTCGCCGATGAACCCAGGTCATGAATCATCTATGATCAATCATGCTAACTGCGCCACTCTTGCTGAGTCTGCATCTGCTTTAGGAGACTTGGAATGGATACAGGTTAAGTGAAGGAATAAAAAGAAGAAAAAGAAAGTGGTGAAACAGGCTGCTGCTGCAGCTGCAGCTGTCTCTTTCGGCCTATCCCCTCCTACCAAGGAAGGCCAAGTGATGAAACGTAAGGACGTCCAGCCAGAGGAGCCTTTCGTGATCCGGAACCTTCTTGCGACAGAGCGGCCGTTCCTCTCGCTCTGTCAGAAAGTTCTGAGGAAATTTCGAATTCCAGTATCCATGGTGAATCCAGCGATGATGAAGTTCAGTCGGTAGACAAGTCTACGCTAAAAGGGAAACCTCCTGCAAAGGTCCCTAATCTTCAGGACCAGTTGATGCGTCTCCTTCCTGACCCCCCTCCTACTGTGGCACCGAAAGCTTCGGCTACGGCCAGGAGGACCGCCAGGAAGAGGTAATCTTGTTCCTTATTCTGTTTTTTGGATGATAATCGGCTTTTAGAATATTAGAGGCATTATTCATCCCCTTAGGCGGGCGGAAATAAGGTGTTTTGTTGCTATAAATAAATTGTGTTTCATTGGCCTCCTTGAGACCAAAGTGCCTGAGGATCTTTTTGAATCGGTCTCGTCCACCCTTATTAGGGGTTGGTATTGGCTTTCGAATTATGAGTTCTCACCTCGTGGGAGGATCTGGGTTGGCTGGAATCCAGAGTCAGTCTCCTACTCTGCTATTTCCATTAGTGATCAAGCGGTGCATGGCACGCTGAAGTTTAATAGTTCGGGGTTAAGTTGCTATCTATCTGCTGTTTATGGGGAGCACACGTTTGCCCGCCAGCGCCCTCTATGGGAAGACCTTTGCCATTATAGTGATATTTTCCAGAATTCTCCGTGGTTGGTCGCTGGCGATTTTAATGCAATTAAAGATCCTTCCGATCGCATTGGCTGTTCTACCAACTAGACTTCCTACTTTGATGAATTTCCCCAATGCTTGGCCCGTGCGGAACTTGTGGACCTCATATATGTTGGGTGCCGTTTCACTTGGTCCACCTCATCTGGTGGCGCGAGGAAAATGAGGAAGATCGATCGCGTTCTCGTCAACGGTGAGTGGAATCTTCAATTCTCTTACTTAGAGGCCAATTTCCTTAATCCTGGGATATCAGATCATAGTCCTATGACTGTTAGAGTTTTGCAACCCTCATATAAGAGGAAGCCTTTTAAATTCTTCGACTTTTGGACTCACCATCCAAAGTTTAAGGCCATTGTCCAGCAGGCATGGGGTAGTCCGGTTGCAGGCGTATCCATGTACCAACTTGTATCAAAGCTTAAGAGAGTAAAGGCGCGGCTTAGATCTCTTAACCGTGAGGCTTTCTCCGACATTTCAGTCAAGGTTGCTGAGGCTAGAGACGCTTTGACAACTGCTCAGCTAGAGCTCCAGTTGAACCCGGCAAGCTCGATTCTTACTCAAGAAGAAAGGGAGTGTCGCCGTGTATTTGTTGATCTCAGATCTCAGGAAGAATTCTTCTATAGACAGAAGTCTAGGATTACATGGCTAAAAGAGGGTGATAGGAACACGAAGTTCTTTCACCAATCTATGAAGAGAAGGCACTTATTGAATCGCATCCTCTCTGTAAAAGACCCATCCGGAACCGTAATTACTGATCCGGTCTTGGTTCCTCAGGTGTTTGTTAATTATTTTTCTGATATGTTATCTCCGAAGGAAGGGCTGATCAGACCGTCCATTGATGAGGTGAGGCAATATGTTCGCAAGACCCTGTCCCAAGACCAATCAAGCTTCCTCAATATGCCGGATCCTGATTCTGAAATCAAAAACACATTATTTTCGCTGGCAAAGGGCAAGGCCCCAGGTCCGGATGGTTTTTCTGTCGAATTTTACAAATATTGCTGGGATTCCGTTGGCTCTTCAGTGCTCGAATCAGTGCATGACTTCTTCCGCAACGGTCGGCTCTTAAAAGAGGTAAATGCCACTACTCTAGCGCTTGTCCCTAAAGTGCCTAATGCTAGTGCGGTAATGGACTATAGACCGATTGCATGTTGTAACATGATTTATAAGGTGATTACGAAGATTTTAGCCAATAGAATAGCTGGGGTCCTTGGGGATTTGATTAGTCAGTCCCATAATGCATTTGTTAAGGGCGGGGAGAATGAGGGATAACATCCTATTAGCTCAGGAATTGTTTGCAGGATTCCATCTAAACCCGTATTTGCCTAAGTGTGCGATAAAAGTTGACTTTCATAAGGCTTATGATACTGTCTACTGGGATTTCTTAGAGCTGGCCCTTGAAGCGTTTCGGTTTCCTTCCCACTTTATAAAGCTCATTATGGTATGTGTTCGGACTCCGAAATTCTCTATATCCATCAATGGGGATCTTCACGGTTTTTTTTCCGGGGGGTAGAGGCCTAAGGCAAGGAGATCCAATGTCCCCATACTTATTCACGTTGGTAATGGAGGTGTTCTTCGGTATCTTGATTTCTCGCACCTCCAATCCAGATTTTAAATTCTACTGGAGATGCAAACAGGTTCAGCTCTCCCATTTGTTTTTCGCTGATGACGTTTTCCTATTCTGTCAAGCGGATTGGAAGTCGGTTGTTATGTTGAAAACATGGCTTGATATGTTCTCCTCTTGGAGTGGTTTACTTCCTAACAAGCACAAGAGCGAGATTTTCATGGCTGGTGGTGATACTTCTATTCGGAACATAATCCTTTGGGCCTTCGGATTTCAGGAGGGGAAATTATCGGTCCGCTATCTTGGTGTACCGATTATCTCTTCTAGATTGAATAGAGCGGACTGCATAGCATTGACAGATCGCATTACCGCAAGAATCCAATCATGGACACATCGGTTTCTATCGTTTGCAGGTAGGCTACAACTTATAAGATCTGTTCTTCATTCCGTCCAAGCATTCTGGACGAGCGTTTTCACTCTTCCATCCTCGGTCCTAGTGGATATTGAGCGGATAATGAGGCAATTCTTATGGAAAGGTACATCACTAGGTCGGGGTGGCGCCAAAGTGGCTTGGGAAGATGTTTGTTATCCGAAAGTTGAAGGGGGCCTCAGCATTCGGAATATAAGGGAGTGCAATAGGGCTTCTATGGTTAAATATATATTGATCCTATTCTCCGATAAAGAATCCTTGTGGTGCCAATGGGTTCATTCAGTTTTCCTAAAGAAGAAAAATTTCTAGATTGCCGCTCAGCCAAGGACTTGCTCCTGGACGTGGAAGAAGATTCTCCAGCTTAGGCCCTTTTTTCGCCTATATTTCAGGTGGGTGATTGGCAATGGATACTCCGTCTCGCTATGGCATGACTATTGGCTTCCGTGTGGTCCTTTGGATGGATTCATCCCTATCTCTTTTAGGGACAGAGTCTGCCTACCGGATTATGCAGTGGTAGCTAATCTCTACTCCCCGGTAGGTACTGCATTCAGAAATCTTCTGGAAAGATGGTCGATTGCTTTGCCGCCGCTATCCTCTGAGCAGGACAAATTTATTTGGTGCTGCGATTCCTCTGGTGCGTACTCGGTTGCCTCGGCATGGGAATCCATCAGGGTCAAGAGAAACCCGGTCAAATGGGCCTCTCTCATTTGGGATAACGCCCTTGCTCCGCGGTATCAGTTTATATTGTGGTTTATAACAAAAAACCGCCTTCCTACTCAGGCGATGCTTCTATCTCATGGCAGAATAGACTACAGTCTCTGTGCCTTTTGCAATGAAGTTCCAGACTCTGTTGATCATCTTTTCTTCGGTTGTCGCACCTTGGCATCTCTGGCCTTCTTTTGGACCGTCAGGTGTAACCTCCCGTGGAAGAACAGAAGCTGGAAGGATCTCATTTTCTGGGCTATGAAGTTCTTCAGTGGAAAGGATTTCTATCACAGAATTGTTCGATTCTCTTTCGGAGCTTTGTGTCATCTAATTTGGAAGAAGAGGAATGCTACTATTTTCCGGGGTGAAGCAATAGCCATTCCTGCAATTAAAAATCACCTTATTAAGGCGGTCAGAGACAAAGCTATTTCTTTCTTCAATGTTCCTCCATCTCCGAGGAACAAAAGGCTTCAAAGGTGCTGGGGATTCGATCTGGTGGTCTTCTCTACTCGCTGATCTTGTTTCCGCTCGCCTCTGTTCTGGTTTCTCCGTTCTTAGCCTTTGTATGTTAGTTCGGAGGGTCTCTATGGGTTGTATGGTGCTTTCGCCATTGCCTTCGCTTGCTGTTTTCCTTAGCTTCTGTTCTTGCTCGTTTTACATCGGTTCCCCTCCACTCTTATTATGAAAGTGTAGGTTATGGACCCGATCTTTTGTAATTTTCCAAGCTCCATATATTCTATTTACCTTTCACCAAAAAAAAAAATATATATATATATATATATATATATATATATATATATATATATATATAAAATCAATCAAGTGTTATCGGTGATTTATCTCACCGGACGTGGCATTAATTTACGACAAACCATCCGAAGTAGCGTGTTGACAAGCTAAAGTCAGCAATCGGGAGCTTAAATGACGTTGAGCAAAATTCAATTTTCATTTTCGAGAACCGTAATCCCAATTCGAAGTATCATCTCATCAAATTCACAATTGAGAGCCGAAGCAAGAGTAGCGGCTCTCGGTTTTAGGAATAAAATCAAGATATAAGTCAATATTTTTACTATTGTGGGCCGTGAAGTCCAACAAGAATTTCTTGTCGCTTTCCCTGTTGCAGCACCGTCTCCGCTTCGGCTCCGGGCGAATCGTCGTCGTCGTTCGCTCTCACTCGGAAGCCAATTCGTCCTGCAGTCCCTGTTCTTTTCTTGCTTCTCCGACCGTGCCTTCGCCTGTAAATAGTCGAACCAGAAAATACCCCATACTCAATTCTTTTCGTCGTTTCTTTGTAGTGGGCGATGAAAAGAGGATACCCAGAACCTTCTCCATCCACGTCTCTCAGCCACGCCTCATTCCAGATTCACGCACAACCCTGAATGAATAGTTCTTTTGTTGCGTGGCTTTGATTCTTTTTATCTTTTGTCGCACTTCTCTTTTTGTTCCTGAAATTCGTGGAATTGGGGATTAGATGCTGGGGGATGGAAAGATCTTGTTCTTCAATTGACATCCATTTGGTTTCGAGCCCTTTACTGTGGCTATTCTTTTTTGGTGATTGATGATGGAGCTGGAATGGCTAGTTTGTATCATTACTATGCTTCAGATTGTATTTAGATCGTTCTCACTTCCACATTAGACTTCCATTTATTTTTAAAAACTCCATGTCGGAGTGAAAAATTAAGTAAAAAAATCCATATAGGACGATTTATCGGAAATGACACTCAAATGATAAATATTACACCAATGTGATGATACTCAAATGAACACCATACAAAAGTTATCGCACTCATGTTGTTTTAATCCCTGTTCAAGGCTCACTTTATTCGAATTGCAGACTAGCAGACTACGTTGATTAGATCTCCGACCTTGTACCCATTATAAAAAAGAATGAAAAAGTTCGTGCGTATCAACTTTAGGGATTCATACAAAGCAACTCCTAAAAATGAATACCCCATGCCTGTGGCAGAATGAATATTTGATAATGAAGTTGACAATGAGCTATTAACCTTCATGGACTGATGCTTAGGATACAAAAACAGATCTAACTAATGAAGATTTCACAAGACAGCTTTTTATTGTCCTTTCCTTTAGGTATTTGTTATGCCATTTGGTTTTAAAAATGCCGGGCTACTCCTTAATGAATGCCATTTTAAGTGAAATGATGGGCAAACACATTGAAGTTCATACCGATGATACTGGGCCAAAACCACGAGCAAGCCTTGTATGTAGAAACAATTTTTTTTTTTGTCCCTATCACATCCCTCATTTTTAATCTAATGTGACCTTTTCATTGGTATAAGCATGAAATATATTGATTGTGGATCATGATCCTTTTTTTTTTCTTTTTTTGTTATAATTGGAGATTTTAAGAGTTTCCTCAACTGATTGTGACTATTGAGAGCATAGCGATGAAATTGCTCCCAACAGTTTCAATTTCAAATGATGTTGGTGTTTGGCCCAAAGTAAAAAGGAATTGCTCATCAACCCATAGAATTATATCAATAGGAGAATTATGTTGAGAAGCATCAAATTCGTTGTTACATTCACAACCAATATAAAAGAAATGAAATTGACAATAAAATTTGAAAATTAAAAAAGGATGAACAAATTTGGTTATCATCATTCTTCATCTTCTATGAAGCACCCGTGAAAATTGATTGCCTTTTACATTCATATTTTAGAATCTGGTTAAACGTTTTCGAATTGATTATCTTATTTGAGAAAAAAATTTAGGAGTCCGTGAAACCTTTGACATACCTTTCTGCTTGGCAATTATTGAGAATTTAGCCCTATGTTTCGTCAACTATTAGAAAAGCAACTTTGTGTCGACACTAAACTGGAAAATGTTTTAGAAAATACGACTTTCCTCTTTGCTTTAGCACGTAATTCTTCTTATTATTAGAAAAGCAAGCTTGTGTTGACGCTAAACTAGCAAGTTCTTCAATAAATCAATAAATCTTCTTCAGGAGAAAATCTACATGCGATAACATTATCGAATTGCAAATGTATACATCAATTCTTATACAAATGATGGACCTGATAAAAATTTGGTGCCAATGCGACTTGCTCATCCGGTTTTGTGACATAATAAAGCAAATGGAACATTTTTTTTTTTGGTCGAAAAAGATGGCGATTGCCTACTTCCAAGGAATCTGCACGGTTGTAACCCTCCAATTGGTCCCGTGAAATTCTCTAAAAGGGATCTAACTTGAAAATGAGATGAATTTTAATGACCGACTGATTATAGAATACGTTCACTGAAGCCGAATTGCCCATCATACCCAAGTCAATTCCAAATTGACAAAGCCGGGGAAGCCCTCGGCACGCGCCTCGGAGGCGCGTGCGTCCCACCCCGCCTCTCCCCCTTTCTTACACCATATCTGCTTCGAGCATCGTCTCAGAGAGAGAGACCACGCAGGCGCAGAAAGCAGAAAGGACGACAGCATAAAGGGCGAAAGCAGTCGCGGCAGATCAAGAAAACCTCCTCCCCCGAAAGAACCCAACAGTCCCAGATTCATCGAACGCCCAGAAGAGAAGCAGCCCACCTGCAGAATCGTCGTCAAGATCGAACCCCTCTTCTTCTTTTTTCCTCTGGCCGTTCTTGTAGGGGCTAATTAATCTAACCACCTATTGAACTAATTAAATTATCCTAACCATTCTAATTATAGAGCTACCTAACGGGCTAAATAAATTTAAGCTCTAACTACCTAATTCACTAATCTAACTAACCTAAATTAATTAAATAAATTAAAACTACACTAATCTAAACTTAAATAAATCTAAACACTTCTTAAATGTAATTAGTCTACTAATAAGAGTTTAATGCATAAACTTACCGGTTTATTACGGAAATCGGTTCACCGCCACGACGACACGACAGAGGCCGAAATCCAAATTTTCGGCGGCATCGGTGGACACTTTGACCGAGCCAAAAATCGGCCCTAACAAATCTCAGCCCAAGCCGAGGTTTATTCTTGAGTTGGGCTGGGCTTGCTTCGCGAGCTTGGGCTCGGAACTGGGCTTGACTGCACGGGCCTCGAGTGAGCTGGAATTGGGCTGAAGATGGGCTGCTGAGTTGAATTCGTGGGCTTTGCTGGGCTGAACGGAGCAGGCTTGCTGCAGGCTTGGATCCAACTAGAAATGGGCTGAGCTTGATGGAAATGCTAGGCCCGCGAGACTGAAGAAACTGGGCCGTGAAATCCGCTGGATCCGAGGGCTGCTAAACCTGGCCGAAGGCACGATCGTGCAAGGCGATAGAGAAGCAGATGAAGGGAATGGAACGCTCGGCTGCTTCGGTCAACGTTGAGGCGTTCTGCTGGTGGTCTTGATCGATGGAGACGCAAGGTGGAGGAGCAGTGGCGAGCTGGCAGCGTGAGAGGGGGTAGAGAGCTTTGGTTGCTGGACACGTGGAGATTGTGGTCAACTTTGGGGAGGATTTCACCAGCTTGTTGACTCCATTTGAGGGGGCTTTGCTGGCGACAGGTCTGTGGGGAGCAAAGCGGTGGAGTTGAACTGCTGATGCGAGGCAGCAGAGAAGAAGAAATCTCGACGCCGCTGCGGGGCTGTTGACCAAACAATAAGACGCGGACGCTGGCGGTAAGGCAATTGGCAGAAGGAATTGGACGAAGCTTCGAAGGAATGAAAAATAAAAGCAAAGCAGGAGCAAATGATGATCGGATGAGGGAAAGAGAGGCGTGTGAGATGGGCTGAGCAGCTGGTAAAGATGTAATTGAGAAGCTAAGGAAGAAGAAAGTCAATGCTATCTCTTCCATTAATTGCTTGTCCCCCCCTAATTCTTTTTTGAAACAAATCCTCACAAAATCATCCAAATTGATGCCAAAATTTTCAGCCTCAAGCCTAGATCCGAATTTCACAATTTCGGGACTTCAATTTCTTCACTATTTCTCCAAATCAACGTCCAATTTTGCCAAAGAAAAAGCCCGAACAATTTTTTGCAAGTCCCTGACACTCAAACGCTCGGCTTGGAAGTCCAAATTTCCTTCAATTAAGCTCATCCGAATTTCTATTATTTTTCCGCAACATCCGAATTGATTTTCCATAAAAATCTCGGAATCTCCGAAAAATCTTCGGAGGATGAGTCGACGTTCCTAAAATAGATCATGACATGACAGAACTTTCAATTTCTAAAATCGGATTCAAATTCGCGGTTAATTTCAATCTGGTGCGCTTTTAACATGACCTAGTCTACCGAGTAATTTTTAGGAATTTTTAGTACAATTGACCCGTAATCAATTTATCTCGAATCACAATGTATATCTTCGACACATTGGCAACTCTCGGTTGTTGTGAAAATCTCGAGGTTTCAATTATAAGCATTGGGTACTAAAACGATAGAAAAATCAGTCTAGTGCCAATCAACGAGTATCTTGCAATCAGGTGGAATCACCCACACTCTGATCACATATCTCAGTCAAATCGACCTATCTCCAGTCTCTGATCGATTTCGATAGTGCCGTAATAATCCTTGCAGATCAACACGGCCAAAGAAATCAATTTCTGATCGAATTTTCAAGTCCATTGCATTTAGATTCCTCTATTGCTTCCCCAAATAGTCTAGTTATTTCGTGAGTGATCAGCTCAGAGAATAACACTATCGGTGCGTCGACGAAATGCTAGATTTATTTAATCGAAAATGAAATCTGAAAATTCAGGCCATCACAAATCGAGTGACAGTTAAAAATGAATAAAAATCTAGAAGAAAGAAAACAAATTTCCAAGCAGCATCATTGTCATATCAAAGGGTCATCATTAGAGTTAAATCTCATAAAGAGGAAAAGATCCCCCACAAGCTGCAGATAAGTAGATTCCTTATGAATCATTTGTTAAACAAGAGGAACATGGGAAGAAAGTATTAACCAAGCCAAATCAGTATTCCCGAAATGTCCAGCAAAAAGAATCTCCTCGAAATCATAAGTGAACCTTCAGCCTTTTTGCGGAGACAATCCGTGAAATCCAGAGTCCTTCGCTAAATGCTTGGTTAAATAGAATCCGTGTCTGCATAGACCCCGGCATCCAAGAAAACACAGCTATCGGAGCCATGACAATCACTCCGAACATTATATCATAAAGACGAGCTAAAGAAACAACCCTGCCCCAGATCCAAGTGGGCTTCAGAATCGGTCGAAGAACTTGCGCTATCGATATGAGGCCCCATCCGGTGGTGATGAACGCCAACAAACTGGTGAAAATCTCTATTAATTTGAGCTGCCGATACTCCACCAATGCAACTAACGCGAGTGCTCCTAGTATGATGATGAGGAACTGCACGAGTCGATAGTACATGTGTTCTCTTGCCGCGTACTTGTCCCAGGCATATGATATAAGCGCACGGACCCCCAGAATTACGAAAAAGCAAATCAAAGAGAGCAAGTAAACAGAAATACTTCTACTTCCAGCTGGGATTCCGAGTTGGTATACAACCCCATACTGGAAAAGGAAGAAGCGGAGATCCAATATTACCTCTACTAGTTTTCCCCAAAGACCTGTTGTTCTTAGATGATCCTGCTCCTCATACCACCAGACTTCCCAACTCTCTTCAGCTTTAGTAAACACACCACCAGGGAACCATATCCAGTTCATGAAATCATCGAAGTCATGCACCGTCTTCAACGAATCGAAACCCAGAGGATTGAACAGAAAAGGAGCCATTATCCATGAAACAACAAGGAACCAACTTGATATGGTCAAGGCTTTGTAAGTGAAGGTATTTTTGTCAGCATGGCTGCGTGAAGCATAGAATGTGAGTAATAGGCCTAGTTCAATCGCCTTCACAAAGTGACTACGTGCATAGAGCCTGTAGTTCTCTGCGAAACTTTTGTGGTCCACGACAAACCCATGTCCTGTGGGACGAAATTTCGCACTACCGTGAAGAACGGTCCGGCCGAAGTAGTGGGCACGAGTTCCCATAGAAAACGTGTAGAAAACAGATGATAACTGGAGCTGCTTGGTCATGAAATCCCACATAGCTTGAAGAAATCCATGCTGAAGGGTACTCTCCACTATCATAGGGATTGCCGTGAATAGACAGAGTTGGATGACAAATAGATTTAGAATTGTACCGAGTGCTTTATTGTCATTGCTGCTGCTTGCAGCGGCACCTTCAAGCCCCTTTGGGCAAAGATAGAGCCGGCCCCATAAAAATGCATAGGCTGTCAGGATGACCATCGTTGTGTTAAAGAAGTATCCCACAGTGGTGTAAAAGAAGGATAGCATCCGGAAGAAGTCAAGCCGATGCCCCAACCGATAGACATCTCTGCTAAGGACCTGTTCACCATTTCCAGCAGCAACCTTGGCTTCAACCATCGATATCTGATTCAATCCAACATCCCTTCCCTTTCCCACTTGTATGTACTCATGGTGTGTGACCTTGCCTCCTCTCAATGTGCAATTAAATCCGGCAGAAATATCTTCACTAATGTTGATTATTCTGGATGCTCTGCTAATACCGCCCCTGCTTAGGAACCAAAACCTGTCGAAAACATCGGAATGGCTGTAATTCATTCGAACTTTCAAAGGATTAGCCAAGACGCGTTGCCCCAACGTGACTAAACTCGTCTCTTGAGCTGACGTAAACCAAGCAAGCGATGAAACTGAACCAGTGAAGATGTGTTCTCTAACCCCCAAGACGGTAGGCTTCCGTATGCCATAGTGAGTCTTGAATTCTTCCAGCAGATTCCGCATCTTGAGTGCCTCCTCGAAATAGTTGTCTTGGTTCATATCGATAGTCTGGACGGCATCGCCACGAGTGAAAATGAGCGCATGGTTCTGGTTTTCCGATTTTCCCTCTCCAAGCTTCAAAGGACCAGGCAATTGGACCCTGTATAGTTCTACTTCCTTCTGGCGTTGCCCATCGTACTTGACCAGAACAGAGTAGTATTCCTTTTCATCCCCCCCGATGGGGACTTCTTTTACATAAGCTACTCGGAGCGCTTCATTACTTTTCATCAGGTACAATATTTCCTCTGCACGATTATCTTTCTCTGCCTTTTGAGACCCATAAATCTGGCAAGCGACCACGAATGTGCATTTCATCGCAGATATATGGTCTTCTGACGAAAGATTGGTTGAACTAATACTGGTATTACAACTCAGAGAAGAAGACAACTCCTCCAACCTAGAACTGTTCGTGCTGCCATCTTGCCCCCCTGAGTCCAGTCTTTTTGCTAATTCCTGAATTTCCACCTCTGATGCAGAATCAAGAAAAGCTATCATCTTAAGTGCTCGATGGTAATACATCATTCCTCTGACTGCTCGAGCAAGTGTCAGGCCTCTGTATGACGCCCAAAGCCTAAGATCTCTCAACTCGGCCATTGCTTCATCGTCCTCATCAGCCTTCACCACCTTTCCTTCTCTAAGCATTCTCTCTATGAAATATTTCCACTCATCAGGATATACAGTCTTCAAATAAAACAATATGCAAACTCCATCTTCGTTCTTTTTGAGAAGCTGTTCTTCGCTGTACAGTACCTCTTCATTGTGGTAAGGAGTCAGAACACTGAAACCAAACATTTTCTCCACTTTAGGTGCGTGGGGCATGTTCATAAATAGCGAATTACTGAAAAAGCAAATTCGCCGTCTCGCCTCAACATTTGAAGGAACATTGTGCGTAGAGTCCCTCGAGGTCAGAATAATGTGCAAGCGACGAACTTGCCAATGGAACTGGTTATTACTCAAATCAGGCAATGCAACTGCATCCATGAAAGCCAATCGACCACCAGATGCCAACTGATCCTCCCCGTCTATGGAGAACTCCCTAATAACAATCCGATAAAGGGCCTGCAGAGCGAGCACAATTTTACCCACGTCTTTCTGGGAATCTTTCAATAGCTTAGCCAACTTTGATATATACTTGTGTATCTTGGGCAACATGGACAAGTTGAACTGCTTCGTAAATTTCCCATCCTTGATGGAGTGATCAATCTTTTCGAACAAATCAGTGATCACGGAATGCTCCTTTGAGTCGATTTTCACTATTTCAAGCAGCAAGTGCTTGACACTGTCGTATGCTTCGATGACAGCACAGCGCCTGTACTCGTTCTCGCAGATCTTATACCAGAGCCTCTTGTCAGTAGCATCAACTAGCTCCTTGGCCTGTCTTAAAGCAAGCAACAGCTCATTGAACAGGAGAAAACATGGCCAGGAAATAACTCTATCACTCCAAGCACTCCTCCGTAGCTCCAAGAGCTCAACTTCCTGGTCAGATACTATATCCTCTTCCCTAAATATGGCTATGATCTCATTCCAAAGCAAAGCAAACCTCAGCGCTTCAATCTGATTAGGTTCAAACTTCTGGTACGGCTTGCCCAGTCCATACCTCAGCTTCAGCCGGTGAAGCAAATCCTTGATTTTGTTTCCTATCGTTTGCAAAAGCTGCCCCTGAGGCATTAGATTAAACTGAACAGCGCTCGCAAAGAACTGGAACCGCAATCTCACCTGCTCCAGATTTCGGATCTCGCCCAAGTGATCTAACAACCCGACTGCTGCTCCAACCAAGGATGAATAGATCGAGTACCAAATCTGCAGATCCATAAGGTAAATAAGCACCACGGGGAGCCACAACAGCCCAACAGCAAACCTGTTGCTGTCGCCGAAGAACTGGTGCCACTCGTATTTCACATCTACCAGCTTCAAGAGCTGTTTCGTGGGTTGGATCATGGGCTTAATTTGCAGGAAGTAGCTGAATAAAAATTTGGTGGCTAGTACATGTATCCAAAATAGAGAGTACTTCACGCTATCAACCAGACCTTCTCTAAGGCCACGACCCACGAAGATACGGCTCTGGAACCACCACGTGAACAGGTGGAAGATCCTCCAGTTTGTTTCCTCTAGGAAATTTTGAATCCATGGAATGATCATCAGGGTTAATCCCAACAGCTCAGGAAGAACAAAGACGAAGGCCAGCTCGAGAAAATGCACCAATCTCCTGTTTGCCTCTTGTGACCATCTCTCATCAGCATTTCTTTGCGACCAAATCCGTCCATAGAACACCCAAAAAGCAATCATCCAAAGACTTGCCACGACAATCTTCATCACCATCCTCACTCCTAAAAACATCGTTTCTCTTGACACCAAGAGGTACTGCGTTCCAGCATCAAGCAGGGACTGCAAGAACCTCATCCCACTCCAAGTCATGAAAATAGTCAAGACCTTGACTTGAAGGTCCTTGCTCTTCAGTGCCTGCCATGGATACTCCTTATCATCGTGCCAAGCCACAATGATTGCAGCTTGCAGAAACAGAACCAACATCACCCACAATCGATCGAAGCTCCGGAACAAGTTCCAAAACATCCTCGTCTCTACGAACCCCATCTTGCCAACTCGATATTTGTTCTCATCCCTCGTGAAAAAGCTACTTTGACGATCGATCGGCCAACTCAACTTTGCAAAGCACCTTCCAGACCAGAAGTACTCATTGATATCATCATAGTTCCTCCATGCACCGGGGGGCGCAGTCCCATTCTTGCTCCTGTTGACCTCTTTCCTAATCGTGTCGTAAATTGGCTTCACAACTTTTTCTAAAAAGGCCTTCTCTCCTGAGACCGAAGGCAAAACGGGCTGTCCAGTGTTCGGGTCAATGTCATTCTCCAAGATCCTGTTCATTTCCATCGCCATGTTGTGGAAGATGTAGCAAATGCACTCTGGCATGAGCCGCAGGTTCGCCGACTCGCCCCAGACAAGGAGATAGAGCGAGACATAGAGGAGCTCACGCCGTGGGTCCGAGACAGCATCATGGCAGTCGGAGATCCAGATGTTTGACTTCCTGCCCAAGTAAGAGCACCAGAGGGTGTAGTTCCGGAGAAGCTTTTTCCGGAAGCAGCAGAGGACGGTGACGCCAAGGGCCTCAATGTTGTCCGGCCTTGACGCGAGCCGCATCTGGAGGTTGGCGAGGTGGAGGACAAGGTGCTCCCGTTGGTTCCGGACATTATCCTCCTGGAAGCCAAAGAAGAGGCGGAGCCAGTCGAGGAGGTCGTAGTCAGGGCGCCACGGGGACCATGGCGGCCGGCGGAGGCCACCAACGGAGTGCAGGGCGGCGCAGGCAGCACGGACCTCCGGGACGCGGAGGGAGGGGTGGTCAGCCCGGACGGCAGCAACTGGGATGATGTTGTACAGTGGTTCTTGGTCATCGCCACCAGGCGGGGTCTGGCCGGGCTGGGATCGACCCCTCAGGGTGCCGGGTATATTCAGGTTGCGAAGGCGGCTCATTGGGTTGGGGTTTTTGCGGGGGAGCTCGGTGGTTCGACTCTGTGAGTCGGTCATGCGGTGGTGAATCGGCTTTGGTGAAGCTTTTGGACTGAAGATGGCAAAGCATGATCAATGGTCACGCCATGGCAGAGACAGAGAGAGTGGCGCGTTTTTGCGGGATTCGATTGTTTTGTGCTGTACACGAGCTTTGAGTTGTTTCACTTTTGCTTTTAGGACGAGCTTACTTTTAAGTAGCTACTCTAATGCGATACCTCCTTTTCATTTTGTATAAAGATAGGTGCGGTCTGATCCGACGATCATCAAGAAAGACTAAGAGAGAAAAGAAAAGAAGAGAAAAATCATCGGACCAACGATGGGCTCCATTTGTTTTGTCTTGGATTTTCGCATGTTGTCATGACTTTTTGCTAATTTCCATACACCAATCAAATAGCAATTCGGACAGGATGTCATAGTGCGACAAAAAGCAGACAAGTAACCCCATATTTTGCACTCTTGAATTTCTTCGTTATTAAGAAACATTACGTACCATAGATCCTTTTGCTGTGGCAAAAGACCCGTTAATTGTAGTTATATGAGTTCACAAAAAATTCCTGCATGCATAGATAGTAATTCAAACCAAAGTTTCATATATTCAACAACTATCGTATATTTATGCTGCATCGATTCAGTATGTCTCTAGTTTATACCTCATGGGATTTGACCCAACATCAACTGGATCGAGAATTTCACAAATTGTCTTCACCAAAAAAATTAACCGTGCGTGAAAAACAAAGGAAGAAACCTTGAAGTTTCAAAAAAGAGTTTCATGCAAACTTTAAAGTTTAATATGCTATAACATAAAGCTTAAAGTTACTCAAATGATGCAATTTTCAATGTGAATATACTTTAAGTTACTCAAACCTAAAGTGCTTTTTATGGAGCATCTTCCAATATGACATGTCTCGCGTGAGTTTTAGTTATTGAAAGGAATTGTTTCTCAATAAAGGTTTGTGTTTTATCTTTTTCTTCTCTTTTTTGCAAAGTTCCAACTTATAATGTGAAAATCACATGCATGATATTTTACTACTGGGGAGGCACAAAAATCGTAAGGTCAAGACAACGAATGAACTCCCCCGTGCCCTCATTTCGGTTTTTGCAGTATGTGAACTTTCGATCAAAAGGAATTTGAGCCGCTCCCTCACCACGTTGAATTAATTTTATTTCACAAAAAAAGATTAAAAATAGAGAGAGACCTTTGAATAGGCCAAGCACATGTTTAGATCGCATCAAATGTAACATGAATATAACTAATCCACATAATTATCAATACAACACATGATTATCATAATATTGTACTTGCATAAATCTCACTTCAAAAATTCATCGCAGCGGCAGTATTGTCAGATTCTTAATGAGAAATACTAAGAAGTGATCGATAATTTCTTCTGTGAAGAAGAATCTCAAACATGGATTGACGTCACCCAAGTTCATTGGAGAAAAGAAGGCTAACTTAAGAAAGAAGGTAACGGAATCGCCAAAGTGCATGAACATGAGAGGTTCAGATTAAAAGGAGTAAAGCAAGGCTTGTGCTGGTGCTACCGTCCCTTGATAATTTTAAGGGGAAAAATCATGAGGATGATTAAGCTAATGTTCCTCGACCTTTCGTGCGCCGAAGGAAAGGACAATCTGGGCATTAGATTCCCCCGCCTTTTCAACACGTTTTCTCCCGTAGAATTTGGTAAACTTTCACTCTTGACCTGGGAAAGCTAGTCATGGTCGGCGGCCGTTAAAGAAGGAGACATTCCCTCATCCGGCAGCTGCAGAAGTGAACCAACAGATCCCGGTTCAAGAATTGAGTTCGGATGCATAAGGCAATGATGCCTTGTCGATGAAGGTCTCGTTATTAGAAGTAATCAATCTCAAGATAAATATGTTCCAAATCAAAAACCTGAAATCTATCTTATTAAAGCAATTCCCAATTGTTGGGACCAGAAATCAAATTGCCTAACCACATAACCGAACTGACCAATTCTAGGCTGGGTCCATGATTGATCTAGGAGTCGGCCCACCTTATTTTTTGTCCATGTTTCATCAACTGTTCTTTTGCCTCTCTTTCTTCTCTCTTTTTTTTTTTATTATGTGCTATTTCTCTTTATACTCACTCGAAGCTAATGTTGCATAAATATGCACCTTCAGGAGGAATTTCCGGGTGAAATATGCAATCGGATTATGGTGTCTAACCTTTTTAGCAAGTCAGTTCTGTTGCTTATTAATGAATCGATGGGATTAGGCTAGCTTTGGTCTTTTCGATTTCCAGAGAACAACACGACCGCCGGCTTCTAATTTCCATGCTTTGTTAAAAATGCCACAATGGAAAAAAATTCGAGGATGAGCAGCTGGATCTCTTGTTTTTATTTGAACACGACATAAAAGATAAAAGACTCCTAGGATTTGATTTTAAGCCAGCCCTACCCGAAAACCAATCTTGAAACCGGTTCTAATGAAAACCAACTTTAGGTAAAATCAACTTGTTCAAGGTGGGGAATTGGGTCAGTCAAGGCCGATTCCCAAATTTTTTACTTGGGGATCGAATCGATCCCTGGGTGAACCTGTGTGAACTGACCTGGTTGCAAACCCCTTCTCACCACCGCTTATGCTTTGAGTGGATGGGCAGCAGGCTGTTTCCAAAAAAACCCCCAGTGGTGAGTGACTTAGATGGGCTGACACTTCGCATGAAAGAAGTCCAGGATACCATTCGAAGGGCACCCACTTTTGCGGCCGAAGAGAACTTACTGGACACCCAGACCTTCGTAAAGGACTACGAGGAGGAATTGGCCGAAGAAGGGGTCTGAACAGAGGAAATGATTGTATCCGGCGATCCTCCGGTCGAAGTAAATCTGGAAACTGATAAAGAGCCATCGATGGCCAAAGAATTAAGTTGAAATCCTTCAAAGGTTCAAAGATTGCTTTGTATGGGAATACACAAAGACACGCCAGGACTAGATTGAAGCTTGGTCGAGCACAAACTGCCGACCTTACCTGAAGCAAGGCCTGTTAAACGACTCCCACAAAGAATGTCAGTCCAGATAATAGAAAGTGCGTCCTAATGATATTAGGGAGTTAGTTCAAGATGGGATAGAACTACGGGAGTGTCATAATTTTTCGTACGTATAGTACTCATTTAAGGATCATAACTTTTTTTTCTCTCATTTGGCCACAAATTTAAAATCGATCAAGTGTCATCAGCGATTTATCTAACCGAAAAATCTGATGTGGCATTAATTTATGATAAACTATACGAAGTAGCATGTTGGCAAGCTAAAGTCAGCAATCGAGAGGCTAAATGACGTTGAGCGAAATCCAATTTTCATTTTCGAGAACCCTAATCCCAATTCGAAGTATAATCTCATCAAATTCACAATTGAGAGCCGAAGCAAGAGTAGCGGCTCTCGGTTTTAGGAATAAAATCAAGAAGATATAAGTCAATATTTTTACTATTGTGGGCCGTGAAGTCCAACAAGAATTTCTTGTCGCTTTCCCTGTTGCAGCACCGTCTCCGCTTCGGCTCCGGGCGAATCGTCGTCGTTGTTGGCTCTCACTCGGAAGCCAATTCGTCCTGCAGTCCCTGTTCTTTTCTCGCTTCTCCGACCGTGCCTTCGCCTGTAAAAAGTCGAACCAGAAAATACCACATACTCAATTCTTTTCGTCGTTTCGCTGTAGTGGGCGATGAAAAGAGGATACCCAGAACCTTCTCCATCCACGTCTCTCAGCCGCGCCTCATTCCAGATTCAAGCACAATCCTGAATGAATAGTTCTTTTGCTGTGTGGCTTTGATTCTTTTCATCTTTTGTCGCACTTCTCTTTTTGTTCCTGAAATTCGCGGAATTGGGGATCAGATGCTGGTAGATGGAAAGGTCTCATTCTTCAATTGACACCCATTTGGTTTCGAGCCCTTTACTGTGGCTATTCTTTTTTGGTGATTGATGATGGAGCTGGAATGACTAGTTTGTATCATTAGTATGCTTAAGATTGTCTTTAAATTGTTCTCACTTCCACATTAGACTTCCATTTATTTTTAAAAACTTCAAGTTGGAGTGAAAAATTAAGTAAAAAAATCAATATAGGACAATTTATCGGAAAGGACACTCAAATGATAAATATTACACCAATGTGATGATACTCAAATGAATAACGTACAAAAGTTATTGCACTCCTATTGTCTTAATCCCCATTCAAGGCCCACTTTATTCAAATTGCAAACTGGCAGACTACGTTGATTGGATCTCCGACCTTGTATCCATTATACAAAAGAATGAAAAAGTTCGTGCATATCAACTTCAGGGATTCACACAAAGCAACTCCTAAAAATGCCTGTGGCAGAATGAATATTTGATAATGAAGTTGACAATAAGCTATTAACCTTCATGGACAGATGCTTAGGATACAAAAACAGATCTAACTAAAGAAGATTTCACAAGACAGCTTTTTATTGTCCTTTCCTTTAGGTATTTGTTATACCGTTTGGTTTTAGAAATGCCGGGCTACTCCTTAATAAATGCCATTTTAGGTGAAATGATGGGCAAACACGTTGAAGTTCATACCAGTGATATTGGGCCAAAACCACGAGCAAGCCTTGTATGTAGAAACAATCTTTTTTTTTCCCTATCACATCCCTCATTTTTAATCTAATGTGACTTTTTCATTTGTATAAGCATGAAATATATTGACTGTGGATCATGAAGTTTCCTCAAGTGATTGTGACTAGTGAGAGCATAGTGATGAAATTGCTCCCAACAGTTTCAATTTTGAATGATGTTGTTTGGCCAAAGTAAAAAGGAATTGTTCATCGACCCAAAGAATTATATAAATGGGAGAATTATGTTGAGAAGCATCAAATTCATTGTTACATTTGCAACAAATGTAAAAGAAATGAAATCGACAATAAAATTTTGAAAATTAAAGAATGACAAACAAATTTGGGTATCATCATTCTTCATCTTCTATGAAGCACCTGTGAAAATTGATTGTCTATTTCATTTTCATATTTTTGAACTTGGTTAAACGTTTTTGAATTGATTATCTAAATTGAGAAAATAATTTAGGAGCCCGTGAAACTTTTGAGGTACCTTTTTGCTTGGCAATTATTGAGAATTTAGCCCCATATTTCATCAACTATTAGAAAAGCAAGCTTGTGTCAATGCTAAATTAGAAAATATTTTAGAAAATATGACTTTCCTCTTTGCTTTGGCACATAATTCTTCATACTATTAGAAAAGCAAGCTTGTATTGATGCTAAACTGGTAAGGTCTTCAATAGATTAGTAAATCTTGTTCGGAAGAAAATCTACATACAATAAAATTATAGGCGAATGTATACATCACTTCTTATACACACGATGGACCTAATAAAAATTTGGTGCCAATGCGATTTGCTCAACCGGTTTGTGACATAATTAGGCATATGGTTTATTTTTATTTTTATTTTTATTTTTGTCGAAAGAAGATGGCGATTGGCTACTTCCAAGGAATCTGCACGGTTGTAACCCTCCAATTGGTCCCGTGAAATTCTCTAAAAAGCGATCTAACTTGAAAATGAGGTGAATTTTATTAATGACCGACTGATTATAGAATCTGTTCACTGAACCTGAATTGCCCATCATACCCAAGTCAATTCCAAATTGACTAAGCTGGGGAAGCCCTGGCCACGCGCCTCCGGAGGCGCGTGGCGCCCCACCCCGCCTCTCCCCCTTTCTTACACCATATCTGCTTCGAGCATCGTCTCAGAGACCACGCAGGCGCAGAACGCAGGAAGAACGACAGCATAAAGGGCGAACGCAGTCGCGGCAGATCAAGAAAACCTCCTCCCCCGAAAGAACCCAACGGTCCAGATTCACCGAACGCCCAGAAGAGAAGCAGCCCACCTGCAGAATCGTCGTCGAGATCGAACCCCTCTTCTTCTTTTTCTCCTCCGGCCGTTCTTGTCGGGGCCTCCTCTCGCCATGGCCGGCAGGGAAGAAGAGCCGCCGGCGTCCCCCGCCTCGGCGGCGGCGGCTGCGGCGGCGGTGCCGTCCACGTACCCTCTGATCCTCAGGATCATGAGCAAGCGGCGGACGTGGGCGTGCCTCTTCGTGCTCGTGTACGCCGTCCTCCTGTCCTCCACGTGGAACTCCCTCAAGTCCATCCTCGCCTGGTACCAGTCGCAGGCCAACCAGCACCCGTCGTCCGGGTGGCCCGCGCTCTACGCGTCGGTGCTCCTCGGCGCCGTCTTCGGGGTCCTCTCCATGGCCGCCGCCCTCGCCGTCGCCATCCCGGCGACGCTGGTGACGTGGATCACGGTCGTGGTGCTGCTGGCCTTCTTCGGGAAGCCCAAGAGGACGCTGGTCCATGAAGGGAGCAAGATGACGAAGGAGATCGTTGGGATGGTGGGCAAGGTTCTGCTCAAGGAAGGGAATGTCGTGGCCGCGGTTTGTGCTGTTGTTGGGTACTTCGCTCTCGTCAAGAGGAACGCTGAGGGTGACTGATGGGATAGAATTCGAGTTGTGACAGATTCAGATCGGCAAATTTTTCATTTTCTTGGGAAGAGATTAGGGATTTGGGGGTTCTTGGTGAGAAAAAACTGGGAAAGTTTACTTTTTATTTTTGGTGGGGGTGGGGGTCTTCTTTCTGACGAGTTCTTGAATTTCTTTTTTCTTTCTTTTGGGGTGGGGGAGGTTCTTGAAATGGGTATGCTCGGAAGCGAGGGACGGACTCTCTGTAACTTTTGATTTGGCCAGCTCTTGTAAATTCTTGCCACTATCATGATCTTACTTTGCTGAATGCTGTATCTTGATGATGTTTCTCTGGTGTGTACTCGAATCAATGTTTCCAAAATTGTTGTCTTCGTTTCCCATTTCATACAACCTGGCCAGTGAAGCTGCAGAGGAGCTGTTCATTGTCGTCTCTTGTGCCTCAGTCACCAATTTTAGCGAAAACCAGACGGCTTTCCGAGTTCTGTGTTCACTTCTGCATTGTTCGCATATGGGATGCATACCAGTGAGTCCTCACTTTTTATTCATGTTTTGGGGAATGAGTTTGGTCAGTAGAAGTTCAAAGACAGTGCACGGAGAGGATAGATACTGCAAAAGGAGTAGCTCACCAATAGAATCTGAAGGTCCTGAGTTGGTCTTTTGGATGATTAATTTCTCTCTGAACAAGGTAAAGTCCATGTTAAGGCAGGGCAATGGAAAATTTTCAGGTCAGCAACTCGCACCTAGAATGGTGCCATGCTCCATAGAAAGCTTATACGCGGCATCCACATTTTTGACAGGTGAAAAAAGAAAGGTGATTTAGGATGGCTTGAGGCCTTGTGGTATGGAATCACTTCTCAGCGAGGTCCAACACAATTACAGAGTGACATAGCTTCTGTCGGTGATTAACTTCATCTATTGCATTTAGATTTTTTTTTTTTTGGTCGAAACAATGAGATTGTTTAACATGTCATTTCTTACGGTGGTCAATTGGGTAAGTCATGAATAGGGAAGATACAAAACCACCCTAGCGTAACCAAGCGGAAATTCTATCAGTCGAACTTATCTAGAAATTCACATTCTAAAAATGAAAGAAAACTAACTCAGCGATACTAAATCAGCGCCGATTAACATGTGCTGGCAACTGATGTTACTTCTTTCGGCAGCATGTTTGGCATTCTTTGCCTGGTGTCGAACTCGTATACTTTAGCTTAGGAACGTGGCAAAGCTTATATTAATGGAAAAGTTAGCTCACTTGTTTGATTCTTTGCTTCTACTTGGATATCGGATCTGATACCTTTGTCTTGCACAAGGACAGCGAATGTAGTGGCTCTGTTCTTGTGAAAGCCTGTCGGGTGCCGACATTTGCATGCCGTGGTTAAAATATTGACTTGGGAAAGACATTATCGATCTCAGAAATCCCAAATGAGAACGCTAGGAATCATGTCATACTAAACAGAATTCTGGCAAAAGGAATAAAAGCAATCGCACCACCAAAATCTCTCCCTCTGCAGATGCATATTTGGTGACCAAACTCCTGCAGGCTCCAAGGCGTGGCCTTGACATAAGCAGATATACATGGACCGTGCCTATAAAATAACGGGTAACTAAAGTCATCGATTTTTATAGATTTTATGTGAGATTCATCTAATAAAATAATATAATCAACCATACTTAGGATTTTTATAGATTTTATGTGAGATTCATCTATATTTCCTTCTCGGTAAAATGAACTTATATAAGATTCCAAATTTTATAGTGCGCCGACATTGTTTATGGAGAAGTACATTCTTTTTCAATATATAAAATACGTTGATATTTGCTTTTATCAAATTCAATAAGCTTAACTAGTGTCCCCTGACACCTTCTAATAAGATTTACGATACATAATTATATCATTTTGTTCATGATTACCTTTTGTAACTGGACCTGTTGCTTCATCTGTTCTAACACCAACCAATAACATGTTTGTTGTTGTTGGTCAAGAAAGAAAAAAAGGGAAGCGCTTTTTCAACCCATTATTTGCAATTTTTATTGATTATGATTATCTTCTTGATGCAACCTATTATTAGATTACGGAAAACAAAAATCACTTTGTAGGCATGACCATCCTCGCCAATGGAGCAATCGAGTCACAATCATAATTCATGATTGAGAGCAAAAACTATTGATCATCCTCTTTATGATTGTTTTCTTGATGCTACTTATCATGAGATTACGGAAGAAATTCACTTTATAGGCATGACCATTCCCCCCAATAGTGCAATTGAGTCATTGCGCATAATTGAAATCCACAACAAAGCGAAAATCACTAATCACCCTCCACATGTTAGAAGATGAAGAAAAATAGGAAATTTGCAAATTTGTAAAATCCATTTAACTTGGAAGTCCTCTATTTGTTCTTCAGCGTAATTTACTATTTAATCTAAACGACACAGAATATGAATTGTCAAAGGGAAATCTAAATCTGGCCCCAAAACTCGGATTTCTGAAGCAATGCTAAAGTCATTCAAGCTAAACGAACTCGACACGTAATTAAAAAAATAATGATGATGATGATGATAATCAGGCCGTTAAGTTGGAGCAGTTAGCGGGTTATAGGTTTAAGTAATTCACAAATAAATTAACGTGCGATCTATCTAAGATATTGACTAGATTAGCCGTCAAAGACTGGTGAAGGAGGATGGATGGCAAATGTCCGGTCGTTGCTAATCCAGGGGAGCGACTGACTGACGATGACTGCTGGTCTTTGTGTGGTTAACATCCCTTTTCACAGCGATGGAAACAGTGCTCCTTTTCCGCCTCCTTTTTTGTTTTGTTTCTCTTGCCCGAGCCGGCAAAATACACGAATTTTCTTCCCAAAACCTGCGGCTTGATTGGCTGTCGATACACGGTATCAAGCTGCTTTCCACTTTGTTTTTTGGTGGGGCTGGGAGCGTTCATCATTGAGCTGCTTTTCTTTGAAATGTAGCATCTCTAGCATCGAATTAATTTGAATGCCGACGAATTTGTGCTGCTAAGAGCTAAGCCCGCTAAATTACGCGCAGCGCATAGCGTGTGGTCCAGGAAATTTTCCAGGAAATTCAGGGCTGGTTTCCAGAAGAAACCCACAAAGAAAATGTCACCCAAGAAAGTAAATCCGGGAATGCAGAACACGTTGAGTGGAAAAAGAGTGCAGAAAGAGCAGAAAAGAGAAGATTGAATAGGACTGTGTGAATCACGACTCTGGAAAAGGAAAAATTGTGAGATCTTGGTCATCACGCGAAACCATCTTGGCGGTTTAGCTCAGTCAATAGCACCAGAGCGAAACCACCAGCGAAAGAACCAAAAAGGCTACGGCCAGCAGTTACTTTCGCCTTGGCTTGCGTCACACCAGAACCAAAATCTCAGTGCGATAAGGAAAAGGAGTACAATATCCTTTCTTTGGCCTGTTTTTTCTTTCTTGATTTAATGGCTAATTTGTAGCTTTTGATTTGGTAAGAGAGGAGAACGAGAGGTCCACATCCACCCATGACCATGGCCCCAAATGCTCCCCCCCCATCCACGGTCTGACGCTGTTGAACGACAACAGCCTTCGGCTGCTTCGGTCAGTCCAAAAAATTGTAACTCAAGCAAAACGAGAGAAGGGGAAAGAGGTGTAGAAACAGGTGCTCCAGATCCATCGTCTCAATTAACCGGAGAAGGGCTTGAAGCTAACGCGCCACCATACTTGTTTCCCCAGCAACCTCCCATCTCCTTGTTTCTCTCTCTACTGAGTCTCTCCTGACGGTTCTTGAATCAAAAGTGAACCTCTCTCTCTCTCTCTCTCTCTCTCTCTCTCTACGCGTTGGCCCTGTTCGATGTGCTGTCTTTCACTTTCCTTTTCTGTCCATTTAGTAGTTCCTTGCATAGAACACCTTTTACCCACTTCCCCTATAAAATTGTCCTACACGAAAACCGGTTCATGCGATCTCTCTCCCCCTCTCGCAGCGAGGAGTGACGGGAAATGTGAGGAGCGTGAGTCTTGACTTCACGTTACTGAATTCTGGCTTCTCCTCATTTCAGACTGCTCGGCATTCTCAGGAAGTCCTCAAATTGGGCCGTTATAAGCGCCCATCCGACGTGATCTTCAGCCCCGTCGCGGCGTTTTCTATCGTCCAAGCGTCGCCTTTGTGGGGAATTCAGTGCCGAAAGGGATCTTGGTCTCCTGAAATTGGCTTCTTGTCGACGTACCGTCATATTTTCAGTCTTGGCAGGTGGAAATCTCCTTTGGCTGTTCATGATTCGGACTCTTTCTTGACGTAGAGCCAAAAGGGTACCTCAAAACCCTCCCAATTTTTGGAATTCTGCATCGATCGACATCTTCTTGAAGCTGCCAGCACTATGACATCAAGAATTGTTGCGAGGAATGGGCTGTTCTACCCAATTGTGGGGTTTGCATCCTGCGTGACATTCATTTACTTGTCTTTTGGTGACTTCAGGCTCAATTTCTATGTGGGGAAGAGGATGGACTTCGTGGGAAGAAATGGGACACAGTTTGTGGTCGATGGTAAAGTTTTCTACGTGAATGGGTGGAATTCTTACTGGTTGATGGATCAGGCGGTTGACGAATACAGCAGGCCTAGGGTTAGGACGGTGCTGCAAGCTGGTGCGCGGATGGGTCTCACGGTTTGCAGGACCTGGGCCTTCAATGATAACACTTATCATGCTCTCCAGATTTCCCCTGGTCAGTTTGATGAGGGAGTGTTTCAGGTAAGAATAATTCTTTAATTGTGCGGATTGGCATCCGTTGATTAAACAATCATGGTTATTCTTAATTCCTTATCCATTATTCTATTCGTCGAGTCATTATAATATCTGTAATGCTAACATGTCAGTGAGATCCAGGATTCCATGTTATTCGCTGCTGCGATCTTCTTCAGTTATGTTTATAGGCTTTAAGTTTTTATGGCACTCTATGTAAGTAGGTCTTAGAAATAAAGTGAAATTGTTTGGAGTGAGCTAGATTAAATGTCAGTTAAGGTGCTTGCTACCCAAACGAGGGGAAAGAAGAAGATTAGCAGCTTAAGGACTGAGAAGGTAATCCATGAGGTCATACTGGAGGACCGATGGAGATTGCTTAACATCTAAAATTGACTTTTTGAATACAACAAATCCACCCAATATGAGCCATGCCACCCAATGCATTCTCTAGTTCAAGTGATTCTTTTCCCCTCATGAAGATTAGTAAAGTAATTCTGGAGAGTTATTGTCTTTATTTAGAGAAGCACAGTCCAAATTAATTACTATATCTATTCCAATTCTATGTAGTTTTCTTTCCTTTTAACATCTTCTTGAGTGAGGCAAAACCCATTGCCGTTTTTTCAGCACTAAAATCGCAGACTTCCACTATTATTTGCAGTAGTATGCTTTTTGCAGCTTGAGTCACTTCATACTATAACATCATCTCTAGTGGAATGCTACATGCATTGGACGAACAATCTAAATTAAGATATCCTGAAGGTGAAAAATTCTATTCATGGTTGGAAACAGCTACCTCTTTAACATTGCAATGACTACTAAATTGTCGATACAAAAATTGTCAGCATACCAAAGATAAATTTTAAATTAACTCTATGAAGATTTGGTTCTCAGATTTTTTTAATTGCAGCCATCCAGCTATATTCTGTTTTTAGTACTTGTCATTGACTTCTGATTTAATGTCGGCATTGTGTGGCAGGCTCTAGATCTTGTAATTGCAGAAGCAAATCAACACGGAATCAGGTTGCTTCTCAGTTTAGTTAATAACTTGCAAGCATTTGGCGGAAAGACTCAATATGTCAAGTGGGCGTGGGAAGAAGGCATTGGATTGAGCTCGTCCAATGATTCCTTTTTCTATGATCCTTCCATTCGTCAGTACTACAAAAATTATGTCAAGGTAGTTACTTGCTGGTAATTTCTGCCTCATCTGACAAGAATGCTTTGATTGCCTCTATCTGAATAATCAAGATGTTCTGTTTTTCCTATCCCATGGCATTTTTTTCCAGAGAAAAAGCAAGATATCTATGGAATTGCCCTGACAGCATAGAAGAGTCCACTCGTCAGAGTAAAAAATACTTCAGGATTTTACACATAAATAGGAATATGGCTTTTCTGGTTCCTTTCTTACTGAAGTCAAGCTAGTGGATGTTGAGTTTTACATAGAGAACGGTTATTCTAAGCTATAAATGCTTCTAGAAATCGTAGCTAGTATGATTGAATAAACTAAGCACCATCCACACCCAAAAAAAAGAAAAAGAAAAACTAAGCACCACGTTTTTTGCTTGGTGTGTGTCTGCAGTGCTTAATTTACTATTAAGACAGGTTCATCTTTCTGTTGCTTTAGATACAACCCTTTTTCCCTGCCCTTGATACTGCATGCATAGTAGTTTTGCAATTACGGAGCAAAAGTGAAGGTCTCTATTTTCTGTAGGCTGTGTTAACCAGGAAGAATACCATTACCGGCATCGAATATAGAGATGATCCAACCATATTTGGATGGGAGTTGATGAACGAACCCCGTTGTATGACAGATCCTGCAGGGGACACCCTTCAGGTAAGGCTCCTACTTTTAAAGCCCTTTCTTTGATACCATCTAGCATCACTTTTTCAGTTGACAGCGCAATGGTAATTAGACCGGTGCAAATTTCTCATTGGGGTGAATGCTACTTCAAAATGAGAGGTTCTTAATCACAGTATTGTACCTTGTTTTATTCAATAAACAGCATAATGGTAATTGGACTTGTGCAAAATTCATCATTGTTGCGAATGCTACAACATATGTGGTTCTGGATCACCGTGTTGTGCAACTGTTTTGCTGGAACTATGCAGATGTTGAAGGAATGCTGGCGGTGCATCTGTTTTACTTGTATTTGCCAACCTCTAGAATTTTTGGATGGAAAAAAAAAAAAGCTTCAAGTTGAATCCATATTGTTAATACTCTATAACATTTAATGATAACCTTAAACAACTAAAAGAAATGTTTGAACTATGGATATACGCTTGTTTTGGTTTAGCTGACCAGTTTAGGTTGACAAAATGATTGTTTGAGGTTGGGATCTTCTAACTAAACAAACGTTTGATTTTCTTTTCTTATATAGCTTCATTGGGGCGATCCGTATTGCTGTAAACTCCTTGCATTACTGGTTGTTAGGAGGATATCCATTTATTTAATGATCTTAATTGCAGGACTGGTTAGAGGAAATGTCAACATTTGTAAGATCAATTGACAAGAAACATCTACTGACCGTAGGCCTTGAAGGATTTTATGGTCCTAAAAACCCCAAAAGTTTAACTGTGAACCCGGCAGACTGGGCAGCCCTTTATGGGTCAGATTTTGTTCATAATTCCAATCTCCTGAATATTGATTTCGCTTCAGCTCATATCTACCCTGACCACTGGTACAAATTCCATCAGAATCAATTCAATAATGAACAGTTGTATCTTCATTCAAATGGAAAATTAAGTGGCAAGTTATGTGGTTTCATCTCTTTTTGGTAGGTTTCATGAGATAGAATTCGAGGAGTCTCTAAAGTTCGTCTCAAAATGGGTGCGTTCCCACATTGATGATGGTGACAGGGAACTGAAAAAGCCAGTCATGTTCACTGAATTTGGATACTCAAACCAGAACCCGAACTTCCATCCATCTCAGCGGGATCGGTTTTTCAAGACAATCTTCGATGAAATCTATGCATCTGCCAGGAAGAACGGGGCAGGGGCAGGTTCTTTTGTGTGGCAGTTCTTTGTCGGAGGGATGGAAGAATACAACGACGAATTTGGGATTGTTCCATGGCAAAGATCATCTACATATCAACTGATCACAGAACAGTCATGCAGATTGGCTGCTCTTCGTGGATTAAACCAACTGAAGGGAAGCTTGAGAGAACTGTGCCTGCAGGACAAATGAAGATAACATAATAGCATAGCAAAATCCATCTAGTGGGAATGACATGGCTTTGGGTCCCTATAGAATGTGAAGTCAATGCATTGGTCCATGCTCTCCTCGTTTGCTATGGGGTTCACAGTAAGTGAACTATATGAATATATACAGCACAATCAGCTACAGGATCTGGTAGAGAATGTAGGTACGTTGAGCTGTTCATGAATGACAGAACCGGCTTCCAACCCAAGAAGCAAAGTCTGGCATAAAGAGACTCCCCTTTCCTGTATATCCAAAGACATCATCAATCTGACTGGAGTATAGAAAAGGTGAATTTCCCACATTCATTCTTCATTCCGTTATCTGGGGCTGGGGATAGGTTTGAATTCATATGTTTTGTGCAAAGGTAATGATAATAGCAGGCTTGAACTATTGTTCTGAAACTTCAGGCATGTTTTGCCAGCTGCTAGACTAGTGGCTGGTTCCATTCATAGGCAAAGTGGATCAGCATCATCCTGAGTTGTGGCCGATGTTGTATCTTAAGGGTAGAGACTAAGCAAAAGCAAGAACTTTTCATACTTTGTTATAATTTGAAGATGCCTTGCAAAACCCCCAACTGCAAAACATCTGGCAGTTATGGGTCCCATCAGAACATAAGCTCGAGGGTATAGATCCGAGCCGAAACGAGGGCGTCGCGACACTTTCGCTCAGATTCTAAATCAGACGAGGTTTAAGGCGGGGGATTCAAGTTCTTCATTTCTGCAGTAGAAACTACATCCCTTTCGCCAGCCGTAATCACATTGCAGTAATCCTCCACTGACGATTTAGATTTATCAGTTGAAGAAGAAACCCGGTTAAGCATATTACTTAAATGCAGAGTAAGACTACAGATCAGCATCCACAAAGAAACTTGTTTCCTCAGTCTTTTATTTAGATGGGTTAGTCATCAAGCTGCTTCAAAACCTAAAACAGGGAAAAAAATTAAAAACAAGAAACTAAGAAACCAAAAATAGGGGAAAAACAAGAAACATAAGAGAAATCCTATTACACCGGGCTCGAACATCAGCAAAGACAGATCAAATCACACAAGCACAAATTCACATTATCTATCCACGTTTCGCCAATCTCGGAGAAGTTCTGATCGCAGTAGCGCCGCCGGGACTAGTCTCCACGCCCTTCGCCGATCTCGGAGAAACCCTCTTCGCGCCCTCGCCGCCGCTCTTCTTCTGCATCTTTTTCTTCTTGCTAATGCCCTCCTCCACGACCTCTCTGTTCACGTCCTCAACCACCCTCATCACCTCATCACCGATGCTGCCTCCGCCTCTCTTCGCCCGCGTCCTCGGCGAAGCGGCATCGGAACCCTTACCCTTAGCCTTCTCGCTCTCCTTGGCCACCCGATCGAACTCCTCGTAGAGCTTCCTCGCGGGCCTCTTCTTCTCCTCGCGGACCTCGCTCTCCTCCCCCTTCCGCTCCGCCTCGTCTTCCTCCTCTTCTTCCTCGCTGTCGTCGACCAAAGCCACGTACCTCCTCCTCTTCGCCGCCAAAGGCGCCGGAGGCGGGGAGACGGAACCGGCCCTCTTTCTGCCGGCGTCGTCGACCGGGGGTTTCGAGGGTTTGAGATCCGAAGCCTTGGATTTGGCCTTGGAGATCTTGGCCATGGCCCGGACCGACCTCTCCCGCTCGGCGCGGAGCTTCTGGATGCTGCCCTCGATGCGGCCCTGGAGGCGGAGGCGCTGGAAGCTGAGGCCGCCCATCGACCAGTGAGCCTCGTTGGCCCAGGAGAGGAGCGGGTCGAGGACGGGGACGGGCGGGCAGACCCGGTCGGCGCCGTCCTTGTGGAAGCGCGGCCGCGGGAGGCTGCTGCCGTAGAACTTGCCGGGGCCTAGAGGGACCACCATGGCGATCTTGGTATGTAGAGAGAGAAAGAGAAAGAGAGAGAGAGAGAAAGAGAAAGAGAGAGAGAGAGAGAGAGAGATCTGCGGCGGTGGCTGCGAGAAATGACGAGATGCGCGGCGGAGCGTTTCGTTTATAGAGGAGGAGGAGGGGCCGCCGCGGGGGTCGGCTGGCGGGAAGCGAGGGCGGGAAGAGTTGGCGCCAAATGGATTACAAGATCGCGGGCTTGGTCTTGGTCTTGGGCTTGGTCTTGGGCCTGGGCTTTTTCTCTGAGATGTAAAGTTTTGTTTTTTCAACCTCTTCATTCACGTTTTCACCTTGCTTTCCATTCCAGGTATTGTCTGAGTTCCGACAGCTTGTTGCGTGTGACAGCAAAGGAATTCAGTCGATGTGCAGGTCCACGCAGCATATGCAGAGATTCAGATACCATCACGGGCGCGGATATTTCTACTTCAGTGATACGAGCGCAAATTCTCTTTATGCAACCTCTGGCTGTTGTCAGTTTAATGTGCGATCCAGATTCAAACTACTCTTCTATGTCCAGTTCGTGTGGATTTCGACCCCTCCGAGAGTTATTTCAAGCAATTTCATTGATGTCAAGAACCGGCTAAAGGCAACGCCAAAGATGCAATTATTTTATTGATCTTTCACTTGCTATCATCCCCTTGCGGGGAAGATGTTCAGTGTTTCAACCAAGAGGAAAGTGGCTGACTGGCTAACAGAATGTGTGAACCATTTCTAGAGAGAACTGAGGAAATGGTGTCGCGCATTCCAGGGATGTAGTGAATGTGGTACGGAAAAGGAATCACTCGGTCGTGGACAATATCAAAGTTTGTGCTAGGACTAATTCACTCTTAAATAGCAGGAAAACCCTTCATTGGTTCATGTTTTTAGAAGTTCGAGCTAACAGAAAAACTTGAGAATAGCAGAAAACAGCAGATATTCTCAAACCAGAAGCCACTTTACCCCTACCCACGGAAAACCCAACCAGTTCGAGGACGTAGCTCATTCAATAATCTGAATATCTCCGAGCTCGTGTTTGAGTTACCAATCCCTCATTCCAGCGGATTTACAATTCCAGAACTAGAAGCTTCAATGGGCAACATATAAAAATAAAAGGAAAAAAAAAAACTAAATAAGCTTTGCTTGCCCACCTGGTTTGACCTTTGGTGCTTGGAAAGTACTTGTTCTTGATAAGTTATAGCCAGAGTTCGAGCACCGAGTCCAAAAGTGAAAGTTCATCCTAGGACAGCGGCAAGCCAGTGACAGTCAAAAGGAATTAAAAGCAGGAAGGACCGAAAAGAAATCAATGGATCATCATTATGTCAAAGGGTTATCAACAGAGTTACGTCTCCTAAAGAGGAAAAGTTCCTCACAAGCTACAGATAAATGGATCCCTTATGAATCACATATTAAACAAGAGAAACACTGGAAGAAACCATTAGGCAAGCCAAATCAGTCTTTCTGAAATGTCTGGCAAAAAAATCTCCTCGAAATCATAAGTGAGCCTTCAGTTTTTTCGCGGTGACAATCTCTGAAATCCGGAGCCCTCGACTAAACGCTTGGTTAAATAAGATCTGTGTCTGCATAGACCCGGGCATCCAAGATAACACAGCTACAGGAGCCATGACAATTACTCCAAATGTTATGTCATACAGTCGAGCTACAGAAACAATACTATCCCAGATCCTAGTATGCTGCAGAATTGGTCGAAGAACCTGCGCTATCAATATGAGGCCCCATCCAGTGGGGAGAAATGCCAACAAACTGGTAAAAATGTCAACAAATTTAAACTGCGTAAACTTCAGCAATGCGACCAACACAAGTGCTCCTAGTGTAACAACGATAAACTGCACAAGTCGATAATAGATGTGTTCTCTTGCCGCGTACTTGTCCCTGGCATGTAATATAAGCACATGGACCCCAAAAGCTACGAAAATGCAAATCCAAGAGAGCAAGTAAACAGCAATACTTCTACTTCCAGCTGTGATTCCGAGTTGGTATACAACCCCATACTGGAAAAAGAAGAAACGGAGATCCAAGATTACCTCTGCTAGTTTTCCCCAAATACCTGTTGTTCTTAGATGATCTTGCTCCTCATACCACCAGACTTCCCAACTCTCTTCAGCTTTAGTAAACACTCCACCACGGAACCATATCCAGTTCATGAAATTGTCAAAGTCATGCACCGTCTTCAACCAATCAAAACAAAAAGGGTTGAACAGAAAAGGAGACATAACCCACGAAACAACAAGGAACCAACTTGAGATGGTCAGGGCTATGTAAGTGAAGGTGTTTTTCGCCGTAGGGCTGTGTGATGCATAAACTGTGAGTATTAGCCCAAGTTCAATTGCCTTCACAAAGTGACTACGCGCATAGAGCCTGTAGTTCTCTGCGAAACTTTTGTGCTCCACGACAAATCCACGTCCTGTGGGAAGATATTTCGCACCGCCATGAAGAATGGTCCGGCCAAAGTAGTGGGCACGAGTTCCCATAGAAAAAGTATAGAAAACAGATGACAACTGGAGCTGCATGGTCCAGAAATCCCATATAGCTCCAAGAAATCCATGTTCAAGGGAATTCTCGATTATCATAGGGAGTGCGGTGAATAGACCGAGTTGGATGATAAATTGCTGATTTATAATTGTAACGAGTGCTTTATTGTCATTGCTGCTGCTTGCAGCGGCACCTTCAAGCCCACTTAGGCAAAAATAGAGCCGGCCCCATAAAAATGCATAGACTGTCAAGACGACCATCATTGTGTTAAAGAAGAATCCGACAGTGGTATAAAAGAAGGATAGCATCCGGAAGAAGTCGAGCCGATGCCCCAACCGATGGACATCTCTGCTAAGGACCTGTTCACCACTGCCACCAGCAACCTTGGCTTCAAACATCGATATCTGATTCAATCCAACATCCCTTCCCTTACCCACTTGTATGTACTCATGGTGTGTGACATTGCCTCCTCTCAACGTGCAATTAAATCCGGCAAAAATATCCTCACTGATGTTGATCACTCTGGATGCTTTGCTAATCCCGCCCCTGCTTAGGAACCAAAACCTGTCGAAAACATCTGGATGGCCGTAATGCATTCGAACTTTCAAAGGATTAGCCAAGACACGTTGCCCCAACGTGACGAAACTCATCTCTTGAGCTGACATAAACCGAGCAAGCGATGATACTGAACCAGTGAAGATGTGTTCTCTAACCCCCAAGATCGTAGGCTTCCGAATGCCATAGTTAGTCTTGAATTCTTCCAGCAGATTCCGCATCTTGAGTGCCTCCTCCAAGTAGTTGTCTTGGTTCATATCGATAGTTTGGACAGCATCGCCACGCGTGAAAATGAGCGCATGGTTCTGATTTTCCGGTTTTCCCTCTCCAAGCTTCAAGGGACCAGGCAATTGGACCCTATACAGTTCTACTTCCTTCTGGCGTTGTCGATCGTACTTGACCAGGACAGAGTAATATTCCTTTTCATCCCTTCCAATGGAGACTTCATCCACATAAGCTACACGGAGCGCTTCATTGTCTTTCATCAGGTTCAATATTTCCTCTGCACGGCTATCTTTTTCTGCCTTTTGAGACCCATAAATCTGGCAAGCGACTACGTACGTATATTTCATCGCAGCGGTACTGGATATATGGTCTTCGGACAAAAGATTGACTGGACTAATACTAGTACTAAAACTTTGGAAAGAAGGGTACACTTCTGCGCTAGAACCGTTCCTGCTGCCATCGTGCCCCTCTGAGTCCAGGTTTTTTACTAATTCCCGAATTTCCACCTCCGATGCAGCATCAAGAAAGGCCAACATCTTAAGTGCTCGATAGTAATACATCATTCCTCTGGCTGTTCGAGCAAGTGTCTGGCCTCTGTATGACGCCCAAAGCCTAAGATCTCTCAACTTGACCATTGTTTCATCGTCCCCATCGGCCTTCTCCACCTTTCCTTCTCTGAGCATTCTCTCTATAAAATACTTCCACTCGTCAGGATATAGAGTCTTCAAATAGAACAAAATGCAAACTCCGTCTTCGTTCTTTTTGAGAAGCTGTTCTTTGCTGTACACTACCTCTTCGTTGTAGTAAGGAGTCAGAACGCTGAAACCCAACATTTTCTCCACTTGGGGTGCACGGGGCATTTTCATAAATAGCGAATTACTGAAAAAGGAAATTCTCCGTCTCGCCTCAACATTTGAAGGAACGTTGTGCATAGAGTCCCTCGAAGTGAGAATGGTGTGCAAGCGCCGAACTTGCCTATAGAACTTCTTATAACTTGGGTCGGGCAATGCAACTGCACCCACGAAAAGCAATCCATTGCCAGAAGCCGAGCCATCCTCCTCCAGCTGCTCATCGTTCTGCCTCTCAGTGAAAAATCTTTAATAGCAATCTCATAGAGGGCCTGCAGAGTGCACACAATTTTGTCCAGATCTTTCTCCGAATCTTTCAATAGCTCACCAACCTAGATAACTTGTCGTGAATCTTAGGCAACACAGACAACTTGAAAAGCTTCGTAAATTTCTCAACCTCAATGGAGCGATCGATATGTTGGAACAAAGCAGTGAGGATGGAGTGCTCCTTTGAGTTGACTTCAACAATTTTGAGCAGCAAGTGCTTGACACTGTCGTATGCTTCGATCACAGCACAGCGCCTGTACTCAATCTTGCAGATCTTATACCAGAGCAACCAGTCAGGAGCATCCACTAGCTCCTTGGCCTGTCCCAAAGCAAGCAACAGTTCATTGCAAAGGAGAAAACAGGGCCAGGAAATAACTCTAACACTCCAATTACTCCTTGGTAGCTCCAAGAGCTCAACTTCCTGGTCAGATATTATATCTTCTTCCCTATATATGGTTATGATCTCATTCCAAAGCAAAGCGAACCTCAGCGCTTCGATCTGATTAGATTCGAATTTCTGGTACGGCTTGCCAAGCCCATACCTCAACTTCAGCCGGTGAAGAAGCCGGTGAAGAAAATCCTCGAACTTGTTTCCTTGCAAAAGCTTCTCCTCAGGCATCAGATTAAACTGAACAGAGCTCGCAAAGAACGGGAACCGCAATCTCAACTGCTCGAGATTTCGGATCTCTCCCAAGTGATGTAACAACCCGACTGCTGCTCCAACAAAGGACGAATAGATTGAGTACCAAATCTGCAGATCCATAAGGTAAATAAGCACCACGGGTAGCCATAACAGCCAAACCGCAAATCTGTTGCTGTTGCCGAAGAACTGGTGCCCCTCGTATTCCACATTTCGCAGTTCCAGGAGCTGTTTTGTGGGTTGGATCATGGGCTTAATTTGCAGGAAGTAGCTGAATAAAAATTTGGTGGCTATGACAATTAGCCAAAATAGAGAGTACTTCACATTATCGACCACACCTTCTCTAAGGCCCCGACCCACGAAGATGCGGCTCTGGAACCACCACGTGAACAGGTGGAAGATCCTCCAGTTTGTTTCTTCTAGGAAATTTTGAATCCATGGAATGATCATCAGGGCCAATCCCAACAGCTCCGGAAGAACAAAGACGAAGGCCAGCTTGAGAAAATTCACCAATCTCCTGTTCGCCTCTTGCGACCACCTCTTATCAGCATTTATTTCCGACCAAATCTGTCCATAGAACACCCCAAAAGCGATGACCCAAACACCCGAGGCGACAATCTTCATCACCATCCTCACACCTAACAACATCGTTTCTCTCGACACCAAGTGGTGCTGCATCCCGGCATCAAGCAGGGACTGCAAGAACCTCATCCCACTCCAAGTCATGAAAATAGTCAAGACCTTGACTTGAAGATCCTTGCTCTTCAATGCCTGCCATGGATATTCCTCATCGTTGTGCGAAGCCACAATGATAGCAGCTTGCAGAAACAGAACCAACATCACCCATAATCGATCAAAGCTCCGAAACAAGTTCCAAAACGTCCTCTTCTCCACAAACCCTGTCTTGCCAACTCGATATCTCCTCTCGTCGCCTGCAAAGAAGCTACTTCCACGATCAATCGGCCATCCCAACTTTTTGAAGCACCTTCCAGACCAGAAGTACTCATTGATATCATCATAGTTCCTCCATGCACTGTACGGCGCAGTGCCATTCTTGCTCCCATTGACCTCTTTCTGAATCGTCTTGTAGATGGGCTCCACCACCTGCTTTAAAAATGTTGGGAATGACTGATCCCCGAAAACCGGATTCGACACCGAATCGAACCCCTAAACTAATGCGGAAGCGTAGGCCCGGGAATTACACGTATCACCGATCGTAAAGCACACCACGGATTCGAGCGTACCTTGTTAGCCACAGATTAGACACCGACGCCGAAGAAGAGGAAGAAATTCTGCCCTGTTCGATCCGATGATGGTTTGAAGAAAAACTAGCCGTATGCTTTTTCTGTTTTTCTTTTGGAGAGAGAGCGAGGGAGAGAACGTACGTACGTCTGTTTTTCCAACAGATGCGATCTCCCTCTCTCTCCTCCCTTTTATACCTTCCCCTTCCACGGGCCCTATTCCCGTGGGCCGGGCTTTCTGGCCCAGCTTGGGCGGACGGGCCTTAAGCCCATCACCAATTAAATCCATCATCTCCCACTCGCACATGGTGGTACAAAACCAACATGGGCGGACAGGCCCAACTCATTCCCATTAGAGAAAAATCCATCATAGACTCTCACTTAACATGGTGGTCCGAACAGAATCCTCTTTTCCTCTCTTCAACATTCATACTGGTGAATAATCCGTGCGACCAGCATACTTTGAGAGCTCGTTGCTATACATCTGTTAGGAATATATAGCAGCTCATAATGGGCGTCACACTCCGAGTAGATTTAGTATGCAGTACCCTAGATCGATCGATCACATTTCATATCTCTCTTGATCTCTTTTAAACAATGATATATATTGTATTCACAATTATGATTATCACAAAGACAGTCATAATTGGTTAACCGGTGAATACAAAACTACAATGTGATTCTCCAAAATCGATCTTCCTCTTTCCTTCAAAACTCTCAATTTCAGTTCAGCTTGCTTTTCTAGAAATGCCCCATTAGATCGAATCAAACACATGACCATTGGCAACATCCTAAGATAGCAAACACTAAATAGAAATCTTGAGAATAAGTAAGAGTCATAAGGGGACTAAAAATTGAGGAACTCATTCCCTCAAGAGCCTCACACGCATAAAAGTTGAGATCAAACTTTTTGCCACTCTTATTGGTCGTCTCATGCATACGTAGTATGAAATACGTATTACGGTATTAACTCCTTTCCCATGGAGCGTATGTCTACACCTTTCAATACCGTACGGATGATAGTTCGGACATACCCAATGTCTAACTTGAGTTCACCTATCTACTCATTCACAAAATTCATCGGAACTCACATCGGCATCTTAGACGGATAAAGTAAAATATGTGGGGTATTTTACTTTCGGACATCGTAAAAATTATGTCCTCATCTTAACACTCAGTTAAGGCGACATACGTGTTTTAAGCTTGAGCTCTCGATTATCACCTAGATAATAAGCTTAAAAACAGTCTCATCTCTATTTATCACACAAGAAACGGGCGATTACCCGTGTGAGTGGGCTAATCTTATATCTGTCCGACATACTTCTTAACTTAAAGTAATGCTTGAGCATTAAGATGCATAAAGATCACACAAAGATTCATAGGCATTAATGATGAAAACACAAATTCATCAAATTGTGAACACTTAGGGAAATTACAATATTAAGTACATCACCCTCTACGCAACTCTAGAGATTTCATATGGCCACAAAACACATCTCTAGGTATTGGCTTTGTCATAGGATCTGCTACCATTCTATGCGTAGTATGTACTCTAAGTTCACATCTTTTCGTGCAACCATATACTTGACAAAGTTATACTTGGTATCTATAGGTTTGGTCTTGCCATGATATTTTGGATCTTTGGTGTACCATTTTGCTGCTTGGCTATCACAGTTAACGAATAACAAATCTGCAGCACTTCCAATAACACTAAATGATCCAAAAAATCTCTTAAGCCAAACACCTTCTTATCTGTTTGCGATAATGCCACGAACTCAATTTCCATCGTGGACAAGGCTATACACTTTTGTTTCTTACTGCTCCAACATATGGTGCAATTATTCGGTAAGAAAACAAACCCAGAGGTAGATTTCCTTTCATTTAAATCTCCTCCCCAATCAATATCATAATAGCCTTAGAGTCGCAGATCCTTTCCTTAATAACTCATCGTATAATCAGCAGTCCTTTTTAGATACCTCAGTATTCTTTTAACGGCTTTCCAACGTGCTTAACCTGGATTGGATTGGTAACTACTCACCATTCCAACTGCAAAACATATGTCAGGTCTTGTACACATCATAGTATACATCAAGCTTCTAACAGCACTAGCATAAGGAATATGTTTCATTTGTTCCTCCTCTTGTGGAGTCCTTGGACACAGTCTATGGCTCAATCCTACACCTTTTGTAATAGGAGTGTCTATGGGTTTGCAATCTTGAAATCTTAACTCCAAGAATGTATGCAACATCACCCATATCTTTTATATCAAAGTTGGAAGATAACTAATTCTTCACAGTATTGACAAACTCCATATTACTTCTAGCAATTAGTATATCATCAACATATAATGATATGATCACAAATTGATCTTTGGATCTTTTGATATATACACAATAATTCTCATCTATTATTGTAAAATCATATGCCATTATGGCATTATGAAAACGTATATACCATTGTCTCGACGACTGCTTAAGGCCATATATCGACCCCCAAAGTTGACATACCTTTCCTTCTTAGCCTTTCACTATGAAACCAGCAGGTTGTTCCATATATATTTATTCCTCTAACTCTCCATTGAGGAAAAGCAGTCCATACATCCATCTGATATAACTCAAGATCCATACTGACCACTATTGCCAGAACTATGCGAATCAAGGTAAATCACACTACAGGAGAAAATGTACTTTCATAATCAATTCCTTCCTGTTGATTATACCCCTTCGCCACAAGGCGAGCCTTATGCCTTTCTATCGAGCCATTAGCCTTTTGCTTTATTTTGAAAAACCCACTTGTTCCCAATAGCTTTGCGTCCTTTTGGAAGATCAACCGGTTCAGGACTTGGTTTGATTTCATTGACTCCATTTCCTCTTCCATTGCATAAATCCATTTTTCCTTACTAGGGCAATTTAGAGCCTCATTAATATTTCTTGGCTCATCCTCATCTCGTGGAGCAACCATAAAAGTTTCCCCTTCAATGTCAAAACGTCAACGGGGAATACTTTGGCAACTTGTTCACCGTATGGGAGATTGTACACTTAGCACATCATTTTCCATTATGCTCCCACTTGGATTAGATAATAATGATGTCGTCTCATCATGTGGTTGTAATTGAGAATGAGTTGAATTCAATTCATCACTTCTCATATTACTCCCACTTGGATGAACTCCAGTGACATCATTATCTTGATCCAAGGTTTCAAATAGGGAGTATTCTTCCCCTATTTTGCCCTTCTTAGGAAATTCATCCACTAAGAATGTGACATCCCGTGATTCAAATTCAGTTATACTCCCACTTTCCTGCTCACCTATGAACACATACCATTTCGAGTGTTCGGAGTATCTCATGAAAATACTTTTATTTCCTTTGGGACCTAATTTCCCAAACTTGTGAGAGGACTCATGAGTATAGGCAGCACAACCCCATGACTTAAGAAAACTTAAGTCCGATTTTCTACCTATCCATAACTTATATGGAGTGGAAGTAACTGATTTAGAAGGCATCTGGTTAAGTACATATGCAGCAGTTAACACCGCATTACTCCAAAAAGTGATTGGTAAGTTAGCATGCGCCATCATGGACCTAACCATTTTCAGTAGGGTTCTGTTTCTTCTCTCCGCAACACCATTTTGTTGAGGAGTATATGGAATAGACAACTGTCTTTCTATTTCTTTTTCATCACATAATTTTCTGAACTCATCAGATAAATATTCATGACCTCGATCGGATCTCAATACTTTTATTTTCTTGTCTAATTGATTTTCTACCAGGTTCATAAACCTTTTGAAACAACTTATGCTTCAGATTTATGAGAAATCAAATAGACATATCCGAATCGAGTAGAATCATCTAAAAAGTGATGAAATAAACAGCCCATTGCCTTCCTCTCATTTTCATTGAATCACAGACGTCAGAATGGATTAAATGCAGAGGAAATTCAGCTATTTTACCTTTTCAAATGGTTTCCTTGTCATATTCCTTGCTAGGCAATGCTCACATCTGGGCAAATCGACTTTTTCAATGTTGCCCAACAAGCCCTCTTTGGCTAGTCTATTCATATGTTGTTGGCCCATATGACTAAGTCTAGCATGCCACATAATCACATCACTATCATATGAAATAGAAGACGTGAAACAAGGGAATAACAAATATTGACATCACTACAATCAACATATAGTACAATGAAACCATCTAAAAAGTGACCACAATCATAGTAGTTTGTATCCAAATACAAATCTACACCTCTATTATGGAAGTTTACTCTAAAACCAAGCTTAACCAACATCAAAAAAACAGACACTTAAATTTTGACAAATCTCCGGAGCATTGGAACATCTTGTAGAAACAAGGTGCGTCCACCACGCATATTCGGTTGGCGAGGTGCCAATCTCTTTAACTTCACTACGGAGATATTTCCACATAGGTCCACTTAGTTCCAGTTGGTACTCGTCAAAAATTCCACGAAGGATCCTCTATCCTTCCTTACATGGTCTGTCGCCCTTGAATCCACAGTCCACAAAGGATTGGATTCAGCCAATAATACAGAACTTGGCACATAAGCAAAGTTCTCAAATGTGCAAGAGGTGTATTACTTTCTTTGGCTCACGATAGTCGCGAGCATAGTGACCTCTCTTGTCACAATTGTAACACCTCACCCTTGACATTTTCTTCACTTGAGGACGTTTTCCTCTCTTGTGTTGGTTAACTCTTGATTTCTTGCAATAAGGACTTGATCCTTTGCATGTCCACATATTGAACGGATCAATACGCTTGCGCTTAGAGCACATAGCACTTTTTGAGCTAGAACCAGCATTGCAAATGTCTATTCTCAGCTCAAATGCCGTTAAGCGGTCCTCTACTAGCTCAAGATGGCGCACAGCATCCTCAAGATCTTCCATAATATGGTCAAGAGCTTCTAGTGCTTCTTGCTTTTCCAGCACATATTGAATCTTCTTATTCAATATTTCACAATTGTTGCCGTTCACATCAGCAATTACGCTCTTAATTGCTTAAACTATCGATCTGAACACATCAGACATACATGCACGAATATTTAATGCCTATCATTTATGCATCCCTATTTGCATAGACCCATCATATTAATGAATAATTTCAAGTAAGGCTTCAGAATCAAAAGGTCACTACGTTTCCAATCATCCTCCAAAAATCCTCACTCAAAATTATTATTAATATAATTGTCATATGCAAAATCAATTCTATGAAGCTACAAAAGCTCATAAATCTACCCTGACTAATTACCCACAAGAATCGATAGAAGAAAGCAAATATTATCTAACATCTAATAAAATAAACAATGCTTTCAAATGATACAATTATACATTACACTAAGCAATATATATATAAAAATATCAACATGGAAATAGATCTTTACACACATAACATTTCATCCTAATCTAAGAAATAATTAGGGAATGTTCCTTCTAATCTATCAGTTAAAACATCGAGAAAGTGAAGGCACATTTGCCAACCATGGAAAGACTTTGGAGAGCTTTCATGTCGCCACCAAAGGCGCATTCACTCTACGCCATGTGGCGCTCATTCTAAGGGTTGAAGTTTTGGCCAACTCAATCCTATAGTACTCTCTTACAAAAGCTTCCACTAGCTCCCTATAGCTCGGGACCACGTTGACCTCCCATAACCGATCTAACACTGCTTACCATTCAGGTGGAAGAGTGTTCATCATAGCCGGCACCTTCTCAAAATCCGGCATTAGATAACCATTCCAGATGATTTCCTGTATCATCTTATTGACCTTGACCACATGTGATACTAAATCACCGTCATGCCACCGATAATCGGCTAACTCTTTCATCAGCCTTTTAAGTCTTGCATTTCCTCGTGCGTTCTCGGGATTGCGGGTATCCGTGCATGACGCATCATAGTTCCCGCAACAAATGCGAGAACTAAAAATGGATCACTTATAATCCATAATGCACATACGGGAAAATACATAATTTTCAAAAAATTTATGCAACAAATGAAGAATAAAAAAAATAAAAAAATGGATTACATATAAGCCACATAGGCATACATGAAAAAGGACAAAATGCCTTTTTTTTTTTTTTTTTTTTTTTCGGGTCAACGGTCAAAGTCAACGGTCAACGGTCGTCGGTCAACGGTCAGCGGTCAACGGTTTGGGTCAACGGGCGGGCGGGTCGTCGGACCGGGCGGACCGGTCGAGCCGGGTCGGACCGGTTGTGCCGCCGGGCGGTTGCGCGGACCGCCCGCACGTGCCGCGCGCATGCGCGGGCCGACGCCACGCGAGACGTCGGCCCGGCACGTGCCGTGCGCGTGCGGGGTCCGGGTCGCCGGTTGGGTCGGGTCGGGTCGCCGATCGGGTCGCCGGCCGGTCACCGGACGGAGAAAACGTCGTCGGCGATGACGTCATCGAGTGACGTCGGCACGCGTCGGCCCGCGACCGGCGCGTGCCGGTTCGTCGCCGGGCGGCGAGAGCGCGCGGTTCGCCACCGGCGCGTGTACCACGCGCGCGAGCGAGCCAGCGCCGCTGGCGCGTCGCGCCCACGCGCGGCGCCTTCCGCCGCGCGTGTGGGCGCGTGCGGCGTCTCCGGCGGCGCTCGAGGCATCGCGGACTCGTCTCGACGCCCCCTTTCTCCCTAGCTCATCATATTTTGATTTCGACTTACGAAAACATGGAAAAACGGCCGAAGAGCGCTCGGGTGTCGGGATTTCACGCCCGATCCGTACGGCCGAGAACGTTTTTGCGAAAAAAAAAGAAAAAACATCAAATTGATCGGAAAACGTGAACTAGGGCTACGATACCAATGTTAGGAATGATCGATCCCGAAAACCGGATTCGACACCGAATCGAACCCCTAAACTAATGCGGAAGCGTAGGCCGGGAATTACACGTATCACCGATCGTAAAGCACACCACGGATTCGAGCGTACCTTGTTAGCCCAGATTAGACACCGACGCCGAAGAAGAGGAAGAAATTCTGCCTGTTCGATCCGATGATGGTTTGAAGAAAAACTAGCCGTATGCTTTTTCTGTTTTTCTTTTGGAGAGAGAGCGAGGGAGAGAACGTACGTACGTCTGTTTTCCAACGATGCGATCTCCCTCTCTCTCCTCCCTTTTATACCTTCCCCTTCCACGGGCCCTATTCCCGTGGGCCGGGCTTTCTGGCCCAGCTTGGGCGGACGGGCCTTAAGCCCATCACCAATTAAATCCATCAAAAAAGGCATTCTCTCCGGAGACCGAAGGCAACACGGGCTGTCCAGTGTTGGGGTCGATGTAATCCTCCAAGATCTTGTTCATTTCCATCGCCAGGTTGTGGAAGATGTAGCAAATGCACTCCGGCATGAACCGCAGGTTCGCTGACTCGCCCCACACAAGGAGATAGAGCGAGACATAGAGGAGCTCGCGCTGTAGGTACGAGACAGCCTTGCGGCGGTCAGAGATCCAGACGTTCGACTTCCTGCCCAAGTAAGAGCACCAGAGGGTGTAGTTCCGGAGGAGCTTCTTTCGGAAGCGGCAGACGACGGCGACGTCGAGGGCCTCCATGTTGCCGGGCTGCGAGGCGAGCTGCATGTGGAGGTTGGCGAGGTGGAGGACAAGGTGCTCCCGTTGGTTCCGGACATTGTCCTCCTGGAAGCCAAAGAAGAGGCGAAGCCAGTCAAGGAGGTCATAGTCAGGGCGCCAAGGGAGCGCGGCGGCCGGCGGAGGTCACTGACGGAGCGCAGGGCGGCACAGGCCGCACGGACCTCCGCGAAGCGGAGGGAGGGGTGGTCGGCACGGGCGGTGGGGAATGGGATGATGTTGTACGGTGGTTCTCGATCAACATCACGAGGTGGCGGCTGGCCGGGCTGGGCTCGAACAGCTGGGTTAACGGGTGGATTCGGGTTGCGACGGTGGCTCATCGGGTTGGCGTTTCTGTGCGGGGCTCAGTCGATTGAGACTTTGAACCGGTTACGATGTGGTGGGTCGGTTTTGGTGAAGCTTTTGGACTGAAGATGGCGAAGCATGATCAATGTTCACGCCATGGCTGAGATAGAAAGAGAGAGGGAGAGTGGCGCGTTTTCTGCGGGATTCAACGTTAAAACGTGATGGTGCTGCGCAAGTGCTTTGAGTTTTCAATCTGAATTTTTAGGACGAAGTTAATAAAGTAATTACTCAGATTCGATTCCTCCTATGATTTCATTAGAAGATGGATGCAGTCTGATCTGTACATCATTAAGAAGGAGGGTGGAAATAATAATCACAGGATCTAGTGATCGGTTCCATTTGTTTTATCACGATTTTTCGCATTTTAATATGACTTTGACTGACTTGCAACTTTTGGAAAGAGAGTGGCATGGTGTGGCATGGTGCAACAAAATGCATACAAGTGACAGACATGTTGATTACAGTTATATAAGTCCATCATAATCATCCTACACTAACCGTTAGTTTATACACGCATCCACGGTTGACCCCACATCGAAATAATTAACCGCGATATTATATCAATTCGTGGATTAATGGAAAGTATTTTGAAATATATATATTTGTTTCGTACATGGAGAGGCAGGAAGCAAGCGCTTCTCTAGGAGCATGTACCGGTCCAACGTGTTCCTCGTGAAATTTAATTGTCGAAAGGAATCGTTGCTTAATAAATGCGAAAGTTATTTTGGTTTTATTTTTTCTTGAGAGTTAGAATCGTTGACGCATGAATGTCAGAAGTGTCAAAGGCAACGGATGAAACTTCACCCTTTAGTCAAGAGGGATTTTGAACCCTTTTTTTTTAACTCTCCCTCCAAAGTTGGATTCATTTTATATTTGAGCATAAGAGGAGAAGAAAAGAAGAGAGAGTCTTGTACGGAGGCCAAAAACACGTGTTCAAGATTCCATTCCACTTATATCGTCCAAAAGTCAACTCCTAGAATCAATCTGGAGTTTCGAGGCTTTGAGATCTTGCCCTCGGATAGAAGCTTCTTGACACTGCCCTTGGAGGTGGGGGCGCTGGAAGTTTAGGCCACCCGTGGACCGGGGAGCCTCGTTGGGCCACGAGAGGAGCGGGTCGAGGACAGGGACCAGCGGGCTCGCCCTGCCAGCGTCGTCCTAGGGGAAGAGCAGCCGGGGGAGGCTGCCGCCGTGTAACTTGCCCGGCCCTAGAGCCTAGAGGGATCACCGTGGCGATCTTGGCATGTAGTGTGGGGAAGATAGGGAGAGAGAGATTTTATGTTGGTTCTGAGAAACAACAGAAACGACGACGTGTGTTTTTTTGGTTGGGAGGGGGTATTGCTCATCTGGCGGGAAGCGAGGAAGAGAGGAGCGAGGAAGGGAAGGTGTTGGCGCCAGTGGATTTCCAGATTGCGGGCTTGAGCTCGGGCTTTTGTTTGTGGCCTGGGCCTCCGGATTTGGGCCTTCGTCTCGTGATTGCTGTTCGGCCCAGGCTCTTCAGATCACTAAAAAGCTGTAATGTTTCTTTTTTTTTTCGACCCCCCTAATCACGTTACTGCCCCCGTAAGCCGTGGGTTGCTGTTACTCCTTCGCGATTGCTTTTTGAGGTGTCGTTTCCCTACTCTGAGGAGATGGTTCCTCCGTTGTTTACAGCTCGTTATCCTTCGACAATTTTTTCTCTCTAGTGTTCATGTGCAGATGCCTTTGTTGTGCTGCATCTTTCTTTTTCTTTTTTCTTTTTTTATATAGTTTTTTTTTCTATCGAGATGGTATTGGATTTTACAATTTCCTAAATTTAATAGGAGTTTCTTGAAATATTTTAGAATAGTTCCATGAATCCATCCATCCAAAACTAGACTAGACTAGTAGTCCGATTCTCTAGAGTAGGTCCCGATTTCCATTCTATGAAACTAATCCTTAGTGGGTGAATCCTAATTTCAAGGTGGAAACTGTTCCCTTGAAACTTATCACTCCTAATAATTAAGTGAAAAAAGTATAGGTTGTTATGAAATTATGTCCTAACAGGATCATCTAAAGATGAGGAGTACACTATAGTATCAATGATGAACAAGGAATTGGATGTAGAGTTGTCTATAAGCTTGAGGTACTTGAGTAGAAGGTGAACAAGCCTAGAATGGAAAGTTTGGTGAAGCTTGAAGATACCATGGATAGGTGAATAGTGAGGTAGAGCCACAATTGCTAATATACTTGGAAGGACCAAAAAATAGAAGTTAGAGTAGAGTTGAATATTAGTATAAGGATTGATATAACCATAAGTCTACATAAGATGGATATTAGCATAGTATTGTGAAAGCTGAATATAAATAGCGTATTGCATGAATATCAACAATGTATTGCATGGATATCGATGACATAGTGAGTGGATATTAGTAATTGCTGTGAAAGCCACATATAAGTAGAAGTCAAGCAAAAGTTTGATATCATCATAAACCGAAAGCTAGATGTAACCAAAACTACCGATATAAGCAAAACACTCAAACTACCTATGACAACTAGGGATGTAAATGGTCTTCTTGCCTTGCTTGATCTGGCGAGGTTGAGCACGCTCGACACCGACGAGCTTGAGCCTCGCCAAATTTGGCAAGCTAGGTGAGGCTCGAGCCTCGCTGAGGTGGCCGGATTTGGTTGGGCTCAAGCTAGCTAACGTCGAGCGAGCTTGGCTTCACAAAAAGTTGGTGAGCTCGAGCCTCTCCAACTTATGGTGAGGCTCGAGTTCACCTCTGGTTGGTTGCCAACTGCCATTATGGCTAGCAACCAGCCAATGAAGAAGATGAAGAAGAAAAAGAAAAAAATGATTTTTAAAAAAAAATAAAAGAAAAAATAAAAGGAAAATTTTTAGATTTTATCGGTTTGATTTGGTTAACGGAACCGATCAAAACTAAACCGATTAAAAATGTGTCAAATTTGAATGAGAACTGAACTGAAAAAAATCAAATTTTTTGATTCAATTCGGTTCAATTTTCGGTTTGGTTTTTGACATCCCTAATGACAACAATCTTATCACAAACTTAAAGATTATTGTCTTAAATTATTTTATTTCATTTCTTGATATCTTGTAATCTAATATGGATTCCTAATTTAGAATATATTGTTTAACCAAGATTATCTATGCGAAATATTAAATCACGTGATGTCTTTGCGTTGATTAACCATCATCCCCAAGGCAAGATATTTTTCATAGCTGAAGCACTCCATTTTTTGGAACCAAGATTTGATTGGATGGACGGCCAAATCTACGGGAATTTTAATTAATCGACTTCAACTTCTAATTGATCTTCTCAGCAATTGTCCACCGACTAGTCTGGATATTGATCTTCTTGATGGTTGTCCAATGAAAAGTTTGGATGGCTAGGAGTATAAAAGGAAATCAAGACATCAAAGAAGAAAAAGAGATGGAGAGTTCATAATTCCAAATTTTGATAGAGCTTTTACATTCTTTACATTATCATTTAAGAGCCTCATATTGTAATTTATTGAGATGTGTTGGCAGTGTGAGAGCTTGTGCTTGGGTGTAAGATAGTGAGATCTATTAACTTGGATATAAGCAGCATTGGTTTCGCAGAGAAATGCTTGAGTATAAACATCATTTATTAATATAACTTCACGAAGATTTTTAGTGGAATCTAACCAACATGCGCCCCAGTGGCCACCCTTCCAACATGGAAGGGGGAGGTGAGGGGTTCAAATCCCCACCTTCTCAGGGGGGATGGATGGGGACGCGTAAGTTTCAAGAGTGGGTTTCGACTCCTACGCCTTACAAGAGGCAGGACAAAAGTCTGAGAGTGAGTGTAAAATAGGAATAAAGTAGGACTGATAAAAAAAAAAAAAAAAAACCAGCATGCCATTAATGTGGAAAAGTGGATGTAAGCTTACACCAAGCCAAGCCATTATAAACTCTAAGTGCATTATTCTCTATCTCCCTACTCATATTTATTTATTGCCCGATAGAAGCACTACACTACATTGTTTGATATAACCAGTTTGTGCATATATCTATACTTTGTCTCACTCGGTTTAACTTATATTTTAATTCTATAATATTTTGTTGAGTTTTCTTGCAATCGCCTACTTACCCTCCCTGTAGGTGATACTGCCAGCCAACATCAGTTTTCACTTTGCTCTGTTTCATTCGTGTATGTTTCTTGCTCTTCTTGGTTTGTTTCAAGTATTGTCCAAATTCCACGTGTAATAGCAAAGGAATTCAATTGATGTGGAGATCATCTCTGCATATGTAGAGACTCAGACACCAACAGAGGCATGGATATTTCTAGTTTAGTGATATTACGGCAAGTCACTATAAGTAACATTTGTCTGTTGTCAGTTTATAATTCCTATAGATTTTAATCTTGGAGAGTGTCTTCAAGAAACTTCTTTGGAGAGAAGTACACTAATAATACCATGACTTTCATATGACGCTTGTTTTGGTGTTAAAACTTTTCATAATATCACTTAAGAGCCAAATTGCAAAAAAAACGATCACCTAAGTACTTCCAACAATGAATTCCACTGAGAAGTTTTACATTTTTACAATTAAATGTTAATTCACACTTGGTTCTTTAAAAATAATAAATAAATAAAAACTAGTCCAACGTGGATTATGACGTGATATTTTGATACTTAAACCACGTCGTATCCTCTTTAAATTGAATCTCTCTCTCTCTCTCTCTCTCTCAAAATAGACAAATCTCTCTATCGCTTCTTCTCCCTCTCCTTTCCTTCTCTTATCCGCAAGCTCTTCGACTTCGGCGATAATCCCACTTCCTCTCCCTACCATGGCTGGATTGACACCGTCCCTGACTCCAACAACTTCGATCTCGCCTCTTAGGTTTTTGGCCTCATGGCCCCCGATGGTGTCCTCATGAGCTTAATTTTTGCCATTGATCAGCTCGGCCTTGTGAAGTTCATGTCCCCGGACGAGCGTTGTCGGAGTGGACCTGCTTCATGCTCGACAAAACCAAGGATGGCCGTGTGTTGGCTAAATTGTGCTCTCTATATTCGGGCCAAATTGCCTTTCAAATTAGGGCTTGAAGAATTTTGGGGGTTTTGAAGAATTTGGGAAAATTACTTAATTTGTTTGAATTAGGGTTTGAAGAATCCAAATTAGGATTTATATTTGGAAAAAAAAATGTTTAATCTAAGGCTATTAATGGTGACTTGGAGTGCCGACAAGCCATGTCGGCTAGAAAAATTTATAATGGTCATGTTGAATTTCTAACGTCCCAAATCGACGATGGTATTTAAGCTACCGTCCAGAAAAATTAACACTCAAGTGATTTAAGCCTGCACACTAAAGCAATGTAATAAAAAAGTTATAGCACTTATAGCCCACTTCATTGATGTCACAAGTAAAACACCGAAGATGTCATTATTTTATTGATCTTTTACTTGCTATCATGTTCAGCGTTTCTAACAAGGTGTAAACCATTTCTATAACGAACCCCGTGAAAGGAAGGAAATGGGATGGCGCATTCCATGGATGTAGAAGATGTGGTACGGAAAAGGAATCGATCGCTCATCGACAAAATCAAAGTTCGTGCAAGTATTATATTCCATCCGGAACTTACATAGCAGGAAAGCCCTCAGTAGTTCATGTTCTTTAAAAGTCTAAGCCAAGGGAAACACTTGAGAACAGCAGAAACTGCATATATTCTCTAATCAGAAGCTACTTTACCCCAACTCAACTAGTTCAAGGGCCTAGCTTAATCAATGCTCTGAAAATCTCTGGGCTCGTGTTTGAGTTTCGAATCTTTCATTCCAGCAGTTCTACCATTCCAGAACTCACTACCCATTTAAGAAAAGAGGACTTTAAAAGCTTCACTTGCCCACCTTGTTTGACCTTAGGTGCTTAAAAAGTTTTACTCTAAAAAGTGCGTTCATCCTAGGACAGCAAGAAGCCAGGGACGGTTGGGAGAAATTAAAACCAAGAAGGGCAAAAAGGAAATGTGTGCACCATCATCATGTCAAAGGGTTATCAACAGAGCCACATCTCATACATGCTACGGTACAGATAAATGGATTTCTATTAATAAACAAGAGAAACAAGGGAACAGACTATTAAGCAAGCCTAATCAGTCTTTCTGAATTGTCTGGCAACAAAATCTCCTCAAAATCATAAGTGAACCTTCGATTGTTTTGCGGTGACAATCTGTGAAATCCGGAGTCCTCGACTAAATGCTTGGTTAAATAGAATCTGTGTCTGCATAGACCCAGGCATCCATGACAACACAGCTACCGGAGCCATGACAATTACTCCAAACATTATGTCATACAGTCGAGCCACGGAAACAACACTGTCCCAGATCCTAGTACGCTGCAGAATTGGTCGAAGAACTTGTGCTAGCAATATGAGGCCCCATCCAGTGGGGAGAAATGCCAACAAACTGGTAAAAAAGTCAACTAACTTGAACTGCGTAAACTTCAGCAAAGCAACTAACACAAGTATTCCTAGTGTAATTACGAGGAACTGCACAAGTCGATAATAGATGTGTTCTCTTGCCGCGTATTTGTTCCTCGCATGTGATATAAGCGCGTGGACCCCAAAAGCTACGAAAATGCAAATCCAAGAGAGCAAGTAAACGGCAATACTTTTACTTCCAGCTGAGATTCCGAGTTGGTATACAACCCCATACTGGAAAAAGAAGAAGCGGAGATCCAAGATTACCTCTACTAGTTTTCCCCAAAGACCTGCTGTTCTTAGATGATCTTGCTCCTCATACCACCAGACTTCCCAACTCTCTTCAGCTTTAGTAAACACACCACGGCGGAACCATATCCAGTTCATGAAATCATCGAAGTCATACACTGTCTTCAACCAATCGAAACCCAGAGGGTTGAACAGAAAAGGAGCCATAACCCATGAAACAACAAGGAACCAACTTGAGATGGTCAGGGCTATGTAAGTGAAGGTGTTTTTCGCGATAGTGCTTTGTAATGCATAAACTGTGAGTATTAGGCCGAGTTCAATTGCCTTCACAAAGTGACTACGTGCATAGAGCCTGTAGTTCTCTGCGAAACTTTTGTGCTCCACGACAAATCCACGTCCTGTGGGACGATATTTCGCACCGCCATGAAGAACGGTCCGGCCAAAGTAGTGGGCACGGGTTCCCATAGAAAACGTGTAGAAAACAGATGATAACTGGAGCTGCATGGTCAAGAAATCCCATATGGCTTGAAGAAATCCATGCTCAAGGGAATTTTCGACTATCATAGGGAGTGCAGTGAATAGACCGAGTTGGATGATAAATTGCTGATTTAGAATTGCACCAAGTGCTTTATTGTTATTGCTGTTGCCTGCAGCGGCACCTTCAAGCCCACTTAGGCAAAGATAGAGCCGGCCCCATAAAAATGCATAGACTGTCAAGATGACCATCATTGTGTTAAAGAAGAATCCGACGGTGGTGTAAAAGAAGGATAGCATCCGGAAGAAGTCAAGCCGATGCCCCAACCTATAGACATCTCTGCTAAGGACCTGTTCACCATTGCCACCAGAAACCTTGGCCTCAAACATCGATATCTGATTCAATCCAACATCCCTTCCCTTACCCACTTGTATGTACTCATGGTGTGTGACATTGCCTCCCCTCAGCGTGCAATTAAATCCAGCAAAGATATCTTCACTGATGTTGATCACTCTGGATGCTTTACTGATACCGCCCCTGCTTAGGAACCAAAACCTGTCGAAAACATCTGGATGGCCATAATGCATTCGAACTTTTAAAGGATTTGCTAAGACCCGTTGCCCCAGTGTGACAAAACTCGTCTCTTGAGCTGACATGAACCAAGCAAGCGATGAAACTGAACCAGTGAAGATGTGTTCTCTAACCCCCAAGATGGTAGGCTTCCGAATGCCATAGTAAGTCTTGAATTCTTCCAGCAGATTCCGCATCTTGAGTGCCTCCTCGAAATAGTTGTCTTGGTTCATATCAATTGTCTGCACAGCATCACCACGAGTGAATATGAGCGCATGGTTCTGATTTTCCGGTTTTCCCTCTCCAAGCTTCAAGGGACCAGGCAATTGGACCCTGTATAGTTCTACTTCCCTCTGGCGTTGCCGATCGTACTTGACCAAAACAGAGTAGTATTCCTTTCCATCCCTCCCAGTGGAGACTTCATCCACATAAGCAACTCGGAGCGCTTCATTGTTTTTCATCAGGTTCAATATTTCCTCTGCACGGTTATCTTTGTCTGCCTTTTGAGACCCATAAATCTGGCAAGCAACCACGTATATGTACTTCATCGCAGCAGTACCGGCTATATGGTCTTCGGACAAAAGATTGACTGGACTAATACTAGTACTAAAACTTTGGAAAGAAGGGTACTCTTCTGCGCCAGAACTGTTCTCGCTACCATTGTGGCCCGCTAAGTCCAGTCTTTTTACCAATTCCCGAATTTCCACCTCCGATGCAGAATCAAGAAAAGCCAGCATCTTAAGCGCTCGATAGTAATACATCATTCCTCTGACCGTTCGAGCAAGTGTCTGGCCTCTATATGATGCCCAAAGCCTAAGATCTCTCAACTTGGCCATCGTTTCATCATCCTCATCGGCCTTCTTCACCTTTCCTTCTCGGAGCATTCTTTCTATGAAATACTTCCACTCGTCAGGATATACAGTCTTCAAATAGAACAAAGTGCAAACTCCATCTTCGTTCTTTTTGAGAAGCTGTTCTTTGCTGTACACTACCTCTTCGTTGTAGTAAGGAGTCAGAACGCTGAAACCCAGCATTTTCTCCACTTGGGGTGCGTGGGGCATTTTCATAAATAGCGAATTACTGAAAAAGGAAATTCGCCGTCTCGCCTCAACATTTGAAGGAACATTGTGCATAGAGTCCCTCGAGGTAAGAATGGTGTGCAACCGCCGAACTTGCCTATAGAACTTCTTATTACTCGGCTCGGGCAATCCAACTGCATCCACAAAAAGTAATCCATCGCCAGAAGCCAAGCCATCCTCCTTCAACTGCTCATTGTTCCGCCTCTCTATGAAAAAATCTCTAATAGCAATCTCATAAAGGGCCTGCAGAGTGTGTACAATTTTGTCCAGATCTTTCTTTGAATCTTTCAATAGCTCAGCCAATTTTGATAGCTGGTCGTGAATCTTAGGCAACACAGACAACTTGAAAAGCTTCGTAAATTTCTCAACCTCGATGGAGTGATCGATCTCTTGGAACAAAACAGTGAGGATGGAGTGCTCCTTTGAGTTGACTTTAACAATTTCGAGCAGCAAGTGCTTGACACTGTCATATGCTTCGATCACAGCACAGCGCCTGTACTCGTTCTTGCAGATCTTACGCCAGAGCCACCTGTCAGGAGCATCGGCTAGCTCCTTGGCCTGTCCCAAAGCAAGCAACAGCTCATTGCAAAGGAGAAAACAGGGCCAGGAAATAACTCTTACACTCCAAGCACTCCTCGGTGTCTCCAAGAGCTCAACTTCCCGATCAGATACTATATCCTCTTCCCTTAATATGGTTATGATCTCATTCCAAAGCAAAGCGAACCTCAGCGCTTCGATCTGGTTAGGTTCGAACTTCTGGTATGGCTTGCCAAGCCCATACCTCAGCTTCAGTCGGTGAAGAAAATCCTCAAACTTGTTTCCTATCGTTCGCAAAAGCTGCTCCTCAGGCATCAGATTAAACTGAACAGCGCTCGCAAAGAATTGGAACCGCAATCTCAACTGCTCGAGATTTCGGATCTCACCCAAGTGATCTAACAACCCAACTGCTGCTCCAACAAAGGACGAATAGATCGAGTACCAAATCTGCAGATCCATGAGGTAAATAAGCACCACGGGGAGCCACAGCAGCCCAACGGCGAACCTGTTGCTGTCGCCGAAGAACTGGTGCCATTCGTATTTCACATTTCGCAGTTCCAGGAGCTGTTTCGTGGGTTGGATCATGGGCTTAATTTGAAGGAAGTAGCTGAATAAAAATTTGGTGGCTATTACAAGTAGCCAAAATAGAGAGTACTTCACATTATCGACCACACCTTCTCTAAGGCCCCGACCCACGAAGATGCGGCTCTGGAACCACCATGTAAACAGGTGGAAGATCCTCCAGTTTGTTTCCTCTAGGAAATTTTGAATCCATGGAATGATCATCAGGGCCAATCCCAACAGCTCCGGAAGAACAAAGACACCGGCCAGCTCAAGAAAATTCACCAATCTCTGGTTCGCCTCTTGCGACCACCTCTTATCAGCATTTCTTTTTGACCAAATCCGTCCATAGAACACCCCAAAAGCAATTACCCAAGCACCTGCGACGACAGTCTTCATCACCATCCTCACTCCTAACAACATCGTTTCTCTCGACACCAAGCGGTGCTGCATCCCGGCATCAAGCAGGGACTGCAGGAACCTCATCCCACTCCAAGTCATGAAAATAGTCAAGACCTTGACTTGAAGATCCCTGCTCTTCAATGCCTCCCATGGATACTTCTTATCGTTGTCCCAAGCCACAATGATAGCAGCTTGCAGAAACAGAACCAACATCACCCACAGTCGATCGAAGCTCCGGAACAAGTTCCAAAACGTCCTCTTCTCCACAAACCCTGTCTTGCCAACTCGATATCTCCTCTCGTCGCTCGCAAAGAAGCTACTTCCACGATCAATCGGCCATCCCAACTTTTTGAAGCACCTTCCAGACCAGAAGTACTCATTGATATCATCATAGTTCCTCCATGCACTGTGCGGCGCAGTGCCATTCTTGCTCTCATTGACCTCTTTCCGAATCGTCTTGTAGATAGGCTCTACCACTTGCTTTAAAAAGGCATTCTCTCCGGAGACCGAAGGCAACACGGGCTGTCCGGTGTTGGGGTCGATGTAATCCTCCAAGATCTTGTTCATTTCCATCGCCATGTTGTGGAAGATGTAGCATATGCACTCCGGCATGAACCGCAGGTTCGCCGACTCGCCCCACACAAGGAGATAGAGCGAGACATAGAGGAGCTCGCGCTGTAGGTACGAGACAGCCTCGCGGCGGTCGGAGATCCAGACGTTCGACTTCCTGCCCAAGTAAGAGCACCAGAGGGTGTAGTTCCGGAGGAGCTTCTTGCGGAAGCGGCGGACGAGGGCCACTTCCAGGGCCTCCATGTTGTCGGGCTGCGAGGCGAGCCGCATTTGGAGGTTGGCCAGGTGGAGGACGAGGTGCTCCCGCTGGTTCCGGACGTTGTCTTCCTGGAAGCCAAAGAAGAGGCGGAGCCAGTCGAGGAGGTCATACTCAGGGCACCACGGGGGACCCGGCGGCCGGCGTAGGTCGCCGACGGAGCGCAGGGCAGCGCAGGCAGCACGGACCTCGGGGAAGCGGAGGGAGGGATGGTCGGCGCGGACGTTGTGGACCGGGATGATGTTGTACGTTGGTTCTTGATTGCCACCGCCGGGCGGGGGCTGGCCGGGCCGGGCTCGGCCGGCCGGGTTGAAGGGTGGATTCTGGTTGCGACGGTGGCTCATTGGGTCGGGGTTCCGGCGGGGGGACCGGCCGTCGTTTGAGGCTTTGAGCAGGTTTTGCGGTGGCGAGTCGGTTTTGTGAAGCTTTTGGACTGAAGATGGCAAGCACGATCAATGGTGTGACGCCATGGCAGAGAGAGAGGCGCGATTTTTGCGGGTTCAACCTCTTGAATGTAATGTTCTACGCAAAGTACTTCGAGCTTTTTAAAAAAAATCTTATGAATTTTTAGGACGAAGTTAAAAAGTAATTTGCTTAGATTCGATTCCTCGTTTTATTTTATTTGAAGGTCGATGCCGGCCGTCCCAGATAGATCATGAAGAAAGAGAGTGGAAATGCAGAAATCAAAGCATCTAGCCATATAGCATGGCTCCATTTGTTTCATCAGGAATTCTTTTGCATTTTGTTTATGATTTCGACCAGTTTGCAATTCGGACAGGGCGATATGGGGCAACAAACTGCAGACAGAAGACATTTTTATTTTTTTTTTATAGTTATCAAAGTTCCCTATAATCGTCCTTTGCAAATACAAGAGAAAATTGTCCAAAAAAATCACAAACCTATTGTATTTTTACCAATCAAGTTTTTGTTAGATGAACTCAATTGGTAAAATGTGAAAATGTTTAGCATTTGGTTGGGAATAAATTTATGATTTTTTAAATAATTTTCCTCAAGAACATGTAACTTGAACAAGAGTTGCACATATTCAATATCTTCCATAAGTCCGTGCCAAATCATTCAAAATATGTCTAGTTTATACCTCATATGTTTTGACCTAACACCGATATAAATAATCGTGACATGATATCAATTTGCAAAAAAAAAAAAAAATGTAAAAATTTGACATTTTCAAAAAAGGAAAACTTCAAGTGGACTTTAACTTATAAAACAATATAATATAACAGCTTAAAGCTAGTCAAATAACGCAGTTTCAACGCAACGGTATTTATGTCATACATGAAAGCTGGCACTTCTCATCGAACATTTGAATTGTCCATAAGAATTGTTGCTTAGTAAATGCCAAAGTTATTTCGTTGTTTACCCTTTGACATTGCGAGATCAAATCACAACCGGAAAATGACTCGATGTTTCCATCGTCGACGTACGAAAATCATAAGGGTCAAAGGCAAGGGAACAAACCCCACGTTTTCTCGTGTCCGGTTTCACAGCGTGTGAACCTTTCAAGTTAGGACCAAACCAACGAAATAAAGAAATAAAAATAAAAAACTTCAGGTTGGATTGATTTTTTATATCTCAGCATAAAAAAAAAGATAAAAAAAAAGGATAAAAGAGAGAGTCCTGATCTTGAATAGGCCAAACATGTGCTTTAGATCCATTTGCTCCCATCGCCCCCAAAGTCAACTCTTTGAAAAAGAAACCATACAAGGAGGATCGAGTGCGGAAGAAGACATGAGCAGATACACTCGCATCAATCCTGCATTCCATATCCATGTATTTATATTAGTACATCATGTGACCGCTACACTCTTTCGAAGATTCGTCACCGTAATAATATCGCCGGAATACTAAAAGGGATCGATGGTTTTCCTTCTCCTTTTTTTTTTTAGGGAAGAGAAATCTCCCGTGAGGATTTGAGATCACCCGATTTGATTCCAAAGAAGAAGCAGAAGCAGATTTCAGGGAAGAAAAGAGGGGGAATCCCCAAATGCATGAACGAGATTGGAAGGAGTAAAAGACTCAGGATAGAGAGGAGGCATGTGCTGGTCCTGAAAAGGCGCCCCCCCACCACGCAATATTAGTTTAAGAGGGGGACGAATCACGACGAAGATTAAATTAATGTCTCTCCCTTTTTCTTTTTTTTTCTTTTCTTTTTAACGCTTGATGTCTCTTCCTTTACTTAAAGGCAGAAATTGGAGGGTCGAGTTGAGCAAATCTCGATGCTCATTGGTCAGATAGGGATCACCCCCCTCTCTCTCTCTCCCCCTTTCAAATTCTTGTTGTATTATAATAATAAGTGTTTGTTATTATAATTTTTGGTTGTGGCGAGGCTGAGCTGAAATCGCATATGAAATTGCACGGACTAGGCCCGCAATACAATTCACAAAGCATTGGGTTTGCTGGTGCTCGGCCCAGATCACGGTTACCCAGTTGATTGGCATCTTCCCTCGGGATTCGCAAGGATGCGGTTTCGTGCTTGCGCGGCTAATGGCTAGACATGACTCGGACGATTTGACATAACACAGCGGCCAATATTGTCAACATCGTAGAGTTATCTACGATGATTAATGTCTTTAAAAATTTCAAATTAATATATATGTAATAAATTTATCTTAAATTATTTTTTTATTCATGAAAATCTTTAAATTAATATATCTCGCGATAAATTTATCCCGATTAACCATAAAAAAACCATAAACCGATATATTTATGATAAATTTACCCCAAAATTTTTTTTTTGTAATGGTAAGAATAACCAAACTAATTTATTCAACCGCACAAAATTCTAAACCCAGTAAATTTAGAACAAATATATCATTCGCTAAATGGATTAAAACAAAAAAAATCACAAAAATTATAAACTATGACAAATATAGCGTAAAATCCCAAATATAATCTGTCACATGTCATTTAATAATTTGACAATAAAATTTAATAAAAATTAATAGAGAATAAATTTGTCACGAGTATACTAATTTTGAATAAATTTATTAAAAGTATACCGATTTTGGATTTCTGATAATCAAAAAAATAATTTATGATAAATTTATCACAATTATATTAATTTATGACTATTCAGGATATTAATCCTATCTACAAATCGTGGAGATCATCTTTCTCATCAAGAGCAGCGATGTAATGACGGGACGGGAGATCTGGAAGCCGACGGCGGCGATCCGTCGGATCGATGGCAGCAAAAGAGCAGATTCGGCCGCAATTCCGACAGTCGAGTTGGTGGGAGATTTAAGAGAAACGGGGGGGCGTAATTCGGAAAAGTCAAGAAATGTGAAAGGTGAACGGGGAAGGACGATGGTGACCGCGGAAAGGATAAACATCGGGGGGATGCCGATACTACTGTCCCGCTGCCATATCCTCGTGCGTCAGGGATCGTCAGACAGCCACCGACCACCGATTATCCTCGAAACCTGCGTACGTCGAACGACGGGGCCAACAAAAAAAATAAAAAAATCTCTGGGCTTCGATCTCCCCCACACGTTTAACACGTTTCTCCACGCCCGGAAGCCAGTTTTCCTTCTATATCTTCTACAACTTTGTCTCTTCGCCAAGCAAAGAGCAGCTGCTGCGCCACGAATCTTCTCCCCCTCCCTCCGTCCGTCCGTTCTCTCTCCACACGCCTCGCACCCCCTTTATCAACCCCTCTCTCTCTCTTTCTCTCTCTCTCTCTCTCTCTCTCTACATCAGCTGATTCTCGTCCTCTGAATCGCCCCCGTTCCTGCAATCGCAATCGAGAGAGGGAGAAAATGGCAACCGGGTTGTCGGGTCGGGCCGATTCCGGGTCCAAGAGCTTCGATTTCGCCTCCGACGACATCCTCTGCTCTTACGACGACTTCGCCAACCAGGAATCTTTGCACGGGAGCCACTCCGATTCCCCGATCCCGACCGCCGCCATCAAGGTGCTCGTCTCGAGCTACCCCCCATCGTTCTTGGTGCTCGAAGTCTTCGTTTTTAGATAGCTTTCGGTGTTCGGTGTCCGTGTCAGTTTCTTGCTGCGATAGTTTTGTGCGGAGATGTAGGGTCATAAGCAAAGGTGCATTTTTTTTCTAGGGTTAACGGGCGTGACTCTTGTGGGGATGATTTCGTTCGATAGAATTGTGTGGTGGGGATTGCTATCGTGTCTGGAGGAGCTGGAGCGGTTACAGTTTGCTCAGCTTTATGCCGATTTTTGCTGTGGAATTGGTATGGGTGGTGTAATACGATTAGTGAATAAATGAGAGTTTTTGCTGTTATTGCCCCAATTACGCCGGTTGCATTATCTTCATCTGTGGATTATTAGGTCGTTGAGAGGACGAGGTTAAGAAAGTTCCTTAGAATCGTCTTAAAAACTGGAGGTGGGAAGAGATAAGTTTAATATATTTGCAGGGACTTTCCCTTCAACATAGTAGCCTTCTCTGCACTTTTTATCTGAAGAATTTGGTGAATTTGAAAACATGGTTTTCTTTTTCTTTTTCTTTTTAACCGCTAGCCATCAATATAATGTGAGGTGATGTCGTTGCTGTCTTTACTATATACTCATGTGTGCCACTGGGTTCAAGAAATTTACTGGTTGGGAAGTTATGGAGCAGTGTTTGGTCTTGATTTTACCTTATCACTTGCCGATTTCAGAGCTGTCTGCTTGAAGAGAATGTCTTCAATATAACGAAATTATTAGATTCGTTGCATAGGCATTGCCCCTTTAGTTTATACAGGAGATTTTCTTATTTGGTTTCATTATTAGAGACATGGCTTCTATTCATCTTCTGCATATTCTTGCTGTTGCGAGTCTTCTATCTTCTGTTCATTTTTGGAATCAATTTATCCTTAAGGGCCTTGTACTCCATCTTATATACTCAGAAATTTCGATGTTGCTCTTTTTGCAGGATTTCCATAAAAATAGACTCGTGCGACCAGTGACCTATGCCCCCCCTTCCTGTACCCAGCCGGAAGATTCTCTAATTCAGGACTTGGTTTCCACAGTTGAGAAAAGCATGAAAAGAAATGCAGACACTGTTATGCGCTTTCTTGAGGGAATCAGTTCTCGGCTGTCGCAGTTGGAATTATATTGCTACAATCTTGACAAGTCAATTGGGGAAATGCGATCTGAATTGACCCGTGATCATGATGAAGCAGATGTGAAGCTCAAATCTCTCGAGAAACATGTTCAGGAGGTTAGTTGCTTACAAAAATATAATTTTACTTGTATAATTGACTTGGATTTATTCAATAGTTCACTTGGTCAGAGGTAATTCGTACTTAATCCTTAGAACATAGTCAGTCTGAGATGGTGGTACTTAATAGCTTGGGGTCAGCCGTGCAAGTCCATCAGATTGTTGGCCGAATTTCAGGAAATATTTGCCCCGTGGAGAGTCCGTGAGAAGTTCAGTTACTTTTGCTGACGACTTAGTTGGTAAATTTGGACTTTTGAATTCCCTACACTAGGAAAATTCCCATTTTCCCCTTTTTCACAGTTATGGCTTAAGTTTCTTAGTGGAGTGGTTCTACTTCTTGGAGAACTGACTGAGAAAACAACATACCTTTATCTCTGTAAGCAAGATTTGATATTAGTGAACATCTTTCCTTTGAATGTCATCAGGGCCAGTGTATTGTTGGAGAAAAACCTATATTAGGCTTTGTAGAGTTTGTGGTTAGCAATATTTTTTCTTGTTAGGTGAGTCATTGTGTCTCATATGCTTAATTGTTTCCAATCTTTTTTCTTTTATACAATCCTTATTTTGCTGCTTCTGTTTATTGTCACTAAGCATCTATGAAAATCCCCGTTGAGTTTTGATGGGGATTCTCTAGACTTTAATTAGCTGTGCACCTATCTTGCATGTGGCTGTGTTATGTGACCTTACGGATTTTTATAGTAAGACAGCGCAGATGTTTTATTATGGCCTTACTCTGAGTGTTGTGGATCTTAAATTGTGTGGTGAGATCTAGGATCATTTTATTGGATCATGCAATTGCTCATTTAAGAATGGACAATTTCTTAATAAAAGATTTGGAAATGGGGTTTGGAGTTTGGATTAAAGTCCATCTTGATACTCAACGTAAAATTCTTCAAATACATCTGTCAGACACTATGCGACAAGGTGAACAACGTCCTGATAAAAGGCCTCTACATTCAGAGAAAATGGGTTAAGCATCAATAAAGTCATTTGACTAAGGACAACTGCTTGTGGGAGAAGTTCATCTTGCTCGAAACTGCAAGGTGAATCGAGATGGTTATGGTGGTCAACTGAGATCTGTCAGATGTAGGGTTCCACGATTGTGCCATGTGTTAATCTTATTTTCTCTGTCCTCTCTCTTTATGCTTGAGCTCCAGAAATGTGGCTGTAACCATCCTATTCTGTTTAATGTAATAAATTGTCCGTTACAGGTTCATAGATCAGTTCAGATCCTGAGAGACAAACAAGAACTTGCTGAAACTCAGAAAGAACTGGCCAAGCTTCATTTTGTGCGGAAAGATTCCTCCTCTTCAAGCCAATCTCAAACCAATGAGGGAAAATCCCCTACCTCTGATACCAAAAAGACTGAATGTATGTCTGATGTATCGAATCAGCAACTGGCTTTAGCACTGCCTCATCAAATAATGCCACAGCAGCAGCTGCAGCCACAGCCACAGCCACAGCCACAGCCACAGCCACAACCAGGGGCACTTACCTCACAGGCTCCTCCTCAAAATGTATCTCAACCACAGTCCTACTATTTGCCTCCTGTGCAGATGCAAACTATGGCAGCCCCACCACAAATGACTCAGACACAATTTTTGCCTTCTGATCCTCAATATTGTGCTCGCCAATCTCCCCAATTGCAAAATGTATCCAGTGTTCCAGCACAGCCCATGCAGCCACAAGTGCATCAGACATTGCCATCTCAATCATTCTCTCATTATCAGCAGCAGTGGTCTCAGCCATTACCACAGCAGGTGCCAGCACCACCGCAGCAACAGTCATCTGCACAAGCCCAGATGGTAGCACCATCAACAGTCTATCCTCATTGCCCACCGAGCCAACCGACAACACTAGCTCCTAAAGAAGCACCTCTGAGCAGTGTACATACACCAGTTCAATATTCAAGAATTCCAGCAACAGCTTCTGGTCGTCCTGAGAATATGGCCGTTGGATTTGGTGGTCCTGGTAGAACTACTCACCAGCAGCAGCACCAGCACCAGCAGCAGCACCAGCACCAGCAGCAGCCTCCACCTCAGGCTATCAGAAGTACTTTCATCATGCAGAACAATGGTGGTTATGGAGCTGTTGGGCCAAACCCTTCTATGTCTCCTGGGAACACATATATGGTGTACGATGGCGAAAGTGGAAGGATGCACCATGTGCCTCAACAACCTCCCTTACCTCAAGGCGCGTATCCTCAGACAAACATCTCATATCAGAATCTGCAGCCCACACCACCCCCTATTCAAGTTCGTAATCCGGCATATCCGCAGTTTATTAGGAAACATGCCGATAATGAGTTGGTTGATAGGTTGGTGAGCATGGGTTTCCGAGTTGACCATGTTTTAAGTGTGATTCAGAGAATGGAGGAGAGTGGACAGCCGGTGGATTTCAACTCTGTGCTTGATAGGTTGAGTGGGCCATCTTCAGGAAATCCTCAGAGAGCATGGTCCGGGTAGTATCCCGGGTTCTGAGTCCGGGCTACAAAGAGACTGCTGTTGCAGGCTTTATCGAATAAATAGCGAAATTATGTGCATCATAGCGTCACGTATGTTTTTGAAGTGATGGCTCTACTTTTTGACTCGGTGGATTGTTTCCTCTTTGTTGCTAAGGGGGATCCGAGCAAATGGCTTGCTTACACGGATTAGATTATCGATTTATCTCTAGGGATCATTAGCCTATTATGTTTGATCCCACAATTAAGTTCCTTCACCGTAAGCAAAAGAATGCACATGGGTTTTTTCCTTCTAATGTGCTGTTTCATGTAGTATTGTAAGTTAGTCACAGGCGAGGATATGGTTCAAGCTTGCGAGGATATGTTTCGAGCTCGCTTTTTGGCGTCTGTGCGTGGAGTGAATGTATCGATGTATCGGGCAAGGTTTTCCTGTAGACACCTAATGCAATCAGATGGATGTTTCCTGTTTCACGAAGTGTGCACTGCAGTATCGTGTTTCGATAGTACTTGTGTAGTCATAGCATTTGATTGTCTCATAGGCTTAGCTGCACCATATTAATTTATCCCTTAATTTAAGGGATAAGCACGTGGAAAGTCTTAAAATTTGTTATGAAAATGTAATTGAGTCTTATAACTTTCAAAAAATTTGATCAAGTTGTAAAATTTATCATGAAAGGGTAATCAAGTCTTAAAATTTGTTAAATTGGTCTAATTAGGTCCTTTTGTAGATTGTAATTTGAAAAAGTTAAAAGATTGAATAGCACTTTTGTGATTAATTTTTAAGATTTGATTACACATGTTGAAAATTTTAGGACTCGGTGCTTTTGTAATAAATTTGAGGATTTAATTACACTTTCTGAAAATTGTAAAACTCGATTGTACTTTCTTAATAAGTTTTAAGATTTTTAATATAGTTATTTCGATAAAAAAATGATTTGATGGACTTAAGGAAACTACCCTGAAATCGGATAATAATAATGAAATAGGCCGGATGAAGTCTAATGCCAAATTGACATAGTTTAGTAGCTATGACCTACGTTCATGGAAGAGTAATATAAAATCCCACTATAAAACAAAAGATACAATGGATATGATAATAACACTCGAGTATTCCCGATTACACATAATGACTCGCGAAAAATATTCCCGAGAACCACTTTCTCGGCCGCTAGGAGCTCGGGACACTTTGTTTGGGCCGCTTATGATTCTACTTGACCTCACGGAATGACGATCGAGCAATTTCAGAAACTAAAAAGGAAAGCTGCACGCGACTACGCTCTTTACGCGTTGAAAATGGAGTCTTTGCGTCTTTTTCCAGGAAACTTGATAAGAAAGACTATGTTGGCTAGTATGAAATGTTCTTAAGAGGACACGGCACTTACGCCTTGCGACTCAGTCGAGGAAAAGAGAAAACGATGGAATCTCCGGTCAAATTTGTGTAGATTATTTCTCGCAGGTAACGACGGCATCCCTTTCTTGTGTCCTTATCTGGTGACTGCTGAAGAATGCCTCAGATATTATAATCCATGAAATGCGAAGGGAATCAAGAGCATCTCACCTAACTTATTTATTAGTTCGAATATGCAATTTATAAAGTAGTAGCAGCACGCATGTTTTTTATGAACTTAAATTCGGTAATTCGTGAACCTCCCTGCTGCTAATGGGAATCAAGAGGCTGTCGCCTAACTTCTCTGGGGTTGGATTTTGTTAATAATAAAACTACAGCGTGGACTCATGTCATACGACTTTCTGTCTCACTTTCCCACTTGCTGAATTCTGATCTTTACCTCTCCCACTCTCTCAACTCTGCTTGCCTGAAGGTGAAGGTATAGATGCACAGGCAAGCTACTGCTCAGGTTCTCTGCCTCTCTGCTTCCACATACACGTAAAGATGGACCAAATAGAAGCAGAACTAGAAGAAGTGTACAATATAGTCCCACTAAGCAAACTCTCTGGCGATCACCGCTGCCATCGATTGCCGGATCTCCGCACCCTGGTGTCCACCTTGCGAACCTTCACTGTCGATCTTCGGAAACCACCTTTTGCTCATTGGCGGAGTCACTACGACCTTCTTGACTGGCTCTCCCTCTTCTTTGGCTTCCAGGAGGACAACGCTTGGAATCAGCGTGAGCACCTTGTCCTCCACCTCGCCAACCACCACTTGCGAAGCGCCGAAACGCCACCTGACGACATCATTTCGCTTGACCCTAGAGTTCTCCGCTGTTTCCGTGAGAAGCTGCTCCAGAACTACGAGGACTGGTGCTGTTTCTTGGGGGAGAAGTCCGAGGTAAGGCTGATTGATGGTCCTGGTAACTCTGGAACAATTTGCCATGAACTTTTGTATGTCTCTCTCTATCTCCTCATCTGGGGCGAGTCCGCTAACTTGCGGTTTTTGCCCGAATGCATTTGTTATATATTTCACAACATGGCAAGGGAGTTGAATATGATCTTGGAAGGTTGCATTGATCCGAACACTGGGCCTCCTGTGCAGCCCCAATATTTTGGGCTAAATGGATTCTTAATTGGTGTTGTGAAGCCCCTTTATGATGTTGTTAAAAACGAGGTTATAAAAGGCCGTAATGGGATTGCCCCGCATAACGAATGGAGGAATTATGATGATATCAATGAGTACTTCTGGAGCAGAAGGTGCTTTGAGGAGCTGAAGTGGCCTTTGGAAGTGGAGAGTAGATTTTTCCAGAATGCGGGCAAGACTGGTTTTGTTGAACAAAGGTCGTTTTGGAACTTGTTCAGGAGTTTCTATAGGCTGTGGCTGATGTTAGTTTTATTCCTTCAAACGGCAATTATCATTGCTTGGGAGGAGGAGTACAAGTTTCCTTGGCAGGCCTTGCCAAATAAGGAGGTGCAGATTCGGGTTTTGAGCGCATTTGTGACTTGGAGTGGTTTGCACCTTCTGGAGTCGCTGCTTCATTCCGTCATGCAATGGGGTTTGGTCTCTAGAGAGACGTGGTGGATCGGTATGGGCATGGTGCTGACAAATGTCATTGCAGCAATGTGGACTGCCGCTTTGGGTTGGTTTTATGTAAGGATTTGGTTACAGAGGAATTGGGATGGGAAGTGGTCTGCTGAGGCTAACAACCGGCTTTTGCTTTTTCTCGGATTGGCTTTTGTGTATTTCCTTCTTAAGCTCTCAGCATTTGCTCTGTCCTGCGTTCCCTCTTTTGGCCACTTCCTTGTTCGGAAGAATTGGAAGATGTGCGAGGTGCTGATGAGCCGGACTTTTGTGGGACGTCACTTGGGGGAAAGTACGAGGGATTATGCAAAGTATACCACATTTTGGGTATTGGTTCTTGTGACAAAATTCCTTTTCAGCTACTTTCTACAGATCCAACCCATGATTAATCCTACAAAAGAGTTGTTGCATCTTAGGAATGTAGAATATAAATGGCAACAATTTTTTGCCGACTGCAATGGCCTTGCCATTGGGCTATTGTGGTTTCTCGTGGTCTTGATTTATATGATGGATTTGCAAATCTGGTATTCGATTTGGACATTCCTGGTTGGAGTGGCAGTTGGGCTGTTCTCGAGGTTGGGTGAAATCAGAAGCAATCAGCATCTGAGGTCGTGGTTTGACCATATTATTAGTGAAGTTACAAATAAATTTAATCTCACACGACAGGAGCAGATGCTGTATGAGAGGGAGTCGATGAGGAGCAACAAATTCAATTGCATCAAGTTGTTAGATCCAAGCAACTGGGTTTCTCCACACTTTAAGAAACTCGAATGTAACCAGCTTTTGGTGCGTAAGTTTGCCGTGATGTGGAATGAGATTATTAGGACTTTCAGGGAGGAGGATATCATCTCGGATCGAGAAGTTGAGTTGCTGGAGCTGCCGAACATTTCTTGGACATCCCGAGTTATAAGCTGGCCCCATTTTCTGCTCTCTGACGAGCTGCTCTCTGCATTGAGTGAGGCGCATCGACTAGCAGATGCTTCTGACACTAGGATCTGGTACAAGATATGCAAGAATGAGTACAGGCGTTGTGCTGTCATTGAAGCTTATGACAATGTCAAGCATTTATTACTTGAGATATTAGGGCGCAACTCTGAGGAGCATCCCATTGTTGCTGCTTTGTTTGATGAAATTGATTGTTCGCTGCAAAACAGAAAATTCAGTGAAATGTTTGACATGACCGTTCTACCAAGGATTCATGAAACTTTAACCCATCTTGTTGAATTGTTGAACAGATCTGTTGTAGATCCTGATGAAGTGGTGTGTACTTTACAGGCCCTTTATGACGTTGTTACTCTAGACTTTTTCAAGCAAAGGAGAAGCCGTCAACAGTCGAAGGAGAATGGTTTGGCTTCATCTCGTGTGGGGTTGCTATTTGAGAATGCTGTTCAGTTGCCAAATTCTATAGATGGAATTTTCAGTCAGCAAATTCGACGCCTGCAGATGATTTTAATGCCTGTGGGTTCGCTGCAAAAAATTCCTGCAAGTGAAGAGGCTCAAAGGCGAATTGCCTTCTTCTGCAATTCTCTAATCATGGATCTTCCACGAGCTCCTCCAGTTGGGAAAATGAAAGCTTTCAGTGTCCTAACCCCTTATTATGATGAAGAAGTGCTATATAGCAAGGAAGAACTGCAGAAAAAGAATGAAGATGGGATATCCACTTTATTTTACCTGCAGACAATTTACGGCAACGATTGGCACAATTTCATGGAGAGGATGCGTCAGGAAGGAATGGAGTCTCCTGATGAGATCTGGACAACCAAGTTACGTGATCTCCGGCTTTGGGCATCACACAGAGGTCAAACGCTCGCTCGCACTGTCAGGGGAATGATGAATTATTACAAGGCCCTGAAGTTGCTAGCTTTCCTTGAATACCATCATGATATGGATTTCTCCCTAGGGCTACAGGAGCCGGGTTCTACAATGCTAGATGACAATGCGGATTGTTTCAGCATGACGAGCTTGCTTTCTGAAGGTTGTGCCTGTGAGCGTGGTATTGCTCTCATGAAATATGCCTATGTTGTTGCTTGTCAGGAGTATGGATCTCAGAAGGCAAATAGGGATCCCCGAGCAGAAGAAATATTGTATTTAATGAAAAACAATGAAGCCCTACGCGTAGCATATGTTGATGAGGTGAGTGTGGGTAAAGATGAAAAGGAGTATTTCTCCGTTCTTGTCAAGTATGATAGACAGTTACGGAGAGAAGTCGAAATATACAGAATTAAGTTGCCCGGTCCCTTCAAGCTAGGAGAAGGAAAACCGGAGAATCAAAATCAGGCCATTATCTTCACACGTGGCGATGCAGTCCAGACAATCGATATGAACCAAGACAACTACATAGAGGAGGCACTTAAGATGCCAAATTTGTTGGAGGAATTTGAGAGGCTCTATGGTACCCGGAATCCCACTATTCTAGGTCTGAGGGAACATATATTTACTGGTTCAGTTTCATCGCTTGCCTGGTTTATGTCTGCTCAGGAAACAAGTTTCGTTACCTCAGGACAGCGTGTCCTCGCCAACCCTTTGAAGGTTCGAATGCACTATGGCCATCCTGATGTTTTCGACAGGATTTGGTTCTTGACACGAGGTGGGATCAGCAAGGCTTCCAGAAAGATTAACATCTGCGAGGATATTTTCGCGGGCTTTAATTGCACCTTGCGTGGAGGCAACGTGACACACCACGAGTACATCCAGATTGGCAAGGGGAGGGACGTTGGATTGAATCAAATATCAATGTTCGAAGCCAAAATTGCTAGTGGAAGTGCGGAACTAGCTCTCAGTAGAGATATATATCGGCTGGGTAGTAAGCTTGATTTCTTCCGAATGCTTTCGCTCTTTCATTCCACTGTAGGGTTCTACTTCAATAACATAATGGTGATATGGACTGTATATGGCCTGTTGTGGGGGAGGTTGTATATGGCTCTGAGTGGCCTAGAAAATCTAGACGAAGCAAGCAGCAAGAACTTTTTCAGTCCAGTTGTAAATATACAGTTCATCCAACTTATCCTGTTCACGGGCCTTCCAGCGGTTGTGGACGGTTCAGTTGAGCATGGAATCCTCTCGGCTTTGTGGGATTTTTTGGTAATGCAGCTTGAGCTTTCATCTGTCTTTTACACGTTCTCTATGGGAACTCGTAGCCATTTCTTTGGCAGGACAGTTCTTCATGGTGGTGCAAAGTACCGGGGGACTGGCCGTGGCTTTGTTGTGCAGCACAGGAGTTTTGCTGAAAATTACAGACTCTATGCCCGTAGCCATTTTGTCAAGGCCCTGGAGATTGCGCTGGTTCTTACATTATACACAATTTATAGCCCTTTAGCTAGTGGCGCATTCTTATTCATAGACACGAGCATTGCAGGCTGGTTTCTGGTCGCATCGTGGATACTCTCCCCTTTCATATTTAACCCTTATGGTCTTGATTGGTTGAAGACAGTTGACGACTTCAGAGAATTCATGAGCTGGATAGGGGACCGAGGAGGTTTGTTCACGCGGAGCTGGGAAACATGGTGGTATGAGGAGCAGGACCATTTGCGGACGACAAATTTCTGGGGGAAGTTTCTGGAGGTAATCCTGTCATTGCGCTTCTTCTTTTTCCAATATGGGATCGTTTACTATCTTCACACTTCCTCTGGGAGTGCCAGTTTTCTGGTTTACTTACTGTCGTGGACATGGATAGCTGGGGTTTTTGCAATGTGTATGGTGATATACTTTGCTCGAGAGAAGTACGTGATCCGGAATCATCTTTGTTATCGGAAAGTTCTGTTAGGCACTTCTGTTTCGGTGGCTCTAGTAATAGTTGCCTTATTGCAGTTAACGAATTTTAAGCTGGTTGATCTTTTCACTGCTCTGCTGGCATTCATACCCACTGGCTGGGGAATCATTTCAATAGCACAGATTTTTAGGTCCTCTATCCAAGGAACTAGGCTTTGGGACATTGTTGTTTCCTTGGCTCGACTATATGATCTCTTGTTTGGAGTGATTGTCATGGCGCCGGTCGCAGTATTAGCATGGCTTCCCGGGTTTCAGTCAATGCAAACGAGGATTCTCTACAACGAGGTGTTTGTTCGGGGAGTCCGGATATCCCAAATACTTTCTGGGAAGAACATAATAAGAAACGGGTAACTAGTAATCCCAGGGTAATTATAATGTGGAATCTCTTATGATATGTTTGCAGTCCCTACTTTCTGCATTTACGTTGCTTGCTACTTTGTAACAAAGTTATGCAGACCAATTGCAATCATCATTGGGCCTCCCCTACTGGTATGGCAGTAGTTAAGTACATCTCCATGCACCCCATGATAGGTTTATACTCTCTTTTTGTTCCCTTAATGTTTGGGATTGGTTCTGGATAAAGCACAACATATCGGTCCATCAAGCAAACTAAGTTCCGATGGATGTTACAAGTACCGACACTTATGCATTAGTGTTTTGCAGTTGAAGGGCTACATTTTTTTTTTTTTTTTTTTCGGTAAAAAGCTAAAGGGCTACATTTGACCCGACCTATCGGCAACATTCTTTCAAACACGCCATTTCTTGTTTCCCTTTCATGCGGCTTCGGCAGCCGATGGTTCCTATATTATAGGGCAATGTTATGCTTTGATTTAACTGGAAAAAGCATTGTTAAATTGTGGAATGAATGAAACTAGCCAAGCGGAGTCATTAACAGATTTGTGATACTTGATCAAGCTCACTCGAGCTTAGCTTGGAAGGCCTCTTCCTAAGGCTCAGTCTGGGATATTAGTCCAGGTTGATAACTGAAACCTGTTCATGTAAAATTTCTCAGCTTTACGCCGGCAATGCAGAGTTGGCTTCTCCTGGTTTTATCCCGTTCAAGTTGCCGCCTTACCTTCTCCAACTTGTTTCATTTTGCGGCTTAATGACTCTGGAGAAATAGATGAAATCTTCAGATTCAATGGGACTGGGGCTTCTCTTGTAGGCACTAGGCAGCGTTGCGCATCCCTCTGAGCCTTCATAATCTCGCAGGCCCTTCAAGTGATGTGAAAACAAAGCTTTGCACAGATAGATCGCCGACCAGTTTCTTATCTCTCGTCTCCAACGGTCTGAAAATGCCATGTCAATTCCTGCTCGAATTGGTCAAAAGAAAAAAATTGCGGGAATTTCGGGAGATCATCACTTCAGCCGGAGCAATATAGAAAAACACAAAAAGCTGATTCAGCATAGGAGTTGCCATTGATGGACCTTTTGGTCACCTGTGTAAAAAACCCCAAAAGGCCAGTGAATATCTCAAGCGACATTCAAGATCTCATTGCATCCATATGACAGTGAACAAACCAGAAGATTCAGAACAAGAAATAGAAAAGAAAAAGAAGAGAAAGAGACACACATAAAAAAGGATAAATATTCCGTTGCCGGGACTTGAACCCGGGTCTCTCGGGTGAGAGCCGAGTATCCTAACCAACTAGACTACAACGGATTTGGGTTCTTACTTGCCAGTATAAATATTTAAATTTTACAAAATGGGTTTCGTCTAACTTCGACCTCCTCCATACCTATGTAGCACCAACACGACACGACACGATACGTCGACACGTTATTTCTTAAAAATAGAGAATTTTGACATGTTCCGACACGTTATATATTAAACATATTTTTATATATATTAAATATATAAATAAATAATAATAAAAATAGCCTAGAATTAATTTACACGAAAAATATTAAATAATATCATTCATTATTTTAATTTGTTACAATAATACACAAAAATTAGAGGAAAAAAATATTGTTTAAAGAAAAATGCTAAAATGATATTTTTAAATTTATTTATTTATCATATATAGCATTTTTTTATTACTTCTTTAATGGTAAAAGACTTTAAAAAAAAATAAAACAATTCTAAAAAAACAAAACTGAAGTAAAAAAATTGACCCCATGCGTGTATATTTATAGCAATTTTATTACTTTTTTTATTACTTCTTTTGTGTATATTTATATGTTGACCCCTTGAATATTAGAAATTTTTAAAATTGGCCGTGCGTGTCGGAATTCCGGACTCGCCTGTCGGAGCATGTCGGAGAGAGTTGACCACGTGTCGGATTTTTCGACACTCGTTGACCGCGTGTCGGAGCGTGTTGGACACGTGTCGGAGTGTCGGACACGACACGAAAGCTTCCGAAGAGTGTCCATGCTACATAGCTCCATACTTTGGTTTTCTTTGCAAGGGTTCTACTTTTAAGAACGAACGAGGACGAGAGAGTTTCGGCCAAATACAAATTTTTCGGCCTCGTTCCTGCTTGGACTGTACTGTAGCAAAAGCATAGAAAGAAGAAAAAACAAATGAGGGTCACCCCCGGGCGAAAACGACGTTTGGCACTTCGTGTTCTGTTCTCGTTCCCACTGTCAAGAACATCCTGTTCCTCCGCCTGTATTATTCTTACAACTTTTATTTTTATTCTTAATTCTTTATTGTAATCACTTTTCTTCTGGCTTGCGATGTTGTCTCCTCTGCGTGGCTCATCTTGTCTCGGCCGATTGGTAAATTTCCCTAAATTTTTTATTTCTCTTTGTGCTGTAATGTCGGCTGGAGCTTCTTCGGCCATGACAACAAACAAAACGCCAACCCGACAAAACTCATGGAACATGCGAAAAGGGTGGAAGCAAAATGGCAAATTTATGCCGGGAAAAAAAGTCACTAATATAAGGTCATATTTATTTCTTTTTCTTTTTTTTTGTCAGTCCTACTCTATTCCTACTCTACATTCACTGCAGACTGTGTGTCCCCGCCTTCGGGCGTGGGAGTCGCAACCCACTCTCGAAACTTACGCGTCCCTACCCCCATCCCCCCATGAGAAGGTGGAAATTTGAACCCCTCACATCCCCCTTCCATGTTGGAATGATGGCCACTGGGGCGAACCCGCAGTGGTTGGTCATATTTATTTCTTGAAAAAAGACGTATATATGGATCCAGCTCATAGGTAATGCACTAGCAAAACCAATCATGGGGACCCATTGAGAAATCGTGGGGACATTAATTATAAAGTGTCTGTTGCGAAAAGGCGAGCGATTGAATAATAATATAGACAAAAGAAGAAAATAAATTGAATATCAGATTTACATAGTTCGGTCATAAAAACTTACGTCCACGAAGAGAGCATCGACGAATTTCACTATAGATCAAGCGATACAAAGAGATTACATACTCAAGTCACTTAAACACCCTCTCGGTATTTCCTAAGCCCCAATTATATCCAATAATGCACGCGGTGTTTAGCCCGAGAATTCCTCAATAAATAATCTTACAATCTCACAAAAGAATTACAAGCAAATCTTACCACAAGATTTAATTGGCTTGAACACTAAATCTTCTTAGATGTAAGATTTAGATGTAATTCAAGTGCAAGAATGACAAAAAAAAAATCCCTCCCAAGTACTCGACGACGAGACGGCGCTTCAAGACCAATTCTTCATGATCAACAACCTACCACCCATGGCCACAAGTCTATATATATATGAGATCCTTATTTTTTTTGCCGACTTCTCATAGTATTTTGTTTCCTATCTTAAACAATTTTATCCAAAACATATCTCTGTATATTTTAAACAAATCCAAATCCAAGTGAAAGTTGGACGTTTCTATTTTAGTGATCAAATTCTCCAACGCAGATTCGAATTTTGGGAAGTTGATATCTGAATCTTCTTTGCTTAATTTCGAACGTCCGCAACATATCCAATTCGGAATATTCGGAATTTCACATTGGATTCAAACTCAAGACATATTTATAATAGTGTCTACAATGGTCGCTTCGAGTGATCGATGAGTTGTGGATCACCACGACACCTATGGATGTAGCTAAAAGGCGAGTGGCCTCTTTGCATCAGAAACATTAAAGCATCATTAAACTATGGGCTCTATGCTAATTTTTAAATTATTGCAAGAGTAACGGCATATTATAAGCCATAAATTTTAGAAAGAGCGAACTCTACAATAATCTCTAATTATTTATTATTTATATTTCTTTTATCTGAAATAGATTATTATTTTCATAATAAATTAAAAATAATCATACAAGAATTCCTCTTAAATTAGTAAAAAGAGAGTGTCGATCTGAATACACGCATGCCACGATTGGATTTTATAAAGTGGTTGAAACTTCAGCATTTATGTCACAAATGCGTCGGTCTTTAATGGCGGACGACCGCCGGGATCTTTGAATTTATCATGGCCCCGCGTGGGATCAAACGAACGGAGCTGCCGTCGATGTAATGCACGAGCACCGTGATGCGATTGACGTGCTGCACGGGTCGGTCACGGCTCATCCCATCTCCCTTGGGGGACCGCGCAGGCACAAGTTGACATGGCAAAAATCGAGCTCCACCTAACCCCGCGGACGTCACGTCCCGCTCGAAAACAGCACTGAAAATTACTCGCCGCGTCCCATAATTGATCTCTGCATCTCGCGCTGATGCACTGGTCGGCTTTCCCCAGGATGCACATGGGGTGGGGAGCAAAATTCCACAAATTGGAAAAAAGAAGAAAAAGAAAAAAGGAAAAATTTGTGAGAGTTGATTGTATTGTTAATCACGAAACCTTCCGCGATTAACTTAATTCGAACGTTGAATTATTCTAAGAATTACACAGCGGGGGTTTGTCTTTTTCCAGCACGTGCAAGAAGGAGCTGCGAAAGTACCCGAAGATCGCTAGCGGGCGGCGACATTGGGATCCGATCGTGATTTTTGGAGTTTCTTGGCGGGAGGTAATTACGGGATCAGGCCGAGGGCAAAAGAGGGAGTTCACGTGCGTCAGCCATCGGTTTACCCGTCGGTCCCCCATGATGAACCGTCACCGGCCGATCGCTTAAAGCATTGGCCAGTAGCCACTGGCCACCCGATGGAAAAGCCTGGGAATCCACGGTGGGATCTCACGTGGTCCCGCCGCCACCACACACGTGTCGTCCAGCCGGTGGTTGCCATGAAAGTTGCCCAGACGGAAAACCGGATTACAAGAAATTAGAAGTCAGAGGTGTTGAGATTAAGACACCGAATAAATTCAATTAAAAGACGTAATGTGCGCACGCGTTGAAACTCATTAATATATATGGTCACGTAGTATTTGTCAGTTGTCACAACGTCTAATGCATTTGCATAGTGCACTAGTCTTAATATTTCCTGGGTCACCAAAGCGTAGATTGCCACGGCTCAATCCTCTTAAACAAATTAATTAACTACAGAGTTTTTTTATAGAAAAATCATAAATTCCCTGATGCTTGTGGACCTAGTGCTATTTGAATATGAATAAAAATTTCACAAGAAAAACAATATTTATTCACGCTATAGTAACATATTAACAAATATTTTGTTAGGTCAAAATGGATCGTTCCGAGATGTTATTTACACCATTACTGCTCATGAAATTCCAACCTTAAAAGGAGGGGGATCAAACATACTTAAAGACACTTTTGACTGAAGGGTGAATTGAGATGTCTTCTTGAGGTTTTAGGACATCAATGGGGGAATGTCAAGTACTAACGACTCCTCGCCCCAACTGCTGCAACACTCACCTGCCAGCAAAGTTGCTGAGGTAGCTGCACTAGCCCCATCTGGAGGAAAAACACAACTTTTCTTCAGCAATCCCAATGAGGGCTTGATGAACTGTTTCCCTGAGGTTTGATCCTGGGAAGGATGGATGGAATTGAATAGTTGGTGATCAAACTTTTGGGACTGAAAATACCATGTTGCACCGACAAGAACCAAAAAGACATATTTCACAAATAGCTAACAAATCGATTCGGAATCAACTAACATTAAGGAAATTCTATTGTCATAATTAGATAATCACGTTATCATGCCGGTAATCTTTAAGAGAGCATCTAATTTAAGGCAAAAGCCGTATTGAAGATGGATATAGTGGTGCAAGTGCACTGCACCATCCGGTATCCATGAACTACCAAAATTGAGGTCCTAATTGAACCTAAACTTCCGTCTATGACTGCTATTGGAGCAAGCGATTCTGGTGGAGCAGAAAAACACTTGAGCCGCAGGGGCACTACGGTAAATTAGACAAGAGGTCAGACAGTTGGTACGTGATGTAATGTGCCAAACGAACCACCTGCAACCACAAATTAACCAGGAAGCTGTCCGAGTCCTGACCTCATATTAATAAGATGGTAGGCACCGAACCCATCATTGTTTCTCCAAAACGCTTTGTCTTCTCTTCTCGTGTTCTTTCCCCACCCCCCCTCTCTCTCTCTCTCTCTCTCTCTCTCTCTCGCTGGTTCAATTCCCTTCGCTGGGTCAAGAAAAAACAGGGGAAGAAGAAAGTTCAAAGCTTGTCCGACAATGAAGAAGTCGGGATTGTTTGCAGTCTCGGCGGCTGCTGCTTCTGCTACTGCCATCTCTTCTTCTTCTTCTTCTTCGAACTTCTCGTGCACTTCCAAGCTTCAGTTTCCAAACCAGGTATGCATTCTGTTGGCGGCCGAGAAAGTGGGTGCTTGATTCTTGAGAATAGCTGCAATTGTTTGACTGTCTTGTGATGTTATGCCGACAGGAGCGAAGTTTCTTCGCTCCCAGATGGAAAAAAGGAATTTTGCCCAGTGAAATTTGGTCTTCTGGTTACGGTCGAGATTGATCTTGGTCATTCGGTTGATTGGTTTTCTACCCCTTTGCTTGCAGGAACATGTCTCGACCACCGAACAGGCTGCTGCTTCTTCGCAAAACTCGGGCTCGGCTGATAAGTTCGCCCCGCGGTTCGACGGCCTGCGCTTCATCGAAACGCTGGTTACGGCTCACAGATGACTCCATTAGTTCTCATCCTTGGACTTTAATCTGTAGATATTCACCCGAATTCTTGCAGGGTGGCAACCCTGGAACTGCAGCTTTTAACTGTGTTGCAGCTTTTAACTGTGTTTCTCATTTCGAAAGAGAAGTAAAGTTGTGGTTCTTAGTTTTAGCCTGTTAGGCATAGGAAGTTATTTCTTGTAAGGACAACTTCTTAATGGTATGATTCCAACTGTTATTCCGACCCTGTTAAATTCTTCTACTGTAACTTCTGGTAAGCGCACAGCTGCACGGAGGGAAGACGGTTCCAACCCATTAAGAATGAATCTCGTGGCCAATGTGTGACACTCGGAATATGCCATTTCATCTTCAAGAACTCGAATTTTGGCTTCGCCTTCTTTTTAATTGAGACACTGGACTTCTGTGTCAATTGTTTAGAAGTAATCATCGATGCGGCAAGCAGTATAGCGCCGGCTAAATGCGGCCCTCTCAGTTAGCACGCGCATCCTATCGCGAGCGAATAATGTTTAGTTAGAAGCAAAAAAACCATATGTTCCCACGTTCGAGCACAGACCGACAAGACCGATGGCATGAGAATTTCTTGGTGTCGGTTTTTCATTATGCGCAAGGCCTATTACTCCCATTCCCTTTCTCCTGCCACGGTCTGCAGTCTCAATGACGATGCGGTTCAAGTTGAGTTTGTACTCCGGCCTGTGCGAGGAATTACATGCCCCGACGCAAGTCCGATTAAGGAATCCCGCCGAGGTCCGTGCCAGTACCTTTAATTAAAGCAAGAACAAGTCGGAGCTCTTATCATCAATCCAAACAACCGACCTGCCAGCGTCCACGCTTTATGGGATCATGTACTGTCACCAACCGTTCTTCATTTCTTTATTGTGTTTATTCCGTTCCCACCGGCGCATGCATCTTGAGCTCAGATCTTTACAACTCCAACTCAGCACGAGGTGGACCAGCATACAGCTCCAATAATGAGAGCAAATAATATTTTCTGTGATGACGACCGAGCTCGAGAACTTGGTAGGTAACTTCCGTGCGGGACAGATCGATCTTCCATCTCCACCTCCAATTGTTTATGCTAGAAAACGCGACACGCTCCATCAGAAGCAACAATTCTGCTCGTAAAAGATACTGAAGCCTGTGGAGGAACAATTCAAATTGAATTCTCTCTCTTCAACTTTTGCCCAGCTGTTTTGTCCATATGCGCAAACCAGTGTCGAAGTCGTGAGACAAGCCAGCTTTTCACATGATACATGCCAACAAGAAATTGTATTTTAATTACGTTAAGTTCATCAAAGTAGTGAGATATAACAATAAGAAAAAGGGTTCCTTTAGTTGCAAAGCATAGTCTATCTTGACTTGGCCAGGCATTTACATACTCACCGTGAAAGAAAGAGGGTTAGCAGAGAGATGTTTATAGTTTTTTTTTTTTTTTTATACCTAGGGAACCCCATACAACCGGCAGCTGGTGGATAAACCCGAGAGTGATGCTAGCGGAGAACCCACCACCCCGACATCACACTTAAGACCCCAAGTGACTGTGAGGGGATTCGAACTCCTCCCCTTCGTGAAGGGGAGAGAGCTTAAACCATCGCGGCCACCAAAGCAGTGGTGAGATGTTTATAGTTTATTCAACCGCCGTCCAAAAAAAATTTGTTTTTCTTGAAAGAGCCCCAAAAAAAGGCCACTAGGCCATCACTCAACCACAGTCAAATGCAGACACACTTCTCAGCGAGTAGGGAGATCTCATTGGACCTTTTCATCAACTAATGAAACAGTTTCAGAAGGCACCCATAGATACAAAGAATATCCCGTGTGAGATGAACTTGAAAATACAAGGTACTTGACAAAACATTTTGAATTACAAACAAAAGGGGGAAATCAAAGCCATCTGCAATCACCCTGTGAAAACAATGGAACTATGATCGGCAGAGACTATGCAGAGTCACATGATCTAGCCATAATTTAAGACATCTCTTATAAAAGAATAGCAGCGCTCTATGACATTGAGCCCGCAGGATGATACCTTCACATTTTTTTTTTTACACAGGCAATTTACTTCAGAAATGCTGAAGCAGAAGCGTAACAAACCCACCCAAGAACATCAACGACAAAGACTGTTTTGCCACTAACTCGCCTCCACTCGCGTTGACAGAGTCCTTCAGAGCTGGAGCTGCTGGTGGTACCGTGCTACAGTCGAGACCTTCTTTTCCTTCTTTGCATTCATTAGCAAAGAGTCCTGGAGGGTATTTTCCGTAGAGGTTAATGTAGCTGAACATGGTCGAAGCACAATCAGTTGTGAGGTCATTTATTTGATCCACGAAGGGACACGCAAATTCTTTGAAAGCTTGACAGCAGAGCTTGGCTGCGTATTGGGGTCCCTTGCACTGGCTCGTAAGGATTGTGTAGTTCTGGTTCTCGAAGTCAACAGAGCAACCTTTGAGCCCAAAAAGAAAAAAGAAAAATAAAAAAGGAGATTTAGGTTTAAAAATACTGCCCATTCACTGAAAACTCATATAATTATAAGCTGCCATTTGTCTTCTAGCTATAAAACACAAGTTCCATCGAGTAGCAAGTACAAAGAGGGACACGTAGCAAATGCAAAGCTTTCACACATCTCTTCAACTCAAACACGCAGAATAGAATTTAGGCATGGATGAAAGGTAATGAGATTCTACAACACGACAAAATTATAAACTGAGGCATGGATTGCACAAACAATGTTTCACATACTCCTTACTATTCCTGATTCCCTTCCTCCTTTTAATTTAATAGAAACCTGCCTGATTTAGTCAGGGAAGAGCATAAAGCACTTTTGAGTAAATTAAGCGGGATCATTCCAGGTTCTAGTTAATTCGTTGGTGCAATAACCAACCAAATTTTGGAAAACAGTGACAATGAGATGACAGCTTTTTCTGGGAAAGCTGGGCACCAGGATGTTGGGGGACATGATGAAGAGTTTCCTTAACTCTAAGAAACAGCCAGCTTGTTTTCTTACTCTGGCTATGAAGATATGAATCCTTTAGAATTCAGTACCAGTGTGATCCAACATAAATTAGATGTCCATCAATTATCATGATATGCAGTCATCTCCACAGTAAATCAACTGATGGGAACACTATAGTGCGACTGTCAAATAGCTCCATTGTGACTTGAAGAAAAGTAGCAGTCAATGATCTTCCAATAAACTCTGCCAAAGAGATGTCCTAGCAGCATCTTTCAACAAAATCTAAAGCTCTTATCACATTAGCAAAATCTCAGTGAAACAACACTGAAAAGCAACTTTAAGATGCTAACTTTGGATCACTCTATTCAGTTTTATATATATCTACCAAGGTTAGGAACTTAAGCAGGGACTGATACCTGATAATAAAAAATCACGAAGGGGATTAACTAATTGCAAGCATATTGCTATTTCTAAATGGACTATATTCCACAGAATATTTTGTGCTTTTCTTTCTTTCCTGAGAAAAATGCTTAAGCTATTGAAGACCATCTACAAAACCTTAGTTATTGGTGTGGAACTCAACCCTACCTAACACCTTGTTCAGCTACCTATTAGCTTCTTCTCAGAAGCCAAAACCAAGTAACGGCCAAAGTTATTTGGTGCATGCTCTCTGAAAAGTCTTTTTGGTTCAGGCTATACTACTTCTTCTACGTCACTTACTGGTGTAACTTCTCATGTTTGACATGGAACAACATTGAAACGTAGGCTGATAATATCCAGGACTCGGGAAAACCTGATGGTGATACGGTAATGTTGCAAACAATCATACAACAAGAAGTAGAGAGAGCTTATTGCTCAAGGGGCATAAGGAGAAAACTCACTGATGTGATGAAACAATTATATCATAAAATTCACGCGACCACCAACTTACACGCGATTAAGACGTTGAAAAAGGAGTTTGCTTCACTAAGCTATCACCTGATTCCCTGTTCCTAAGATGGGAATCAGCATCGAATGTGCTCAGCCTCCAGAAGACAATTGGTATTTTTGGGCTCAAGAGGGAGAAAGAAGACGGCCATGCCGGATAAGATGCCGACTCAATTGCATTTGTTCGGTAGCACTCGCGTGTTGCTTATGGAAAATAGCTTCAGAATCCAATTACTAAACACACCCAGCCTCAATTTGGAAAAATGTAGTTGCAATGCAAGGTCAATGTCCGATACCACTAATCAGCACCCCTATGACATTAACAGATGTCGGTGTTCCTAAACATCCCAGAAACTACAGACTTCCCGATTTTGATTAGACCAGATCGCGCAATTAGTAAAACAAGGAGATCAAAGAAAAAGAAACCATAATGAGAATGTAGAAAGATCTTTACTCTTTTTGGCCTGAAGGAGGCTACGGCCAGCAGCTTCCCGAGATTCGAAGATGCCATCTGAAAAAAGACAGGCAAGAACCGTCAAGAAAACCCAACGGAAACGAGGGATCAGGTGGGCGAAGAGAAACCACGGAAAAGCCAAAGAATTTCTCCAACAGCAAAAGCACCAAGAATGCCGATAATTTACCATGAATAAAAGAGGAAGATGCCACGCCGATGAGCAGGAAAGACAACAGGAGGCAACCCCAGGGGAGCGGTTTGGGGGCCATCGCAAGACTCTTCTTCTTCTTCTTCTTCTTCTGCTTCTTCTCTGCTTCTTGCCGGGGCTCGCCGGAGACCAATCTCGAATCGAGTCGGTCGATCGATCGATCTCCAAGGAACAAATGGGTTGCTCTCTTTTCCTGTCCGTCGACGGTTTTTCTGTTTTTTCTTGAAACGAGCTCGTTTCGACAGGGGGTTGCTAATTTTAGCTCGAAGAGAAGGGACAGCCAGCGAGCCAGCGAGCCAGCGAGCGAGAGAGAGAGAGAGGGAAGCCGCGTTTTGTCAGGCTGTCGAATGATGTTGATTGAGGGAGGCGGTGGGAGTGAGTGGGGCGTTTGACGTGTACGTGCTTGAGCCTCCTGTCAAAGGTGGTTTTTGAGGCTGCCCACTCCGATTCGAATCATCCCGTTGATCGGTCTCGCCTCGGTCCGTGACTTCAGTCGTCTCTGATTGAATAGAATTTTGCTTTTTTAATATTTCATCCAGTACGCATTAGGAGTGGGCCCAGGGGATTAGTTCGAATAAGGAATTGTCCAAACAAGACTAGACCGAGTGATTCGATCCGATTCTAAGAAGTGTCGATTCGATTTTCAATTTCTTAAAGTGAAATTGATATTTCGGTGATTCGGTTCTCAATTTCAAGAGAAATTCGGATTGGACCAATTAAATATATATTTTCATTTTATTATTCCTTCAAAAAATTGATAAATTATGAATTAAATACTATCTTAATCCGGTTCCAAGTAATGAGAAAAATAGCAATGGGAAAAAAAAAATGAACGGTTTTATTGAACCAGATTGGAATCGATTGGATTAGATTGGATCGGGAACCAATCATCCCCAATTTGCATTTAAGACGGAGGTTACTTTTAATGTTTTTTTAATCCAAAACATTAGAAGATTTTCAGAAAATATAAATATAAAAATCATTGCTTGATTTTGTAGAGATGTAAACGAACAAGGCCCTCGATTGTCAACAATACAGGCGTCCTGGCTAATTCAATTGTCTGACCAATTGGCCAAGTGGATTCTCCGTTGGTTGACCAGTCCCTTTCTAACAAAATGACACCGAATCCCACTCATATGCCCGTCGCCCAGATCTCTGTCTTCGGATTCATCCAGACCGTTGACCCCGACTATACACACCTGAAGATTTAATGTTTTTTGTGATGGGTACTTACTCAAATTTTGGAAAAAGATCGAATCCGAAAGATGTCCGTGCAGTGAAATTGGCGAACGTTTTCTCAGAAATTAGCGAATATACTCGATTATCTCGGTTGTGTAGATTCGTTCCAGAAGCAATGTACATAACCATCTAGCTAGGGGGAATTTGATGAAGAATTGAAGCGCAACGACCGAGAGAGATCTCAAGATCACTAACCCCATCAAAATTATAAAAGCAACATCCAATCTTTATCACTTTAATGCATGTTTTGCCTATTAGATCTACGTAGGAGGCGGCTCTTCTTGCCAGACAAGGGGACGATGCGAAGAAAAATACAGTTGGCCAATTTTCATAATCAAGCAACTCTTGGGAGGTATATGAGTAGGCCAGCAAATAGCTAAATCGTAATATTATATTGAGGAACAGAAGAGTGACATTACCTAGTCCTGTTTATATCTAGGTATTTTGTATAACCACCTCTCAAATACAACCTGGTCAGTTCAGCATCAATTTTTCCACAAAAGAACTGCTAATAGAAAATGAATCTCTCTCCTTCTCTCTCTCTCTCTCCCCATGGAAAATTGAACATAAATGTCGAGGTGTCTTCGGAAGGATCTCTAAGGCAAATATGGAACTCGCAGCCACGATGGTACTCTTGGTGATGGCACTGGTTTTTGTTCGACGGCACACCTTGAGACATCGTAAGAGCAATGCTAGACTTATTAAGATTCATGTTACAAAATTGATTTATGACATAATGCATCGGACTATTAATGGTTCTTAAATATGAATCACTTGCTTGAAATGCCACTCATAGCATGACACATCATTTAGTATACCAATTTTATAAATCAGTTTCATAAGTCTAGCAGTTCTCTTGTCTAGATAAAAATGATGCGAGCATAGGAAGTTGACAAAGAATTGAAATAGAGGTGTAACACAGCTTGAATAGGATGGTAAGAAGAATGATCAAGGACCTTGTTTGTTTATAAGAAGAAAAAGAAAAAACCAAATAAAAAGTGGGATATAAAATGGGCTTCACATTAAACTGGAATCATTGTCTAAGGGTGCGTTTGGTAACATTTATGTTTAAAAATTATTTTAGGAACAAAAATAAAAAAAAAAGTATTTCTACTTGGGAAATAATTTTTGAACAAAAAAAACGCGTTTGGTTAATCTGTTCCAAAAATATAAAAAGAATAGAAACACGTTTGGTAAATTTGTATAATTTTTTATTTCTTTTAATTTTTTAATATATTTATTTTATTTTTTTTTTCTATTTTCTTTCTTATTTTTCTTTTTTTCTTATTTTTTTTTTCATTTTTTTTCATTTTTCTTCTTTTGGCCGATCGCCGGCCTCGGCCATGGTCGACGCCACCGCCGACGAGGGCGGCGGCCTCACCGGATCTGGGCGAGCTCCTCGCCGAGCCACCGCCAACGACGCCAACCTAGCGGTGGCCGGCGAGGCCGAGCCTCACCTACCATGGGGCGAGCTCGGCCTTGCCGAATCTAGGCGAGATCGAGCTCGCCCAGCCCGGCGCGAGTCGGCCTCGCCTCACCAGGGGCCGGCAACACTCGGCCTCGCCGAGGGCCAGCGACGCTCCGGGAGGTCGGCGGCCCTCGATGGCGTCGCCGGCCAAAGAAAAAGAAGAAAAAGAGAGAAGAAAATGGAAGAGAAAGAAAAGTGTTCCTAAATTTTGTTTTGAAACAAGAAATAACTTTTTTTTTTTGTTTTTTCTTGTTTCCGTTCAGAGATGTGTTTAAGGAACAAAAAATAATTTTGAACAAAAACGCAAACAAACGTGTTTATGTTCCTTTTTTGTTCCCAGGAACCAAAAAACAAAAATTTGTGTTCCTGGGAACAAAAACACATTTTACCATGCAGGGCCTAAAAGTAGGATCCATGGGGGATAATATGATCGAAACATTATAATAGGGAGTGTATTAACTTGAGAAAGAGTAGAAAAACAGTGACCCATTTTCTTTCTTTTTTTAAAGTTTGAAAAGAAAATAAAAAAAAGAACCGTAAAACGTTCGGGTTAGAATAAATTTATCAAAATGGAGGTCATGGAGCAGGTGAATCCCTAAGGAGTAAATCCATCCGTGAGTGCATGTCCTAACTTTGCCTAAAAAGTCCGCTCAAAAATTACTTTCTCGAAAAAGCACGTGACAACCATCAATTTTAATCTCGAGCCAATAAGAAACGAGAATAAAGGATAACATTTTGCCAAGTATTGTGAGATAAAAATCAGATAAGAATTGGACAAAAAAAAAAAGAAAAAAAAAAGGAAAACGATATTCCAATCATGGGGGTACTTATGCGGGAAAATCTTTATAAACACAAAGGATCCATTAGCAACGGAAAGGATATATTTACAATTTCTCACGTGAACGTTCACTAAATTTAACTATATTTTGTTATATCCGAGTAATGTACGAGATATTATGTTGTCCTTCTAAATTTAGGAATAATTTGTTCATCACAAGTTCGAGGGAACTAGCAATGTGCGTGGCCCCCCATTCACGAGTAGTTGGTTAATAATGAATTAACTTGCTTAAAAGATTTCAAAAAGAAAACGACAGGATACCTATTGAAGAGCAAGACAGCTGCACCATCCCCTTGAAATTAATGTACAAGGAGATCTCCAAGTGTTGTGGTTTCCCTCCGTGTGTTAAGCTCTAATCGCATAATTCTAAGCTCTAATCACGCCTTTTTATCTCTCTTCTCGACAAAATATTTATTCCACGTTACCCCCTCATCTCTCTCATTTATATCCTCTCTTTCTAGAAACCCGCCTTCATTCTCTCTTTTTCCATCCCCTCGTGCAGTTATCTTTCATTATTTCACTTGTCCTTTCATTATCTCCCTCTCATGGGACATGAAACGGTGGAGATGCACTCGCTGCTTCCGCTGCATAACAGGTGGTTAACGTGATCTTGTTGCTTATTATGACCCCTTGTATAACCATGAGAGACGTCGTACGACCAACACGGACCCCATACTTAACATGGTTTTGACCGTCTCAATCGACAAGTGAATGCCACACCTAAGGGATGATTAACTAAAAACGCGTTTGATAACGATTTTATTCTTAAAAATAATTTTTGATTAGAAATGTTTTTTTTTTTTAAATTTTATTCCCGGAAACAAAAAAAACGTGCTTGGTAACTATCCAAAATTTCTATTCTCAGGATAGAAATACATTTGATAAGATTATCAAATTCTTTTATTATTTTAATTTTTTAATATTTTTATTATATTTTTCTCTTTTTCCTTCTTCTTTTTGCTTTTTGTCTCTTTCTCTTCTTCTTCCTCTTTCTTTGTAGCCGGTCGCCGACCACGGCGCGAGGTCCGACAAGCTTGCCGAAGCCTTGCCAAGCCCGGGTGAGTCTCAACCTCGCCAAATCTGGGCGAGGCCGTGACTCGGCATCACTTGGGGGGGCAGCAACACTTCGGCAAGATCGCCGGCCCTCATTTGGTCGGCCGTCAATCATGGCCGAGGCTAGCAATTGGCCAAAAGGAAGAAGAAGAAAAGAGAGGAGAATAAGAGAAAAGAGAAGAAAAAGGAGAAAGAAATTGGAATTGATTCTAGGAATTGTTCTAGGGGACAATAAATAATTTTTTTCTTCTTCTTGGTTCTATTCTAAATCTATTCTTAAGAATAAAAAAATTGATTTTTGTTACCAAGAACAAAAAATTTCACTAAACAAATTTCTGATCTTTTTTTACTGTTAAGAACAAAAGAACAGAATCAGTTGTTCCCACGAGTGTTACCAAACATGGCCTAAATGCCTTGACCTAGTCGACCTACCCTAATCAACTGGCTGAGTTAATGGATTGGGCTCAATAGCTTCAATAAATGTATGATACTTTCGGGTCATTGATATGGAGAGCACCACCGTACGCACACTGCTACGTGAGTATTTAATTCATTCAATTTAGAAATATTACTTTTTAACTCTCATTGATATTATTTCATGTCTGAGGGCAATAAAACCGCATAGTGCTACCGCCAGACAGACCACAATGCCGAATAATATCATTCAAGTTGTCCAATTGATTAAGCAACATGAATTTCTTGTTTTAAAGGTTGGAAATCGTTGCTGTCGCTGCCGCCGACGACAAGACCGAGGATGCGTCGCCTGCTGTTAAATGCGGGACTCGTGCTAAACAACTTGAGTTTCCACTTTGCCTAGTGGGTGGTTGAGAATAGAAGTTAAGAGTGTCCTCCTCATTTTTTTTTTCTTCTTTTTAATTTTTACGTATTCAATGTGTTGTGTTACTTTCGGCGATTCAATTGTTCAAGCGTGACATAATCAACTATCGTTAGCCACACTTGAATAGTTGAATGGTTTGACGTAACGGAACACATCGAATACACAAAAATTTTAAAAAGAAAAAAATATTTAAGTCAAATTAGGAAGACTCTTGGGCGCGTTTGGTAACGATTCGTTAGGGAGGCGATTCGATCGAACCGATTCTTTTTGATTCCCCTGAACCGATTCTAAGTATTTTAAGCCAGTTTGGTAGCTGTCCAAAATTTTTGATTACGGAATAATGCGTTTGCACCGTGTTCATTAATTCTGTTCTAAATCAATTTCTTTTAATTTTTAAATAATTTTTTTACTTTTTTTCCTTTGTTTTCTTTTCTTCTTTTTTTCTTTTTTTCATTTTTTCATTTTTTTCTTTTCATTTTCCTTTTCATTTTTTTTTTTTTTTTCTTTTTCTCATCTTCTTCTTCTTTCTTCTTGCCGGCGACCTCACCGGAGCGTCGCCGGCCCCTCGGCGAGGCTCGGCCGGCCTCGCCGACATCCGGCGAGGCTCGCCTAGCCCCGCCCGAGGCTCGGCATAGCCGGATCCGGCTCGGCCGAGCCCCGCCGATGGCCAGGCCGACCTCGTCGGGGTTGGGCGAGGCTCGCCGGTGCCACCGGCGAGGCCGGGCGAGCCTCGCCCGGCCACCGGTGGGGCCGGGCGGCGGAGGCTCGCCCGGCCCTACCCGTCCGGCGAGGCTCGGCCTCGCCGGATCCGGGGCGAGGCCGAGCCTCGCCGGTGGGTCGGGCTTGCCTCGGCGAGCTCGCCGGACCTCGCCCGGGTCCGGCGAGCCTCCGCGAGCTCGCCGGACCGGCAGCCGGCGGCCGGCGGACGGCGGTGACGGGCGCGGACGGTGGCGAGCGGTGGTAGATGGCGGTCGCGAGATGGTCGAAGGAAGAAACAAAATTCTTGATTTTGATTCTCAAACTCGTCCCCGGAACAAGAATCAACTTTTTTTGGTTCTTGATTCTATTCCCAATCTATTCCAGGAACAAAAATTTTACCAAACGCGATTCTAGGCTCAAACGATTCCAGGAACAAAGAATCGGAATTTGGCCTGTTTGGATGGTTACCAAACAGGGCCTTAGCTTCTCTTCTCGACCACCCACCAGGTAGACCAGAAACTCATATTGTTCAGCTCGAGTCCCGCATGTAATTGCAGGTGGCGCACCCTCCACTTGGTCTCGTTGCTGTTGCCAACACCAACAGTGGCGGCGTTTTCCACCCCTTGAAACGTACCGCAATTTACAAAATACTTTGGTAATAAGTGGGTAAATACCCTCATTTAATCTACTGCATTTAAAACAATTGTTTTATGTTGGTCAATCAATTGAACAACTTGAATTAGATAATTCCGTGTGTCAGTCAGGCGATGGCACTCTGCTATCCTGAAGACATAAAATAACATCAATGAGAGTCCAAAAACAAAATTTCTAAATCAAAGGAATTATTACTTATGTAGCGGTGTGCCTATGTTGGGTTCTCGTGCTTTCCAGATCGTTGCACTAAAAAGTATCATATATTTGTTAAGAGCTGTTGAGCTCAATCTACCGGCTGAAATGGTTGATTAGGCTGCATCGGCTGGTTTGGGTTGTTCAGCTAATCCATCTCTTAGGTATGGGGTTCCCCTCTTGGTCGAAGCAGTCAGGACTCTCTTAGGTATGGGGTTCCCAATTGGTCTGATCGGTCTGTATTCTCTTAGGTATGGTTCCCCTATGCGGTTCTCCATATTTATACAAATGGGGCACAACAAGTAACCAGCTCAATCTCTCACATTGATCACGTAGTCACGCAACTACCCGTTGTCATGACCTACCTTTTTCATCTGAAGAGGAAAAGACAAATTAGTTTAGGAATGTTGCTTAAAAAAGCAAGCCCTTAATTAGATGCCAGCTCACTTCTTAAAATATATATATATTAGACGCCAGCTCTTCCAAGACCTTATATTGCACAATATTAGGATATTTGATGTTAAGCCAAATTAACACTATAGAGATTTTTAAAAGAGTTGTCACAAGCTTATTGGAGTTGTCTAAAATTTAAGCGAGGCATGTGAGTATACTTCACTTCGTATGCAATCAAAAATTTAGAAATCGGGGACTTGATTACACTAATTGTCTAATTAATATCCCTTTTGATTCCTAAACTCAATCATTTGTTCACTAAAGTGATCAAGCAATCTTTTTACCAATTATGAGTCCTAAGATTCTTATCCGCTAAGATGTCCAGACAATAAGTGTTTTTTATGGTCTTAATAATTTAACCTAATCGTGCTAAAAGTGAAAATTAACAACTGATGTATTGAAAAAGCACAATCAAGTAAAATCGAAATGAAAGTGCACAAATAACAACCTAGCATTGCTTTTGTAGAAAAGAAAACATTCAAAAATCATATTGTAAAACTCTAAAAGCTTATTCAATTTTATGTTCAATTTTTTGTCAATTTCACACATTTTAAGAGAAGACTAATTTTTAAGCTTTTTCCCTAATTTTTATACCTTTTTTTTTGGAATTTTTTATTTCTTAAAATAACTTTTAAATTCGAAAATAGGGATTTGGGTCCAGCTTGAATATGGACCAGATCCGGGCTCCCCCAAAAGCCTCTAGCCTAACTGTGTTGGCTCATATCCACATTAAGGTCAAACGGCCTCCAAAGAGGTGGGCCAAATTTCCAAGTGCGGTCCAAATGAAATTATTCAGATTTGGGCCACACAAGATCACAAAACAAATGTGCTTATTAATCAAGCCCACTTCAGTTAAAACTCTCAAACCTTGGGGTGTGCAAGTCACCCAGAACCAAACCAGAATTACTCGAAACCGGTGGTTTTTAAGGGAACCGGTTTAGTTCCCAGTTTCAATTTATGGAAATTGGTGGATACCAATCTGATTCCCAGTTCCATGGGCAAATCTCTTTGCCCACCCATCCCGACCAGATCGATTATATTATAATAATATATTAATTTTTAATATTAAAAATAATTTTGAAATTAACAAATCTAAAATTTAGTACTGCAATCATCATCTTATCTCAGTTTACTACTCTCTTACTCAATTTCGTCTCTCTTAATTCAAAGTATACCCCAGCTCCCTCTTCGTTTATCTGCTCATCCCCATTTGAGTCCTAGTTTGGACTTGATGAAATAGTGAGTCAATTCTCTTTTCCCCCATCAAACTTGAACTCTCTCTTCACCTCGTCGCCATCCTTGTTGCCACCTCTACATTCATTGTCACTATTGTCCTCGTCGTTGCTAGGCTTGTCCTACTTCTGCCTCCCCTCTTCCTCCTCCCCCTCCTTGGGCTTCTCCCTGTCATCCTCATCTTTGGGGACAAGGGCAAACTCCGAGTCAAAGAACGGCTCGTCGTCCCCATCGTCCTCCTCGTCTTCAATCTCGATGGAGGAGCAAGAGACGGCGGAGGCAAAGGCAATGGGGAAGATGGCGGTGGCTACCAAGACGAAAGTGACGTGAGGATCGCGACCACCACAGTGCCAGTACTTAAGGAGGCTAAAAGCTACCATGGTCAGAAGAGCTGGAATAAGTAGATGTAGGTGGGTGAAAAGGGAAAGGCGCGGAGGTTGGACCAGTTCCATGAATCCACCCAGGAATCGGACCGGATCGGATCGGCGGTTTAGTTCTCGAGTGGATCCATGCAACTAACGGACGGTTTCTAATTCCAATTTTTCAAAACCAATCATTAACAGGTGATTCCTAGTTTTAGGCTGAGAACCACCCACCTAAACCATGCATACCCCTACTCAAAACCCCATCTTCTATATATGATCCATAGCTCAATCCAGGCTCATCCAAGTCAAAACCCAAAATTACTAAAAAGGAAGCAAATCCAAGTCTCACCATGAACAAAACCTAACCCGCTAGACCAAACTCGACCTAACCTAATTGCTAGAATCGGGAACCACCCATTCGGATCATGCACACTCTTACTCAAAACCCCCTCTTTTAGATATGACCCATAGCTCAGTCCAAGTCCATCTAAGTCAAAACCCAAAATTACTAGAAAGGAAACAAACCCCAGTGTCACCACGAACAAAACCTAGCCCGCTAGACCAAACTCAGCCTAATCAAGCCCATCTTATTTACCTCTCCATTGCGTCCCTTTTCTTTTCTTTTCTTTTTTCCATATCCTTTTCCACCCATACTTCCTCCTGCCACCCACGACGCTTGGCTTCCTGTAGCCAGAACTTCTGTTTTACACTTCGCGACCAATCGAGAACAACTTCAACCAATGATTCATACTCGCTCATCATTAAGCCTCCATTATCGGTTTCCTCTGGTCATCGGATTGCCATCATCGGCCACAAAGCATGAAACACAAGACAAAGTAAACGGTGGCTGTGGCGGGCAGTGAAACGACCAAACGGTCGTGCTCGTAACGCCAAACATCACAGGAACATAACAATAGAACGCAACAAGTGCCGACGATTCAATTTCGGCGAGGATTAGATCTCATTGAGGCATTTCGTCAAGCAGGTGGCGTGCGACGCTGAACGAGGGGCCCCTGCTCTGCCTCTGCTGCCTTGTACGTCGCCGTCCTTGCGGAGGCGTGGGAGACGTGAGGAGAAGGAGAAAGGGGGAAAAGGCCGGGCTGGAAAAGGAAAAAAGAGAAGAAATGGGCTACGCCGAGCCCATGCGGGAAAGAGAAGGAAAAAGGAGGAGGCCGGGCCGGCCCAGCCCCAGGCCCGGTCGCTTTTCTTTTTTAATGACTAATAATTAATACATATTTAAAAATTTTAATAATTTGTATTGCTCTTAACGCAAATACTCCTAAGACCTATATGTTTATGCAATTTAATGAAAATTATTTTTATTTAGGAGTTCAAAATTAATTCTTAATTTCTTGTGTAATTAAATCTTAAATGAATAGTCAAAATTTAAGTGTCAATATTCGTCATGGAGCGGTCCTGTTGCCTATCATGTAGCAGAAGTCGTGATTGCATGCATTTCAACCATTTCATGCCTCACCAACCCCACGAAGGCATGCATTTGGGCTACTCTTGCAAGGCCTTTATTTATTGCAAAAGCTAGTAGCAAGTACATTAGACCATTTACATAGACAAATTGTACAATCAATCTTGTAAGATGTAACAATACTCACGTTCCAAGCCTAATTGAGTATACATTGAAATTGATAGTAAAAAAAAGAACAAACGGCATACAAGATTGGAGGAAGGTTTGGACCACCAGAATTCAGTTCATCTGTAGCAATCTCATAGTCCACTCTTTGGCTACCATAATTTTCTGCTCGCAATTACTAACAACTGTTGTCTACTTGCTTTCACCAATGTCAATCATGCAAAATAGGGCGAAATGCTCACAGTTATTTTTTTATGAGGCTGTAATTATCAAAAATATTGTTAGTGTGAAGCTGGCTAGCCGTTTGCACAATTTGGTCATGCAATTTGGTAAATGGCATGGTGGTGCACGTTCCACGCCTTGCCATAAATCCTAGTCATGACCGCCCGTACCCATAGAGGTAAAGTGATTGGAGGTTTTTGCCATTTTGGCGGAAGCAATTGGCACAAATTTTGATGACCCCACGCTTAATGGTTTTCTGGCTTTCACATTCTGGGAAATTGAGACAACTTTGCTGATTGTGGCTCGTCTTTGACAGTGATGTGCATATAGTTTTTTTGTCCTCCGTTTGGGTGAAGTGAATCACGTAGCCATCGCCGATGTAAATTTCTGCCATACATACCAGCGTGGAACACGGTAAAAAATCAAAATTTTATTCCCAAATGCACTTCAAGAAGAGAGATGATGAAAGGACAGATGAAATAATGAAAGAAAACTGCAAGGGGTAGAAGAAGAGAGAATGAAGGTGGGCTTCTAGAAAGAGAGTGTATGAATGAGAGAGATGGGGGCGGTAACGTGGCAATAATTATTTTGTTGAATGGAGAGAGAAAAAGGTGTGATTAGAGCTTGACAGTTGACACACGACGGAGGGAAACGACAACACTTGGGGATCTCTCCGTACATTAATTTCAAGTGGACAGTGCGGCTGCCTTGGACATAACAAAATATAGTTAAGTTTAGCGAATATCCGTGCGGAAAATTGCAAAGTGCCGAAGAGGAAAAAAAATTACATATTATAATTCACATTTCCTTTCCGTCATAGTTTTCATTATCAAAAAATTAATTTGGAGTAAATTTATCAATACTAATTTAAGATTTTTTATGATATTAATCTTAATGGGTATCCAAACTAAAAAGAAAAATAATAATTTTTATATTCAAGGTACAAAAGTTATTTTCTCAAATAAAAATATTTTAAATAATAAAATTAAAACAATAATTAAATATACATGATATTTGAATTCTAATATTAAAAAGAAAATTCAAATCAACAAAAAAAAAACAATAGTTTTCGTTTTTATTTACTCCTATTTTTATTTATATATTTGAATTTCTTTCTACTCCATAATATATATTGTGTGTGTGTGTGTGTGTGTGTGTGTGTAGTATCTATATTATTACATATTTTAGGTATAATAGTATAGTTTATTGTTTAATAAAAAAATTATTAAGGAATGATGGAATGGAATTTAAAAAAAAAAAAAAAAAGATGGACATTTAAAAAATGGTAATATATATATATATAGATCATTTAAATATAACATTTTTCATAATTTTCAAAAAATCATACTTTACTTTAAAGAAATATAAACAGACAAGGCCCTTAATCGTTTTAATCTCCATCGGTTAATTGTCAACAATAGTAGTGTCCTGGCTGATCAACTGTCTGACCATCGGCCAAGTAATTCTTTGTCGGTTGTGACCCAGTCCCTTTCTGAATTTTGGGAAAAGATCGAACTTGGAAGAAGTCAGTGCAGTGAGATTGGCAAACATTTTCTTAGAAATGACGAATATACTCGATTTTCTTGGTAGTATAGTTACCGTACAAGGAGCAATGTATATAATCATCCAGCTTGGGGGATTTTGATAAAATTTGAAGAGTGACAACTGAGGGAGGTTTTGGGACCACCGACCCCATCAAGATTATAGAAGCAACATCCAATCTTTATCGCTTCAATATGTGTTTAACATGTTAGATTTTCATAGGAGACAGCAATCTTCGCCAAATGAGGGATTGATGCGAAGAAAAACCCATTCAACCAGGTTTCATGATCAAGCAACTCTTAGGAGGTAAATGAGTAGGCTAGCGAATAGCCAAGACAGAAGATTATCTAAGGAACAAAAGAATGACATTGTCCGATTCTGTATATCTTTGGGTATTGCATAGCCACCTCCAAAAATGCAACCTGGTCAGTTCAGCATCAGTTTTACCACAAAAAGCTGCTAAGAGAAAATGAATCTCTCTCTCTCTCTCTCTCTCTCTGATAGAGCTCAAAGCAGATCTGGAAAATTGAGCGTAAGTGTTGTGGTGTTTCCGGAAGGATCTCTAAGGCTGCCCGCCAGCAAAAGTGTGGCTACTTGATGCAAGGAAGCTAAGCGAGTCAAATTTTGAACTCGCACCCACGATGGTATTCCTGGTGAAGGCACTATTCCTGGTGACTGCACTGGTTTTTCTCTGATGGCCCACCCTGAAGCATTCGTAAGAGCAATGCTAGAATTACTGAGACTGGTTTACAAAATTGAGAGACTGGTTTACAAAATTGATTTACAAAGTGATGTGTCAAAACTATTAATGGTTTTTAAATATGAACCACTTGCTTAAATGCCACTCACAATATGAAACATCACTTAGCATACCAATTTCATAAACCAGTTTCGTAAGTCTAGCATTTCTCTTATCATAATAAAAATGATACAAGCATAGGAAGGTGACAAAGAATTGAAATAGAGGTGTAACACAGCTTGTATCGGACTGTACACAAATACAAGCTCTTTAGGCCTTTTTTAGGCCATTGTGACAACAGGGAGGGTGACTTTAAGCACAACAACCATGAGACCATCCAGAGTACAAATAGAAAGAAAGAATCAGAAGATTACTCAAGACAACATCTTAATGCCAAAATTGGCATGCTTTTCCAGGAATTCCCATTTAATATGTTTGACAAAATATATGGTTGGTACTGCTGGGCGCTGGCATAGCTTGGACTAAAACATGACTACAGTATGCTGATATGAGTTGTCAGCCTATGGATCCACAATCAGACACTGGAGAGAATTTCATTCGAAAATATGCGAAAGATATGTTCAATCTGTGTTCCTTGCCTTAAGTTTCCAAACATGAGTTGAACATCAGATTACCTCATTAGTTTGAAGCTTCCTCCCATTGCTCCACAATTACTTGTTAGTTGGATACTAGCAGATATCGCGGGTGTGCCTCACTTTACGAGTGATGGACCTGCCCATTCGAAGGCGTCGAGCTGTGAGCGCTTCTAATAACACTTGCAAGGCATCTTCCACTGCTTCAGCCTGCTTATCCAAACCGTAGGAGCTAAAATCTGGAACAGCTTGTAACTCGGACATGAGGGCAATGGCTGCAGCAGCTGTGCAGGTACGATCCCATGAAGGCTGTGGCCTAAACTCAGACAAAACTTATTGAGCTTAAGAGTGGTTTTAGATGCTCTAAGACGAACAGGAGAAAGTCCAAGATTTTTATGGAAAAATCATACAATTACAGGAAACAGTAGGAAGAATCAAGAGAAGGGAAGTTCTAGCCATTCATATCACCTGAGCTTGTGCATTGCAGATGCACCAGTAGCGAGAGATATACAAGGAAGATCATCTTCCCCCCAAACGATCTTTGCTTGCTCCTTCAGGTTGGAAAATACAAGGTCATGTCAGAATAAACTCATTAGTTGCGACCAAGCATCAACCACTAGGTTGTCTCAATAATGCAAAACTGTAAATTCCGTTCAGAGGGTCAAAGCCGACAGCACTGACTACACATAGGTGACAAAGACATATTACTACAATGAAGAGAAGTATGCTTTGTTGAGTGTAAACCGTAAATCAGAGGAGATAAAAAGGATTTGCCACCCAGTATTACCTTTAAACGCCGGAACATTGCAGCAGAATTACTCCATGTACCATCAATTAGAACAAAATTGAAAATTCTATCTTCATTTTTCTCAGTAATGGAAGCCTGGAGAAAATAGAAAAGAGGAATTTACATCTGAAGCCATTGTAATCAGGAGACAAGGACAACAATAAAGAATTAAAGATTCAAGCATTGCTATTGGCACAAGACCGTCACGTCAATTTTGAAGAAGCACTACCCTCTCTGACTGGAATTGTGCCCTGCTGAATGTATCCTGTACAGATTCAGTCAGAGCACTCTTATCGGGATAGAGGCACCAAACCCTACTCTTCCCTGATATTGATAATATTACATGTCAGGTCCCGAGGATACAATAAAACGTAATATAATGACTTAAAGATCTCTAATCTCCAATTACCACATCCGAATAAAGAATAAATTACCCAGCCACCATAGCCACTTTGCCTCTCTCCCAATAAATAAATATTCTCTCAGACTGAAAATCAGTTTATTTCACCCAAAAAGCCAAACATAAAAGTCAAAGGGACGCTTGGATTGTAAAATGGAAAGGCATTTCCAAGATATGAAATTGACTCTGATCAACTCAACAAAATTATTAAACTAGCAATATTTCCAAACATTGACCCTTTAACATTATTGGGTTGCTGCAATATTGGACTGAGAAACCTCTGAAGTGAAAAGCCACCACAGAAAAAAAAAAAATAAAGAAGAAGAAGAAAAAGAAAATGATGGAACCTGCAAGTTTGAAGGTATTCCACATGATCTCTTCGTCTTCAGCAACTCCAAAGAGGCACAAAGTTGCTGCTTGGACTCCAAACAATTGCCATAGCAACTTCCCAGTGTTGTTTTGTCTCAGAAAGTCCTGTAAAAGGACTAGTCTTACTAACAGAGGCTGATGCATCAATGTAAATGTATGATATACCATAAATGACAAAGTATTAATACCTTGGGATGCATATACACCCAGAAACGCATACCATGCCACAGAGAACAGGGAAGTACTTTTGAACACATACAATCTTCCATAGGAAGCCAGCACTGCAAAACAATAGGACAACGTATTCTAACATATCTCAAAATGGAATACATTTTGAAGCATTGGTAGAGGGATGAAAATTGATATTATGTAGAAGAACTATCCTTGCAAAGTAGCCAAGTACCTTTTGGCAAAGGTAGTTCCTGCTTCCAAGCAAACGGCATGCTATCTGTCGGGCAGCAAAGAATTGAAGTTTCTTCTCTGAGTCACCTAATGCCTGATATTTTGCTCTGTGCTTCTTGTCCTCTTTCACTTTGAACTCGCCCTGAGGAACAAGTAACATTGAGGAACCTAATGCATCCACAGCAATTAAAGACTGATTCTCAATCCAAACTATCAGATTTGCAAAATTTCATCCTTTAGTTTAACAAAACTATCACATTAGAGCTCTCACACAGGCTTTTGTTACAACAAAGGTTCTTCTTTATTTTTATTTTTTTTTAAGTCTCAAAGAGCAATGGTCCCGACAAGATTTCAAGAGCATCGCCATACAAGTGTAGACATCCAAAGGAGGCTGATTTTCTTATGCAGTTCCAAACTTCCCGAACTCTAAAACCTCCCCTAGTCATTTCTTTCATTGACATACAAATCTTTTCTAGGTAAAAGCACAACGCAGGACCAATCGCATCCTTTTTTTCTCATAGCGACGGCAACATCGGCCAGACTGTTCCGGAAAGACCTGCACAAAAGCTTCCTACTTTCCAATTGCTCATGCCCAGAAACCACAGGCAGCATCAAAGTCAAGCCAAGTCTACCGAAACAGAGCACAACACGACCGGTCGAGACCCATTTCAATAAATCATTCCAAAATCAAGAAAGAGCCCGTCAACAAAACAGCAGAGAGCGCACCTGGAGTTTACCGCCTTTGCCGCCGAAGCTCAGGGGGGCGTCCATGTCTTCCTCCAAGAGCTTCAGGTCCTCGATGACCTCGGTGACCACGGCGGGCACCGGGGACGCGCACCCCCACCCCCGCCACTCTTGCGGCGAGACGGGACCGCCCTTCGCGGCGGCGTCTCCGTCTTCGCCGCTCACGTGGACGTGCCGCGGAGGCGCGCGAGCGGCGGAGGTCAAGAGGGCACCGCCGTCGCCGGAGAGGGCGCAGGGTTTAGCATCCATGCGGCTTTGGACGAAGCAGGAGAATGCGAAGTGCGCAGCTGCTGCGGCGGAGGGCGAGCATCTGACTGGAAAGGTTCTCGGAGAAAGATGCATTTTCTTTTTGGGGGGCCCTTTTCGGGTCTCCTCTCTCGCATATTTTAATTAGAGGTCGGCTCGTTTCGCTCGTTTCGCTCGTTTCGAATTTTGGTTTTTGCCAGGTCCTTCAGGATTCTTGCTGAATGATGAGCTGAATTAGGTTTGCCCTGTGTTACTGTTTACCAACGAAAATAACCTTTAGGAAAATGTTTCGTAAAAAATTCTAGAAAACAGCGGTTTATAACTTTACATATGCATTTTCTTTTTTTAAAAAAATTAGAATTTCATTCGGTTTTCGTAGATATAAGTATGCATTTTGTTTTCTTGATTAATGACTTATAATTTGCCATGTGAACGTGCTGTGCATGAGATAAATATGTGTATCGATTGGTTCTACCGCGTTAGGGTACTAGAGCCAAACATGGTGCCAACAGAAATGGAAGCAACTTTCCTGCTGATGAAGATCTGCGGACACGGAGACCTGTTGGCGGTTCTTTGTTGTCTCGAGACATCTCCACCGACCACGGGACATGATTTAGGAGCTCTTGAAGGCTCGATCCGAGGAAACCTCGAAAAAAAAGGGCGAACAAAGTGGCATAATAGCCAAATAATGCACGTGGCTAACCGATCCAAAAACCCATTTTAGTGAGTGATCCAAAATAGTAGTGATTCAATTTATGGGGAGAAATTCGATTCAAAAGGGTTAGGCCACGTTGTGGTGATTAAATTTCCATGGTGACTAGGACGAGTACCGATTAGTTTGGAGACTTTATGGAGGGAAGTAGATACTAATTATCTTAATTATCTGGTTAATTCTGACAACGATGCAATTGAGTTAGACTTGCACTAGACTTATCGAGGGCAAATTTCTTTGAATTGAGATGGCTTGCCTAGACTGAACAATCATCCATAGTTCAATTCGGGACAAATTTTGACTTAGCCAAGTGATTTATCCGGGCCAGATTTTTTTGAACCCAATAGGTTGATCCTGCCTGATTCAAGGATCACTTGTCGAGACCAAACGCTCACTCCATGGTTTGACCCGGCTTCGCCAAGTTTGCAAGTTACATAGCTAAGTCCTATCTTCCATCCCTTCTTCGATCTAAGGAAATTCAAGGCTCGTTTGGTTCAACTTTGCATAAATGACTCTGAGATAAAGAGTGTTTTCAAAATATTATACTGTTTGGTAAATTGCAATTTCAAATAGCATTGAAAAATAATTTTAGCGTAAACACCATTTAGCAAAACTTACATTTGTAATTAGTTTTTGCTATTTTTTTTAAAGTCTGAAAATCAAATCTGGCGACAGATTAACCGCTGGTCAACTGCTGGACGGTTAGATATGGCCACCGAACCGCCAAATTTGGCGGCCTGAGGTCGTGGAGGCTAGATTTGGCTACTGAAGTCACCCGGACCTAGGGGGCGTCGCCTGAGTCCGCGCGAGCCAAGCAACACCACTTGGGTCACAAGTCGCGCCATCTTAGGCGATGGTCACTAGGGACGCGCGACCCCCAGGCGGCGGTGGCGGCTGCTAGAGAAGCTTGACTCTCGGGTAGGGAAGACAAAAACGAATGGGGAAGAAGATGAACAGTAACAATTGGGCTTTCATCATTGGAAATGCTGATATTTGACTAATGAACTTTCAAAAATATTTGTCAAACACGAAATACTTTTTTCAATGGACTTTGATGGCTCAAAGCTCATCGAGAAAACTGAACCAAACGGGATCCGCATCATGTCGAACCGGTCCGGCTTTGGGAGACAAGTGGTCACATGGTGCTTCGTCAATGATTTGCTCCTCGTCGATGGTCCGAATCATCGCGCGAACGAGCGAGACAAGCGACGGCGATGGCAACATCCATTCCAGTCCATCTAACTTTCCTCGTTTTTCGTCAACCTCCGGCACTTCCACACTGTCCCGTCTTCCTTCTTCCTCTTCCTCGCCGCCATCCATCTTCAGGTCCCCACCGGAATCTCCATCTCCTCTCTCTCTCTCTCTCTCTCTCTCTCTTCAGCTCATTGCGCACCGCTCTCATCTAACTTTCTCGCATCCCTCGTTCCGCTGCCGGCCCCGCGCGCGCTCCCTCCCCCCATATAAACTCGCGCTTCCTCGTAAGAACATCTCTCGATAATCTCTAGGCGCAGCGGTCGTTCCTCATGTCATCGATGGCGGCAATGCTCGAGTCGGTCGCTCTCTCCTCGCCGAAGATTCGCCCTTCCCCCCGCCGCCCCCCGGCGGCGATGGCCTCGTCCCCGGCGGCGATTTCCCTCCCCTCGCGGCGGAAAGCCGGCGCCTTGCCCGGGTTCGCGGGGTTGAGGATTCAGTCGCGATCGCTCGCTCCGTCGAATTCCAGGAGCTCGAGAGGTCCTCGCTGCTCGCGGAATGGGCGGATCGTGTGCGAAGCCTCGGACACTGCTCTCGACCGTGAGTTTTCGTTCTCTTCCCTCCTTTTTTTATTTCGTTGATTGTAGAATTTGGCGTAGGGGGTTTGCCGAAACGGTTTATCGTGCACTCGCTAATTTAGAACTGCGAAATGATGTGGTTTAGATTGAGCTGATTGATAGGGACTTTTGATTTTCCTTCGAAGTTGATATCGAAGTGAAGTTCTGTGTACATTCTCTAGCTTTCGAAGTGTCTGATCTGTCAGAATATCCAGGAGGTCAACAATTGATGGAAATGCCATATGTTCTATAGTTTGGTTGTTTCGGCATCGAGACTTAATTGTTTCAAGTGCGCATTTGAGCGATAGACTCAAGAAAAAAAAGAAGCAAAGAGACTTGTGTCTATGCTAATATACAGCACTAAGGCTTGTGGAGCAAATTTAACTACAAGAATCCTGCTGTAGATAGGCTCTCTCTCATAGTCTACGAGTCGTTCGACTCGCTACTTTTTACCAAGCACTGAATTTTCGTGGAACGTCTCAGAATTGCTATGTATGATTTAGGGAATTATACTTGGCAATCACTATCATTTAGTGTATGATCTGATGTAAGTAGAATAGATCGATTTATTGGATTTGTATAGTTCTTTATGAAGGCTATAGCTGAGTACGCATCCATATAGATATATAGGTGCGCCTTATAGGAATCAAAGGTAGAAGCAGAGTCCCGTCCTTCTTTCTCTTCGATAATGCCCTTGCTGGCAGCTACAGAAACTCCAATAGTTGGTGCAATCCCTTATTTTGATTGCATTGGAATATCAGCTTATTGCTGACATATGCTAATAACCATGTTTTTTCCTTGGGTAGAACTTTGAAAAACGTAATTTCATGTTCAAGTTTGAGATTTAGACCAGCAGTCTTGAGGAGAATTTGGATTAGTCAGCGCCTTGGTTCAGGAACTCATTTACTATGCTTCTGAAACCTCAAATTATCTTAAGGTCTCCTCTAAATGCTCTGTTACCGCAAACTTTCACAGATTCTTCCCAATGGAAAGATAACTATAGTATCAACAATGGGATGCATTTGCTTTGATACTAATCACTTATATGTTTGCCCTTATAACGAAGTGACGCCATCTTCTTATTTCAAACACATTACCACATAATTTTGTATATATGTAATGCATGAATACTGATCTTCATGACTTGGATCAATGAATTCGCTAGTAGACTGGCTAGTGATTGTCGTGAAGTTAATGTTTGACAAGGGAAGAATTGTCCCTATAGACTCGGAACACCTTTGACCTGCTTAAACAGTGAATTATAATTGTTGGTCAACTAGATGTTTGTGAATGTGTTTGCCCACTCATATTGGATGACGATTCAATAGTTCATTAAAAGTTTGTTCCTTTTCTTCTGTTCCATCAATGGAAGATGTGCATCTCAAGATCATTAAATCCCAAACATGCTATTGCAAGCACTTGTTATTAATGTGAATGAGGTTGACTGGTGACAATTGACTGAGTCGTTGACACTCCCGTAAACTTTCTTTAGTTAATATAGGATAGGTTTTTCTCTCAACCTTTTTGGTTTTACTTTACAATAACTATGTTTCATACTGCAAGCATCCTGTTTGCTGAGTCTGATTAATTGGTCCCTAAGTATTACCCTGTTTCCATCTCAAAGCATATGACAGCCTTCTATGTTCTAGATTAAGTTTTCTAATTGCTAAAACAGAAGATAAGCAGAATCCCTGTTATATTTGAAGCTGGTATAAGTATGCACTTTTACTTTACACGATTAGAATGAGCTCTTTCCAGTTCCTCCAGTTAATGTTTAATGTAAATTCGCAGTTAATGTTTAATGTAAATTCACATTCCTTACTGTTTTTGTTAGGTTGAGGAAGTAACGGAGTTGTAAAAGACCGAACTTCTATCTGATCATTTTGTCAGCCTAAGCACCAAAAGTTATTTGGCTGCTCTTAAGTCTTGTCATTTAGCCTTAGTTATAGGTCTGGAAGTTTATGTCCTGAAAACATGTGTCTACTTGTGGATCCATCCTCCATTTACTTTCTCTAGATTTTGCTTTCTTCATTCAAGCATATCCCAATAATTCTTGTCTATGGTTTGGATGGAGTGACTGATAAGTTCTTAGTTTTTTGTTGCGTCCTTTTGCTGATGCATGGAGGAAAATTTTAGATCAAGTGATCTTGATGAATATAAGGCGTCTGGTAGCATCATAAAATGAAAGTATTTGTAACTTCTTTGCCTGAGTCAGCTCCAAGGGAGAAAATGATGTGTGTTCATGAGTCCTCTGATATTCGTGTATGTTAGTTTTGGTTGCTCTATTGTGTAAGGTTTGTGTGGTAGCATAAATCCTTTTGTTGGAATTCATCTTTAAAACCTTTTCTGAGAGTATGCTCTTCAGCTAGATTATTTTCAACCTTTGGCCTAAATTTGCTGGAAATGCTGGAAGGAGACCTTAGGTTTCTTGGACCATTGGAACAATAAACTGATCCTTCAACCTGGTTCTTCCTTAAGTCGCATACTTGTATTGAAATAGATTTTGATCCCTGAGCCAGCAATTCCTCTGGCGATCCTCATCAACGTTCAACTTGTTGATCTAATGCTATTGCAGTGCTGCAATCATTGACCACATTTCTATTTACAACTTTCTGAAATGTCAAAGATGCTCCATCTTTTTGGGCCTGTGGCTGCTTTGAGGATGCTACTGGGTAGTGGGTAGTTCTATGAATGTGGAGCTGTGGACTAGGATATATGAATGCATAAGTTTGCCACTTTAAGTTATGCGCTGAAAGTATTGCTTGCTGGCCGGTTTTTTCCACCCTTTCACTCCTATCACGAGTTTGTTTGATGTCTCTTTTCAAGGAGCAACATGAAGTTCTTTTCCAAGTGTGTGTTTGGATAATGACTTGGTTCTGTTTCCTTTATAATGAACCGCAGTTCATGTCCGATACAGCCTAAATTCAGGCCTTCAAAGTCTTCTGCAGGATTTGCAATTTTCTTTTCAACTTCGGTTCAAAATTATGTTGAAATAATTAGAATTCATCTTCAAACATGATCAGATCAATTATGTTGGAGTGACATTAACATTTGTAGTATGGAGAACACAGTAGTATGACAGCACTTAGACATAGAATTATATGCTTTAAGCAATCATCTTTTATATTTTTGTCTTCTTCTTCAAGTAATGGGGAAAAGGTTTGTTGTACTGGCTGCATTTGGGCTTGGTTAATATCTTGAAGTATCTTGAAAGAAGTGAGAAACTCGGCGGAGATAGGAGTGGGTTTATACTGACCTGAAAATATAAAAGGTGGATTGGCAAGTTGCTTGTTTCACTTCATTTTCACCTGGACACTTGGTAATGGTGTTAAGATTCTTAAGAATAAAGCATGGTGTCGTCATTAATAATTAAGTGAATTGTGCTATCTTAACATCATATCACCCTAATCTAGAAGTCAAGTTCATGTTTGATTCATGGACTAAGACAACACCATTAAAGTCATGCAGCTGATGCACACGCAGTGTGAAAACCTCATGCAAGTCAGACTTGAAGCAATTCTTGATGGAGACTATCAAAGGGTAGAAAGCTGGTTAATGGAAAATTAATATCAGAAGTGGACACTTCATCCCACCTACCTGTTACTTCATGTTCAAGATGCTCTTCTATATAAACACTTATGAATGATGTTGGAAAACACTGTGCCGTGCGTAGATCAACTACTCTTGTGGTATGAATTGAGGTGATTTGTTTAGGATGCTCTGTTTTTTTGTTGGACACTAAAGCATGGAAAGACAAAATCTTAAGGGAGTGAAAAGAGATTTGAAATAAGAGAGGTTCTGTGGTGGAAAGGAAATCTGATCATTTTCGTTGTACCTGGTGCAAAGCAAAGTATAGGATTTGTCATGGGGATTTAGTTCTGCTTCAGTTGGTATCTTGATATGTATACTTTGTTCTCCTGCTTTTCAATACTTGTAGAATTCTACAACGGAGTCTACATGTTCTCATGATCCTTGCTGAAAGGTCAAAGCACATTATGTTGATGGACCATTTGTTTAGAATTTAGTCCAAAGGGTCTTTACAACCATATCTTTGAATTGTCGAGAATCTTTAACTTTTATTCTGGAGAGAATGGGTCCTAGAAATGAGGACCTAAGTTTGTTCTATTATAGTTTAATACAACTTGTCGTGTTTATTCATCAAATTTCTCGGCATTTAGATTCTAGGACAACTTTTTCTTGCTGTTGGCCCCATTGACCCACATACTGACTTCTTAGCAATGCAAGCACATGCGCAGAAAAAGATGGATCTTGTTTCTTGCAATAGGTGTTCATTTTTTAATATACTGGCAAGTAATAAATTTGACTTCGATATTGGTTTATATATACTTTAAAAATTTTAAGTTGCTATTCCTTCAGATGATCATCTAAGCTTAATTGGTTTCCTCTTTATTGGCAAGTCCTGCATCTGCACTCAATTTATTCTCGTGGAGGTTTAATTTCTTTGTTTTATAATTCAGCAGAGTAATGCCACGAGATATAGTAGTTGTCTGAACTCATTAATCTAGCTGCCAGCATTTCTGGGGCTGCCCATTACTTAAGTACAGGCAAGATGTGAATTTCGAAGAAGCATGAGTGACTTTTCACCTAGAATCGTGTGTTCCCATTTTGTCTGGAAAAGTTCATGATCCTTATTAGAATAAGATAATCATTTTTCTCATCTATATAATGCTCTTTGATATTGAAATTTATGAGCTGCTTAAACCATTTTTCTTTTCTTTTTCCAAAGAAGTTTGACTTCATTGCTTAAATTGGTCTGTCGGGCTCTGATCAGAATTAATTTTATTCAGTCGGTAACTCGTTTGTTTGTCTTCCTGCAGTTCCTCCAGTGACAGATACTACATGGAAGTCACTTGTTCTCAAGGCTGATGGGCCTGTGCTGGTCGAGTTTTGGGCCCCGTGGTGCGGGCCCTGCCGAATGCTCCATCCGGTGGTGGGAGAAATAGCGGATGAGTACGCTGGGAAGCTCAAGTGCTTCAAACTGAATACTGATGAGAGCCCTTCCATAGCAACTCAATATGGAGTCCGGAGTGTACCCACGATCATGATCTTCAGCGGTGGCGAGAAGAAAGACGCGGTCCTCGGTGCAGTGCCCAAATCAACCCTCACAACCTGCATAGAGAAGTTCTTGTGAAAACAAATAGTGTGTAAAAGGTTAATTGGCTACGTTTTTATGATTTTGGAGAGTTCCATCTGTCTGTGTTAGTGTGTACCTAGAATTCAATTATGTTTTTGTCTGGTGTGGGAATCGACAAAGAGCCATGAAAAATAAAAAAGTTGATGTGATACCAATAGCTTGGTGGTGGTTGCTTGTCAACTGTAAGGGCATAAATGATACTGCCTTGCCCTTTTGTCAAAGTTTCAGTTTGAAATATTGCAAATCAGCGTTGACTCTTACTGGGCCACTGTGCTCAGCTCTTCTAGGACTTTGCTTCTGCAATTTTCCCCGCATCTGGAACTTTAGATCAGACCAGCTCCTCTTCGGATCAGAGTCATCACATCCATCTAGATTGAGTTGAATTGACGATCACTATTTCAAATTGGACTTTATCGCTGCGGACACTTGAGGAACGGGGGGGAGTCATGCCTCGGTCTGCGATCCTCATATATTTTAACATCCTCCCAAATGCAAAATTCTAAGGGATCTTGCATATTAAGCACAACCATGAGTAGAAAAACTACTGGTTTTGAGATATTTAGAGGAGATGGGATGGAATCACTGTGACTTGGAAAAGAAAGAAAGTGTCACTCACAATGGGATTCATCGTCACTTTCCCACTCTTAAATTAGCACAGTAACCGCGGGAATTGCCGAACGATGTCAATTCCAATCTTGTCCGAACCTGTGTACGTGCATGTGCAGCTTTGAAAACTACAGGAAGAGGAGGAGAGGGGAAACGAAACAAGGTGGGAGATGGAGGCAGCATCGGAGCCTAGTCATCGCATTCACGAAAAGTGATCTTTATCTCAACAGCGCCGATCCGTGACGGCAAAGGTACAAGGATACGACGCTGGCATGTCCTTAGATTTTGATTGGGGCGAACAAGACAGCAGAGAGAAATCCTCTCGACTTTTCTGTGAAACTTGGAAAATGTTTGTTCACAGGGACAAAGAAAAGTCTCTCCCCCTTATCCTAAAATTAATAACGATTCCATATTTTGCCAGCTTGGACGATCTTATCTCCTATTACCTAAGGCCCACATGGCTTATGTCCAACAGAGCTTTGTTTCCTCGCGCCCATCCACATGGCATGATCTTTGGAAAACATCAGATCTTTTTGGCTTTCTCTCGTGAAATTGGACCGAGCATTTTCGATGTTCTAGCTGATTTTAAGGTTTGCATATATAATTTCTGATGATGCACCGGCTACGATCTAACTTGAAGCCACGTGTAATCTGGATAAGCGCGCATGGACCGCGTGACCAATTTTTAAGCGATTGCTTAGTTGAATAGTGTCAATTCAAGCATTAGTTAGACCGCTACCTAATAAACAAACCTCAAACTTAGTTGCACCACATTGTTATATGGGTTTGACTCTTTGCTAAAGCTATAAAAAAAATTTATATAATTTATCTCTAATTTCTTTATATGAACGGTGCGGTTGAACAATAATTTAGTCCTTCTCTAGCTAAACTAAAAAGGAAAGGGAGGAAAAAATAAAATATATATTGAAATTTGGTATCTCTACTGCATAGCTCAGGAGGTTGACATTGAATTAATTATATGTGGGGAATACAAGTAAAAAATGCATCTTCCTTGCAATTGGAGGCGAGTCTCGGTGCAATCACATATGCATTTTATAGCTTATCATATGAGAAGGATGACAACTTCAATCAAATTTTCTTAATTAGATAGGTACATGGCGGGTTAGGTAACGAGTAACTACTTGCATTGATAATATACCAAATTATAGCTGCGAAATCATCAGGCTTCTCTGCTTGGAAGAGAAAAATGTGAAGTAGAACTACATCTCATTATGATATCATGACATGCTTATGATCAATTAAGTCAAATCCACTCATTCTCTCATCCAATCGAAAAGTGACGAATCTATCGAAAATTAGGACTGATCATTAAAAAGGGCGATGCCATCGATCTATCCCCTCGACTCTTCATATGCTAACTAGTCTTTTCCGACCAATTTATTTCGACACAAGTCTTTTAGGCGACTGAAGAAGGAACGTCGCGATCACCCAATCTTCCCAACTCCGTCTTTCTCGGCATATGTCATCCGTATGGACTTGATAATATACTTATTGAGAAGTGACGTTCTTCAAGGGTTCGGGGTCAAACTTGCCGATTCCCTCGAGGATTGGCAAGTGCAACAGGATGGCCTCTCGAGCAAGTTGTACGACAGCTTTTGCTCAAATCTGCCCGGTCACCACGGCCAAAAGTTAATCTAACGCACAGCAAATACAGATAAAGCTTCCCATATGCCAAATATTATATTTGTCTCCAGCAAAAAAGAACATAAATATATCATATTGAGTCATTGACTCCCTTTTTCGCCCAAGTCCACACCTCCAAGATAAGCACTTTGTCAGCATATAGAGATAAAGCTATATATATATATATATATATATATATATATATATATATATATATATATATATAATATTCAAAATAATTATTGTGAACAAGTGGGAGAGTAAAGACGAAGAAGCAGCATCCATTATGGATACCTCATTGCCAATTCGCCATTGGTCTCTGGGGCGGTGGCCTCACTTCTTATTTGGCTGTCGGTCCTACCAAGTTGTGATAAGCTCTCTTTCCTATGAGATCAAAGCCACCCGCATAGAAAAACAAAAAAACAAAAAGCCAAAAAGAAAGAATGAAAACATAAGAAGAAAAGCTCGTAAATTAAATTGGGGGAACGCCAAAACACGCCTAACTTTTTAACCCCTTCCTCACCGTTTAGATGTCTCCATTACTATGCACTTGCCTCTCAAGCAAAATTCCGAATTGAAAACGCCAAAATTACCCGTCCTTGCCAACTCGTTTCAGCGTCTTCGCTCGGGGTTCTTGGTGGCGAATGTTTCGAGGGAGCGTGGAGATTTACGGTTCGTGATGGGGACATCTTCGAAAAAGAAATTGATATAATAGAAATAGTGTTTAAAAACTTACTGTTTTAACTAAAGATTACAAGCTCATTAGTTGCAAATAAATGTATAAATTTCAAAAAAAAGATTAGGAAGTTTAAAGCTAAATTAGTAGCCAAAATTTTCATTCTAAAAGATGGGTAAACAGTGAAGAAATATATATTAGATTATTTCAAAGTGAACATGGCATTAATAACTCTTTTTTATATAGAATTACACCAAATAGATATTGTCTTTTCAAATGGACATGTTGATAACAAAATCTATATAGTGTAAGCGGAGGTTTCTGTAATAAATGATTCAAGTAAACTTATGTATAGCCATTCATTGTCTTAAGTAAGTATTCAGTATATATATATATATATATATATATATATATTGTAAGGTCAATGGGATGAAATTTTTTTTCTCATACTTTATGTACATGATATTTTGCTTATAAGTTGTAACCTTGAGGCATCTTTTTTTTTTTTGATAACCAGAGAACCCTATAAGCCGACAAGCCGGCGAGCAAATCCTAGGAGAGCAACTACAGGACCCACCATCATAGTACTCCAGGTAAGAATCCCTAACGATGCTTCTAGGATTCGAACTTCTCTCCTTCGTGAGGGGGAAAGAGCCCGAGCCAACTGCGCCGCTGAGAGCGGTGGTATTGAGGCATCTTTTGTCCTTTGTACTGAGGTCTATAAAGATCGTTCTCACCATATATATTGAATTTTTCTTAGAGAACATTTGCTAATCATATTTTGAAAATATTCAATATATATCACTACAAGCTAAGAATTGCTCTTGTCAGTAAGGGGGATGGATTGAATCTATTACATTTTTCTTATTTAGATATTGAGAAAATCTAGTTAAAAGATGTACCTTGTGTCACTACACTTAAAAGTATAATGTATGCTCAAATTTGCACTAAGATTAAATATCATCTTTGTAACGAGACTTCTAGGTAGATATCAGTTAAATCCAGGACGTGATCACTGGGTTGCTACCAATAATGTTTTAAGATACTTAAATAGGACAAGAGATTATATGCCGATTTACAAACATGTTCAATTCTTACAACTAATAAAGTATTTAGATGGAAAATTTTGCTGGTTGTTATGATGACATGAGATCAATAACGTAATACATATTTATGTTAGCAGGAAGTACAATAAATGAAGTTCTAAGTCATCTTCTACTATATAAGTAGAATTTGTAATATTCTTTTAGGCTATTACTTAAATTATTAAACTTCGGAATCTCATTAAAAAGTTGACTATATTTAACTTTATGGATAAATCCATACGATTGTATTAAGATAATAAATTTGTAGTATTTTTATTAACCACAAATGTCTCAAGGGGTCTAAATATATGGTAGTCAAATTTTTTACTATAAAGAAATGGTACAGAAAGATGACGTTATAATATAACATATTTCTACAGATTATATAATTGCAAATCTATTAACTAAAGGGCTTCGCTAACATGTCATTAATATGAGCTTAAGAGCATCATGAGATGTTGTTTAGTGGGAGCTATTTTGACTTTACTATAATAAAGTTTACTTTTGTGTTCGTTACACTTAATAACGATTTGATATGTATCAACTTTTGCATTCAATCAAATGCTTTTTAAATGTGTTGTCATTATATTGAATGTATATTGATAAAAGTCTCAAGATATTATATAAATCTCGAGTGGAGGCTGAGGGCATCCGGTTATTAGCATTTTTTTTTTTTTGGTGACCCAGGGGAACTCCGCACAGCCGACAGCCTATGTAGCATCGACACGGACACGTGACATGACACGACACGACACGACACGCCGACACGTCATTTCTTAAAAATAGAGAATTTCGACACGTTCCGACACGTTATATATTAAATATATTTTATATATAAATACATAAATAAATAATAATAAAAATAGCCTATAATTAATTTACAAGAAAAATATTAAATAATATCATTCATTATTTTAATTTGTTACAATAATACACAAAACTTAGAGGAAAAAAAAACATTGTTTAAAGAAAAATGCTGAAATGATATTTTTAAATTTATTTATTTATCATATATAGCATTTTTTATTATTTCTTTCATGATAAAAGACTTTTAAAAAAATAAAATAATTCTAAAACAAAACTGAAAAAAAAAAATTGACCCCGTGTGTGTATATTTATAGCAATTTTATTACTTCTTTTGTGTATATTTATATTTTGACCCCTTAAGTATTAGAAATTCTTAAAATTGACCCTGTGCGTGTCGGAATCGCGTGTCGAAATTCTGGACTCACGTGTCGGAGCGTGTCGGAGAAAGTTGACCACGTGTCGGATTTTTCGACACTCGTTGACCACGTGTCGGGACGTGTCGGAGTGTCGGACACGACACGAAGGCTTCCGGAGAGTGTCCGTGCTACATAGCCGACAGCTGGGAGTAAACCCCTAGGGAGGCACGTAGGAAACCACCACCCACGCACCCCGGGTAAGTCGCCAAGTGTCTCCACCTGCCTCCCTACAACTTGCGTTGCAGGGGCTTTGAACTCCGGCCTCCAGCGTGGAGGTCCAGAAGCCTACCAGCGGAGCCACCCCTGCGGGTGGTCGGTTATTAACATTGTTCATATGTCTTGTTATACATAAAGAAATGTTAACCATAAAGACAATGTATATGTGGGTTCATTGGAACCAAAAAGGAATTCTCTAGTGGCATAATTTTTTTTGTGATGTTTAAGGTAAGAGAATGGTGACTGATAAACGAGATCTATCTATAAGAGATGTTATCAATTTGTCACACTGTCATATTAAATCCATATCAATAAAGTTGAAAGCCCTCTTGACCATGGAAGGCTCTGTGTATATATATGCAGTTACTGTCATGATTTGGTGTTTGAGACTTTATGGGATGAGATTGACTATTAAGAATTATCTCTAGACCAATATGCACACATACAGTACAATTTCAATTAATATAGCTCAATGGGGGAGAATATAAGAGTTTTATTGATGTTGGCTACATTAATCGATATTGTAATTTACCGTTTTATGGGATTAGTCTAAGGTGAAATAGAAGGTTTCTTAATCAATATAATATGGGACTAACTAATATAGGCCAAATTGAGCTTGGCCCATAATGAGAAGGTTTGATCGGAAACTCTATAAGTCTCTCTTCTAACTCATAGTTTCTCCTCTAACCTTAATTCTCACAAGTATCCTCACATAAGGAGCGTCTACCTAGCACTAAAAGGTGAGGGGGCCGTCTCATTAAACCAGTGATACGAAGGGCAATAGAGAAGAAAGACTTGTGCGTGGATCATCGATTTTCCACTTCTGTATAAAAAACGATGGATACCACCACCCTCAGCGACGTAACTGACTTGAGCTCTCTCCCCCTCACGAAGGAGAGAAGTTCGAATCTCAGAGGCGTCGTTATGGATTCTTACTTGGAGTACTGTGGTGGTGGGTCTTGCAGTCGCTCCCTTAGGGTTTGCTCGTCATCTGTTGGTTTACAAGGTTCCTTGGGTTAACAAAAAAAAAAAAAACAATGAATTCCAAAACAGGTGCATTCATCTTTTTAGTTAATCATCTATGCTCTTGTTCTGGTTATTGAGATATTTGAATTACACGTTTTGCATCTAATAAGAGTAACTAATACGGAGGTGCAAAGTGGTCTTTAGAGATAAAACTCACATAAGTGTTCGACATTTTCAAGAGTGAAGATATGCAAATGTCCATCGAGTAAAAAATAGGATTAATACCCTGAAAAACTCAAAACTGGTACACTTGTGACAAATTTACCCAAAACTATTTTTTTGACCACCAAAAACCCAAAACTGGTATACCTTTGACAAATTTACCCCAAACTGGTACATTTGTAACAAATTTACCCTATGTTAGTTTTCGTTAAATTTTATTCTCAAATTATTAAGTTAAATGACACGTGACAGTTAACCGGTATACCAATTTAGGATTTTACGCTCTGTTTGTCACAGTTTACAATTTTTATAATTTTTTTGTGGTATTAATCCAATTTAGCAGAGGATATATTTGTCACAAATTTATCAATTTATGGTTTTTTGTAGTCGAATAAATTAGTTGGGGGTAAATTTGTCATAAATGTACCAATTTATGGTTTTTTATAGTCAGTCGGGGTAAATTTGTCACAAGTTTACCATTTTGGGGTTTTTCATGGTTAAAAAAATAGTTTGGGGTAAATTTATCACAAATGTACCAGTTTGGGGTTTTTCAGAGTATTAACCCTAAAAAATAAGACGTTTTTGATTTTTTTTTAATAGCTATGGTTTATAATTAAATATATATACCGAGTACAGTCACTATAAGAGAAGGCAATCCATTCTCGGACAGATGCACAACCACGCATGCTCTCCTTCTAGATTCATTTTATGCAAATTACCCTATTACTATAAGAGAAGGCAATCCATTCTCGGACAGATGCACAACCACGCATGCTCTCCTTCTAGATTCATTTTATGCAGATTACCCTATTAAAATATCTAATTCGCATTTTACACATTAAATTCGAGGGGTCATTATCTAGGGTGTGAACGTCCTCACTAGTCGCAGGCCGGATCCAACTCTATCATCCCACGACAAAACTGGGGTGTCAGCTTTGCACTTTTCCTTATTTTCCAAGTGTTTGATAAGACAAAAGGCACTTGTCACTACAGTGGACAAGGAATTATTAAACAACCGATTAAGTATAAGAACTCGACACGACCGTGGGTAGGACCGGATTGATGTGCACAATGAACAAGCCGGCGAAGAAGTTGGCCGCCTTTTTTTGCTTTTGGAACAGAAGCGTACCACAAACTAAGGATTAGACCCTCTGATCATAAGGAATTCTCAAATCATCATCCTATTTCTTTTCCACCGTAAGGGAAAAGAATAAGAGTGGACCATGTAAAACATGTTTCATGACGCCATGAAAACACTTGATATTAATTTAGTGGTTAAAGGACCGACCTTTACAGGTGAATTAAGAGCAAGATGTACGGCCGGAGTTGAAGGTGAGTTCCTCATTAGTGAAAAAGGAAATAAAGATATACACTTTAAACGATGCTTTTATGGAATACAAAACCTGGGCTCCTTCTCTGAGTTCTCTCCATCACTAGACTATTATCCTTTTGCTTTTCCAATTAAGTAGATTTATCACGCATCCATATTCAACATCAAGTGGACTAATATTTCATCTCTCTTCCTTTCTCTCTATTTGTTTCTTAACTTTAAAAAAAAAAAAAATTAAACTCACTTCTCTAACCTACTTCCATTTCAAGGAACATTCTAGAAGGCCCTACTCATATCAAATTATAGCATGGCCTCCTCTGTCAAAGCAGGAGGGAAGAAAAACTGAGGACTTGGGTGGGAAAGAAAAGATGGCCGGCGGCGTTTTGAAGGACCGTCCGAATACCCTTTTTTCCCCGTCTAACTACAAGTCCCCGCAACGCACTCGCCTTCTAGAAATTCATCCTCCTACCCTTAAAATATAAAAAAAGAAAGAAGAAAGAAGAAAGAAGAAAGAAGAAAGAAGAAAGAAGGGTAAAAGGAAAATTAATTCCTCTTTCTAGAAGGGCTCTTGTCCCCACATGTTCTTGTCTTAATTGGGTACCCTAATCAAACCTCATTAGCCCCCACCCCCCTCTTCGAGAAGCCACGTTCTCCTGTTGAAAACGGGATTAAATTAATTGATTTCCTTGGGAAATGGACTTCTAAACTCCGGACTGCGCCATTTCATGTTGTTCCCATCGAGTTCTAGAATGAGATTTAGCCGGTCGTCAGGCATAATGATAGGATTTTATTAACGAGTGTTTTAGGAATATTGGCTGAACATCTGCACAAAAAGATCGTCATTTTCAGGGTACCTTTATATATATATATGACACAACGAAAATGAGCATCTTTCTTTCGATGGGTATGATGGGCAGATTTAATGGAAGCAGTCATTGACAAAATCCTTATTAATTACGTTCGATGTTATCATGGTTTGAACAGCATTTTTGCTGGATCGCATAGCTTCGTCATGACCTAGCTATATGAAATTGCAATTCATTTTCTTGACATGATATTAAGATTTTGTGCTAGTCAAGTTTAATGCTATCAAGGCAATATATAAATATGGATCGAATGGTCTCACGAGGACTGCTTGCGGCCGCTGTCGCGCGAAGGGTTTAATTCAATAATATTAAAAAAAAGAAAGATATATATATACTATACCCATCAAAACTCATTGCGAATTTTTTTTTTTACTAAACACATATTCAACTCAGAGTCCATTTACAAAATTTTTTTGCCAAACACAATTGCATTTCCCCAAGTATGTCAGAAGTTTAGATAGAGAGTAAAATTTGGAGTTCTCTTCTATATCTTTCATGTGTACAATTACATCATCTTTTATAATACAAAGAGATTTAAATCTATAAGGAAGGAAAATATACAATAAATCAAATAAAAGAAAAATCCCCCCAATTATGATCATTTAAGATCAATTCCCATCAGCACGAGATCAATTAAGATAACTAACTATCAGCAACTTTATCTTCAACACTCCCCCTCAAGCTCGGCGGTCTATACACATCGAAGACCCCTAGCTTGTTTAATAGATACAAATGTTGCCTCTGACATAAAGCCTTGGTAAAAATGTCTGCAGGTTGCTCTGTTGTTCTTATCTCTTTTGTTCTAATCACCCCATTCTGGATCTTGTCTCGAACGAAGTGACAATCAACCTCTATATGCTTTGTCCTTTCATGAAATACTGGGTTCATTGCAAGCTTAATTGCAGCATCATTATCACAGAATAGGACAGTGGGCTCTCTTATCTGTACACCAAGGTCTTGAAGGAGGCCTCTTATCCAGACTATCTCACAGCTAGTCTTCGCCATTGCTCGGTATTCTGCCTCAGCGGATGATAAAGATACGGTTGACTGTTTCTTTGTCTTCCATGAAATTAGAGAATCCCCTAATTTTATACAGAATCCTGTGACTGATCTTCTACTCATGGGACAAGTAGCGTAATCTGTGTCACAATATGCTGTCATCTCCAAATTGTTGTCTCGAGACAACAATATTCCCAATCCAAGACACCCTTTTAAGTATTTTATGACTTTCAGTGCCGCATTCATGTGAGACTGTTTCGGAGCATGCATAAACTGGCTAAGAATCTGAACTGCATAAGAAATGTCTGGCCTGGTCATGGTCAAATAAATAAGCTTTCCAACAAGTCTTTGATAAGCAGAAGGATCTTTAAGCAACGGATCCTTGTTTACAGGTGACAACCCTTTGTCATATTCAGCTGTCGTTAATCTGATATTCTGATCGATTGGAATAACAGCCGGCCTAGATCCTGACAAACCTGCTTCTGACACAATTTCTAAGACAAATTTCCGTTGGCTAAGACAAATGCCTTTATTTGACCGAGCAATTTCTATCCCAAGAAAGTATTTGGGAGAACCCAAATCCTTAATATGAAATGTAGAATGCAAATACTCCTTGAATCTCTCAATGGCAGGCGCATCGTTTCCCATAATGAGTATATCGTCAACATATATGAGTAAATAGATTGACGACATACCTTGTTTCCATGTGAATAAAGCATAGTCATGCTTAGATTGCTGGAATTTTGCAGTTGTAAGTGCACTGGTGAACTTGGCATACCATTGACGAGAAGCCTGTTTGAGTCCATATAGGGATTTCTGAAGACGGCACACACTCCCCTCCCCCTGTCTACGAAATCCCGGTGGAATATCCATATAAATCTCTTCTTCAAGATCTCCATGTAAAAAAGCATTGTGAACGTCCATTTGATGAAGGGGCCAGTCACGGATGGCAGCAATGGAAAGAAAAGACCGTACGGTGACTTCTTTGGCAACCGGTGAGAAAGTTTCCGTATAGTCAAAGCCTTCCTTCTGTGTGAATCCCTTTGCAACCAATCTGGCCTTGTATCGTTCAATGGATCCATCTGCTTTATATTTGATTTTGTATACCCATTTGCATCCTATGGGTCGACGATGGGGAGGTAGACGAACAATATCCCAAGTCTCATTTTCGATGAGAGCTTGTAACTCATCTTTCATAGCCTGTTGCCAACGAGGATCCTTAGCAGCCTCATCATAAGAGGAAGGTTCCTGCTGTGCAGAAATTCTACTAACACAGCATCTATGTTCAAGAGAGAGATTAGCAAAACTGACATAAGAGGAGATGGGGTATTGTGTACCACGCCTTTTTGACGATGAACAAACGTAATCCGCTGTCCATGTTGGTGGTCGGACTGTGCGTCTTGATCGCCGAAGATTAGTTGGTTCAGATGGAACATCAATTTGTGAGATTGCAGAGACATCATCCCCCGGAATATTGTCTTGCAAAAAATCAGGTCCTTCAGGTATACTTGATGAAGGAAGACTGGAAATTGCATTGTCCCCATCTGAGCTGATAGGTGCATCGATACTTGAGGATGCTATAGGAGATATCATTTGTGGAAGCATCATCATTGATCCTTGTGGAGGATCGTCTTCATGCAGAAAGGGACGAGAAGATGTCAGGGGATCTTCATGCTGATATGATGGTAGCCTATCTTTGAAAGGGAAGACATCTTCATGAAATGTGACATCTCTGCTGACAAAGAATCTGCCAGTAGATGGATCAAGAACCAAATATCCTTTTTGAAGGGTAGGGTATCCCATAAATACGCAAGAAAGGGCACGAGGACCAAATTTGTCCCGAGGGCCCGTGGTAGAGACATAGCATAAGCATCCAAAAACACGAAGATGACGAATGTCCGGACATTTTCCAAACAATGACTCGAATGGAGTCTTTCCACTCAAAATTCGAGATGGCATTCTATTGATCAGGTATGCTGCTGTGACCACACAGTCTCCCCAAAAAATTTCAGGAATTGAAGCTTGATACTTAAGAGCTCGAGCGACTTCTAACAAATGACGGTGTTTCCTTTCTACAATCCCATTTTGTTGAGGAGTATAAACACAGGAGCTTTCATGAAGAATGCCATTGGAAATGAACAATGAAGAACATTCATGATTAAAGAATTCTCGTGCATTGTCAGTACTAACCCGTTGTACGGATTTATTAAACTGATTTTTGATTAGGACAATGAAGTTTTTGAGATGTGAAAGAACTTGGGCTTTGGATTGCATAAGAAAAACCCAAGTTGCTCGAGTATTATCATCTACAATAGTAAGAAAGAAGCGTGACCCATCACGATGAGGGGTGTGATATGGGCCCCAAATGTCCATGTGCAATAGAGAGAAGGCTCTAGCAGCACGCGATGTACTTTGTGGAAAAGACATTCTAGATTGTTTAGCTAATGGGCATATAGGACACTTAGGATGAGGAAAAATGGCGCTGTGGCCAAGACGCTGATGAGATAAAAAAATATCTTTATTATGATTGGCATTACATAAGATGCTCTTATTGAATGAAAAATTCTTTGGAAATGCCGTCCAGAAATAAAGTCCCTCGAAATTCCTACCCGAGCCCATCAGTGTCCCAGTCAAAGGGGCCTGGAAGAGACAAGTGTCAGAATCGAAAATGACCTGACAGAAATTGTCTTGACAAATCTTGGATACAGAAATGAGATTGAACTGAAAATTCGGAATGAAGAGGACATTTTTTAGTGTGATGGAAGAGCTCAGTTTAACATCCCCAATTTTATCTACTGAAATATCACTACCATTCGGGAGGCGAACGGAAGTGTGATTTGAGGATTTTTCTAATTTAGAGAAGAACCGTTCATCACAGACTATATGGTCACTAGCACCTGAATCAATAATCCATGCGTTGCTCGAAATATTGCAGTTCAAACAATGAGAAATACCTGAATAGCTAGGCATTTTTTCTTGAATGCCCATGTGACTTAAAGTCCTCATGATTTGTTGGAGTTGGTCATTGCTGATGGGCTGATTCACCTTAGCATTTGCTGCTATAGAATTTCCAATAGAAAATTCTCGTTCCTTCTTCTCCCCTGGTCTTCCATGCAATTTCCAACAATTTTCTTTGGTATGATAAGGTTTTTTGCAATAATCACAAAATTTACCTTTCCATTTGTTTGAACTATTTCTGGTCGAAGACGTGACCAAATTTGGGCCGTTGGATCGCTTTAAAACGGACGCTGCTGGTCCGTCCGATCGCGGTGCTGCAAGGACGAAATTTGAGCCGTCCGATCGTGCAAAAGAACCTCCACCGTCGGATCCGAAGATTGGATCTCGGCCATTCAATCCGCGCGAGCTCCCCGAGCCGTCCGATCTCCCGAAATGATCCTGGCCGCCCATTTGAGATATATAAAAGCCCTCATCTTCTTCCTCCCGAAACCCTATCGTCCCTGCCCTTTTCGAAAAACCTCCATGGCCGGACCTTGAAGACCCGAGCCGTTGCTCCGACGAAGCCTTGGCCGCGAGAACGACGCGCTCGCCACTCTTCACGTACTCGGACGACGCCAGCCTCTGGGATTCTTCTTGAACCGCAAGCTGGTATATGCGGCCGAGCGGCGGGACCGGATCCATGGCCAAGATTTGGCTCCGAAACGGTAAGTAGGTTTCGTTTAATATGAGTAGGAACCGTGTAACCTTCTCCCGATCTCTCATGGCCCGGTATTGAGCCAAGGTCGCCTCGGGTCCCTCTAATTTCTCCTCTGTCATGTCAATTTCATTCCATAGGGCAGAGAGTTTGTTGTAGATTGCTGAGATCGACAGATTTCCTTGCTTGAGGTCTGATAATGCCTGCATTAGAGTGAAAATTTTTGCTCTATCGAGCTTGCCATACATTTCCCTTAAATTTTCCCAGAATTTGTTTGCATCCTCGGTCGGTGGTGCTCCGGCCGCGACCTCCGCCGTGAGACAATTTCCAACCCAGGTCCGAACAAGTTGGTTGCACTTGCGCCATTGTCGTGCAAGCCGCTCATCGGACGGTATCGGGACGGTGCCGTCCAAAAAACCGTCCTTATCTTTGGTCACAAGCGCTCGCCGGAGCTCGCGAGACCACAAAGAGTAGTTCTCCGGTCCTGACAGCCGCTGGGAGATCAGGCGCAGCTCCGGTCCGTCGGCGGTCGCCGTGTATAGCGGGTCTCCAGGCTCCAGTCGACCGCCGAGACCTGCAAAAGGAAAAAAACTGGGTCCATAGGTCGGGTAAGGATTGTTCGCCCCATACCCAGGACCCGAACCACTCTGACCCGGGAAGGACCAGTTCGCCCCGTATCCAGGACCCGCTCCAGGTATGTGCGATGAGCTTTCCTCTAGCCCACCGATCCTTCCGGGGTTGATTTGAGGTGAATTCTGTGTTGAACTTCCTTGATTTGGTTGGATTGGTACAGGTACCCACTGAACGTATGGTCCTGTGGGGAGAGATCCAGGATTGAATCCTGTGTTGAGCTGTGTAGGCTGCACGAGGCCTGTTTGACTTTCTGATAGATTCATCTGTTGTTCTGTAGGGATGACTTGTGGATTTCCCTCAATCCCCACAGAAACGCCGGAAGTTGAATCCTCAGTATTTGACATGATTTCTCCCTAAGAAGGCGTTGCGGAAGCTAGGCCAAGGTGGGAGGCTCTAATACCATGTCAGAAGTTTAGATAGAGAGTAAAATTTGGAGTTCTCTTCTATATCTTTCATGTGTACAATTACATCATCTTTTATAATACAAAGAGATTTAAATCTATAAGGAAGGAAAATATACAATAAATCAAATAAAAGAAAAATCCCCCCAATTATGATCATTTAAGATCAATTCCCATCAGCACGAGATCAATTAAGATAACTAACTATCAGCAACTTTATCTTCAACAAAGTAACTTTGAGCTTTCAGTATTTGCATTAGACTCAAAGCTCTCTTGAGAAATATCCAACTTACCCTAGGTGATGTTGAAAAAACCAAAAATAAATTTAATCAATAAAGAATTCAGAAAAATACACACCTAATCCCCCTCACTTCCACACATTATATAGAGAGACATATTAGGAATCTTACAAATGAAATCAATAAGGAATGCACGGTTAGGATGTAATTATCATGTAGACAAGCTCCTAGTTTCGCTCCACCGCTCAAAGACTTCAAATTTTATTCATCGCATTAGATTATGGATTTGCTTCTGGAGGAGAACGAGAGACAAAGTGATGCTTCAAGAGACTGAATAATGTCATTTAAATAACTTGAATCGGCAAGGTAGTGGTGCTCTTTCTTCACCGGTCAGCCCCAGTGATGTGCCAATGGCATCCCATCCTTTTCGCCTCTCACCGATGCGATGTGACGTGCTTTCTCTCTGTCGTTTATCAGAGGCTGCAGGCCGAAGTATATTGTGATAGAAAAAATGGAGGGAGCCGATATGAAAATCTCGTTAATGAGGGTTTGGTGAGGCTCGAATTGATGATTATAAGAAGCTTTGATCGGCCTCGAGATCTCTAGGTTGAAGATTCCAAGCGAGGGATGTCAATAAACCGTATGTAATCCATGGAAGATTAATGTATGTGCTTAGCATCGTGTGATTTGCCAGCACAAGAGGATTACTTACCATGAAAAATGCACAAGAGATTGTTACCTAAATAACATGTTTGTACCATCACCTTACGTAAATGTTTTTTCTTTTTTTTGGTGATCCAGGGGAACCCTACACAGCCACAGCTAGGAATAAACCCCTAGGGAGGCACGTAGAAAACCATTACCCACGTACCTCGGGTAAATCGCCAAGTGTCTCCACCTGCCTCCCTGCAACGCTGTAGGGGTTTCGAACTCCGGCCTCCAGCGTGGAGGTCCTAAAGCCTACCAGCGGAGCCACCCTTGCGGGTGGTATTAAGTAAAGGTTAGTTCTAGGGAAAACAAAAAAAAAGTGATGAGAAATGTTAGCGACGCTTGGGTTTTCAACTCATGTCTTTCTTGATTTACCTTTTTAAAATGGAATTTATTTTGAAATCTTACTAAAGCAAGATTGTGACATTTTTACTTAAAAAAACCAAAGATCCTATTAAATGATGATTTGACTCGGCTTCTTCAATCGATACATCACGTGGTATTTGTTTATTTTGATTTGAATATAGGGTTTTCGAGATTAGCCTCCCATTGTTCAACACTTGGAAATCTTGGGGGCGTGCTTTACAATCAATTTTGACCCCTGTAAAAGAAAAATATCTCCATCTTCTGATTGGATGTGTAGTAACCCCTTCCCTTTGATGTCTCTGAAAGAGTTCTAAAACCACCGGATCAGCCAATAGCTCATGCCAGCAGATTGCCCTAATCCAGCAAAATCGGAATGAAAATTCTCACAAAGTTTTTGACATGCGATTGAGCTGGTCAATAGAACGGTGAGTAGGTCACAAACAATTCACGATGCCTTTATATTAAAAGAAGGAAAGGAAAAGGAAAGAAAGAAAGAAGAATTATAATGTGGAAATATATAGCGTGTGGTCAAAAGGTAGAATAACTTAATCATGAATTATATTCATTAGTCTTTCACTTTTTTTCGCTGAAAACGATTGCCAACGAATGACTTTATCAAAGGTTTGATCTTTGATATTTCCAAAAATAAATAGGTTTTGTCACGATTCGAATAAGAAACAATCGGTATGACTACACTACAAATTACGGCACTAAAGATAGTAATGAATGACAAACACGAATGGAGAATTGATAAAGTAAAATGCAAAAAAATTGAGGTGTTACTAATTGTTGGTCTGTCTACGGTTGATCTTTCTTGGCCTTTTTATAGCCTTTGTACAAAGTTTAACTGTCAAGACTCAGGAGCAGTTATCATTCAAATTCTAAACCTTAACTATTCACAAGATTCCAGGCCTCGGCTCCATTTACCTATAATCGCATGTTCTTATATTAGAGTAGTTATGATTTGATTCCATCCTTATTTTTGTGTTTCCATTGATTTCGTAATCAGTGTGGAAAGGAAAAGAAGGAAAAAAAAGAAAGAAGAATTATAATGTGGAAATATATGGCGTGCGGTCAAAAGGTAGAATAACTTAATCATGAATTATATTAATTAATCTTTCACTATTTTTTTTTCGCTGAAAACGATTGCCAACGAATGACTTTATCAAAGGTTTGATCTTTGATATTTCCAAAAATAAACAGGTTTTGTCACGATTCAAATAAGAAACAATCGGTATGACTACACTACAAACTATGAAACTAAAGATAGTAATGAATGACGAGCACGAATGGAGAATTGATAAAGTAAAATGCAAAAAATTGAGGTGTTACTGATTGTTGGTCCGTCTACAGTTGATCTTTCTTGGTCTTTTTATAGCCTTTGCACAAAGTTTAACTGTCAGGACTCAGTTATCATTCAAATTCTAAACCTTACCTATTCACAAGATTCCAGGCCTCAGCTCCATTTATCTACAATCTCATGTTCTTATATTAGAGTAGTTATGATTTGATTCCATCCTTATTTTTGTGTTTCCATTGATTTCGTAATCGGTGTGTCCCTTTTCCTTACATGTCAATTTCTAGCCTTCATCGATTTTCTCATCTCCCATTGATGATAATAATTTTTCTTGGTCACCGATATGTAATAGTAAGCTACGACTATCCCATTGACAACGCACATGAATTCCCATTGATCCATCACGAGTCAGATTATGTTTGGATGTCCACGACGACTTCAATGTATATAAGAAATACTTATCACATTATATTCATGTCACATGAGCGTGTAGACATGGTACCATCGCATAATCCCACTTTCTAAATTTATGGTGGTTGGTAAAGTGGAGAACTGGCTTTGCAAATGATGCGGATTAACATGATGATCCTTCCATTTACTCTCCACCAGAAAAAAATATCTCATGATAGAAATGGAGAAGGCTCTCACCCACTGACCTTAATTTTCTCAAACTCCTCACAAACTAAAGCCAGTTTCTTACTTGCAAATAAATGTCGACAAATTCGTACAACATACATACAAAAAGGAAAAAAAGAATGGAAGTTATGCCTTCTTATCTGGTTGTAATCTAGTCCAGTAGCTTTGCCAAACCATGGCTAATTTGATACGTGGCCGATAAGCATGAGGAGAAGAAAGGACAACTTTGGCAATGACGTCCAATAAAATCAAGTGGGACGTTCTGCCCATCTACAGTGAATCCCTCTGCCGATGTCGTCCGCATTGCTTTCGCATCGTTTTCGCGGGTGTTGATGATGATCGGACTCATCATCCGATCGGAATTCGAAATTTAATCCTGAAACTGAGCATGGAAATTCCCGATCAGAAGAGGACAATGTAAAATGGGGCTCCGAAAAGATCCGAATCCAAGAGTTTATCACACCAATGTCATCGATGTTATGTGAAAATCCCGTGCACCGCCCGTTGAGTATTCAATCAAAGCGCGGACATCGTGCAGGCGCAGATAAGTTTCTGGCTAAGCAGGAACCTTAAACCGCCCGACATCATTGCCTCCACTGAATTATTCATCTTTCTCGGCCATGTTATTATAATGTCTCCCATGCTAAAATATCCGGGAGGAGGAAGCCAATCATTAATTTTTAATTAATATTCAAAAAGGATACGGAAATGGCCCGCGGCTCCACAACGGGGGCGACACGCGCGACCGCCCGCGCGCCACGTGTGCGGCGGATCGGGCGGCGATCACGGGACGATGCGGTGCACCCGCCCGCGGCGTACAATTCCACGCGCCCCCTGGGGGGCCCGCTTCTGTGTCCGCGCGTGGGGCGTACATCTATATATCAGCCTTCGCTCTCTCGTCTTCTCCATCATCGTCCGTTATCACGCAGTGCTCTCTCTACCCTCTTTCTCTCTCGAAAAGCCCAGGGCTCCTTTGACGTTCGAAGTGAATCACTTTCTTCTCCGTCTCCGTCTCTCTCTGCCGAGAAACGTCGAATCGCGCGGCGGACGGGGGAAGGGCGTGGAGGTCGCGCGCCGAGGAGGACGCTCTTCGCGTATTTCTTTTCTCGGTACGGGAGTCGTTGTCCTCCTTTTTGTTTTCCCTGTTTGAGAAGACGACGTTGGGTGTCGCGAGTGGTTCTGGGTTTCGATTCGTTTCGTTCTTCTTCCTCTCTGATGCCTGCAGTTGTGCGTGTGCGTGTGGGGGGGAAGGACCCGGGAAGGAGGTGGCAATGAGCTGAATCTCCAGATGGTTCTAGAACACGAGGGGTTCGTGGGTCGATTTCAAGGTTAGGATTTCCGGAATTAGGGTGGGGGGCGTTGCGGAATCTCCGCGTGCGGTTTGATTTTCGCTCTGTTTCGGCTTCTTTTCCGTTGAGGGAGAATGTGGAGGAAGATGGTGTCCGGTTGGTTCCGTCTTTCCTCTGCGACCGGCCCTGAAACGATGAAAAACCAGATCTTGCGGGCTGTTTTGCTGGTCCTGTCCTTCTTTTTCTTTTTCATTTATTTCGTTTTAGGCCAAAAGCATCGATTTTTGATGAGTAATCTCAGTTTCAATTGCCTAGCATCAACAGGAAAACTCGCTGATACTTGATGAAATTATATATGCCTCTTTCAATTTACCGTCTTTTTGCGATTCGGTGACCGGGTATGTTCGTGCCTCAGATCTCTAGAGAATATTGCCCACCGATGTCCCCTGATATGAGACCTGCGTTTGTTCTAACTGTGTGCGAGAGAGAATCTGTTCCCGTGCCTTTGCATCAAAATCGATGCTTGTAGGATGGATTCTGTCCATCGTGACGAGAGATTGCGAGACGATACTGCAAATCTCCGTAACAATATGTTCTCGCTTCATAAATTTAAAGGAAATAAGACTGATGGAGAAAAGAATAAAGATCGCTTGCTTTGTCGTCATGTACCTTCGATTGTTATTTAGATTTCTGGTTGTCTGACCTTTTATCCTCTTGATATGATAACAGGAAGGCAAGGAATCTTGGTCATAGCCCAAGCAAGATGGCCCTAGAGCACTCTTTTGCAGATACCGTGGCATCGCAAAACCTCAGTGGGTTGCACAAGCCATCTTTAGAGAACTGGAAGTCCCTCGCAGCGGCCGCTGCAGACTCGGATGACAACCATTCCGGTGGCTTCGATTGCAATATCTGTCTTGAGATGGTGCAGGATCCGGTGGTGACCCTGTGCGGTCATCTCTACTGTTGGCCTTGCATCTACAAGTGGCTTCAGGTTCAGAGTACTGACATGGAAAACGAAGAACCGCAGCCGCAGCAGTGTCCGGTCTGTAAAGCAGAGGTTTCGCAGGCCACTCTGGTGCCGCTCTATGGCCGTGGTGGATCTACCAAGTCGGCAAAAAGCAAGGCCCGGCAGCTCGGCATAGTCATACCGAAGAGACCGTTTGGCCCTGCCTGTGGCGTCGATAGCCCGAGATCTCTCGGCGCTTTTTCCAGTCCCCGTTCGGTTCCGCGAGTTCACAATCAAGTTTACGCACCGCAATCGCCGTCGTACCAGTCCCACCTGGGAGGCTACCCAGCCTCGCCTATGGTTAATCTAGGTGGCGCATCGACGAGCACGGTGGACCCGATGATCGGGATGCTTGGTGAGATGGTATTCGCGAGGGTGTTTGGGAACTCGATGACGAACATGTACACGTACCCGAACTCGTATCATCTCGCCGGGAGCAGCAGCCCCAGGGTGAGGAGGCATGTGATGCAGGCCGACAAGTCCTTGAGCAGAATATGTTTCTTCCTCTTTTGTTGTATAGTTTTGTGCCTACTTCTGTTTTGAGTGTGGAGAACATTTTGGGACACACTCTCCTTTGTTATACATGTAAAAAAGTACGAGGATTTCAAAGGAGAAAGTCTGGCGCAGCGGTGTGGATTAGAGAATTTAGAGCTGTATTTCTCCTGCTGCAATATAATTTACACGGAATTTTAACGTTCAGGGTGAATATTCATCGTGTTTGGTTGCTTGGCAAATCTTCGGAGCCTAGATTCCATGTGCGTGTTTATGCTGTTTTTCTCTCTTGAACCGCCCCACCCAACCTTCCCCACGCACAAAAAGAAAACGAAAAGAAACTCTCTGGTGGTGGTGGACCGAAAGAAAAGCGCTCTTGGGAGCGTTCGTCACTTAAACAATGTTTACCAATTCTGGACACGGATCAACTTTTCTCTAATCAAAAAGAGGTGCTTGGGGCAATCATAAAAAGATGGATTCGCGTTACGTGGAATATGATCTTGGCTATCATTAGTATTGAATCTGTCGATCTCCTCCTCTCTTTTGCCAAGTCCAACTGAGAAGATGATGATGGTGAGCGTATTGTGGAAGAATTTCAGGAAAGTGGTCCAGATGTGAGGCCCTGTCTTGCTCCTCGAATCGTCGCATTTTCAGAGTTCAAACAGTAGTGCGAAGATTCCCAAGATTGCGGTACAGCAAAGGGTGGTAATGGTGGGGTAACAAGTGCTCATCTTACCTTTGCGATGATGGAACCTGTACTATTCAAAGCCAATCGCCATCACAAGGCAAAAAAAATGTCATTTTCAATGTTTTTTTTCATCTTTTTATCATCAACCCATTACCCACCCTTCTAGATAGGCAGTCCCCTTCAAAAGGGAAGAGGGTTTTCTTCAACGTTGTCAATGCACATGGTTGGCCGCCGGTGGTGGAGGGGCCACCTGTGGCGGTGGCCAAGGAGCACCCCCTCCCCACTATGGAATCTTCCTCCACAGAGAGAGAGAGAGAGAGAGAGAGAGAGAGAGAGAGATGGGGTCATTTTGATTTGGTTTTTTGCTCATCTAATTCAACCGTTGTTGACTCCTAAGACTCCAAAACAAGACATGCGAAGAGGCCAAAGAAATGGCATGCCGCTGCTCTTTGGCAGTGCAGAGGAAGCTTCTCTTGTGCCAGCAATTTCTTTATTAGAAGAAAGTTGGGACTTTGCCTCCCGTGACGGCTTTTGCCTTGCTTGATGGCTTTGCTTCTACTTTTTGAACGAACCCTCGTGTGTCCTTTTTTATTTGTCTGATCTTCCCGAAGACTTATCACAACATAAATCCGTGAAAATGGTAAAAAAGAAAGGGTGAATAAACGAGTAGGACATCGTTATCGACCGATTAAATGTGACGCATTCCCTTTTCTAGAAGTGGTTTGGGCCAGCCAATAAGCGCCACTTCATTTTAGTATCGTTTCGAGACTCGGGATGTCAATCTTGGACCATGGCGTATCGACAGTCGCACAAACATGATTTTGTCAGGGTCTCCCACGTTGGATTGGATGTGGCGACCAAGGAAACCAGACGGATACCCTAGTCCTGCATGACCAGTGGCCGAGGCCAACCTCTAGAGTCGAGGAATTCGTCCATATTCGTTTCATCTTCGGTCGATTGTCGTCCTCATTTCACATATATCACTGAGTTTCCGTATTCTCCATCCATCCTAATTGTTATGAACATGGGTCGCACCCAACCGGTGGAGCATGCCGTCAATCATACCCTTTTTTTTTTGTTTCTTATGTGGAGATGTTAGGACATCACGCCATGGAGTTTTATTATACCAAAGCTCCCGAAAACACCTACCAATGAACCGTACGAAAGCTTCAACGAGTTCACGAGACCTTCCCGAACGTTTATCGAGGAGATAATCTCAGCATCAAAAGGAGTTTTGCAGCTCAACAAACCTGGGACGCGATGAGTCTTTAAGACAACTAAATGTGGAAAACCACCAAAGAGAGGCCGTGCTTTTTCGAGCGGGGACCAGCGCGAGCCCGTGTCTTTCTTGATACGGGATTTGATACAATAAATTCAGACCGAGCCCGCACGATACCTTCTCGGAGGGGAAGACAGCTTATAAGCTGGTCTACCAAATTGGGCCTGTCACATGGGTTCGCCCATTCCTCGGGCAACATGGCGTATGTGCCGGTCGTTGCCTACCATCCAGATCCCACACATCCTCTCGATTCTAGACAATGGACCACGATACAGGTCACGCCTGTGTCTGGCCATGATATGTCCTTGTCCATGATAAGCATCGACCCATTCGACCAGAAAAAAAGTTGCGGCTTATCGCAATAAAAGTTAGGAGCAGGAAAGCTGGTAACCGTTGAATTATCGAACTTTCGCACAAGTTTGCTCGACTGAATGATATAGTTCTATTGATTGTTGGTGGTATTATCTAGAGAATCCAAACAAATGGGAACACGCAATGAAGTATGGCTACTTGTCTCTTCTCTGAATCAGTAATAACTACGCTACACAATTTTGAACCTACTGGGTTTCAATGAACCTGCCGGGTTCGCAGAAGATAAATGAATCGAGGCGAAAGGTGTAATGGCTTTTGTTGTCGAGCGACATTGAAGCAATGGGCCGATCATCACATCAGGCTTCAATTAATGCTTGGACTTGGCCCGGATGGAGGCACGGTCGAGCCCTTCGGAAGCATTGCAGTAATTGCTCTCAAGCCCATCAGAATCTCCGGCGAGCTTCGGCTGCCCGAGGTCGGGACTGGGACTTGAGAAAGAGGGCGTGCTTCGGTTAAGCATTCGAAAGACAGTAGCATCATTAGAACCATTAGGAAGCACACGACCTTCTTGACTTTGTGCGAGGAATCCATATTCTCTACCTTCTGTGTAAGATTCGCTCTGTCTATATGCAATTTATAGAAGGGACCACGAAGAATTTAACTGAGTGGCCGGCTTTGGAAGTGAGATTCTGGCATTAACATAATTGCGAGTCAACCGCATGTACATTTGAATCTGTTGCCGGCAAATCCGCCGGATGGAGTGGGTGGCATAAGATACTGAAGAATGTGAAGAAATTATCCACTTGATGAGCAATAGAGACGACTGGAGTCTATTCACATAGGTCGAAGCAGAGGGGTGGCTTATCGAAAATGAATAATAGTTTCATTATTTAAAGATGAATCTACTCTAAGCAAGCGACAAGTGGAGATCTTGAGCCGTGTTTGCATACTAGTTTAATCGCTGCGGGATGGGGGGAGGAGGATGAGACTCCTCTTGAATAGATATATCTAATTATATGCCGCGCATCATCTCCAATTCTTCTTCCCTCGAGTACTTCCATAGGAAATGATTCTCTAAAGTAGCGGTAGCTTTTCATCTTTACTAAGAGAAGGAGAAATCTTCCAATTAAGTTGCTTTGGTGCATTTGGTTAGACTTTTGAGGAAAGTCTTTAGGAAAATGTAAAGGACCTTAAGGGTCCGTTTGTTTCGTGAAAAATGACTTTCGGGAAAATGTATTTCGGATTTTCTGGCATTCGTTTCATGGAAAATGAACTAGTTAAGCAAAAATGTTTTTCATCATTAGATAAAAACAATCTTTAAAAGTGAGGAAAATATTTTCCACTTCCATAACTTCTTCCATCTTGCTTCTTTTTATCAATACATTTTCATTTTATTTTTATACCTTTTTTTCTTTTTTTCTTCTCGTCTTTCTCTCTCTATCTCTACCTTCGTCCTCTCCGCCGCAATTTCCCCCGTTCCATCCGCCGTCTCGCCTAGAGTGGTGGTGCGCTCCTTCACGACCGAGGGGGACTGGGAATGGGGAGCGACCGGTGGATGCCGCGCCGATTCTAGACCCGTTGGAGCAATTTCTAGGGTTTCCGGAGGTCGCCCCGTGAGAAATGCCTACTCACAAGTCGAAGTCGAAGAAGCGCGATGTGGCGAGGTAGATCCGGTGGCACTCGTACGAGGTCCTCAAAGATCACTAGATCCGGCAAGCTAGGCGGGGCTTGGGCCTCACCCGAGCTCGCTAGAGGTTCGCCGGGCTCTGGCGAGCTGCGAGCTCGTCGGATCCGGGCACAGAGCTTGAGCTCCCAATGCAAGCGAGCCCGAGCTCCGTCGCCAAACCGGTAAGCTCGTGGCTCGTCAAAGCTCGACGAAACTCTAGCGAGCTCGGTCGAGCCTCGAGCTCACCGGATCTAGTGACCGGGTCTTGGTTGGCCGTCGGGCAGCGGGCCATCATTAGGCATGCGGCAGCGGAGGAAGGAGGAGGAGGAAGGAGGAAGGAAAACAAAAAGAAAAAAGAAAAAGAAAAATAAAGAACAAATAATAAAATAATAAAAATTTTGATTTTTCTAAAAGTACAAATAATTAAAAATTCATTTTTTAAAAAATTAGTGAATGAACAGTGGAAAATATTTTCCATTCAAAGTTTAGGTTATTTTCCACCCAAAGTTTAGGTTTCGACCAAACATCGGAAAATAGTCATTTTTTTGGAAAATGACTTCTAGGAAAATGTTTTTCGGAAACATGATATTTTTCGCGAAACGAACGGGACCCTAAACGAAAGGGGTTTTTCAAAATGCAAATCGTTTGGAAAATTATAATTTGAAAGTCTATTGTAAAGTATCTTTAAACAAAATGGTGTTTGGAAGACTTATACTTACAAACCACCTTTATTATTAAAAAAAAGAAAAAAGAAAAAAAACATATTTGGCTAGCAAAGGCAACGGCCGTTGGCAACATGGGATCGCTGGTAGCGGCTGTTGTCTTGGAACCATCGGCAAGGGCTGCCCGAGGTCAGGGGGCCTCGGTGAGGGCCGCGCTTGGGTTGCACAACCTCGATCGGCCATCGCTGAGGCTACGCAACGACCTTAGCAAGGGCCACGCTTGGGTTGCATGACCTCGTCGGTGGTCGCATGACCCCGAGCAGTTGTTGCTGGGGCCACGCGACCCTTGCTTGAGGTCGCCAAGATGCAAGTCGCGTGGCCCCTTGCGAAGGCTGCCACAACCCAGATGGCATGGAGGTCGCCACAACACCCTAGCGACGGTCGCTTGGGTTGCCGTGACCGTCGCCTGGGTTGTCATGACGGTTGCTAGCCTCCCTTTAGTCGGTCGCCGACCCCTTGCAACCCTGCACAACCCCGCCGACCAACCTCGACATAGAAGATGAACAATGAACGTAGAAGATGATGAACAATAGTTTTTACACATGCAAAAGGCTAAAAGCCCAAGGCACCCCAAGACCAGCCTTGGGCTTTCAGCCAGAAGGCTAGCTTTTAGCTAATGGGACTTGTAAAATTTTTCCCAAACATCTCATATTTAGCCCAAAGGACTTTAGGTATTCAAAGCCCATTCACAAAGCAGTTTCCAAAAGCAGCCTTTCTCTTTTGGCCACAGAAAACATTCTCTAAGTTGAGTTTATGTTTCACCAATCTCAATCTTCTGCCCTCCAGCCACTGAAACACCGCAAAGGCAACTCCCATCTGCTTCATTCATCCAAATCAGTATTACAATCCAGTCAAAGACTCACTGATAGGGAACTAATGTTTGCTAAATGCTTATTCCGAGGACACCGTGATGTTCATTGTGCATCTGCAGCACTCGTGACGTGGTTCAGCTATGACAATCATCATTTCAGGGAAAAACTGAACTTGACATTTCGGTGGAGCAGCTCCATAATAAATTTCCTTGTTATACGGCAAGCAGATTCTACACTTAAAGTTCATCTGAGAGGGCAATCTCTAATAGCACAAAGAACATGTAGAGCAGGGGCTAAAAGAGCAGAAGTACAGAACAAGAGATTCAGTTTCCAAATTGAAATGCAATCACCAGTCGTCATTTACATCGCAACAAGTATATACACTGATTGACAGGAAGTTAGCGGCTCTAATTTATCAAATTTACCTCACATCTACCTGAAGGCTGCTATTTTTTTATCCTAAAGTGAAAAACAAACCTAGTTTGCTCTGAAGCAGACAGTAATAGGGGAAGCTGTAATTCAATTTCAAAGATCCCGGGAACGTTCTGGACTGCCACAATCAATGGCTTCATAGAAATTCAGCAACTTCAGGGTCACCACCTTTTCCTGGGACAAGCGATATATGCAAATATCAGTAATTAGCTTTCCATATGATAAAAAGAAAATGAACTTCTATAAGGCAGGTGTCTGATATACCTCAAACTGCCCTTCTGAATCCTGTGGAAAATGAAACCCTACCGAGCAATTCTGCAACCGTTCAGGGCTTTTCATCCATGCTCTCCGTGCATCGCTCCCTTTAATTTTAAACCTGAACATCTGCAAATTAAAGCTACACAAGTCATTTCAACAGGTTAATCCTACCGACTCGGTCAGGAAACTTCACAAGTGAACCACGTTGTTGGTTGGGGAAGGGTAGGAGGGGGTGTGGAGTGGAGCGCTTGAGAGGAAGTATAGACAAAAGCAAAAGTAGAATTTGTAACCTCGGACAAAGGGACAGATGGATTTTCCAGATTGTCTCCTTCAACCATGACACCAGTGCCTTGGCACTCTGGACAGAACACAGAATGGATTTGCACAGGTGCAGCTTTCCTGTCACCATCTTCTCTTGATTTAGTGCACTTAGGTCCATTCTTTTTTCTCAATTTCCTCCTAACTTTTGGATTTTCCAAGTGACTTGTAGCCATTTCAAATTCGCAAAGAAGTACCCAGTGTATAAGGCAAGAAATATGAAAAACATGATATGCCTGCACAAACAAAAATAACCATTCCTCCTTAATAACTTAAATGAACAAGTTGGCTAAGCACATCAAATATATATTGGAAAAAAGACAGAAAAAAAGAACTAACCCCATTCAAGTTTCGACTACTGCAAGCCAGCTTTCCAGTCTTCATATTGATGAGTGTTGCCACGTCTTTCCCTGGTAGCATCTTTTGTTGACAGATATCACACATTCTTTCTGCAGCTATACGTTGATGCCGTCTCACTTCTTTTCTTACAGCTTTGCTTGATGTAATTCTAGTACGCAGAAGCTGATCATCATATCTATCCAACAGCAATCTTGGAGAAGAAGCATTTGAAGTTGGTGAACCTTCTCCAGATGAATCATACTGATTATTTAGGGAGTCACTTATATCCTCCGGGTCAGAAAAAGATTGCTTCCTCTTCCTATCATTGTTCCCACCATCCTCCAATGCTAACAAAGGACTAGAAGAAAGCAAGGTCTTTACCTCACCAAACAACCCTTTCCTACCTAAATCATAATTGTAACCTAAAGTCACAATGGCGAAGTCATGCTTTGAAATCTGTAGAGGATCATTGTCAACAGGAATCTCTTTGCGCAGCCATTCACACCATATTCTACTTATACCATTCAGCACCTCATCTTTCTCAAGAAATCTCGCAGCAATCCGTCCCACACCCAAAAGTTTAGCATGCAAATCGCAGATCTCATCTTTAACCAACACATCTGGAATCAACAGGTAGTCATCTCCTCCATCACCATCCAAACTCTCTAAACAAGAACTAACTTTACCACCCAAGAGAGCATTGTGAAGCCCATCATGTCCATTAGTTGCGAGCTTGGAGTTTTCATTGTATTGAACAATGGCAAGATTTTCATTCTCGTTCAGCTCCAGTAAACTGTTTTGACTGCCGTTCGCAATGTCTACTTGCTTATCCTCCTCAGCTGATCGAGCAAAGAACAGTACACCATCATTGAAAGGCCATGGGTTGGGTCCTAAGAGCGTATCCTTTGCGGTAGCTAATCTCTCGTTGTGGAGATTCCCCTTGAGATGATCAAACAACACCGAATCACCGTAACATGGCGACAGGCACAAAGTACAGAAGAAAATGAACTTCCTATTATCCTCACGAAGCTCGACATAGGTGTGCCCCTGTAATCTAACGTTGCGAAGAACCGTCCTAGCGGCTTGTTCTCTTAAACTGTGAGCATCGCTTCGGGGAAACGTCAAAGCCCTCCTTCCTTCCATCCACGATCGCGCAGTCAAAATGTGAGAACGAAAGCCAAACTTGCCCGGAAGTAACCGCCTTCTCTATACAATTAACAGTCACTCCCAACAGCTCCCTGACATCCAAAGAGAAGAGTCTACAAGAGCCATTCTAAAATCCCTCCAGAACCCGAAATCCACAATTCCTACTCGTTAGAAAAGCCTGAACTTTGGTCCAGATATCCCTGTCTATGTTCGGAAAGATCTGGAGTAGCTCGAGAAACCCTAGGAGTTCCGAATTTTCACCTGTAAGTGACGTGCACATACCAACCTCCACAGCAAGACCGCCAACAAACACACTAGCCCCCAAATTAAGCAACTCACCAGCCCAAATCCGACGAAACCCTAATCCTTCGAAACACCAGGTCCCCACAGCAAAGCCAGAGGCAGCGCGAACACCGAAAAACAGAAAACGAAGATCACTAACTACAGAGACGCTTAGCAACACCTGAACGGACATATTCGTAAGCTTCCTGGTATCCAGCAACTCTTGGACGTCCGAGGGCGCGGGAATTGAGCGAGCACGTCGGAGACCATCAGGCACGAATCCCGAGCTCGGGAGTCCTCCATGGCCGACTCCATCTCTGGCGCGACGGAAGCGAAGAGGACGGCGAAGGACAAAGAGGGAGAAGAATCGAAGAGAGAGAAAGGGAAAGGGAAAGAGAGGGAAAGTGCGAGAAAATCAGAGGGAAGATGGCGAGAAAATTTGCAGGGATTTTGGGAGGGGGAAAGGGATGGAAACGACTCTTAACCGAATTTTGAGGAGAGAACTGCAAAAAGTGGGGGCTGATTAGTTTTATTTACGCGTGTTGGGAAGCAGTTCTTCTAGCGAGCTGTCGAGCAGTCGTCGCATCAGACGGAGCGCGGCCTTCGGTGCCGTCTGATCGAGCGGTGGAGACCGGGGTAATCACGGTGGACGGTGATCGATCGCGGATCGGGCTAGGCGCGGTAGCACAGGATGTAGGATTAGATTCGAATTTTCGAGCGGATTCGATGCTTTGATGTGGATAAGTTCTGGAGGCTGGAGGGGATGGGGGGGACTTATCGGGTGCGGTCATACGGTAGGCAGCCGCGCTCGCTCGAAATCAACGGACCGTCGGTTGCGCTTACGTCAACCGGGCCAACGTGCAGGAAATTCCGAATCCCAGCCGTCGGATTTAATGGAACCGGAAATAAATGATTCAAAAAACGTCTTCCAAAAACAGATCTTGTCGCTCCAAATAATTAATCAATCAAATATGTTTTCATTAAAATTATATTATAATGAAAACATATTTCATCCTGATACAACTTCACATTTTAAGAAAATATTTTTAAAATCATTAATTTTTTGTGAAACAAATGGAATTGAAATATAATAAATTTTAACAATTCAAGTTTTATATTATGTGTAATATGCTCACCGAATTCTTATTCAAGCCTTCAAACGATTCTGTAATTTATGTCGTGAAAAGGCTTTTTGCACATTTAATTTTTTTCATTGCTCCTATAGTGAATATTGTAACATACCAAAATCGAAATGACTTTTCACCCTATAAAAAGTGCCATAGCACGTCAAAATCGAAGTGAAAAGGCCTTCCGCCAACGGGCGAGATAAATAAAAAAAAAAGGCGAGATTTATTATTATTTTTCGGTCGAGCTGTCATTTTCACTTTCGATTTACTTCCTGAGTCTCCGTCTTCTCGAGTATTCTAAGAAAATATATTTCGCTTCTCAATTTCTTTGGTGTTTCTCCCCCACATCCTTTTCTTCGATTTTTCGTTTATTTGGATTAAACAAATATATTATGACTAAAGCAAGTAAGATTATGACTTTAAAAAGACTTAAAAAAAAAAAAAGGACTTTAGTGTCTTCGTTTTGTCAATATCTTCAGTTCATTCGCAAGGCTTATCGACAAACAACGGCCGGTACTCATTTGACAGTGAAGATATTTATTAATTCACGACTACCGCATATCATTCTACCCAAACGACAATATGTTTTTTCTAAATTCTCGACGAAATACAGAACGCTGCCCAAATGTTTTATCATTTGCGAAATCGAAATTTCGAGATGAAGATGTGCTGACGAAAACTCCTATTTTTCCCCATTCATGCGCCGAGGGATTTGGAAAATAGAGATGGTTTTGAGGAAAAAGAGGGCCCTGATGCAGAGACAATAGACGACCCCAAAAACTCAAAAACCTTTGAATTTCTTCTATCAACAAGCAGCAATCTATCAGCGAGACTCACCGACATGGTTTGGCAATCTCTTCTTCACCATTCTTCATTAGCAAGAACATGCAAAATCCCACTTATATCGATTAGAGAGAAGAAAGGGCGGATTACACCAGAGCAACAGAGCCAGCAAAATCGATTTGCATCAAAATTCAACGACAATACATTAGAGAATCCATCGGGAAAACCACTTTCGGCAAAAGCACAAGCAGTCTAGAGCAGATCTAATCTGACGACCAAAAGAGGGCTCCTACCACTACTGCCAAACCAACCCCCCAAAAACAAGAACACAAAGAGATAGATAGATAGATAGAGAGAGAGAGAGAGGCCTATAAAACAGAGGGAACAGAACAGTAAACATAAAGGCTAGATCTTTACATTGAAAAAGCCAAACCCACGACACCAACCAAAAGAAAAGACGATGAAGAAGAAGGAGGAGGAGGAGGAGGAGGACATGTATAGATCAGCGGCGGATGTTCTTGACCTTGGACCAGCCTTTCTTGCAGGAATCCCCCACGATCTTGAAGCCCTTCTTGAACAGGCCCGTGAGCTCCTTCGCCCTGTCCTTCACCTGCTGCTCGAAGCCCCCCATCGCCGTCGTCGTCCCTTCCCGCAAGAGCACTCACCGAGAAGATTCCCGATACAGAGACGGAGATACAACCCAAGAAGAAGAAGAAGCAGCACTACCGCAAAGTCTTGATTCCGGCACGAATCTTTAGGGTTGGCTGTTTTTATAGACGAGGGCCCCCCTTCTTTTAAGACGACGAATCGGGCAGCCGAGCTGATGCGAGCTCTACGTGCGCCGCGCCACGCTGGATCCTACCCAACCCCTCCCGGTTTCCCTAGTTTGGCGCTGGAGTCTCGAGGCCCCCTAGTGCTGTCCAGCTCAGACGGACACGTGGGCGGCGACGACTGGGACACGTTGATTGCCGGGGGGGGCCGAGGAAGGATCTTCCTTCCGGAGGAGGGGGCTTATACGGGCATTTCGCATATTTCGCGGGCCCCACGTGGACCGCCGGGTGTCGCTTTCCTTGGTGGGAACCCACGAAGTTGTGGTTTCCTTCCTCGCTGTACGAAAAGGATCTCATTTGTCGAGTGTTTTTCCCTCCATAGGAAGACATGCCTACGTGTTTATGTTCTAATTATTTTAGTGCGAGATGATGTTTACTGGTCGCCCGACATTCAATTAGTGCATTGTTTCGATCTTCGAAACGTTTGTTGATTGATTACAGCACGGGAATAACGAGGCGTTCAAAAATGTAAAATTCTCTTACATATTAGATATAAAGAAATTTGTTGGGCAAAATTCTTTTGTATTTGTGTGCTATTTACGAAAAACTCTCTTTTGAAAAGGCTTGCGAAATCAATTGCGTGCTTGCAATCTATCTAATTTGAATTAATGTGTGCTAACTATTAGATGGGGAATTTTTGAGAGAAATTCTCTGTGCTTAAAAATGCATAGCAAGAGAAAATAATCGAATTTCTCAAAGGTAGTTGTCACATATTCTTAGGCAATCTTTACATCTTCACTAGCACATTAGAAAATTGATAAATGACCCGTTTTGAGTGATTTAGACTAGTATATGCTAATAAATCCGACGGGCACTTGTGAGAGTAATATTTGATGCACATATGGCATCAAGTGCATATGATCAAGATGCAATTCATAGCAAATTTGTAAGATATGTTTGATCATGTTTCTTTAAACCTAAGATACGTAAAAGACCACACCAAAAGACACTCGTGAAACGTAGAGTTCCTCTAAAGATGTTTTCCAAGATTGGAGACGATTTTTAAGAAGGGTAGGACCCATGATTACTGAAATTCATTAAATATACAAAAATGATTTTTCAGATCCTCCTTCTGATAAAAGATCCATCAGAAAAAAGTCACAGAAACTTCAAGCTGGAGGCCAAGATTTGAATTTGAAGCTTCAACGTTGATCATTTCCTTCATCTCTTTCGCTTAGTGGAAATGCAATTCCTTCAGCCGAAAAGAAAAAAAGGGCACAAACCAGCAGCAACTGTCATGTGACGCTAATCATGATTAGCGGAGATGATCATCGATTCCCCAGCTGGAATTGCTCCTATACCAACCATACATGAACCTGTAAAGTCAAAACTCCGAGTTGACGAAATCGACATCTGATTTTCAAATGCTTTTAGTTAACTGTCACTGGCCTCAATCAGCCAATGCACATGATCTTCCATAGGCGTATCGTGTATGTGCAAGCGGCGCCTAACATGGAACTTGACATTTTTTGGGACAACATCATTGATGTAATGCCCTAAGGTACCATATAATAGTTACATATTAGGGATTTTAAGTTGTGTTTTCAATCTTATTATATCATTAATGGTAAATACGTATTCATTCATTTGTTTAATTATTTATATATATGAATGATTTCATAAAATCAGTTGTGATTGGATTTATTTTTGAGACGTTAAGAATATGCATGACAGATTTACAATTAGACTGAATCTTTCTTGATTGATGGATTATTGAGTAGATATTAATAATTTTGTTGAGACTGGTATGTTCTTAGTTTTACCATTAAGTATTGGATGCTTAAGATAATAAGGAGTCACGAATCATTGGATATTATAATGCCCGAGTAAGATCATAGGTGCTTGTAGCAAACAAATTCACTGAATGTGACACACATAAAATGATTAGTGACATGGAAGCTTTTGGCATGATCAATGTCTAATCGTTCATGCATTGGTCTTGTGTAAATAATCCTTAAACCTAAGGCACGACATTGACTTGTATGTTGGATGGCTCTGGTTCATGGCTGTGCATATTGATGGATCATTGATTTGTTTCTATACTTGATAGTCATAGTTCGTTCATATATAAAGTTACACGTGTGCAAAATATGAAATATGTCTCCTTATTACATACAAGGTATAGTAATAATGTCCTATATGATTTAATTATGACATTGTATTGAAATTCTCGGCCTGAATTGTAATCGAAAATGAATTGTTTATGTCTCGTATAAAATGTGGGTCAATTATGTTTTTGCATATGATTGAATTGGTGACTTGATAAATATTACATAGTCTTTGTTCAATCGGGATATAGTAAGACAAGGGGATTGAATTACATTGTAGCAAAAGCTGACATATTGCTAGATGGGGATATTACATTGTATGTTTATTATGTTCTTAAAACATTCATATAGTTTGCATAGTCATGATATATTGCTAGATGTCAAACATAACTTGTAAGACCTAAAGATTGATTAGGACAATCAATTCTTTTGGGAGTACTAATATTTTAGTGCAAGTCTTACTAGAGATGTTACACATTATAACCAATTCACTCAATCTCTTATGGACATAGTCCACTCACGAGAGTTGTTCTCTTGCTCATTTAACTTTTGGAGGAAGTAATCATTTAACTTCTTTGAGAGATTAAAGATTAGCTTCCGAAGGAAGTAATCATTTAACTTATTTGATAGGTTTATTTAACTTCTTAGAGAGGTTAGAGACCTAAGCCTAGAGGAAGTTAAAAATTGACTTCATCATGATGTTATATATAGAGTAGAGAGAGGGTGAATGGGTTAGAGAGAGAAGATCACACGTTTAGCAACGATTGCTGGTCACGTGCTAGGATTGTCTCCATGAGATTGTTAGCACAATCTTAGTGGCGATGCGAGTTCTTTGTCCGTTCGAGGCATGTTGGTGATGTGTCTAAATTAGAGGTTAACGTTTGTGGGCTCGAGCCGAAAAATATTTGGATCAAGTCGTTTAAAACTCGCTTTGAGAGGTAATTCGTACAACCCCTTTGATATTCGAATTTTTGATTAAAACATAGAAACAACACCTTTGGACATATATGTATAGTAGAATTTTATCTTTACTTCTGCTGCTGCCTTTTTTTTTTGTTTCACCTATACATGTTTCATAAAACTCCAACAAACATCCCATCAAGAGTATCCCTTATGTGGCCTACCATTCTTACTGGCTCTTTTAAAGCATCATTCTTTTGAAGGGCTCGTAGAAAAGAAACCTCAGATAACTTGATTAGTAAGATAAGCGGAGTTATGCACATAAGTTTCTAATCGAATTACCTGTTTGATTCCACTAACTTTAAAGCAAGAAAGGTGTTTTCTTATCGAAAGTAAGAATTCTGTTCGAATTTTCATAAAGTTCTCAAAAAAGTTATAAGTGAATCATGTGTCGACATTTGCATTTTGTGAAAGTTTCAAGTGTTTAAGAATTTCAAAAGTTAAAGCACACGGGCCATTGTTAAGTGGAAACAATCAGACATAAACGTCAATCCACATCAATCCAAGATCTTTCATGATGCGTATGTTATCACGAGTATCAGTGCGTTGTACAAGGAATGAATGAGGAAGGATGTACTCAAGTCTCCACTCCAACAATAAGAGCAGCCGAGAACACACCCAATGACGAACAACTGCAAGGAATTTTCGCCCGAGAAGTGAACGGCACTGAAGATAGCGGAGCTCAAGAGAACGGCCTGCTGCCACTTCGATGTGGATGAGATAGATGTCAGCAGAAAGCCCCGGTAAACAATTTCTTCCATCAAAGGGGTGATGATGCAGTACACAAGGACACAAGCCGCTCTTGAAATGTCGCTACTTAGAAGGATCTCCTTGAGGATGAGATTGTTGACGGCCTACAAGCATATACATGAGAGAAGAAAGTTACCATCTAAGGATAAGATCATACCTTAAGAGAATTAAGACTAAAAATTTTAATGATCCACGGACGTGGAAAGAAGAGCAATTCCAGTTGGGTGGAAGAAAATCCACTGAACTGTATGCCACAAGGAGCCGCAAGCTTTAACTTACACCTTGCTCAAAATATCAGGTTTAAGTAAATACAGCACAATCTATTTGCCAGACTCAATTCCCCTCTACTGATAAAGACTTTGTCACAGTTGCCAATCATCCTGCTAAATAAGGCCTTAGTACTACATTGTCCCTCAGCAACATTATTCAACTTCCAATTGGCTTAAAAAAGAAGACCATTGCGATCTTCACAAGCCAGATTCGAAATTGGGTGACCAATGGGCAATTGATTCCTACATAATCCCGCTAATGGATGAAACTAGGTGAAAGTTTATTCTTCCAAAAACAAAAATGTTGAAGAAATTGAGAGAACTGGCAGCTGCAAATCGTCTGTCTTTCCTTCTAATCTGAACAGGTCCTGCCTACCAAAGTAATGATCAGCTTAATCCTAGAGTGCAGTATGTCAATCAAATTAAGATTTCTGAAGTTAATAAAGTTCCTGTTTCGTTTATGAAATCTGCCGACTGCATTTCAGTTCATGGATCAATCGTGAGATTGCAGGCAGACGAAAAAAGAAAACAGCAACAGTCTTAATGCTGGCTTGCTTGAGTATACTAGAAATTGAGAAATCGCAGGTACTGTGTTCATGAAACCCAACCTTAGGCCCAATTACTCTATCAGCAAGGAATGATGTGAGGAAAACCACAAAGATGAGTGAGCAGAATCCGAGTGCTGAGGCCACCCATGTTTTCGTCCCATTGGACAACCTGTTACCTTTGAAGAGGCTTATCAACTTAAATTGGGGCTTGGCAGTGGACTTAAGGAGACAAAGAGTCCCAAAGAACTCAAAGACCTGAATTCCAAATAGTGACAAAGCCTGCAGTACAGACAGAGAAGGATCAAGCAAACCATCAATACATGTTACAGTTCCAAGTCATGTAATGATACCATTAGTGAACATACTGTGTCGAAACTTTGGCCAAAAAAATTGTCAAGGAACCTTAGCTTGTGGCTAATATGCTGATGATTCACATAAATCTCATGCAAATGATATCTATGACATGACCAATATACAACATGACTGAGCTATAAATCATTGAGTCGTAACTTGAGAGGATGAAAAAGAGACGATATTACATGCTTGGATGAATCCAAAATTGACCCATCACCGAAATAGGTAAGTCACTCAGGACACTGAAGAGGACGACTATGTCTTTCACCTCACGGCAACACCGAAGTAATTAGCCACATATCCTGTCAGGTCACGGACATCATTCAAGTTCCAACCAAACCTTCTTTCAAGCGTCACCATTGGTGGCACCGTATGAAGTGTTTTCACGTGCAAGAACGGATTTAAACGGAAGGCGCATAATCACAGCAACTCTTGTGGGGGAACACAATTCACCTAACTAGTGTATTCAACCGGAAGGGAAGATGACAGCTATTGAGGAAGCAAGAGAGCTTCGATAAAGCATTTCAAATTTCTTGATATGCAATACTCAAAATGAGACAAACTGCTGACAATCCGACGAATAATCATGCACGAGTTGCAGAAATCACACGTATTATGGCAACCGTGAGAAAGCTTGAAAATGAAGCTTAACCTCTGTCTGTGGATCAAGAACAGGCCGGTGAAGCACATGGGCAACCACGGACAGACCTCCAAAGCTCAGAGGAATGTGCAAGCTGAGCAAGTAAAACGCAAATGTGCTCCACACACTCTCACTGTCCCACGGAACATCCGACGGTAGTGCCGGAAAACCCTGCAAAATCACAGCCGACCACCCCGTTTCAATAACAACCAGCCAAGACTAGACAGAAATCAAGCGCAATTTGCTTTCCGTTTTGCCAACAGATATTGAGCACGCGTACCACAACCAGATAAAGAACATTCCTACGTAAAAAAAATCCAAAAAGCCCATGAGCGATCAGGGCCAATTTCATTTCGGAGGAAGAACCTTTCAGAGCCATGGAAACAGCAGAGGAGCCACCAAAAGCGATTGTACCTGAAAAGATTCTTCATGGGTGTTCTCGTTCTTGGAGCAACGACGTTTCGGAGAAGCTGAGGGCCTCAACTGGGAAGGGAGGAGACGAGGGCATGGCGAGGGAGATGCGGTTAGAAATTTGCCCAAGTCTCTGCATAAAATAATCGGATTGGGATAAGCAAGAGGTGGATGAACTAGCATCATCCGCCAATTTCGCAAGATAATTTAAATCGCAATCGAAAGAAAGAAGCTTTTCAACTCAGTGGCATGGAAGTTTGGTCTTTTTCCTTCTCCAGCAGAAAGATAGAAAGTGACAATTTTTTTGCAGCGGATAAGTAATTCAATCAATTCTATTTTCGAAACCCGCTCAAAAGGCAGCACAGTATCTCAATAAAGATAATATTATCTGCAACGAGAAAACGAAACCTTGTCCGCGCACCCTTTTGATGGCTGATGCTAACTGCGCTCCCAATTGAAGTCCTGGAACTGTTTGTCCAAAAGGAGGAGCGGGCCCGAACAGATCTCGGGGGAACCGCCGTCCATGGCGGCGAAAGGGGAGATCTTGGAGCTGAAAAGGAACTCCAGCTCCAGCTCCGGCAATAACTGGGACAGGATAGTGAACGACGTGGTGAGAATAGAGAAGAAGTTGTTCCCAAAGCACGAGTCTCTGGCCAAGTCATTCGAGGAGGAGCTGAGGAAGAAGAACGCCGGGCTGCTCTACTTGGAACTGGACGGAGAAGTCGCGGGCTACGTCATGTACGCTTGGCCCTCTTCGCTGTGCGCCTCCATCACCAAGCTCGCAGGTTCTTTCTCAAAAAAACCCCTTTCGTCGTCTACCATTTTACTGGTCATCCCGCATTGCCCATCACCTGTTTGACGGAAGTCCTAAGGGAGACACATTTCATTTGTTTTTCGTCGTTTCTTTCCGTGGGTCTCTCAATCTTATGGAAATGTGAGTTTCAATGATCAGTGAAAGAGAGCTGCCAAAGGCAAGGGCATGGAGGGTCGTTGCTGCGAGCGGCGATTCAGAAGTGCAGAGAGAGGAAAGTGCAGAGGGTCACGCTTCACGTAGATCCCCTGAGGGCTCCCGCCATGAATCTGTACAAGAAAACGGGGTTCCAAGTCGACAGCTTGGTCCGAGGTTACTATTCTTCGGACCGCGATGCCTATCGGATGTTCTTGGATTTCGATGCGGACTGATTCACCGTCCCAAAAACGATGTCTTCATCGCAGACTCTTTTAAGTTACCAATTGATTGAGAAGGGACTCCCGATGGCTATGTTGAATGCACATGTACTCTTATGGATGGGGACAAAGACCACTGATCTTTTGCAAAATGTTCGATGTTTGTTCAAATCTCTATTTTTATTTTTATTTTCAATCGAATCTTCTTACGTTGTTCTTTTATTTTATTAATATCGATCTTATCCTATTGATATGATCGTTATGATCATTAACTTAGCATTAACATGACAGATAATATCCTACATCATACGTATAAATGTTCCTATTCTTAAAAAAAAGAGTATCACTAACTACACTTTTGACGTACATGTGTGATTGATTTGCGTAACATTCTAGTACTTAAATTAACTCCTTTATGACCATTTCTCTGATTAAATTAAGTTGACATGTAAATTTGCATATACTTTTTCTAAATTATTTTTGATTTGTGCAATATTATTCTTAAACTTTTTTTTAGTATAATGCCATTTTAATTTTTTTTTTTGTTTGTACAATGTTAGTCCTTCCATCGTACACTTGGACACAGACGTCGTTGATGTAGTTGTCAAATGATTGTTAATTGCTTGCCACGTCTTATGCCGACATGCAAAGGGGACGGCACCTCCGACCTCAGCACATCAATGAGCTAAGTGACATCAAAGCACATCAAACAACAGCATGCCAGGAGCCGACGACAGCCGAAAGAGGTATGCATAAAAGTAATTGCCCCGAGGAGGAATCCTCGAATTCCGTCTGTTTTCTGGATTTCAGTGACTCAGATATGGGCAAAGGGAAGCACTCTCTCCCGCGCCGTCGTCCTCAGATCTGAGGATGGGCGAGGGAAGCTTCCTCGCTACGGACGATAGCGAGGTCTAGCGTTGAGCGGGAAAGAGCTCGCCTCGCCGCATGCCATTAAACCTACTGTTTAATTATTTGAAATTTGAGGTCTGCGTTAACAGGTACCCGACATAGATTTTGTTGACAACGCTAGTGGAATCCTATCAGTAGTCGGGTCCTTTCCTGTTCGATGGAGACTAGTAGAAACTCTTTGCCTCGAGACCGAGCAGCTTTAGTTACACTTTCCACGGAAAGCGAGGCCTTTGCCGAACCGAACGCGATTTACCTTTACAAAGGGAAGTGCCACTCTGCTCATCCAGGCTGGCATGAGGTCGCAGTATCGCCTGCACACGGCAGTGCAGTGAGGTCACGCCGATTCCGCTTGTGTGCAAAGCCCAACTTTGCCCATCTCCCTCTCTTCCTCCTAATCTTTTTCCCAAAAAAGAGAAGAAGAAGAAGAAGAATAAATTGTCGTTTTTCTGTTCTTTTTATATAGAGAGTTCGAAAATCTTATTGTACCAAGAAAAATTCAGAGATAACGCTCCACAAATCGAAAAAAACTTCGGACCATCCACGCCGTCATTTAAACCACTATCGTGTGAAAAATATATGAAAATCACACAGACGATTCTCGGGAGGATATCAAATTCCCGAAGGATAATAAGGTAAAAAAGACGAAATTTTGGACGGATTATCTGCGCTGATTTGCTCGTTGAACGATCCCTCATCAGCAAACCAATCATGGGTACAACGATCCAGATTAGAAAACAATACGTAAATGGCATAAAAATTGTCTCTTTGCGTCCGGAATCCTCAATCTTGCCGTAGCCACAACGGAAACGGAAGTACCAGAATCCAGCGAATCGCCGTTCCGTCGCTCCCGGGCAGGTCGGATTCGCGGCCTCCATCGCGTATGATGGGCGCGCCGATGCCCCCGTGCGTCTGATCAGGATCCAGAAAGCTGCGCCAATTCCTCAATTGAGTTCCGTCTCTCGCCCTCTCCCTCTCTCTCTCTCTCTCTCTCTCTCTCTCGGCTGGAACGATGGGGAGCGTGGTGAGGAGCTGCATGCAATCGGTTCTGAAGCTGGTGAACTCCGTGATTGGAATGGTCGGGATCTCCATGGTCCTGTACTCGGTCTGGATGCTCAGGGTCTGGACGAGGCACATGTCCGATTTCGACCATCCTGCTCAGCCCGCCCCTTGGTTTGTCAATTCTTGCTCTTTCGCCTCGTTTTCTAATACTTGTTTCTGGGTAATTGTTAGGATGTGGTTTTCTATCTGTGCGCTTGATTGATTGCTGGGACTTTCTTGGGAATAAGCAATTTCGTTAGTCTGGGTTGAGAAAAATGGCTCTCTTTTTTGTTATTTAATTGGGTAGAAAGGAGGTTTTCAGTTTGATTTCCAAGTCAGCACTGCATCCCCAGTCGAAGTTCGTGGTTGCAGCGCCATGTTGAAGAAGTTGGCTGAGTTTTTGGATCGGTGGTACGCGAGTTTCACGTCAAAGCGATTAATATATGCTCAGTTTTGATGCGGGCCATTCTGCTTTTGCAGCAAAATCTGAACTTGAGATCTTGTTGTGTGAGTTCTGCGTGGACGGTTCATGAGTACTTTCTTTTTTTCACGTTACTTTCTCTCTTTATTCTTCTTTTGGGGGGCTTTGTGGCAGTATGGTCATGAGTGGGAACCAAAAAGATGGTAACTTTGAAGGCTGGATAATTGTCGGTTTATCATCAGCTTTGCCCATGTATTCATTTGTCAGGGTATTTTATATACTTGCTGACCTAGCTGAGAGGCTTTTCTCTTTGGCTAGTGCAGCATATCATAGCATGTGCACAATTGAGTCCACTTTAGAAGGATCTCAATTACAGAGACAGGGCTTAGTTATTGTTGTTTGTTGAAGGGAGCTGAGAAGCACTGTTTGTTTTACTTTTCTCAGCTGAAGAAACATTATGATTTGATTTTCCATGTATGCTGAAAATGGAAAGTTATAGCTTGTCTCGTTTTCACATTGTCCTTTAAAAATGGGAAGTGCTGTGAAATCGCTTTGCCGTGTGTGCATTTTAGCAATTATGTTTTGATTCTTGCTGGCGAGAAGTTTCAAATTTGCTGGCTTCCAACATAGCAACTATCTGACCTAAAAAAAAGATGTGGCAATTAAAGCTGGCATTTAACGGATCAAGGCCGTAGTGTGAGGAAGGTGTTACAGCGTATTGCTTACCAGATTTAGTACTCATTATGTTGCCTTTATTTCTTATCTATGATTTCCCCTTGCATTCGTTCTAATAAATGATTAAGAATTGTTGGACTATGTCTCTGCAGGTTCATTTATACTTTTCTTTGCCTTGGAGTTACTTTGTGTGTGATCACATGCTCTGGGCACATAGCTGCAGAAACTGCAAATGGCTGTTGCCTTTACCTGGTAACTTTTCTTTAACATCTAACTACTGGATTTGGTGTGGACCTGTATCTTTGGAGCATAATTGGACTTTCCTCGACAGTTGAAAATTTGTGCCTGATCCTACTTCAGCAATTATATTTGTTACTGTTTACCATACAAATTCATCGTTGGTATTTAATTCATGCAGTATATGCTTTTCATCTTTTTACTTCTCATTCTGGAAGCTGCAGTGACTGTAGACGTCTTTCTGAATCGTGAGTGGGAAGAGGTATGTTAAGAAGCCGTTCTTGGTAAAGTACTTGGTGATTTAGTATCTCAAAGCCTGCCTTTGATGCTGATTGATTTCATCTACATAGTAAGCTTGACATTTTGACAGGACTTTCCAGAAGATCTTACTGGGAACCTTAGTCTCTTGAAAGAGTTTGTCAGGTCAAACTTCGAGATGTGCAAATGGATAGGCTTGTCAATTGTATCTATCCAGGTAGGTATGCTTGAGCACATAGTTTAGCATTGGGCAATTACTCGAACTGTTGACCCTCCTTCATCCTTTCCTTTTTCTTTTTTCACTCTTTGTGGGACTATGGGGTTCATTGGTTTTCTCCCTCTTTATTTATTTATATATGAAAAGGTGAGCTTCACTCGATAATGTTGGTAAAGTTGAATCTGTGAAGTGGAAGTTGACAGCCAAACAAGTCAACCTTTTACTTTATTTAAAGGACGGCCTTTTTTTTCCTGCAGTTGTGAGGTTCTGAAATCGCACTCTAGTCTTTTTCTAGTTTCTTGCAGAAAAATAACTCAATTGTTTTAGGCATGTTTGTGGACTTCGTCGATTTCCTTGTTTAGGGCTTCCTGACATCTATGAGGTGTTGAACTAAAGGAAGCCAAGAAAATTGTGTTGTGTTGCAATAAAGTTGACTGCTCTATATCTTCCTTATCTTGGCAGTTAAACTTAATCTTCCTTGCTTAACCCAATATCGTACTTCTGAAACAAAACTTGAAAAGGTTATGCTTGTTACACAGAACCTTCGGATGTTTGCACCGGCATATTCTGATGGTATTTGATTAAAGTAACAGAGAATGCTTCAGTAATTCCAGTGTGTTCCCTAGAAATTTGTTTGTTGTATTATACCTCCTAAGTTCATGAAATTTGTTAAAATTTCATGAATGCACTAGCTTAAAAATTAGGATTTTAGAGTAGATTGAAGGTTTGGGTGGAAAGTGCATCCATTCCCATAGTTGAGTCAACATTTCATTTATAACCTGGTTCAACTGGGCATTTATTTCCATTGTTGAGTTGAGTAAAGTGCAGTGATTCATTATGACGGTTCAATTGGTGGCTTCTTGGGTATTGTGAATATTAGACCTGTCATCTGCTTTACTTTCGAAGATGGTGCAGAATTTCTTTTTCTATGTTTACAGTTACCATTTGGTCTTTAAACAATTCTTCAAAGTTTCATATTAACATATCATTAGCTGAGTGATGATTAACATGTGTGATGCCAACCCTGCACATGTGAGGAGATACAAATGAACATTTTCTTTTTTTCTGTTTTTGCTTTGATTTATTTTGCCTCTGACTCTCATTCTTTTGTTTCAGGGACTATGTATCCTATTAGCGACGGTACTTAAAGTTCTTGGGCCACATCAAATCTATGACAGTGACGATGAATTCTCAACCGACAGAGTTCCTCTGTTGAAAAATGCTACGGTCCCGCCACCTTATGCTGTTGCAGACCCTGCATATGGATCCAAAAGCGATGGATGGAGTATAAGAATCAACGAAAAGGTACTGATGTTGAGACACTCTTGACCTGTCCTTTGTCAGCTTGGTTTTATGGAAGCTTGAGGCCTGATTTTGCTGGTGACTCCACAGTTCCTAATCTCCATTTAACCAACTGTTCAAAATAGCAGGTTCACTTGCATTTTTAGTGTGCATGGTGTAATCATGCGTGATTTATCTATTGATGAAGATTCATATTAAGGATATCCGATCTGCGTAAATGGGAAACGGTTATGTCTGTTTGCTTTAATTAGATTAACATATCCTCTTCACTGTCCTTAATGATGATTCCTCAGAGATGATTGGGCTAATCATGTTTTGTTCAGCCTCATTTTAAATTACAATGTGTTGTTTCTAGTCAATGTGATTTTCTGTCTGACAGCCTGTTCTTTGTGAGGCAGAAAAAATGCCTCCTGCTCTCTGTTAATTTTGTAGGAGGGGTCATACTGAAATTGATTAGCTTTACTGCTAAACACTTGTTCTTCTGTGTTGTATCTTCTGATTTGAATTAACATTCTTCATTGGACCGTTCACTTCTAATGTAGACGAGAAGGTGATTAAACGAATTCAACGTGGTGCCAGCTGTTGACTGATGGATGTGAAGCGTAAGATTCCTCTTGATCATGCCTGTTAAACGAATTGGAGGTTCATCGTGGGATGACTCTCGTCCAAACTTTCAGAGTTTGTGCACTCTGTAATGTATACGTCTACAATAATGCAGAAAGTTCTACAACTATGCACCAAAGAAAAAAATATGCTAGGATTCTAGAATTTTTTAGTTATAATGTAATGGTTGCTTTATTCAAATACGTAATTAAACTCTGGTTGTCGCTCTTTCAGTGCCTCTGGTAGGCGATGGCATGAGTTCACCCACTACGTCGTTCAGCAACATTGAAGTGATGCAGTTTGACATGCATCGCTTTTATTCTGGAGCAGGATCGCGGGTGCATCAACTTTTGATCAGCAAATTTGTGTAAGCATTGTTTATAAAGTGGTGTTTGATTAGAACACTGGAATTGATCCTGATCTGGGTCTAGCTAAACATAATATTCACTGATCAATAAGGCAGTCCTCTCCTTCCTCGTGCCTGTTGTTGGTGGTTTTTTATACTTTTGAGTGTTTAATGCGCTAGTTGCTGATGAAATGGCATGGGACAGGCCAACGCAATACGACGTGGATTCATTCGTTCATGAGATTAAAAAGGGGCAATGACATCAAATCATGAATGATATTTGCTATCCTCTCGTGTTGCTTTAGGACCAAAAAGGAAAAGAAGAAGAAAGCACTATGGATTACCTGTCGACAGGTGCAAACTAAGGGAGCACATAACGTGACTCCTATAGGGATTCAAAGATATGCTTTAATTAGAATAATGGGAGTGCTCCCTTCGTGCCATTAGCTGAGTGGATTTGCCAGTTATAATTCTTCAACCGTAGCGACTTAAACTACCATTTTAATCATACTTTGTCAGACAAAATGAATCAAAGTTGTCCAGATACTTTAAGGCATTCTCCTTTGTAGAAAAGGCAGCGTGAATTGCTCATGTGCATCATAAAGTATTCAAGACACATGCTTTTGATCTCCGCATTTCAAGGTAATGTCGCGAAGCATATATCAGAATTTAGGGGAGAAGAAATTGCAATTTACGAACCGAGAATCACAGTTCAAGAATTTACGTTGCTACATGATTTGTTTCCTAGTCTAATTACAGGATCAAGTGTCCTTAAAATTTGGTGATTGGTCGTATATAATTTTCTTTTTGGGGGTTTTGGAGCCCCAAGAATTCATCGTTTTTCAAGATACGAGAGTGTTGTTTAAAGGGCCTGGCGCCAAGAAGATGGTCAAAAGGATGCCTTTCCCATAAAGCTCCAAGCGCATCTTCTTTTCAAGACTCGACCCCATTTGTTCCCATGCGCTGTCTTCGCGCTTATAGCGATATCTCGACTCTTTGTCCCACGCCCGCTACTCTCTCACCTTCTCAATAAAGTACCCTGTCGTCCCTAATAATTAAACAGCCTCTCTGCAAATCTGAGTGTGCATGAGAACTGGCCTCGCGACTGGAGGTTGCAGAGTCCATATCTCTGGATATTATAATTTAGGATCATCTGGGACTTGGAATTTGCAGCGGAATGCTGAAAATGAACTGCAAAAAATTGACGATGACCACTATTAGCATTTTACCCGGAAGTGAATGAAGTGTTGAATGCATGTAAACGTGTGAAAACTGAAAAGGGTTGTTCTTTTTTACACCTATGGAGTGAGATCCAGAGTGACAAGTGAGAATGGGAAAAAGGGTCTGTGCCTAGCGAGAGAATGGACAAACAAGGACTGGGTCATTTTCTTCGCCGATTTGTCTGTATGAGAGGATATAATGGTTGGTGCTTGCAGATGACTCACATGCTGGCGAGAGATTCACATGTGCTCGTGCAGCTTCGGACAAAGAAAAAGAGCATCAAGTCTGCATTTTTTAAGAAACTTGCAAACTTGTTAGGATCTGCTGTTTTGTTTGTTCCTGGGAAAAACCGTGTGTCTGAGGCTCTGAGCGATGTCCATCGGGATTCCATTGCAGTCAGCATCCCTACTCCTCTCTCTCGTGATCTTCCAAGGCTGTTGGATCTTGGATCACCCCATGTAAAAACCACACGACACGAGGATCAACGAAGTGAAAAAAAAAATCCCAGCTTTCTACCTCGTTGTTGCTGTAATCATTGTGCTGCTTTCGCTTTCTCCATTGTCTAGCGTTTGCTCAAAGTTAGGAGCACTGGATAACGCGGGTGATCGCGTGGTTAGTGGTTCGAGCAACATCATTAATGGGATCTGAGAGGTTTGATGAGGAGGGGAAGCACTGAGGAGTGAGGACTACATTCTAGTGGATTCGATAGGTCGCTTGCTTCAACTTCCACTGCCTGCCCGGTAATGCTCCCCCCAACATCTATTGTTCAGGTTTTCCATTCCTTTCGTTTTTCAAGACATTGGTCTTGAAGACGCGAGCAAGCAATTAAAAGAGAAAAAAAAGAGCATTAGCCACTTTCAATAGCACTCGCAAGATTTCTAGAGGGCGATGCATAAAGGATGACATATGCACTATCCGTTCCACGCCAGAACTAGGGGGCGACACGAAGGCACTTGCACAGTCTCCTTGCTTTCTTGATTGATTAATTTTTACGAGACGGTAATTCTCGATAGCACTACTACAAGTAATCCTACATCTTTGCTTGATACTCAGGCAAAGATGATATCCAACCACCTCCCGGTTGTCCGCTCGCTTAGGTACCTAAACGGATCTTCTCGTGGCCATCACGTAAAACCCAAATAATGCAACTTTCCATATGAAGAAAGTGTAATCCCTCCATAGCTCACGTTCATTTATCTAGCAGGATTCAGCTCACATGGGTGGGGAGGGGCCAGGCTCAAGCGAAAAAATGCCCATGTGACCCAGCAAAGATCGTGTGATCTGGTGCATCTGAGTGGGCGGTCCACTCCAGCGGATGCGGATACGCATCAGATAAGGCACATAAATTTCAGACAAGCATCTGCTCTCTACGGGGCCACAACGCCATAGGCCGAATTGATTCATTACCCTAAAAAGTCCTCATTCTCCTCAAAATACCACTCTACTACTGCTTTAACCTTGACAAAAACGCAACGCCTTCTCGGAAAGGGTTCGGCTTTTCTGCACAGATCTCGTTAACCCCAGTGTGAATGCGAGACTACCCATTAATGGCCTTAATCAATACAAGATTGGGGCGCCATTGAAATGGGTCGAAAACCCGAAAAGTCAGCAAAACCAGCCGCACCCTTTTCTATATTCCTCCATGGCCAAGTGCTTCTCTATCTAACAAGAGAGAACACATGGCCGGAGCATTTAGTCAAAAGGGGCAAAAACCGAAAATCGATTAATTAATTAAAGTTGATTGACTGATCGAATCATTTGGCTCTAATTATAATTCCGACCCGCGCAATGCTAAAGGCCATCTCCTCCACGTGTCGGCCGCGACATAAAATATACAATCACCGGTCGCCCGTGCTGACCGAAATGCCCTCGCCATTCCCCCGGGCACGTACGGGGTCGAGGCGGAATTAACGCCTTAACCGCCGGTGGGGCCCCCTTACCAGTTACCCCACACCCGCGCGGTAGCCGAAGTGGCAAGAACCGTAAATAACCACTCCCCCGTGTCCACTCTCGATCGGAAAAATAGGCTCGCAGCTTTTTCCGTCCTTTATATATTCTTCAACGTTGCACTCGGACAGACACAAGCGACTGCAGCGCTACAGAGCAGTCTACAGAGCTACAAGCTCTCGCTGTAAAAAGTGTCGGCGAGCGCCTTTTCGAGGCTTCTCTTCCTCCCTTTGCCCCCCCCGTCCTTCCTCTCTTAACCGTCCCTCGGTTTCTCCGCTGCGACTTTGTGGCGGGAACAATGCAGCAGCGCCGCCGCGGCTCCCCCTCCTCCTCCGCCGCCGCCGCCCTGCTCCTCGGCCGGCTCTGGCTCCTGCTGGTGCTGGGGGCGGCGACGAGTGCGTCCGCGCTGGTGAAGAAGCGAGTGCCCAGCGCGCGGTGGAAGCCCGCCACGGCCACCTGGTACGGCAGCCCCGACGGCGACGGCAGCGATGGTAAGTCCGCCCGCTCCGACCCGAGGTGTAAGCTACATTGTTCGGATCTGCTGATAATCGTTGAGAATTCTCAAGGCTTGTTGCGTTGGAACTGTGTTCTGTAGGCGAGTCGTCTCTGAATGTCGTCTAGAGCTAACTGGGTAAATGAAAAGGGCTGTGCATTTCGGGGGGATTCATATATTGTTAGGCTTCACTTCACGCTTTGCATGTAAGCTGAAAATGCGCCATGAAGACTCGGCGAGTCTGCAGAGTCAAAGCTCCCCTCGAGAACATGCTAATGGGGATGTTCTTGTTGGACAGATTCTTGATTCTATGGGTTGAAAATGAGTGCAATGTAGGGAGAGAAGACGGTAAATAAGAAAACGTAGACATCTCTCTCTGTCTCTCTGTCTCTGTCTCTCTCCTTTTTTACATGCAACAATATGGATGAAAGCGACGCCTGCAACTCCATTCGACAGCGACTGCTAATACGTATAATCCCATTGAAATCTCGGTAGTTTACCGAAGTATGTTTCCCGCGGGGGCTGTAATCATGAAAGTCAAGTGAATGCATCCACTGAAACTCTTTTTGGTGGCTAAAAATTTGCAGGTGGGGCGTGCGGGTACGGGTCGATGGTGGACGTGAGGCCGCTGCGGGCCCGGGTCGGGGCGGTGAGCCCGGTGCTGTTCAAGAACGGCGAGGGCTGCGGGGCGTGCTACAAGGTCAAGTGCCTGGACCGGGGCATCTGCTCCCGGAGGGCCGTCACCATCATCGTCACCGACGAGTGCCCGGGGGCTACTGCTCCGGCGGGAACACCCACTTCGACCTCAGCGGCGCCGCCTTCGGCCGCATGGCGATCGCCGGCGAGGCCGGCCCGCTCCGCAACCGGGGCGTCCTTCCCGTCCAGTACCGGAGGTAAGGCCAAAGCTGGTTCGCACTTTTTTGACTCTGCAGAGACAGAGTCTCGCGCTGTCTCTGCCTCTGCCTTTTACTTTTCAACGGTCGCGTTGTGGGGATCGAGGGTACTGTGGTCCTCGCGAAATTGAGTAGAAAATGTTGCAGGCTTTTTTAGGACACTTGTTTAAAGAGTTCTTGCAGATAACTCGGGAAGCAATTAAAAGCGACAACTTGAATGCAACGACTTTTTTAACTTTGGCAATCGGACATTGGGTACGCATGTTTTAGTAAAAGTGGGGCTTGGGCTTGGGGCTACCCCTAATTCCCTGGTTAGAATCTTGTTTTTGGTCAAACGTCATGTGATGAAGAAGAGACCCCCCACTCTCTCTCTCTCGCTCTCTCTCTCTTGTGGGTTAACAAGGCGTTGGTTTAATTATGATATTTTGGGATTGCAGGACGCCGTGCAAGTATCCAGGCAAGAACGTAGCCTTCCACGTGAATGAAGGCTCCACGGACTACTGGCTCTCGCTCTTGGTCGAATTCGAGGATGGAGATGGCGACGTGGGTTCCATGCACATTAGGCCCGTAAGTCTCTCTCTCTCTCTCTCTCTCTCTCTCTCTCTCTCTCTCTCTCTTCTGCCCTTGCCCTTATTTTGGTTCTTCAGAAATTATAGGGGAAAAACTAAAGAGTGAACTGTGGTGAAAGCACTAAAGTTCAATTTTTTTCCCTCTCGATTCATTCTTTTCTGTGTCCTTATTCAATTTCGCCACCACGACTTTTGGGGTCCCATGGAATTCACAAATGGCGCCTAACTTTAGCGATGCGCGCTCCTGTGGAAAAAGTGCCGCGTCTTCCGCTTTTAATTAACTTTGAAAAGGGAGATCTTATAAACGTGCTAAGAAAAGGGTCACACCAGAGAGCACATGATGCACTTTGGAAAGTCCATGTTATTCGAATCTTTTGTTGAAATCTTGCGCACTCCTCACTGTAGTCCCTCAACTTGTGCACTCGTAATGGTGTCTATATCGTCGCTAAAACTCGTGTTTGTGAATGGGCAGGCGAGTTCGAGCGAGTGGATAGAGATGAAGCACTTGTGGGGGGCGAACTGGTGCATCACCGAGGGTCCTCTGCAAGGCCCCTTCTCGGTGAAGCTGACCACATTGTCGACCAACAGAACGCTCTCGGCCAGAGACGTCGTCCCGAGGAACTGGTCTCCCAAAGCCACTTACACTTCTCGCCTCAATTTCTTCTAAATCCCATTCATCCGCCATGAGCATATCCCCTTTACTCAGCATCACATCACAAAGGAGCTTTCGTCGGTGCTTTTTGGAAGAAAAGTAGCCAGTGGGCGCTGCATTATTGATCGGCATCCCATGCTCTTTCTTCTTCTCCTTATGTTTACTTTCGATCTCGATTTGTACTTTTTTTCCTCTTGTGGGTTTTCTTTGTAGGCAACGTGTGTGGGGGTGCAAGTGTCTGTGTCTGTGTTTGTGTTTGTGTAGTTGATGTAGCCCTCTCCAAAGGGAGAGAGAGCGTGCATAGGCTTTGCAGTAGAATGTGTGTAGATTGGGTTGGTGCGGGGTTAACGAGATTGTTGTGGGCCATTTGTCTTGTCTTGTCTTGATGACTTTTGGACCGCTCGAATTGAAATCTTGCCGGTCGATCCATGTGAGGGGATACAAAAGGTCAGGATTCGTGGCCCTGTGGGGATCCTTGTGAGTTTGTTTCTTCCGTTGATGAAGTAGAAGCTGAAATGTAATTGTTCGAGTTACTTGCAGAACCGGAGTGATGTATTTAGTGGCTATCTACCTAAATTGACCGGTTGACGTCATGCCCGAAAATCTAGGCCTCCAACATAAGGCCAAATCAGGTCGTTACAATATGATTAACCCTCTTGATCATAAAGACCACAATAATACATTGGGTAAAACAATAATACATTGGGTAAATGAAACAAATGGTCTATGAGCTTTAGCACTATATGTAATGTGATCCATGAACTTTCGGTTTATTTAATTTTGTCATTGAATTTTAATTTAATATATAATGTTGTTCATGAACATCTAATTTATTCAACGTGGTCCTCAGATTTTTTTATAGGTATTCAATTTAGTCCATAAACAATAAGAATATATTTAGTGTTATCCCTGAACTTGTGTTAATGGAAGAATAATATTGAACATTTTAATATAATCCAATGACTCAATTGAACATTTACAAAAAATTGGGAGATCACATTGAACAATTTAAAATATAAAGACCATATTTTATAGAGTTATTTTAATCATTATCCCTAATACATTTGATCAATGAAGCCGTTGATGGGATGCATAAAGAATTCAGCAATCGTGAGTTTTTGATTGACAGAGTTCAAGTGGAAAAATATGAGACGCATGGCGATGACGATGACCGGCTCTAGACATGAAAGGAAGATGAAATCTAATAAGGTAAGAAGGATCTATTGGCCAAGGGATAACCGCAGCCAAGAGATTGAGGGCACTTACAGGTTGTCCTTGAAGTAATGTGCAAGTCAAGAGGCACTTAGAGACTTTGGAATCCCAAAGTAGTGCGCAACTCGAGATGTAGTTAGAGATTCTTGTTGATGAAGTTTAGGATGCATAACCAAATCACCCATCAAAATTAGTGGAGGAATTGGGCCCAAGGACATCCAATATATACATACCGACAGGATATTTAATAAGATTCTTTGCCTCCCTTTAAAATGTCTCTATTTTAATTATGCAAATATAGCATCCGAGAACATAGCATCATCAAACCAATTATTGAGTTTGATTATATTGGACATGTGATGATTGATCGAGAAATGTGGAATAACTGTGGTATGAGAAGGGCACATTTTAAGCATTCTAGTCGTTATAGAGTCTGGCAGTTCACCATTTCAACAACCCTTGTTGTAGGGCCTCATCCTTTTCCTTGCATGAAAATAAAAAAACGAAAATATTAATTTCTTTAAGCCCAAAAAATGCCAAAAAAAAAGGTGATAACACTTGTAGGAGAGAGGACTTCTACAGAACATGAACTTTGTCCGCAATATTGGTATTTTTTTGTGATTAATGCTCCGGGCGACAATTTCGCCTCGTGGACAAGACCGCAGTGGCCCGGACATTGGAATGGGAATCCGATGAACCTTTTTCAGATACTAATTGCTTCTTTTTTTTTTTTTTTTTTGGGGGGAACTGTTTGCCGACACTCGCATTAAAAATCCGTGCGACCGCAGCCCTCGTCCGTAGGCCAAGGGAGAGTTTGTTGCATCTAGGAAGGCTCACCATATGATGATGAACTCAATTCCAATTCTTTTGGGTCCTGTCGATCGAGCCATGCGTGGTTGTTTAAGTCCTAATCTTTACTGGGGAATCACAATCTTTAAAATCAACTTCAATTGTCCAATCACTTGAACATGAACGAATCGAACTTCATTTCCCTGCTACATAGGTGGCCGAGAAGGGAAATGATTGTATGAGTAATAATGCATGGCTTAGATAACAATGGAGTTTTTGGTATTTTGTTTGGGTCATGTTAAGAGTAGGAGTATGCAAATGAATTGGAAATTGCCTGAATCGACTTAAAGCCGATGGTTCCCATGGTAATTAGATCGGTTCTTGGCTCTAATTTAGTGGAACTGGTGAGTATTGATCCAGTTCTCGCTTTTAGACGTGAAACCATTCACCCACCTACAAGGGCTGATATATATACACAATTTCATCTCAATTACTTAATTATTTGATAGTTTTTCAACCAAATATATATGTACATATATGTATATTTATAGCTATTGGATATTATTAATTAATTTTATATTTTGGTGTGTAATAGGATTAACCTCTACTTTTTTTTTTTTTCATTCATTCTAATAATTCATTTACTTACTTTGTCGATCAAAACAAAATAAACAAACAAAGATGAAGGAGATGACTGATTGGAAATGTCCATAAAAGCTGCAGTTTTTTGTCATTGTGTACAAAATTAAGAGCCAATGACTCATTTTAAGAGCAGGAATAGAAATTAGGTGCACCATCATATTAATTGATGAATACAATTTGTAGGGATTGAGAATTGGTTCCATTGACCCACCTAGGAACCATGATCCCAGTTCTTAAGTGGATTCATGAAATCAACAAGCGGTTCACGTTTTTAATTTTTTGAAATTGATCATTAGTGTGCGGCTCTTGATTCCAAGGTGGGAATCGACCATGCTCACTCCTAATTGAGAGTGGGGAAGTGCACTTTCAAAATCTCTTGAGAGGTTGGCTGCTTGAGATTTATGAAAACTGATGTGGATACCCTTGACCACTAAATCCAAAAGATTTATAAGACTAGCGTGCAATGCCATGAGCACCAGCAATGTGGAGACACGCATCTTAAGTTAAAAAAGGCTTTGTTAATGAATATTGACATTGTAAAGTCATTTGTTAAGCAATCAAGTTAAGAAATTTTTATGATTTTCAATATATCGATTGTTCTTATGTACAATTTGTGCTTCTACATAAGCCTATGAGCATTTCAAAATTCGAACATTTAATGGGTGGTGCAAAACCATTACTTTTCGACCACACATTTTTTATTTGTTTTTATGAAATGGAGGAAGCTTCATTCCGGAGCGAAAGGTGTAAGCAAACATCAATATGACTAAAGTAGGTGGTAATGATGTAAGGACAGAGGAAATATCCGTTAACGTTTTTATCTTCTTTTTATTTTTGGGCTGATCAACTGGATCTGGAACAAATGTTGGGCCAGAAAAAAAAAGTCCAATAAATATTGAAAAAGACAGGAAATAGAAAAAGAAGAAGAAAAAGAAAGAAGAGAAGATAATGAGGTAAGAAATAAGAATGCGCCGAATCACGAGCGAGCGATCTTTTAGTGAGAAATGAATTGGGCCGGTGGGCCCTGTAGCCCACGATCCGATATTCGAGGCCCATGAGACGAGAACCGTCTAAACTCGCCGTGCCACGTCGACGAAGATCATCGTCCACGTGTAACCATGATAGCGCGGACGCGAACTTGAGAATCTTCGATGCTCGTTGACCGCGTCGGTCTTACGACATGCAAAGTCAAAACCCCCCCACCCGCGAGCCGAGAGGATTCGGTCGGCCGGAGCAGCCGGAGCTCGACGGTCGGAGAAAATGGCGGACAGGTTCTTCCCCAACACCATGCCGGACTTCGTCCCGGCGGCGGCGGCGTCCGGCGACGACGGCGGTGGAGCGGTCTCTGCTCCCGGAGATTCTTCCCTCGCGAAGCTGCTCGCCAAGCCGTACCCGGTCCTCTCCGAGAGTTTCAAGCGCGCCGCTCTCGACCTCAAGGAAACCGTACGCTCTTCCTCTTCGATTCCAGAGCTCGGAGCGCGGGGCGCGCGCTTTTCTTGGTTTTTGGGTGCGAAAGTTTACCAGTTGTTTGTGGAAATGTCGCAGATAGTGGTGGAGACGTGGGGTGCCACGGGGCAACGCGTGCGCGACTTCACTCTGTATTGCGGTTCTCTGGGAACCGCTTTCCTGCTCTTCAGATCCTATCAGATCACGAGCAACCCAATGATCTCGCACTCTGCTCGCAGATCATCAGAGCTTGTGACTCTGCTTCTGCTAAATCCAGGTACTCCTTTTCTCTCTCAGTTATTTTTCACGCGAATTTTTCAGGCACGCGCTATGCTAATGCGCGCTGTCGACTGATTCTGTGAGGGAAAGAGAACGAGCAGTGCGTGTATGGGTCTGGCTGAGGTGTTAAGTTAGTGGGGATATGTTGACCATGTTTTGTAGTCTTTTCGTTACTCAATGCAAGAGTAATTTTGAAAAGTTAAAAAGTGAGACAAGACCCACTTTTGGCTTAAATATATGGATATGAAATTCGTTAGCACTGCTCGGGTACTTGCTGATTAATCAGAACTAAAAGGAGGTCTTGCAATTTTCAGAGCATTGCTTTTCTTGTCTTACGTTTCGATATTTGGAAAGCAAAATCTTTTTATCAAGTATGCTTATGGTTTAACATGGCTGGAAGGATCGTTGACAGGACCCTTGTTGTATTTACCTCTTTTTCCGAGAAAAAAGAATGTATAGTTTGTTGGTGGGTTGACACTTGAGGCTGTGCTGTTTCTTAGCTTTCCCATTTTGTTATCACTGACAGGGACGTGACGTTTATATGTGGGAGGGCTGGTGTCTGTGCTCTTGGTGCGGTTGTGGCTAAGTATGCGGGCGATACTCGCTCTCTCACTCATTATCTAAACCACTTTAAAGAGGTACATTCTTTGAACTATTTCTAATTTTAATCTAATTGTTCCCTAAGGCATGGTTTGTTGACCTTTTTCTCAATAGCAGATTAAGTTGTCAAAGAGTATTCCGGATGAGTTGTTATATGGGCGAGCGGGATTTCTCTGGGCCTGCTTGTTCTTAAACAAGCACATTGGCGAGGGGACTGCTCCTTCATCGACCATGGTGACATTTTCATTGAATCTTTGATATCTCATTGCTAATCTCAATGCTTGTGCAAATTGGTGTAATCTGGCTAATAGTATTATATGTAGCGTGCTGTGGCAGATGAAATATTCAAAAATGGGAGAGCGTTGGCTAAGAGAGGAGGAAAGTCCCCACTGATGTTTGAATGGTATGGAGAAAAGTACTGGGGTGCTGCCCATGGATTGGCTGGCATAATGCATGTTTTAATGCATATGGAATTGAAACCAGATGAGATGGAAGATGTCAAGGGCACTCTTAAATACATGATTAGAAATAGATTCCCCAGTGGAAACTATCCATCCAGTGAGGAGGATAGGAACAGGGACGTTCTCGTGCATTGGTGTCATGGGGCCCCTGGGATTGCCCTCACATTAGTAAAAGCCGCTGAGGTAAACATAGCCAAGTAGTCTCTGAACCTCTCAAATGTTCTCTACTCATAAAAAGCTTTCATGCTGATCACTTACTCAAAGTCTGCTGCATGCCAGGTCTTTCGAGATGAACAATTCTTATGTGCTGCTGTTGATGCTGCGGAGGTAGTGTGGAATAGAGGGCTGTTAAAGAGAGTTGGTATATGCCATGGGATAAGTGGGAATGTGTACGCGTTTCTCTCGCTCTACCGTGTCACAGGCAACGCAGAGTTCTTGTACAGGGCAAAAGCATTTGCTTGCTTTCTTCTTGATAGGGCTTTCAAGCTTATTTCCACGGGAGAGATGCATGGAGGTGATAACCCCTACTCCCTCTTTGAAGGGATTGGAGGTATGGCTTATCTCTTTCTAGACATGGTAGAACCCTCAGCGGCCAGGTTTCCAGCCTATGAACTTTAAAAAGGGTGAATAAGTGGAAAGAACAGAAGGGTGAGTTGAGGTCGCGCTTGTGGTGGAGTTGATTGAATAAGTGTTGATTACAAGTTTTATTTATACGTGACTAATGTGTGTGTGAGAATATTTAGCCGCATCATTGTCTGCCCTCCACATCCTCTGATGCTGCCTTCTGTGTCTTAGATTTCATCTTGATGTACATTGCTTGTTATTATGTTGTAAATAAGGGCATTTCTCATTATATCGCACAGTGCATACTTTAGTTATAAATATCTAGTGCTTTGTTCTGTTCATCCAAGTTTTTGCTTTGTCTTTATGGCCACTTCTGCAACAGCTTAAAGTGAAAATGCATGCGTTAGCTCTGTAAAACCAATTGAAGAGTGGTTACTTATCCACAAGAATTTTCTGAACCAGGCCTTTAACTTTTCAGTTTATTAAGAGTCGGATAATTTGGTCGTTGACCCTCATGGACACCATGCATTAGCAGATAATGTTCCTCTCGGAGGTATGCAGTACATACGCATCTTATATTTTTAATAACTAGAACTTCACAAATCCCTACTTTTTCAAGTTGCTTGATTTCGAGAAGTTGGCGAGATGGGAATCACACTGTCGGCAGTGTTAAGATGAAAGACCTTGTGGCCAAACAGGGTGTTAAGAATGCTTTTGTTGAGAGCGAAATGTGTATGTGAGAGGGTTTATTTCCTCTAATGGTCTCGAACTCCTGTAGGACTAGTGGAATCCTACCTAAGTCAGGTGCTTGTTTAGTACGTTGAGAATCGGGAAGTTCACTTGACAGGGGTGTCGCTCATGAACAAAATCGGTTGCAGTCTCTGAAGATTATACTACAATTGGAATTTGTGGGGGATTATATCTATTATTTTGTGAAGAGGTCAATACATGAAGCACAAAAGAGGAAGAGAATTTGTAAATCGACCGTTGAAAACCCAAATTCTGTCAAGATTGTCGTTTTCTTATGGCAAGTTTGGTAATGACAAGATTGCTCAAACGACCAGTTTGCTCAAGCATCATGAAGAATCCCGCCCGTTGCCACTTCACGCATACCATGCACGGTTCTGTCATCGGTATCTAGTTCCAACCATCCTCGCAACACACGGTCTTCCGACCTTCGGCAGAATTTCGTGATTTGGGATGCTGAACTTCTGAAGAAGCCATATCTCTTGAGCTGGAACGCTCTGTCTCTTTTTTCCCTCCTTTTCTCTGTGATGCGTATTTCCATTCAGGAACAATTTCTAATTACTTTTTTCTATTCTGAAAATTAGTGATACTATTTTCACACTCGTTATTTTATTTTGGAAGTTGATTTTCTTGGGAATAATTTCGTCCATTGCTCTCTCTCTTTTTCATATGTAAGGAACCCACTTTAATAGACCAGAAGCAAATACAATTGGGATTTGTTATTCGGATTTTCCAAAGAAATCAAGTGGGGGAGATGGCGTTGTTATTCTTTAAGAAGCGCCGTTAGTCGAGCGCTTTTTTTATGCACAATTCTGAAAGTTATGAAAAATCAAGATGTATATTCTAATAATCGCAACTGATTCTTTCCTTTTCTCCATTACTCTCTTTCTCAATCACATCCATCATTCCTCAGTTTTCTCCATTACACTCTCTTTCAACCATCACCTGTTCTCTCTCTTCTCTTACAAGTGTCCCCCAGCGCAGTTATTGAATATACTTGAGAAGAAATATATTCATAATTTTGGGTGATACATGTATGCAACAGCTTCCCTATTAGATTGTGTAAAAAAGAACTTCAAGAGAAATTGCTATTAAACTCCTTCTGTCAGTCAATGTACATTCACAGTTTTAATTCATTCTGCTAGCGAAATGCAGGATATTTGCTTTTATTAGACTCTAATGGTTAAAAGTTACTGAATCTTCAATTTCCAAATTCATACATTTTCAAAGCTAATGAAACATGAGAGTTCAATACTGGTGATATTCAAATAGAAGGCCTCATCATCCTTAAGCAGACGCTAAGAATTCTTAGTGATTACAGTCACTAAAAAGCGTCGAATGAGTTTATTTACTCTCACAAAGACCATGTTCTGCCATAGTCAGGGACTCATAATTAGATGTTTTGCTTGTTTAGAAAGTTGACAACCAGAGCGTTCACTTGCTCCGGAAGTTGCTCGTGGACGAAATGGCTCCCTTCCGGCATGAAGGTGATGTCTAAGTTAGGGACAAAATGCTTCACTTGCCCAGTACTTATGTAGTCCTCCATGCCTGGAAACTTCAGGACATAGTCTTTCTCTCCCATAATCAGCAGCGCTGGAGCCGTAACTTTTGGATCCGCTATGGCATATTCCCTCCCCATAGACCTAGACCAAAAATGCGCAGAAAATGACATATAGACCTTAAAAAGCGGCTGCTGTTTTGGTTTATAGCCAGAACAATTTTAGTATCTAGAGTCATATTTCTCTCATTTAATTTCCTGTGAGTCGGTGTCTGCTATGATTACCTGTATGGAACCTGCAGCGCGAACCGGAACCCGGACTTCTCATACAAGGATGCATAAGCTGCAAGATCTTCCTCGGAGAACCACGGAGGTAGCGGGATCGACTCATCGACCAAGTCCATGATCTCTTGGTCATCGCCAGCGACAGGGAGCTCACTCCTTGAGAAGAGGATGTAGATGTTTCTTATGACTGTCTTGACGTCTAGCCTGCCAAAGTCAGCTTCTGCTCGCCCAGGTTCCTGAAATCAATTGAGGTACTACTAGAGGTGCCGGATAGGTGGTGGGGAGAGGGAGGGAGGGAGGGAGGGAGGAGAGAGAGAGAGAGAGAGGGTCAAGAATTTTACCTGCCACCTGAGCATGTAAAAGCCTTTGGGAAAGAGATGGGACGGGAAGGCCGAGGGTCCAGGTAGCATGAAGGGGATGCCCAGTGTGATGACTCCACAGACCCTCTCTGGCTTGACCGCTGCTACTAGGTATGCTGGCAGAGCTCCGAAGTCCTTCCCCACCAGGAAGGCCTGGATTCAACACCCCATATCATCAACGAACTTCTCTTTGTGACTCACATAATCATCCTATGATTTCTTTATTTTTTATCTGTTTCTGTTCTCATGACAGTTGATTTTGCAGTAGCGTCCTCTTCTTTATTGCTAGATCATCATCCTATTCGTGCTCTTTTTACAGTGCTATGCTCGGCTAAGAAATGTCCTCACTAAGGAAAAAAGTAAGCAAACTGTTTGTTATTCGCAGTGAAGATCTTTTTCTATTTCATAGGTCTCAAGCTCGGTGAAGGAGTACAGGCATCGCATGTGTGAAGTCTAAAATGTTCTCGGTTTTTATGAGCTGGATCCTTCATGAGATTCATCAGTTCTTAAACTAAAACGTACCTACCTCAGGAGACAGGTAGAGGACAGAGAGAGATGAAGAAAATGTCCAAAAGGAGAACACTAAGCATATGCACTTTCATTTAATTAATGGTCAAGTGAATATGCATATAGAAACAAAAGAATTGTCTTTTTTCTATTTTTGTTTGACCAAGAAACATCCACATCAAGAAGCACAACCTCTCTAGATTAATGGTTCAATGACGATTGCATTGTATAATTGTTGGTATCATCCGTTTTATGACAGACAAAATTAGCAATCGGCCAAAGACAAACTGAGAACATGCATGAAAAGCGGCATTTTTCTGGAACTAATCGAGGAGAGGAAAAGGATGATGAATTAATAAATGAAAGATTCTCAATACTCAACTCTCAAAAGCAAAAATTTTGCCAAAGTTAAAGTCTCAAGTGCATAATTGTCTGATCATCCCTATAATGGTCGCGCGTATCAAGGTCAGTATTTCTGAAAGGGAGAAAAATGTATTTGAGTGTGACAGATTAATGTGGTGGTACCTTTGCAATGCCCAAAGCATCAAGGAGAGCGACCGCATCTTCAACAAGATCGGCAAAAGAACCCTTCTCAGGGTCAAGAGGCTGATCGGAGAGCCCATAGCCTCTGAAATCGAAGGCAACGGCGCGGTACCCTGCATCAGCAACGCCTATCATTTGGTGCCTCCACGTGTACCATATCTCTGGGAACCCATGCAAGAACACCACCACCTTTGGACCTGCGGGGTGCACACAGCAAATTTGTGAACTGGGTGATTCTTCATATGATGAACTCAGCAGCACATGTGAGATAATGTCACCGAACAAGTCATGTATGTGCGTCTCTCTCTCTCTCTACACTTTCCTGTGTCATGTACCTTCACCAATTTCGGCAACATGAAGCTTCACATCTCTCACTGCTACATGGCTGTGCTTGATTTTCTCCATCTTTCCTGGAACACGCACGCACTCACAAACAGAAGGAGGAGGGGGGGAGGGGGGGAAGAGAGAGCGAGAGCGAAAGAGAGAGAGAGATAGAGGGAGAGGGGAGAGGGAAGTAGGTGAGGAGTTATTAGCTTGACATTGTAGATGGCCTTTGTGGTAGTTAAATCATTGGTTTCTCCGAAAATGCTGACAAGGCAGATATGACTTCCTCCCAAATAAGACAAGCAATTGTTTCAACGCAAAGGTGTAGATCCTCAAGAGCATCCTTGGCTTAGAATAGTCTGCTAATCCAGTTGTGCGCATTGCTCCAAACGATTCATTAAGTTCACACTTTGACAGCTTATGTCTTAAAAAGCTGAAAATTTGAAGTGTTTACTGAGTAGTCTGCTGAAAGGATGCGAATATAATTGACCAGAAATGATATGATAAGACATTTGTCTACCAACAAAAGTATCACAGAATCGAAGCTTAGGGTTAAAGAATGGTCTTTCCAATTGTGCTTTTATTTATTTCCTAATCATCTGGATGGCTAGTAACTGCAGAACAGCAAAATCACCATCTACTTTTTTCATTTTTAGATGCAAAAGAAGAAAAGAAAAATATCATGCCTTGCCCAATCAATGTTATGTTAGAAAAATCTTGCGGGATCTGCTTGACCATTTTGCTTGTCCTACTTGTGGAAGCATTCAAATGATTTCATGATGGTATATCCCTGCCTAAACAGTTAATTAACTCCTGTACCAGGACTCCTCTTTGCCTGTGACTCTGACTCAGTAGAGGAGAGAAATACATAAGCGTTCCCACCAATCGGATGGCATACACCAACTCTCATTAACAGCCCTCTGTTCCACACTACTTCCTCAGCATCAGCTGAAGAACGTAAAAATTTGTCACTTGAAACGGCTATTAAACGAATTAAAAAGGTCGCTTTTCAAGAAGCTAACAAAATTATCCTGTTAAAGTTCTGTTGCTCATTTGTCTAATTAACAAAATTACTTTCTAAGAGGTTACGAAAAAGGCCCTACATTTTTTTTTTATGTTTTTGCGGTTAAAATTTTCATTCTAGTTAACATGAATCCTCTAGACGACATGGAGTGTACTAACAAAATCACTCTTTAAGGAGCTGAAAAAAGCCCTATGGAGATGGTTTTTCGAGTTCGTTTCAATTGATGAAGAGTTGAATTATTGTCACATATTCTTCCTAGTTAATATAATCCATGTAGTCTGGACATGCAAGATCATCATGCTAGTAAATCTGTAATATGCTTTGTCCCTGACATTTTTCATGATTCATGCCTATCTGGTCAGTTGGATATTGCAACTTATGTTCTGTGTAATGAAAGAACTTATGTTCTGGGTAGTAGTCACCCATGAGTTTGGGTTGTGAAGCAGTGGTGTGAAGATCCACCGGTCTAAAATTGAAGTTAAATAAAAAATTTGTCTATTTTCATGATCTCCCTTTCCAACCACAAAGGGATTCTCTGTTTTCTACATCACTCTTATCATTCCTCAGTTTTCTCCATTACACTCTCCTTTAACCACCAATCCAATACTCTCCCCTATTTCACAAGTGCCCCGAAGGCATTTACTGAATACACTGAAGACGAAATACATTAGTTTTAGGTGATGCTTATACGTAACATGAGTGCGCTAAAAGCTGCAGACCTGCCCTGCTGAATTGCGTAATAAGTACTCTGAGAGAAATTGCTATCAAACTCCTCCCGGTAAATCAATATGCATGGATAGTCTGAATTCTTTCTGCCAGTGAGATGCAGGATATTTGCTTTTATGAACTCTAATGGTCAGAACTTGCAGAGTCTTCATTTTCCAAATTCATACATTTTCAAAGCTAATGAAACATGAGAGTGCATCATAGAAGGCCTCATCATCCTTAAGTAGGAAGCTAAGAATCCTTAGTGATTACAGATACTGAAAAGTGTCTTATGAGTTCATTTACTCTCACCAAGACCAAATTCTGCCATAGTTAGGGACTCATAATTAGATATTTTGCTTGCTCAAGAAGTCAACTACAAGACTGTTCACTTGCTCTGGAAGTTGCTCATGGACGAAATGGCTCCCTTCCGGCATGAAGGTGATGTCTAAGTTAGGGACAAAATGCTTCACTTGCCCAGCCCTTATGTAGTCCTCCATGTCCGGAAACTTCAGGACATAGTCTTTCTCTCCCATGATCAGCAGCGCCGGAGCCGTAACTTTTGGATCCACCATGGCGTATTCCTTCCCCAGAGACCTAGACCAAAAATGCGAGTAAGATGACTTATCAAAACATTTCGGAATAAAGGATTTCTCTTTTTATTTTCAATATGAATTGATAGTTAGATACAAATAGATCATATCTTGTAAATTCTCTCCCTTATAAACCTTAAACAGTGGTTGCGGATTGATTGGTTTTCAGCTAGAACAATTTTCGTATCTAGAATCGGATTTCTCTCCTTTAATTTTCCCTAAGTCAGTGTTTGCTATGATTACCTGTATGGGACCTGCAGGGCAAACCGGAACCCAGACTTCTCATACAAGGATGCATAGGCCGCGAGATCATCCTCGGAGAACCATGGAGGTAGCGGGGTCGACTCATCAACCAAGTCCATGATCTCCTGATCATCACCTGCAACAGGGAGCTCGCTCCTGGAGAAGAGAATGTAGATGTTTCTTATGACCGTCTTGACATCTAGCCTACCAAAGTCAGCTTCTGCTCGCCCAGGTTCCTGAAATCAATTGAGGAATTAGTAGAGGTGGCGGATGGGCGGGGGTGAGAGAGAGAGAGAGAGAGAGAGAGAGAGAGAATTTTACCTGCCACCTGAGCATGTAAAAGCCTTTGGGAAAGAGATGCCATGGGAGTACCGAGGCTCCGGGTAGCATGAAGGGGACGCCCAGTGTGATGACTCCACAGACCCTCTCTGGCTTGACCGCTGCTACTAGGTATGCTGGCAGAGCTCCAAAGTCCTTCCCCACCAGGAAGGCCTGGATTCAACACTCCGTATTATCAATGGACATTACATTTTAACTCACATAATCATCCTGTAATCTCTTGATTTTGTATCTGTTTCAGTTCTCATGACAGTTGATTTTGTAGTCTCATCCTCTTGTTTATTGCTAGATTATCATCTTATTTATGCTCTTGGTAAATTGCTATGCTTGCATAGGGAATGACCTGACTAAGGAAAAAAGTAAGCTAGTTATCATCAGTTTCAGAAACAAATTGATTATCATTCGCAGTGGAGATCTTTTTCTAACTTGTAGGTCTCAAGCTCGGTCAAGGAGGACGTGCCTCGTATGTGTGACCTTATTAAAAGTATAACATGTTCTCGGCTGTTATGACACGGATCCTTCTTTAAATTTATCAGTTCATAAATAAAACGTACCTATCTTAGAAGATAGGTGGAGGACAGAGAGAGATGAAGACAACGTACAAAAGGACAGTACTTACACCTCAAGCATATGCACTTTCATTAAGCTAATGGTCATGTGAATATATATAGAAACAAAGAATTGTTTTTCTTGTTTGACCAAGAAACATCCACATCAAGAAGCTCAACCTCTGTAGATTGATGGTTCAATGACGATTGCATTGTAATATTGATGGTGTCATGACAAGAATCCGTTTTATTACAGACGGTCATGGACTAACTGAAATATCAAAATAAGCAATTGGCCAAAAACAAACGGAGAACATGCATGAAAGGCAGCATTTTTTTTGGAACTAACTGAGGACAAGGAAGAAGATGATGAATTATTATATGAAAGATTCTCAAGGCTCAACTATCAAAAGCAAAAATTTTGCCAAGGTTAGCGTTTCTGAAAGGGAAAAAAAGAATTTTAGTGTGACAGATTAATTAAGTGGTACCTTTTCAATGCCCAGAGCATCAAGGAGGGCAACAACATCGTCAACAAGATCAGCAAAAGAACCCTTCTCAGGGTTATTTGGCTGATCGGAGAGCCCATAGCCTCTGAAATCGAAGGCGATGGCGCGGTACCCTGCATCAGCGACGCCTATCATTTGGTGCCTCCACGTGTACCATATCTCTGGGAACCCATGCAAGAAGACCACCACCTTTGGACCTGCAGAGAACTCAGCAGCACACGTGAGTGAATGTCACTGAACAAGTCATGGATGTGCATCTCTCTCCCTACACTTCCCTGTACCTTCTCCAATTTCAGCAACATGAAGCTTCACATCTCTCACTGCTACATGGCTGTGCTTGATTTTCTCCATCTTTCCTATTGACACGCGCACTCACAAACAGAGGGGGAGAGAGAGAGAGAGAGAGAGAGAGAGGGAGCTGAGGAGAGAGTGATGAGTACGACTATGTAGGCGGCCTTTGCAGTAATTTTAGACTAATTGGTTTGTACGAAAATGACAAGGCAGATAAAACCTCCCCCAAATAGGACCAGCAAGTATTTCAACGCTCTCAAGAGCAGCCTCGGCTTGGATAATCTGCCAATTACAATTGTGCACGTGAGTCCAAACGATTCATTCCTAATAGAAAGATAAGTAGTGAGGGTTCCCTGATCCCATGTTCCAATGCTTTTCACTTTTTTTTTTTTTACCATTGGATTGGCAAGTTCATTAAGTTGATGATTTGACAGTTCATGTCGTAAAAAGCTGAAAATTTAAGTGTTGAAAGAATAACAGATCAGACGGGCTGCTGAAATGTTGAGATTCTAATTCACTGGAAATGGAATCATAAGAAAAGGTGAACAAAAAAACTATTAGAAAATTCATGTTTAGGGTTAAAGAATGGTCTGCCCAATCATGCTTATCTTTATTTCCTAATAATCTGGACAACTAGTAGCTGCGGCAATGACCATATCCTTTTTTTTTTCTCATTTTTAGATGCAAAAAAAAAAAAAAAAAAAAAAAGAGAAGAAAAATATCATGCCATGCCCAATCAATGTAATGTTAGAAAAATCTTGCAGGATTTGCTTCACTATTTTCTTTGTCCTATTTGTGGAAGCATTCAAATGATTTAGTGATGGCATATTCTTGCCTAAACAGTTAGGAACTCCTGTATCAGAACTCGTTACCAGTTGCTCGATAGAGAGACAGAAATACATAGCATTCCCATTTTTCCTATGGCATATACCAACTCTCCTTAAGAGTCCTCTATTACACACTAGCTCCTCAGCATCAGCTGAAGAACGTAAAGATTTTTCACTTGAAACGCATATTAAACGACAAGGTCAATTTTTAAGAAGCTAACAAAAATATCGTTTAAAATTCCGCTGCTCATTTGCCTAATTAACAAAATTAGTTTCTAAGAGGTTAAAAAAGGCCCAACATTGATCTTTTCCATGTTTTAGTGGTTGAAAGTTGAAGTACTCTCAATTTCTTTTTTCATTCTAGTTAACATGATTCCTCTAGACTACAAGGATACTACTAAAACAATCTCTAGACTACAAGGATACTACTAAAACAATCACTTTCAATTGATGAAGAGTTGAATTATTGTCACATAACCATCCTAGTTAATATAATCCATGTAGTCTGGACATGCAAGATCTACATGCTAGTAAATTTGTAATATGCTTTGTCCCTAACTTTTTTCATGATTCATGCCTATCTGGTCAGTTGGATATTACAACTTATATTTTGTGTATTGAGTGAACTAATGTTCTGTGTAGTCACCAATGAGTTTAGGTTGTGAAGCAGTGTTATAAGGATCTACCGGTCTACAATTGAAGTTAAATCACAAATTTTTCTATTTTCCATAATCTCTCTCTCAAACCACGCAGAGATGCTCTGTTTTCTCCACCAATCATTCCTCAGTTTTCTCCATTACACTCTCTTTTAACCACCATTCCAATTCTCTCCCTTCTTTTACAAGTGCCCCGAAGGCGTTTACCAAGTATACTGAAGAAGAGATACATTACTTATGGGCGCTGCTTATACGTAACATGAGTGCGCTAAAAGCTGCAGACCTGCTCTGCTGAATTGCATAAAAAGTACTGCCAGAGAAATTGCTATCAAACTCCCCCTTGAAATTCGATGTGCATTTATATTTCTAATTGATTCTGCCAGTGAAATGCAGGATATTTGCTTTTATTGGACTCTAATGGTCAAAACTTGCAGAGTCATTTTCAAAGCTAATGAAACATGAGAGTTCACTACTGGTGACATTCAAATAGAAGGCCTCATCATCCTTAAGTAGGAAGCCGGGAATTCTTAGTGATCACAAATAGTGAAAAGCGTCAAATGAGTTTATTTACTCTCACCAAGACGAACTTCTGCCGTAGTCAGGGACTCACAATTAGATATTTTGCTTGTTCAGGAAGTCAACTACAAGACTATTCACTTGCTCTGGAAGTTGCTCATGGACAAAATGGCTCCCTTCCGGCATGAAGGTGACGTCTAAGTTAGGGACAAAATGCTTCACTTGCCCAGTGCTTATGTAGTCCTCCATGCCTGGAAACTTCAGGACATAGTCTTTCTCTCCCATGATCAGCAGCGCTGGAGCTGTAACTTTTGGATCCACTATGGCATATTCCTTCCCCATAGACCTAGACCAAAAATGCAAGTAAGATGACATATAGATCTTAATCAGCAGTTGCTGATTGATTGGTTTTTAGCTAGAACAATTTTCGTATCTAGAATTACATTTCTCTCATTTTATTTCCCGAGTCAGTGTTTGCTATGGTTACCTATATGGAACCTGCAGGGCAAAGCGGAACCCAGACTTCTCATACAAGGATGCATAAGCTGCAAGATCTTCCTCTGAGAACCATGGAGGTAGTGGGGTCGACTCATCAACCAAGTCCATGATCTCCTGATCATCGCCAGCGACAGGGACCTCACTCTTGGAGAAGAGTATATAGATGTTTCTTATGACCGTCTTGACATCTAGCCTCCCAAAGTCAGCTTCTGCTCGCCCAGGTTCCTGAAATCAATTGAGGAATTAGTAGAGGTGGCCGATGGGCAGTGGAGAGAGAGAGAGAGAGAGAGAGAGAGAGAGAGAGAGAGAGAGAATTTTGACCTGCCACCTGAGAACGTAAAAGCCTCTGGGAAAGAGATGAACTGGGATGATCGAGGGTCCAGGTAGCATGAAGGGGATGCCCAGTGTGATGACTCCACAGACCCTCTCTGGCTTGATTGCTGCCACTAGGTATGCTGGCAGAGCTCCAAAGTCCTTCCCCACCAGGAAGGCCTGGATTCAACACTCCATCAATGGACATTTCATTTTGACTCACACAATCATCCCATGATTTCTTGATTTTGTATCTGTTTCTGTCCTCATGACAGTTGATTTCGTAGTCTTGTCCTTTTGTTTATTGCTATATTGTCATCTTATTTATGCTCTTTGTAAAGTGCTATGCTTGCATAGGGAATGTCCTAACTAAAGGAAAAAAGTAAGCAAATTATCATCAGTTTCAGAAACAATTGATCATCATTCGCAATGGAGATCATTTTCTAACTCGTAGGTCTCGAGCTTGGTCAAGGAGGACGTGCCTCGTATGTGTGACCTTATTAAGAGTATAAAATGTTCTCGGTTTTTATGACACGGATCCTTCTTTAGATTTCTCAGTTCATAACTAAAATGTACCTATCTCGTACCTATCTTAGAAGATAGGTAGGGGGCAGAGAGAGATGAAGAAAATGTCCAAAAGGACAATACGTAGACCTCAAGCATATGCGCTTTCATTTAGCTAATAGTCGTGTGAGTGTATATAGAAACGAAACAATCGTTTTTCTTGTATGACGAAGGAAAATCCATACCAAGAAGCTCAACCTCTCAAGATTGATGGTTCAGTGACGATTGCATTGTATTATTATTGGTGTCATGACGAGAATCCTTTTAATAACAGCCAGACATGGACTGACTGAAATATCAAAATTAACAATTGTCCAAAAACAAACAGAAAACATGCATGAAAAGCAGCATTTTCTGGAACTAACCTAGGAGAAGGAGAAAGATAATGAATTTATACTATGAAAGATTCTCAAGGCTCAACTATCAAAAGCAAAATTTTTTGCCAAGGTTAAAATTCAAGAGCAATAATTGTCTGATCATCCTTATAATGGTCGCACAGATCAAGGTTGGTATTTCTGGAAGGGAGAAAAAAGAATTCAAGTGTGACAGATTAATTTAGTGGTACCTTTGCAATGCCCAGAGCATCGAGGAGGGAAACAACATCTTCAACAAGATCAGCAAAAGAACCCTTCTCAGGGTCAAGAGGCTGATCGGAGAGCCCATAGCCTCTGAAATCAAAGGCGATGGCGCGGTACCCTGCATCGGCGACGCCTATCATTTGGTGCCTCCACGTGTACCATATCTCTGGGAACCCGTGCAAGAACACCACCACCTTTGGACCTGCAGAGTGCACACAGCAAATTTGTGAACTGGGCTGTGAACTGGGTTAATCTTCGTATGATGAACTCAGCGGCACATGCGAGTAGATGTCACTGAACAAGTCGTGCGTGCGTCTCTCTCTCTCTCTACACTTTCCTGTATTATGTGCCTTCTCCAATTTCGGCAACATGAAGCTTCACGTCTCTCACTGCTACATGGCTGTGCTTGATTTTCTCCATCTTTCCTGGAGCACGCACACAGGCACAAACAGTGAGGAGAGAGAGGGGGAGAGAAAGAGAAGAGAGGGAGAGGGAGGTCAGTAGGTGAGGAATGAGTATGTATGACATTGCAGATGGCCTTTATTGTACTTAAATCATTGGCTTCAATGAAAATGCGGACTTAAACATTATATATTTTTGGTCTCACCTCAAGGCAGGTATAACTTCCCTCCGATTAAGACAAACACATATTTCAACGCAAAGATGTAGATTCTCCAGAGCATCGCTTTCCGACCCCCAAAAAAAAAAGAGCATCCTTGGCTTAGGATACTCGGCTAATTACAGTTGTGCAGGAGTCTAAACGACTCATTCTTAATAGAAAGATTAGTTGGGACTTGGGAGGGTTCCGGATTCCATGTTCCGATGCTTCCTACGCTTTTTTCTGTCAGATTGGCAAGTTTATTAACTTAATACTTTGACAGTTCATGTCGTAAAGTTGAAAAATGTTTAGAGAATAACATACCGGACGGTTTGTTGAAAAGATGAGATTCTAATTATCTAGAAATAGAATCATAAGAAATCGCGAACTAACAGAACTGTTAGAAATCCAAGTTTAGGGTTAAAGAATGGTCTTTCCGATCGCACTTTCCTTTGGACCAAAAAAAAAAAAAAAAAAAAAAAAAGAAAAGAAAAAAGAAAAATCGTGATTTCCTTTATTTCCTAATAATCTGGACAACTAGTAGGTGTGGAAATGACCATATGCTTTTTTTTTTTTTTTTTTTTTTTCATTTTTAGATGCAGAAAAAGAAAAGAAAAATATCATGCCATGCCCAATCAACGTTATATTATAAAAATCTTGCAGGATCTGCTTGACTTTTTTCTTTGTCCTACTTGTGGACGTAATCAAATGATGTCGTGAATCACGACTGGTGATTGTTTATTAACTTGCCCAGTCCTTATCTATTTGTGAGAATAATGACCCGCATCATTTTCTTTCCTCCACATCCTCTCACGCAGGCTTGCGTATCCATCTTGATGGGCACTTCTTGTTCTTTCATTATAATTAAGATATCATGAAACGCATGGTTTAGTTTTGCCGGTGCTTTGTTCTGTTCATCCAAGCACTTGCTTGGTCTTTTGTGGCCACTTCCACAACAACTTAAAGTGAAAATGTGTTCGTTAACTCCGTGAAACCAATTGAAAAGTGGTTACTTCTCTGCAAACATCTTCTGAACCAGGCCGCTAACTTTCCAGTTACTTCCTTGGTCTGGAGGGATTGTTTGCTAGTTCTGTGTTCCTAAAGTGTTTAATAATTTCCCGTTTTTACAGCAGGTTGGAGTTCATTCTATTAGGAATTACTTAGTTCGGCGCCCTTCCTCCCCTTCGCAAAAGGAAGGTACTTTTTACTGGGAAAATTACATAACAAGTGGCCAAATGAAGCATTTCACTTTCCAACTAGGACAGCGCTTTCATGCCAAAGGGAGCCATTTTGTTCATGAGAGACTCCCCTGTCAAGTCAACTTCCCCATTAACAACGTTACTAAACAAGACCTCAACATAACTAGGATTGCCCATGTGACACCCTTAGATTAACTTATTTAAGATATTGTCCACTTTAATCCATTTCATACCAAACTTTAGAATTTCATCCTTTTCTATTGTAGTAGGCATTTTTCTAGAAGGTTGCTCATCTTAATAGTGCTCTTGATTGAGCATGCTTAACATTTGAGTTTCAATACTTAACATTACCTTTATGTCAAAAGTGCCTCTTGTTCAAGCATGAGTTTCAATACTTAACATTACCTTTATGTCAAAAGGTTCCTCTTGTATGATGATAATAATTTCACATATACAAACCATGAATCCTCTCCAAATGTTTGGTGTGCAATTTGATTCATTCGGATAACTTCTTGATAAGTCATGAAATATTGTAATGGACCAAGGTTTATATGGAATTCTCTTCCTTGTATAAGAGAGATCATTTCTTATCTCCATTTGGTTAATCCTAGATAATTCAAATGAAACAGGCATGTGATTTGCAGGCGACTACTAAATCTTGCTTCATTCCATTTCATCTGATGTCTCTGTTGGGACCTGATCACATGACCAACCCTTCGTTCTCCAGGACTGTTTCATCCATCGTTTGCCTTCTGTGTGAGGTCGAACACAACACAATGCGATACATGGCAACGAATCAATTAGAATTACAATGTACTTGTTCACTAGCAAGTCTAATCTATGCAAGTATCCCTAATGCGAAATAAATTTTTCTCCCTAGGTTGTCGATGGAAGAGAGTCTAGAGTGAGCATGAGGTCGGGTGGTCGGTCACTAGATAACATTGCTCTGGCAAGTGTTCAATATAATCTTTGAGACATAGTTTGGAAATGTTTACCCTTTTATGTAACGCAATTTTTTTTTTACATTTATACATGGATTTCAAGCCAATTGAAATTGATTTGAGAGAGAAGATTTGTGGTAATGCTGATCTAAGCTAATCCGACAAGTTTCTCACTGATCTCCCATAGCTTACGTGCCTTCTCGGCATCACTGGCTTCTTTGGAGAGTTGATTCTCGAAGGAAGATGAGTTCTTGTTCCAGCTCCAGTAGACTCCCGATTTCTCCAAGCTAGGGTCGCTCACCACCTGAAAAACAGACATTTGCTTCGCAACATAAGCACCATTGCGACTTTGAATTAAATCGCGCCTCATAGACAGACATTCTGTGGTTTTTGAAAACTGCATGAGTTTCCACTACACTTGATAGCACTCGAAGGATCCTAAATTTCAAACTATAATGCTTAGTCTGTACTAAAATTCTAACACTGTACCCTTCGATTCCAACATGCACAAGTACCCCTGCCTCAGCATTTCATGTCAAGACATTGCTGAAGAGTCTCTATAACCAACGAAAGAGACGCTTCACGATTTTAAGCACAGAGGGTCACGTGCATTTTCACCAAATTAAAGAATGTACCATTCAAGTCATGTCCAAAATTATAGCTGACCTGTGCGAGTCTTTTTCCAGCCTCCTCTTCAGAGACATATCCTTTGGTGATGTACTTCTGGAAGGGGGGGAATAGAAGTCTGAACAAGGGAACGTGCTCTCTGAACAATCCAGTAGTGGCAATGCAACCCGGATACAAAGAAGCGAATGCGATTCCGGTCTCTTCGTGGTAGCGCCGGTGGAACTCCTGCATGGTGAGCATGTTGCACACTTTGCTGTCTTTGTAGGCCTTGGCACCATCAAACTCACCTCCGTCTATCATAGGCGAGCTGCTCACCCCATTCAATCCTCCCACTAAGCCCCTCAGGTCCCCCAAGTTGGCCTTTGGTGGTATATTTCCAGCTAATGTGTTTGTGTTCCCTAAAAACCAAAAGAAAACGACCTGAGTATAAGTAGTTTCTACCTTATTGTCGCTATAGCTAACTGCAGGATTTGAGGATTCACAGCAATATGGGTGCCTATGTAGATTCTATCATCAGATATAGTTCTTCGGTGCAGATAAAAATTAGACTTCAATTTACACATCATAAGCCCAGACATCATGGAGCTAGTTTAAATCCTAAAAACACTATATTTTGAACTTATCTTAATCTTCCAGATTCAATTTGGTTATACAAAATATCACAATCAATGCACGTGCTTAACATTCTAGCAACCAGTGTGATTTTTCCACTTCCTGAAGAAGGTTGCTAATACATGTCAAATGATTGACCTAGTGTTACTAACACAATTGTTTGATGCAGTATAAATATGCAAAATATTTCTGAATTTGAGTAACTAGTTAAATATGAGCAAACCATTGTAGTGGTAAACACACATGTTCCCAAATTCATCTGCCATGATTTCTTAAATAGTACTACCAATCTACCAGGAAGTGTCTGGAAACAATGCATTTCCCAAGCTTCAACAAGGACAGGGATTTAGATTTTGAACCTTCTGTTCCAAAGTGATCTTCTTTTCAAAGGAACAAACTGAACATGCACGATTACTTGGTCTATACAGCTAGCTAGCTCTGTGTGGAGGAGTACCTGTAATGGAACCGACAATGATGAGGCGCTTCATGGGGTAATCTGATTGCTTCAAGTCATCAAGCAACAATCTTGCAAGCAGGAAATGGCCCAGATGATTAGTCCCGACACTGATCTCGAACCCTTCAGCTGTGAACGATGGCTCTTTTGCGGTGGGCTGATACACAGCAGCATTACAAACCAGCACATCCAATGGCCTACCCGAACGGCGGAAGTTGTCAACAAATTGCCTCACACTCTCAAGAGAGGCAAGGTCTAGGTGCATCACGGTGTAGTTCTCTTTCGGAATGCCAACTGATTTAGCCGCTTTCTCCGCTTTGAGAAAGTTTCGGCACGCCATTATGACATGACAATTCCCCAATTCAGCTAGTGCCTTGGCCGTGGCCAGGCCTAACCCGGACGAGGCTCCCGTGACCACTACATTAAACTGTCTTTCCGTCTTCTTTTGTTCTGGTTGGGAATCTTTGATTATTGGCGCCGTGGTCGCTGTCTGGGCTCTAACTACGAAAAAGGGCACACCTCTTTTCTTGAAATCCTGCATTTTACGGGGTCTCTTTGTGTTAAATTCTCCCAACTTATTAGTCACAGCATGCCCTTCGTTTCTTGTAAGAACGACACATTCAGGAAATGAATCGAACCCATCCAAATGTTTCACTGAATACTCAAAATCTACATCCCTCTCACCTGGCAAATTCCTATCATCTTTCATACTTCTAGAACGAACAAATGAAAAACAAGATTTTCGATTTTACCTTAGCGAAGGTGGTGGGGAGGAGCAAATCATCCTTGAGGTGGTCTCTCACGGAAATCCCTGCAAGACTGGTCTCCTTAATGTGAACCGCCGTGCACTTCCCCTGCAGAGACGGAATCAAGTCAATCGCCAATCCCCACTTGAGCTCGAAGGAAACTTGGCGGATGAAATGAAAGCTGGCCCAGAATCGAAGGAAGACAAGAAAGGACACGAAACGGCGAGAGACTAGCCATAGAGAAGGGTGAAGAATGATCGTACCTCCTTGGGGGTGGAGATTGCAGAGGGAAGTGAGAATGCTGCTTGGAGTGCCATCGCCTTCATCTCTTCTCGCTTCCTCCTCCTCCTCTTCTTCCTTCCTCTTCTTCTTCTTACTCAGCGTTATTGCATTGATAGAGATTGCGCGCTTCCGATAAGCCTCCTGGTCGTGGTCGGGAGACGTTGACTGGAACAGCCACGTGGAGCTCGAGACATCCAATCGTTGGATGTTGTCTGAGCTGCTTGGGATTCTTCTCGATATTCTCCTATAGCGTGTGCCTACGTGGCACTCTTGCACCCTGTGACGTGGCTTAGAGATAAAAAGGTATGGTAGCCAACAGGGCCAACATTACGCACCGCATTTTCCTGTCTTGAATATTTTCTTGAAATATCCCCTTTTTTCTTCCGAAATTGCACTGATAATTAAGGAAGGCAATGGATATTGGATTTAGGTTCTATTAATTTTGCGAAAAATGAATGGTTTATTTTTTATTTTTTCAAATGAATCACATGTATGATTTTTAAAATCGTCACTAGAAAATGTTTTCTCATTGACAATAATTTATGTTTAATTATTTTCGTGGACAATATAAATATTTTCCATCATCCATTTTTGTAAAGCGATACAGGCAATTATTATTATGAAAAATAACTAAATCCACCCATTTTTCATCAAAAAGACAAAATTATGCTCTATCATTCAATTGCAAATTAAATTGGTGGTCCCAAATTTATTACTTTCATTTTTAAAAGTATTTATGTATCTATGTAAAATCTACTTACCATAATTAATAATTTCATATATTTATTTATTTTTATTATAGATTTTCCATATATATTAAAGGCACTATGCTTTTTTATTGTTAATTATTACTTCCATAATTTTTTTTTTGTTCGAAAAGAGAAATTTCCAAGAAATCTAATTATTTTCTATGTAGTTGATTAAATTTATGGATAAATTATTTGGTAGATAAAATTTTGTTAAACCAAAACATTGCATAAAGTAAGAAATTTGTTTTGAAAATGCTAGTAAAATATCATTATTTTGGATTGAAAAAAATCAATATCATCTATGAACTATTTATGAAAAAAATATCAAGATATCTCATTGTGCACAATAGTTTTAGTATACTCCTAGATATTTCTCTAAGTCTAACATACTCTCTGTAAAAGTATCTCATCAAAATAAGAAGGAACAAAGATAAATTCTTTGATATATTAACTAAAGAGACTTGATAAATATTTTAGACTAATGAAATTAATAAAAAGTTCACTAAGAAAGTGAGATTTTGAGATAAGAGGGATGTTTCGACCCAAAAGAAAAAGAGAGATAAGAGGGACTAAAATTAGATAAATTCTTATAAATCAATGATGAAGAAGAGATTTTTTGTTTTGTTTTGTATAATATCAATATTTTTTTCCCTCACTATTAGCAAGATAATTTTACACGGAGTATATAAAACGCTATAGGAATATCTAATAATGCACTTTTCTTTAGTATACAAAACATGTGAAAATGCTTAATTATGGTAATTATCCTAAATAGAAAAGGAAAAATAGAAAAAAAAGGAGTGGAGCCATTATTTTAAACCACAATGAAAGATTGAGGGTGGTGTTGTCTTTTTAGTGTAAATGAGGGTGGATATAATTATTTAGGGGTTGGAAATAGTGCCGCCCGTAAATATTTTTCAAATTATTCATTTTTTACAAAAAAAAAAAAAAAATACCCTTAACTAAGAATTCTCCTTCGAGTTTCTCGGACAGCAAGTTTTCAAAGTGCCGAAGCAGGACGATTCTACAAAACTCCTTAATCCGACTAAAGAAATGAAAGGACTCAGTTCACTAGCCTGAAATCACGAAACAAGGGCAGAAAGAAAACTTCCTCACAGCCACCGTTTCAAATTGCATTGAACCAGCGACGGTCAAAGTTGGAACGGTTTTTCTTTGCTGCTATATGTTCCTTTTCTTTTCATTCTATCTCCAAATATAAAGAGCTGTATAGTTAGCGTAAAATAAACGTTCGTCACCACACATATCCTTATTAATTTCCGTTGATCAGCCAGAACACGAAGCACGGAACAGCAAGTGCTTCTCCGGCTAATCCTATGAAGCTTGTACAAACACTTATCAATATCTTAGAGCACATAGACACATTCCCAAAGCTAAGAGAAGCGCATAATGTAAAAAAGGCTTCCTCCAAAAGCCAGTCGACCTCGATCAATAATAATGCATCTCTAATCAAGGGGCACCGGGTCGAATAAAGCCGACACAATATGGGCCTTGGTCTCATGATCGGGAAGGCCATGTCCGTCTCCATACTGGTAAAAGCACTGGGAAGCTCGCGCCAAGTTCAAACAGGCACCAAGGAAAGGTCCAAACCCGGAATATGGGTAGTCCTCAAACACGTCTCGATTCATCCTTTTCCAGGTCTTGCACACCAGGTGCTTGATGTGTTCCCGTGTGGCCTCTTCCGAAGCACCAGTTTCATTCATATGGCATTCTAGTGCCTTGAAGTTGTCCCCTCGTGCCAATTCATACTAAGCATGGACAACATTGATGGGTTAGAAATATTAGTCCGAAGATTCATCTTGCTTATCAAGTAAATTAAAAAGAATATCATGTCACTATGAACATGCCGACGTTGTTGTTTTCATAAGAGATTATCTACAAGGGCAAGGACAAAGAAGTTACCGATGATGTACTGAGATCATTGTTGAGTCGAAGGATCTTAGCAGAACAATGCATGACACTTGGGATATTTGACACGTAATCAAGTCCCTCTTCCGTCGGTTTGTCCGTGGTTAGGAAGTAGCTACCCAACAGCATAATCAGTCCTCCAATTGAAGTCACCCCATTGTCCACGTACTCGTCCAGTGTCGGTTTAATGCCCTTGTTGTACCAACGTGCCTCCTTAATGTATGCCTTGCATTCATCCGCCCACTACAGCATTCAAATTTAGCAAGTGCGTCAATGACCAAGTCAAGGGATGATCTTTTCTCATGGTTGTTCGGATTCTCAAATGTTAAAAGAGAAGTCATAAGGGAAAGGCAGAAGTAGAGAAACGAGTTGCCATGCACGGGCTAGGAAGCCACAAATATTATCAGGTGAAAGATTGAGCAAGTTGAGATTACCACTTTCCGCATGTGAGGGATAGGGTTGATTCCTCGCTCTCTCATCATCCAATACCCAATTTCGTTGGTCGTGTTGTACAAGGCCAGGAAACAAGCCCTTATTTTTAGAGGAAGCTTATCGACGTCCGTGATGTCCCACCTAGACAAAATAATCAGCATTTCAGTAGTTTTACATGTTTTACTGTCAATCGATATACTTTCTAGTAACAATGATGAAAATTAGTGCTTACTATTACTTCATTAGCTCAAACTAATCAATTAGATAGAGGGGAAAAAAAAAACGCTAACCAAAAAAATGATATGTCCAAAACACATCGAAAATTTTAATCCATAACATATAATCCTTAGGATTTGATTTATCCATCGTGTCATTCATACACTTATTAATTCCCTGTCTTTGTTCTTTGGCAATAATAGTTTTAAAATCAATGATGATAGTGATGATGATATTACACAAACCTGACAATGAAATCTGTTAAGACCTCAAGCTCTTCCAATGTCCCATACACATCGTAAACGTCATCAATAAGTGTCACCATACAAGTGAGTTTTGTCGTCATTTCTCTGAATTCTGTATATTGAGGCTCAAAAACCATTGCACAACACCAAAAGTAGTGTTCCACTAGCCTGTCCCTAAAGAAGGTCATCTTATTCGCTCCAAGTTCAACCCACCACCTGAAAAAAATTTGCAATGTCATGAGTAAGTCGATCCAAATGCGGTCCTCCATGTATCGCATTTACATGAATTTATATCCTCACGTCAAATGCATCTATCGTCTATGTATGGAATGCTTGTGTATACCTTGCCATGTTGCTGACTTCCTTCTTATGGACTGACTGCACTATATTGAAGTCTACTTTAGCAAATCGTAGCAAACAAGGGATCCTGTCTTGCTGTTTCTCGTACATGTCCATGAACCACCGAGCCTCCAACCTGTTTGGCCTCCAGTGGATTGGCATATCTAATGCATGACTCACGTTGCTCGCTAGGTTAGCAGGAACTTCGTCGAGGTTTAGATCCTTCAGATGCTTAGAAGCAAAGTTCCAAGCTTCATCAACTATGGTTTCACCTTCCAATCCATGGAAAGAAGCCTCATAGAGACTAAGAAGCCCCCTCACATCCTCCTTGAGTGATTCGTTGAACGTGCCCATCTTGTTCATAAACCTTTGAAACACATCTGTACATCCAACAAAAGGAATGGTAAGATAAATCTTGATGTGTCAGCATTATTCAGTATTTGCAAAAGGTTAGCTAGTGCCCACTACCTTGTGGTACGTTATATCCATGTTGCCTGAGTAGCCGATATTGAAGGGAAACGGTATAGAGATCGTCTGAAAGCTGAGCATCTTCAGTGTTGTTATAGATGGAACTAAGAGCGTTCTTGATCTCCATCTCAAAATGGTATCCTAGTCCTAACCTTTGAACCACATCAATGAACTCGAGCTTGGCCACCTGATTCATCTCCCTATGGAATAGACCCTTGACTTCTTCCTTCAACCTTTGAACTTGCTCTGTATATTTATCCACCTAGGCACATGATAAACTCAGAAAAATGAGATCTTAATCAAAGTTAATGCACAAGCAGAGTTGAATATTGTTTCTTGCATTGAAACAGATCGATCCTCATGCTAATTCCAAAACATTTGAGTAAGCTCTGTTGAGCTCTCGCCTAAACATTGAGAATAAATCTAATTCGCAAGTACGCATGCACATCACAAATTCAGCTAGGTTGGGTTGTGTGCTGGAAAAAAAGAAAAGAGAATCATCACCGCGAAATCAGCATTGAGTGACTGCACAGAGCCATAGTCCCAAACGCTAGGTTTCCAGTTCGCTGAACGTCTCGCAGTATCTTGATCTTCAATAGTCAAAGAACATTTCGCAAACCGAGCACCGGAGGAGATGGCGGAGGGAGAGGAGAAGGAGGAGCAAGGGCGACTGACGAGTAAGAAAGAGTGTTGGTTAGGGCGGATCGAGGAGGGGAGGAAGTTTGTGAGCAAAGCAGGAAGAGCCATTGCGAGATGTGTCGCAAATCTCTTATGCTATACCTTCGTTTATATGGGTGTTGGTGAGGAGCGAGATGTGTTGCAAGTCTCTTATGCTATACCTTCCTTTATATAGGTGTTGTTGAGGAGCCACTGGCCACGGAATATGTATGTAGTCGCTTTTGGAGCACGTCTTCACTTATTTGACACATTGTGTAAGTGTCACAATTGATGTACTTATCTATTGATGTAATTTCAGAAAATGATCGTACTCGACACGTAGTGAATGGTTTGGACAACGTAGAAATAAGTGAAGACGTGCCTCCTTCAAGATAAAATAATAAAAGTAAATCAGCTACAGTAGACAATGTAGAAATAAGTGACAAGACATTATCCTCGTGGTCCTTTGAATTTACCCCCACTTTTTTCTTGTGCGAAACGTGTTCTCCATTAGCTGGTGTCCCCCTCCAAAACGCTTTGCATTGCGAGCTTTTAATATTAAATAGATGAATGAAGTATCCAGATGGGGCAGGAAAGGGCTAAAACAGGAAAGAAAACGAGCGACGATGCACCAAAGTCAAAGTAGGAACAATAAGGGCCTGTTTGGCAACGTGCCAAACAGTGCCCGATTTTGATTTTTTGTTCCCAGAATCAGTTTGGGACGAGAATCGCGTTTGGTAAAATTTTTGTTTTTGAGAACAGATTAGGAAGAGAATTGAGAATAATGAAAAATATGATCCTCCGTTCGAGAATCAAAAAAAGAATCAAAACAGTAAAAGTCTTCTTCTTTCCTTCCGACATCCCGTGATTGTCGTCCACCACCGCCTGCTGTCGTCCGCCGCCGATCGCCGGTCGCCGGTCCGGCGAGAACGCTAGAGGCTTGCGAGCCGGGCGAGGTCCGACGAGCTCGCCGGAGGCAAGCCTAGCCACCGGCGAGGCTCGGCCGGCCATTGGCGAGGCTTGGGCGAGCCTCGCCATTGGGCGGGCTCGGCCTCGCCCGGATCACGGCGAGGCCAAGCCTCGCCGGTGGCTAGGCGGGCCTCACCCGGCCGACGAGGCTCGGTCAAGCCCCGCCCGGCCGAGGTTGGTCGAGCCTCGCCCGCGAGTGCGGCGAGGCTCGGTTGACGAGGGCCGACCTCGCCGAGGGCCGGCGACGCCCGGTGAGCGTCGCCGGCCCTCGTTGGCCCGTCGTTGGTCCCAGTGGTGGCCGCCAAATGAAGAAGAAGAAGAATAGGAGAAAAGGAAAAAAAAAAGAAAAGAAAAAAAGGAAAAAGGAAAAAAAAAAAAAGTAAAAAAAGTGTTTAAAAGTATTTAAAAATTATTTAAAAATTAAAAGAAATTAATTTGGAATAGAATCAATTAAAGACAAAGATCAAACGCAATTTATTTTAGAATAAAAAATTTTGGACGAGTTATCAAATGCGTTTTTTTTACTCATAATCGGTTCCGGGAATGAATAAAAAATAATCATTTTAAGTAAAATCGAACAAACAGGATCGGAAATAGAATCGCCCTAAGAAAACATCAAGGATGTCATTATTCCCATTTTGAAAAGTTACGTCCCGGCAACGTGCAAGGCACCTGTATGACGATATGACACGATCGTGGCAGGAAAATCCCAAGCTGAAAGGACCCCACGTTTTCGAAGTGGAAGGCCGCCGGCTCCACCATGCGGAATATCGCAAATCACGTTTACCTTTTACTGATCTCGAAGCCCCCCATCGCGGATCACGTGTGGCCATTCTTTATATTTGATTCGGTTTGAAGCAAAGTCGTAGCAAATGAAGGAGGAGGAATTGGAGTACGAGAGGGGCGGACCGTACGGACGTGGACGAATGAAAATCTGGGCATCCTGGGGCTCTGTACAGTGGTCGTTTCCTCGTGTTTCACGATTTTGATCTCACTTTTCTTTGCCTCTGTGCTATGCCCATGCTTTCTTTCCTCTATTATTTTTCCCCCAAAGGAAAGATCTTGTCCTTTTAACATTAACAATGAATTGCTCTTTGATTGGGGCGAGCTGAGCACGAGCAAAATTGAATAAACATGTACAACAGAGAAAGAAAAAGTCGACAGATCAAAATCTAGTTCGAATAAGAAAAATGGTGGTTATTTTTCGAGTAGAAGAAATAAGTGAGGACAGTTCATCCAAATGACCGCCCTCGCTTTCTTTTGAGTGGTTACCGTGTGGGTAAGTTTTCAGTCGTTCAATTCTTATTGTTCTATGATGGGATGAACCCTGCTGTTTGCTTATTGGGAAACTCGTCTGGTACTCCTCCTGAGATACGCTGGTTCAATACGATCATATGGTTTTCAATGCTTTAGAAAGCTTATAAGCTGATCTTTCTACTACTATCGTTTGAGTCAAAATGGTGAGAATTTTCTTAATATGAGCTACATTAATTGAGATTATAATTTACCGTTTTACGAGATTGGCTTAATAAGGTAAGACATAATGTTTTCTTAATAGTCAAATATAAGCTTGGTTTGTGTGGGCGGAATTTGGCCTAACCCGTGATGAGAGGGTTTGGCTAAAAACTCTATAAATAACGCTAAGATCTCTCCTCTAATCTTCATTCTTCCACGAACATTCTATCACCTCACATAAGGAAGCCGTGAGGGGCGGTCTCATTGCACCAGGATTTGAGGGTCATAGAGGAGAAGGACCTGAGCATCAACTTGTCGTCTAAGCATTGGATTGTCGTCATTCCGAATAAATAATGATAGATTCCAAATTAAGTACACAAATCTTCGTTTTCTTCTCCAATATGTTCAAGTTTCCAGTTATGTTGATCTTAGGATGCTGCTTCGACGGCCAACATTTGGTATTAGAGCCTCGTAGTCCAGAACTTGAACTGTTGCATTTGACCCGTTTTTAGAAATTTCATCCGTTAAAACTTGATTTTGAGCACATATTTGGATTCGTCATGGTGACACAAGTGTCTTGGTGGCTGGCGTGCCTGTGGTGGAGGCCGTAGGTGCCTTCGTGAGTACTTTGAATTTGGCCCGTTCATATACTATTTTGCTTGTTTTTGTGAATTTTAGTTTGCTAAAAGTGTACTTTGATCACATATCTAGAACCTACTCGTCGAGACGAGCATTTTGGTGGGCAACGTGCCTCTAGAAGAGGCCGGACGCACCCTCACGGGCTGGCATGCGCCCGAGCATGCTCATGTGCTCACAGGCATGGGCGCGTAAGCGCCTAAGGCAGTGGTTGACGTCATTGATAACATCACCCTCGCCGACTTGGGGCACCGTTTTGCTGGCACTGACGCCACTGATGACGTCAATCGGCGATTGGTGACCTCATGGATGACGTCACTACCTGGCGGGTTGACTTGACCCGTGTTAACCATTGGTTGGTCGAATCATTGACCGGTTGGACTATTGACAGGTTGGACCAATTGAATCCAACGAACCAATTTAAGACCAGCTCGAGCAGGTGAGTGCGTGCAGCTCATGCACTATGCATTTCGGTGGTGTGTGAGGGCGTGTGGAGTGTTGTCTGGTGTGTTCTTGACGTTGACATACTTGTATGGAAATTCTCTACACTGTAATGTATTTATTTTACATGTTTGATACTTTTATGGATACAAAAATGCATGGGGAACCCCAAAATACGTGATTTTGGGGGTCTTTTTTGTGTATTTTTCTTTTTTTTTAATGGTTTCAGAAATACGTTGTGAACTCTTATGTATATCATCACATAAAGAATGTGTAGAGCATTGATTCATTAATAATATGTATAAGGTTCAGCATGTATTAATGAATGAAGTAACATGATTGGTATGACATGTGATTTTAATGACAAATTGCCACTGTCATCTGGTCTAAAATCACATGTATAAGATAAATGTGAGTCATAATGTTTATATCCTTGGTATGTGAGAGTTTTAATGATTCAATTGGATTGTGACCGCCAAAGTGGCACATTTAATTGGATTTGAGAAATATCGGTCTCGTATTATGATGGGATGTCTCCTATTTTAATGCATGGTCATACTCCAAAATGAGGTGATTATGCATTAGTTTATGGAGGGATATATGTATGGTATATGGTTGAGGAGTGCATGACCTTAGTAGTTCATACACCAAAGTGTGGTAAATTCACAAAATGTTAAAATATATTCTAATGACCGCTGTCATATGGAAAGTGTACAATTGTATGTCATGTAGTCTGCTCAAGGATGTTTATGTGATGATGCGTATAGCTCTCGGAACGTATACTTTTAAGATTCTCAAGTTACACAATACTTATATAATGCCAATTGTATATATTGCTTGTTATTAAGTCACATTCTCTATAATGGCAACTTCATTGTGATTGAGGTTCTTACTAGATCAAATTTTTAGTATTGAAAGAAGGATTTTCTATTTGGGATGCAGCTAGTAGATGTTTATATTGCTCTTACTAAGAATAATCTAGCAATTTTACTATTAGTGATATGAAACTAGAAAGTATTTTTTATTACTTGGGAAAAGGGCAATTAAATTTTTCTGTTATCCATTATGCGTTCCATTAGGAACACTTGAAAATGATTTACTAGCTAACTACACTACTAAAAAGATGATGGAAGCCTTAGTGGCTTGAAATTGTATCTTGTTTAATGCCGAGATTGGGATAAATAAAATGATTCTTCAACATAAGGTGTGATGGTTTTGATGAGGTTAAGGATTACGTCTTAAGGATGGTAGACATGAAGTCTAAAATCATGCTCATAAAGAAACTCATGAAACCACCGATCATCATGACAATCTGGTCCCAAAATAGCATCATTTAAAAGAAATGATGTCATTTACTACTTTTATAGGAAGATATGACACATAAGGACACTATAATGAATATAAAGCTTGGTTGTCCAAGCATGAGTTTGGAGTTAATGATTCATTGACATTCATTTATGAATCAAATTTCTATCGAAAGTTTCATCTGGTTCTTGGTAGTTAGATAGTGGTGCGACAAATTATGTTGTTTATCATAAGGGGATTCATAAATCCAAGGAAGTCAAATCAGAATGAATCATAGCTTATCATGGGAAACAATATTTAACGTTGAGTTAGTGGAAGATGTTGTTTTGATTCTAGATTCTGGATTCTGGTTTGCATTTAATGTTGATAAACATTTTTATATAACTTTCTTTACATGAAACTTAGTTTCCATATCATGTTTGAAAGTGTGTGTGACTATTCTTGTGAAGTAAAAAACAATGTTATATCTATGTTTTTCAAGTCAAATAAAGTTAGGTACTACAATATGTCAAATGGATTGTACCAGTTGTGCTAATCTCTTAACGATATGTACATTGCTTATAAAGTTGAAAAAGTTATTTCCAATGGATCTTTACTTAAGGAACAGTTTCATGTATTGTACCATAAATGTCTTAATCATATATCTAAAGAAGGAGTAAAAAGACTAATTATATTGACATTTTGTCTAATCTTAAAAGTTACCTAAAGACTTGTGTAGACTATTGTAGAAGTACGATTATTAAGACAAAAAAGAAAATTGCAATCTAAAGTCCTGACCTGTTGGAGGTCATTCACATTGATATTAGTGGACTATATATGGTAAGTTGTACATAAATTTTTATTTTAACACAGTCATTTACGACTATTTCTTTTTATATTTGATTAAAGAAAAGTTTGAATTTTTTGATAGATTCGAGTTCTTTCAGATTAAAGTTAAGAAATAATTGGGATAAGTCTTAAAGATTGTCAGATATAACTATAATGGTGAATATTTTGACTAGCATGGCAATGCTGAATAGCTTAAATGATTATTTGTCAAATACTTAGAAGATTCTGAGATGGTAACTTAGTTTATAATGCTCGAGAATCTTGAATAAATTGGTGTGGGCGAAAGGCATAATTGCACCATAATAGAAATGATAGTGAGTATGACTGTTAGGATTGATTTATCAGGTTTTGTGTGGGACGAAACAACCCAATATGTATTATACCATATTTCTACCTAATTTATTACATTGACTCGTTTTGAGTTGTGGATTGGACATAAACCTAATTTGAATCATCTTAAGGTTTGGAGTGTCCTGTAGAAGTGAGGTTATATAATTCAACATTAAATAAGTTGGATTACGGAACCACTTGATGTTATTTTATATCTTACCTAGGTCATTTGAAGGAATATCAGTTTCTGATCCCAATGGAGATACAAAAATTGTGAAATCACAGAGAACGAAATTTTTGGAATTCAACGTAGTTGCAGAGGATAGCTATTCTTAGACTATTAAAGATAATAGTATAGTGGTATTCTACACCACAAACTAAGCTTGTTGAGGTTCAAGATACTTTTGTTGATACAATTCTTGATGATGTTTGTCAAGCCTCTTAGATGCAGAATGAAGTGGTTGCAGTAGCTCCACTTAGGAAATCTACTAGGGAAAGACATTCATTTATACCACCGGACTATATAGTTTATCTGTGAGAGTATGATTACGATATCTGTTGCGTAGTCAATCTAGTGACTTATGTAATTACTATTTTTTTGTCCTAAGTCAGATTTGTGGTTAGATGTGATAAAAAATGAGATGCAATCTATAAAACATGACAGTGTTTGGGAGCCTGTGGCATTGGCTGAAAGTCGCAAGCCTATCCATTGTAAATTGGTGTACAAGATTAAAAGAAATTCTAAAGGAAATATTGAAAAGTATAAACTCAAACTAGTAGAGAAACGTTTCACTTAAAGAAAATGGAGTAGACTATGAATATATTTTTTCTAGTATTTTTTAAAGACCATTTCAAAGTAAATATGATATTAGTAGTTCATTTTTGATATAAAGTTACGTTGGATTAATGTTAAAACTTCATTTCTTAATAAATACCTTGATAAAGAAGTCTATATGGCATATGACCCTGAGGTTTTGTAGCTAGTGATTCAAGTAAGCTTGTGTGTAAACTGAAAAGTCTTATTTATGGTCTTAAATAAGTCTGTAGACAATAGTGCTTAAAGTTTTATAGATTACTGTATAAAATAAAGCAGATGTTGTCAAGGAAATGTTTGTAGTTGCTTCTGGAGCACGTTTTCAATTATTCATTATATTCATGGAACTTTATGATTGATATTGTGATATCCTAGATTTTCAACCTTGTTTTCTACTGAATAAATCAGGCATTTCATTGACGCGCCTATAGGGCTGTTTTCAGAGTCGATCATTCTCGAGATAACTAGACTATCCAAGGAAACTATTAAGGAATTTTAATGCAATAGACTTGAGAACTCGACTAGGAATCGACTATTCGACCGTGCTCATCTTTAGAGGTCATTACAACATAGATATAAATCGATTTAAGATCAGAAATAGGTCGGTTCGATTGAGATGTGTGGCTAATCGTGGGTGATACCACTAAATTGAAAAATTCTTGTCGGCCGACATTAGACTGATTTTCTTATTATTTTGGTACCATGTGTCCGTATTTGATTTTTCGAGATTTTTACGACAACCAAGAGTTGCCAATGTATCGAATGGGTTTATTGTGGCTCGAAGAAAATTGATCACGGGTCATTTATACTAAAAATTTCTGAAAGTTACCCGGTAGCCTAGGTTATGCTAAAAATGCACTAAATGGAAATTAACCATGAATTCGAGTCCGATTTTAGAAATTGAAAGTCTTGTCATGTTACCACCTATTTTAGGAACGTCGACTCATCATTCGAGAAATTTTCAGAGATTTCGAGATTTTTGCGGAAATTTGATTAGAAAGTTGTGGGAAATTAGTGGAAATTTGTACGAGCCAAATTAAAGGAAATTTGGACTTCCAAGCCGAGCTTTTGAGTGTTGGAGACTGGCAGAAAATGGCACGGGATTTTCCTTTGACGAAATTGGACCTCGATTTGGAGGTTTGAGTGTGGAATTGAAGTTAATTTTGGTGAAATTCGGATTAAGGCATGGAGCAGCATCTTTGGCTTCAAAAAAATGGGTAATTTGGTGGATATTACAAGCTAGAAAGTATTATGAGATATTAGATATTTGTGTGGGCTTTAGGGGGATCAAGCTTTAATTGAATCAAGATATTTAAAATGGATAAAGATGTTGGACTTCAAGCTTTTCAATCTTGCCGAGCACTCCTCCAGCTGCGATCCATCATCAAACGTCGGTCTCCCCTTTCCCCAGAACCGGAACAAGCTGCCTTGTTTTCATTTTTTGGTTTCATCCGAAACTCAGCTCTCACCCCACCGAAATTCTCAACTCCAGCTCTTTCTGTTGACCGTCCACCGAAGAAATCTTCACTCGTCCGCAAAACTTGCTTCCTTCCGTCGCCAGCTGCACCGACGAAGACCACCGAACTCTTCAAGGCCAGCGAAGCAACTCCACCGACCCCCATCTCTTTCTCCATCTCACGCCCACGCGTCCGAGCCTCCTCTCGTTCGGTCAACCAGTGGAGCTTTCCACTGGTTTGTTGACTCCATCGCTCCACCGAAGTCACAAAGCAAGTCCACCGAGATCTCCACCCATCGGTCAACACTGCAGCATCTTCAACGTCCACCGGATTTCTCTGCTACGTGTGAGTCAACAAGTCCACCGAGCTCCATCGCCCGTCCACCCAAGAGGGGTGATCGGTCAACACTGCAGTTCCTCAACTTTAGAACGTCCACCGGATTTCTCTGTTCCTACGTTCTTTTTTCTTTTTTTTTTTTATTTCATTTTCGTCATACGGAAGCCGAAATAATTCAATAATTGGCCCTCCATTTTCAATACCTGCCAAAACACAGCAATATAAATTTTTACATCCGAATGACAACTAAATTCATAGTTTTCTAGAGAAAACATTGTCTAATTTATAATTTGGCGATATTTCATAATAATAACTACGGGCATGTTGTATGAGCATAGGCTTGGCATTTCGCTCTTGATTTGAGTGGGCAAGAAGTGGGTGCCACGTTGAGCAGAAACTTGTGTTGGCAGTCGCTGGAGCATCGAAAACAATACAATAGCTTAACAGAATTGAAAAAGAAAAAAGAAAGAAAGAAATGAAATAACAGAGAACCGGTCGTCGGAGAAGAAGCTCAACGAGCTCGTCTCTCAGAACCGGTCGTCGGAGAAGAAGCTCAACGCGAGCAGCGTCTTGCCCCTGTTCGACGGCTTCAAGCTCGCGTCGTTGAGCCCAAATGATAGCAAATACTAGAAGATACCAGTGTCTCCAGCTTGTAACTGCATAGATTGTATGCAAGGAGTTACACCCTCCAACACGTACATTCTGCTGTTATTATTGGGCCAAAATCTGAACTGAAACACCCACTCCTTTCCCTTTACATCTTGAATCCGCAGAGGAAGGCCCTCTGGTTGAGAAATAGGTGGAAAATAAGCCTGAAAGGTTATCGGATAATTTATTGCTTTACACAAAGTTAATTGACAACATTGTATCCGGTAATGGAATTTAAAGAATCTAAATATAAGAAAGAACAAACGGAGTAGCTTACTTCAGCACAAGCTTTTGGCAATACCAAGCCCTCCACTATGCCTTATGATCCGTGAGGCACTTCGCAAAAGTCATGGCTCGCGAGATGGAGGCGGCGAACTGGAACCTCGACGAGGCCATCCCATTCATCAAGCCGTGAGCGAGGTTCGCGAAGCCCGGCCACCGGCACTTCGCCATCGAATCGTTCGAGGCCAGATCGATCTTCGAGGGCTTCAACTTCCCCGACGGAGGAAGAGCTCGGTTCTGGTGGAGGCGGTGGCGGTGGCGGTTTGGAGCAACGACGGCCTAGACGGCCGAGCGAGCGGTGGCAAGAGGTGGTGACGGTGGCTTGGGGACAGCGGCGGTGGCTCACGGCGGCGAGGGGCGGCGCGACAGCTCGTCTGGCTCAACGGCGAGACGGCTTGTCGGACGAGCGGTGGGTGGTGGTGGTTCGGTGGCCAAGAGGTGGTGGTGAGTAGGGCGTGGGGCGGCGGTGTGGTGGTGGGTGAAGCAGCAGCCAACAACGGGGAGGAGGAAGAAGAAAAAGAAGAAGAAGAAGAAGAAGGGGTAGGGTTTCGGCCGAGAGAGGGGGAAAGAGAAGAGAGAGAGAAGAAAGAAAAAGTTGGGGGAGCAGGAAGTGACGTGACGAGGGAAAAGGGGAGAAAAGAGAGAGAGAGAAAAGAAAGGGAAAGGGGGAAGAATCCGCAGGGGGAAATCTTGCGCGGGCGACCTTAGGGTTTTTTTTTTTAAAATTATGACCGGTTCCGGTTCCCAGAAAAAGGGAACCGGGAACCGGAACCGGTCTCTTTAGAACCGGGAACCGAACCGGACCCTCCTCCCGGTTCGGTTCCTGCTCCATCTTCGGAACCGTGCTCACCCCTATCGCCCAGCAGCTTCCTCCTCATGGCCAGCAAATCCCATAGTGGGCCCAGCTCCATCGAAGACCAGGCCCACCGAATCAGTCCAGCAAATTGCAGCGCCTGTAGTCAGCCCATTCCAGCCCAATTGAAGTCCAAGAGCCCGCAAGAATTTGGCCCAGCAGTTCAGCGAATTGAGTCAGCCCATCAGTCCACGGTTGGGCCCATTTTTCAGCTTAGCTTCAAGTCCAGCAGCTCGCAAACCCAATTGAGTTCAGCCCAAGCCCAGCAATCACTGTGGGCTTGCAAGGCTTTTGAGCCCGGCCCAAGTGTCCGCCGATGCCGCCGAAAATTTGGAATTCGGTTGCTATCGCGCCGTTGTTGCGATGATCCGGTCTCCGCTTTTAATCTAGTGAGTTTTACTCACTTATGCTTTCTTAGTTTGCTAATTATGCTTAAATGTTGATTAGATTTAATTAAGTGCAATTAGGTAGTTAGATTAGAGTAGATTAGTGATTATTAATTAAATGTGATGCATGTTAGGCTTTTGAATAGGGTAATTAGCAAGTAGAAATGTGTTATTATTTATTGAATGCATCTCGGGATTTTTCCCAACCCTTATCGGGCTTCAATTTGGCATTACGGGCCTAAATTGGATTTTTTTAGTAATTATTTATTTATTTTCGAATTAATTATTTAATTATTTATTTTCCGGAAATTAGGCAGAGATAGCCGACGACCGGAATTTTATGTTGATTGTCGTGGCGCAGTCTATTTATTTAATTGAGCTTTATTTTGTGTTGAATTGAATTATTTGTGAAATTGAGAATTATTCTTTAATTGAATAATCCTTGGTTATTAATTGAAAAATAACTGGACATCGGTTGATAATGCCAAAAAAATGTTTTGGTGGACTACAGAAAATGGTGGGAATTATGGGAAGGAAGAGTATGGTATTTTGGTTAAGGCTAACCGTGTACCCACACACGATAAATTTTTATCGGGTATCGATAATACGAGGGAAATAGGCCAATTATTATTTTGATTAAAGATTCTAAGTGTGAAGCACACAATCCTTGGTCGAGAGTAATTAATCGTGTGAGGGTTATTAGTCGCATTGAGCAGACTATTAAAAGATGAAATGATGTATGATGAGTGTGTGACAGTATGGAATAGGGCATGGAAACCACCAAATTTGGAATCGGTTGTGCTCACTGAGCCGTAATTCAGCATTTCCACCAAAGTATGGTTGTCTTTATTGGATCGTAATCGACCACAGAATTTAGAACCGGTTGTACACACTGAGCCGTAATTCAGCATTAACCGCTGAAGAATTAGTAAGCTATGTCCGCTGAGCCGTAATTCAGCATTACTGCCAAAGTTTTAGTAGGCCGTGCTCGCTGAGTTGTAATTCAGCATTGGGGTTGAGTATTCGAGATGACTATGTAGGCCGGGTTCGCTGAGTTGTAATTCTGTATTGAATTTGAGCAAATGAGATGAGTTGACCAAGAAAGGGTCGAGATGACATGTAATCGATTAGGTCGATTGATCAATGATTTGATATGTTGTAGTGACTTGATTGATTTTGATGCCTATTCGAACTGTGCTAATATGCAGGTGGAATCTGATGCTAAGGTAAGTCCTCTGACCCGTGTGTGCATAGGCAGCCCGGATAGCATATTGGTTTACTAATCAAGTCTTAGGGGGTAAAACTTGCTGAGACGTGGTCTCAATGGTTATTTTATAACCATTTCAGGACCCTGATGAGGAACTTGAGGAGGAACCTGAGGAGGAGGAACCTGATGTGAAACCTGAGGAGGAGGAAGATTTAGAAGAAGAAGAAGATGATCTAGAGGAGGATCTTGAGTACGACTCGAATGAGGACTGAGATCCCATCCTGTTTTGTCAAATCTTGATTATATGTGGATAAGTGTTAGATCAGACCCCTGTGAATAGTATTGCATTATATACTATGAGGTGCTTATATAAAAGTGTGGTTGTGAATTTCAATATGAAAATTATGGCCCTGCTTTTCTATCGCATTGCTTTATTGTCTGGGAATTTATAATTGCTTCCTATGTGCTATTGAAAATGAAAGGGTCGGCGATATGTAGTCCTGAAATATCGCATTTTAAAATCGACCAAAGATGAAGGATGGGCACGTGACCAAGGATCGGGGCGTGACAGATATACTTATCTTTTGATTGAATTTCTGAAGGTGATTGTCCTGGACACGAGATAAATAGTTTGGACAAACAAGAACGCCATCCTTTCAAAATTATTGTAAAACCTCTACCAATTATCATTGCCATTAAAAATCTTGATGGATCTTTCGACTTTATTTTTTTTCCCTAAAGAATTCGATAAAATCCATTGCCTCCTTTAAGATATACTAATAAAAGTGAATACGCTACAGTAGACAATGTAGAAATAATTTGAAGGCCAAACATCATGAAAACCCGAGAAACACTGTATCTAGAATTACAAAATAAAGGTATGGAAAAAATGTCAAAATTTGCGTCTCGACCATGCATAGTAATAGATAAAATAAAGAAAAGACATTGACAATAATCATATATTATTAGATGATAGATTCCTAGCACCAATGGGATATCACTAGCTATTCAGTTCAATTAATCCTCTCATCTTGACCACTGGCATTGTTTCATAAATCAAATAGTCTTCGGCATGAGCTCCATCCTCTTGAAAGAGTTTTTGATATTTGATAGATAAATGAACTAATTACGGATTTTAAATAAAATGCAAGAAATGGGGAAAAAAAAGGGCAAAAAGGGGAAAGAAAACGAGCGACGACGCACCAAAGTCGAAGTAGAAATATTAAGAAAACGTCAAAGGATGTCCTCCCTGCTCTAGGATGTTACGTCGCAGCAAGGTGCAAAGCACAGTATAACTAATGATACAAACGTGGCAACAGATTTCGAGCTGGAAGGGTCTCCGCTCTCGAAGCTGAAGGCGGTTCAGTCTCCATGCCAAAATCACAAATCGCGTGTTCCTACTGCTGATCTCGATGCCTTTGCCCAGCATCGCAGATAACGTGTGGCAATTCTTCATATATATATATTTTTTTTTTCTGGTGAAGTGGCAATTCTTCATATTTGATCTCGGATGGAAGCAAATTCATAGCAAATGAAGGAGGAGTTGGAGAATGAGAGGGATAGACTGGAGTCCACACGGCTTTAAAATGCGTTATTAATAGTTAAGACTAATGCCACACCTTATAAGACATGTCACCTCACCGTCCCCAAGTGACGTGGGATTTGATTCATTCCTGCCCCCTCGCCATCCTCACGAGACGTGCTCCTAGCCCATCCCTTGCAAGACCGGGTCTTTACACATTTCCTCTTATTTCATGAAAACGTGTGGCAATTCTTGATATCTGATCTCGGATTGAAGCAAAGTCATACCAAATGAAGGAGGCGTTGGACAATGAGAGGGACAGATTGTACAGACGTGGAGGGAGGCGACGTGGAAAAATGAGAATCGGGGGCGGTTGTGTGGTGGTGGTTCTGCGGTGGCATTCATAATTTGGATTGAAGCGAGTCAAGTCATATTAATGGAGTACGAGGAGTTGCCCAACGAGGGGGATAGACTCTGCAGACCTTGAAAATTGAGCACATCATCTTATCGTCTTCGGGCAACATAAGATTCGATTCATTTCAACCCCATCACCATCCTCAGGAGGCGTGCTTATAGTCATCCCCCACAGGACCGGATTGTTACACATTTCCTTTTGTTTCATGATATTGATCTCACTTTCCTTTCCTTTCGCTTCCTTCACCCTCACCCCTTCCCCCTCTCCCCTTCAAAGGGAAAAATCTAGCTCTTTTTCATTGAGAACGATTTGATCTTTGATTGGAGCGAGCCGATCAAGCGCGAAATTGAATGAACGTATAAAAAGAGAAAAAAAAAAAACGATAGATCGAGAACTGGTTCAAAGGAAAAAGGTGGTTGTTTTTCGTGTAGAGGTAATGAGTGAGGATAGTGATATAGCTAGAACGAGTACCTAGAGGGGGGTGAATAGGTATAAAATGATTTTTACTTAAATCACACAATACTAGACAATCGATGGATATAAACAGCAATCGGAAGATTGAGAGAAGGGAAAAGAGAATTGAACACAATGATTATAGTGGTTCGGCTTTTGTTTAAGCTTACGTCCACTCTTCTGCACTGACAGTTTATTGGCTGGATTCCACTATAAACAAAGAAGTGTTACAGCGTTGTTCTTCCTTGATTCAGTGGTGTAGATGATCTACCACACTTGCTTAAGATACCACTAAGTATAAACACTCTTTTGTGTATGCAATTTTGCTCAGAATGAATCGACTGAATACCAAAGAACTTCAGACTCTGGAATTCGTCTATCGAGCATGCACTAAAATAACTTGAACGTCTTCCTTTTATACTCCTTTATGCCATCATACCCGTTGGCACTTACCAAAGGAATTCCTCCAATCTACCCGTTGGACGGAATCAATTAAGAAGATCATTCGAGCTATTAAAGGAACTTGACGATAGCCCATCAATCCTATTTGCCCATACAACCAGGATCTTGGTTTCCAAGAATAGAACTTTCCAAGATTACTTCGTCAATCATCGGATCTTGAATAGAAATAATCCGTTAGCTTAACCCAGCCAGGATATCTTCTCTAGAGAATAAGACTATCTCCTTAACCAAACACTTAGATTCTGGATAGCCTTTCGACACTGGATTAGAAAACTGTCAGTGAGAATATCTTTTAAGTCTTGAGTCTTGAGTCTTGATGTCCAACTGTCTTCAGACTCTAAACAAAAAGACTGTAATATTCCAGACTAGACTAATAGAAACGTTTTGTCAGTTTTAAAATATTCTGGCAAGATTTCTCCAACAGATAGTTCCTTCAATAGTTGCCCTCCCTTTCTTTTGAGTGGTGAGCAAGTGGGTAAAATTTTCAGTCGTTTAATTCTTATTATTCTATGAAGGGATGAACCCTGCTGTTGCGTATTGTGAAACCCATCTGGCGGTCCTCCATAAGATACGCCGGTTCAATACGATCTCGTGCTTTCAATGCTTTAGAAAGCTTATAAGCCGATCTTTCTTCTGCTATCATTCGAGTCAAAAGAAAAGGGGAAAAAAAGTACGAGTTTCATGAGCCATTAACATCATATGCCCCCGTGCTTAAAAGATATATCTTAATATTTTTTGATGGAATTGAAGCATATCGGGTATCATTAGAATCGAGGATTTTCGGCATCCTCGTTTGCAGGATTAGAGAAAACCTTTTGTACTCCCATTTCAAGTCGTGGGAAGTTCGGGCGAGCTTGGTCCGTAGTTTTTCCCTAGTTCAGCTTTCTGCGTTAAACCTCTTGTGTCCCTGTTTTGCATTATCTGGTTGGTTTTTTGCTGCAGTTTCTGCTACGCTCTTTTAATTACACAAAGAGGAGGACTAGAGGATTTCCCAGAGTATTCTTATCTCCGCCGTGCATGAGGTGATGTGGTCACGCCACGAGCTTTTCTGGGACAGCCTATTATCGAAGTGCGCTTTACTTTCTCAGATAAAAGTTCATGCTCTTACATGGGAGAGTACATTTAGTGACTTCTGTTTACATACCAAACTTTAACAAGACCGCAGTTACTGAGAATTGATCTTGTGGACGATCTTGCTGACCTTACTTGCGGACGATCTCGCCAACCTATGTGCTGTGAGTTAGCTTTATACAGGGTCGGCCTCGATCTCATCAGCCAATTTTGCGTCAAGTGGTCAGCTCGGTCATCTTGTCCACCTGCGAAGTTAGAGGCGCAAAACGCAAGTTGCAAAGCTTGCCGGAGCAACTTTACACGTTATAGTTTCGCTTCTAGCGTTGGTTTTCTGAGTCGCATCGGTTGCTGCCTTTGTCTCTCTCCGTTCCCGGACAAAATTTTAAAGTCAAAATACATAAACAATGTCATCTTTCTTTCTCATTTGTTTGCAGTTAGAAGTAAATTATACTTCCGGTGCCAACTCCATGCAGCCTGAAGAAACATTCACCATCGATTCTTTTATTCGAACCAAAATGCCATAATCAAAGTAAATGTTTTGGCTCAGGAAACGCTTCATCTCTTCGTCTTTGCTCCTCTCTAATGCATCTACCTCTCCGTTGATCTGTCACCGACATATTTTCCCCCAATTACTGGGACGCATGTATGGTATAGGCACAAGGTCTCTCTCTACAGGTAGAGGTACATGGAGCCTACCTCGTGGAAGTATGATTCAAATTTGTCTCAACATTTGGTTTCTCCATCCATTGTTCGAAATATTTTGATGTGGTTAAGAAGTTTGGATCACTAGAAACTGGAAGATAACAAAACGAAAGTACACGAGTCTCATCAGTTAACTTCTCTAAGTTCTGTTCGACGAACTTGTGGAAATTAAGGAGTTCAAACATGTCCTTTGTTTGAAAAGCACTGATGGCTGCTTTATCTCCTTAAACAAATCGCCATGCTCTTGGACGTTTGCTTCAATCTGTTAAAAATATGTTGATCTTTGGAGCCAAACGAAGCAACGATGTGGCCATTTTTTTTTTTTTTTTTGCTTACTGACTCACTGCGACAAAGGAATCTATATCAATACCATTAGAGGAACCTAACCTTTAAGCAATCTCTGCTATGGCATCGGCCATTCCTTGTTTCCCGCCCCTCCAACTGGTGTTCTTTTTCCTTTAGATGAGTTTCGGGTTTTCTCTCCACCTTGTACCTTTGCCTTCAAGTTTCTACACAACTTGCTCATGTTTGTAGATCTCTTTAGCTCGGTATTTGCTTTCTTTGCACGCAGCACTTTTCCCATACCACCTGGAGGAGATGCTGGTGGTGCACCTCCCCTGGATGGTGGCATAGTGGGGCGGTGGAGCTAGTGGAGAGAGAGAGAGAGAGAGAGGGTTAAGAATTATACCTGCCATCTGAGAACGTAAAAGCCTTTGGGAAAGAGATGGTATTGGATGGTCGAGGATCCAGGTAGCATGAAGGGGATGCTGTCACGCCCCGATCCTCGAGCGCGTGCATATCCCTCTCTGGTCGATACAAATGCGCTATCCCTAGGACGCGTCGCCGACCCAATCATTTTTAATGCATATGCGAAAGCAAAACAATAACTCTTGACGACAAACAACATGGGATAGAAAAGTATGGCAACATTTCACAAAATCACACTTTTATAAATAACGGGGTTTAGATACAAAACGAGTCTGGTCAAAAGTCTACAAAAAGATCGACTCTCAAAGAAGCTATCCTACAACATACTAGTAGGACACATACACCGATTTCAGACTCCACCTCCACAGACTCTAGGGCTTTGGTCCTCCACAACCACCATCTAAGGACTTGAAAAGATAAGCCCACAACGGGGTGAGACATTGTCTTAGCAAGTTCAGGCTCTAAACACCGATTAAGAGGGTAATATGCTTAGAGACGTCCTAACCACACAATCACACAATTAGAATAAAGGACTTACCTCGCCTTAGTTCCTTCCTACAAGTCAGTATAGTTCATATACACAATGCATGTAATCATAGCATACAACAATTTAAACGCCTCATCGACACAATTAATCGTATGGGTCCCGATTGTAAGGCCAAACCGTTATGACACGTCCCATACTATATCAGACAGTTTTGTCTCATAATCAGGCTCAGTTAACTCAACCAACCATGCGTTCCAATTGTTAATTACACCCTTCAAGGGTATGACCAACTTTAAGTTTGGCGGTCTACTATCGTAGCTAGGCATCATCTCACCACCTTTGAGCATGGCTACATCTCTCAAAGATGGCTTTCCCGATGGAGCGTAGATCCATAATCTACTGCGACTTGAGTCCCAATGAATGGGTATTGTCCGGCGTAAACGCTTGGGATGAGTTTTTTTAACCAACACACGACCAATCAATCTCGGCCCAAAATATTGTGCATTGCACTCAAAAGCCTCTATTAAAAAAGTGATCATGGCCTATTTTCTTCATATTAAAACACTTAATGAAAATAAATTGTGTGTGGGTATACAATCAAATCAATCCTTAAAAATTGATATCCTCAAATTTAAAATTCCACTATTTTATATAGTATATAAAACTATTTTTGGTGTTAAATTTGACATTCGGAATTTTCTAAATAAATAATGAAATTTCCCAAATTTTGGAATAAATGATCAAAAATCCAATTAGCACTCAACTTGCACAAATTAACATCCAATTGCAAAAACTAAACACACCATTGCAATTAGCACGAAATTCGGTTATCGGCTATCTCGGTCTAATTTTCGGAAAATAATTAGTAATTAAATAATATTTAAAATTAATTAAATAAATACAATTAATTACCATAAATAAAAAACTTAGGATGGAAATGTTTAATTAAATACCGAAATGGGCCCAGAAAATTTCCAAACTAATCTAGGTAAATAATACAACTTATCTAGTCTCTAATTATGCTACTCTAACCATCTAACATGCAAAATCAAATAATTAAATCAATAATATAATCTAACAAACAACATAATTCCTTATTAACTTAAACTAAACACCCTATAAACGTCATTAGCATCATAAGTAGAGTTTAGTGCATAAACTCATCGGTTTAGCGCGAAAACCGGTTCACCGTGATGGTAGTGCGACGGCGGTGGCCGAAACTCGGGCTCATGGCGATGCTAACGGGAGCTCAGACCGAGCTGAAAAGGCCTTGCAAGCTCGTAGCAAAACTACTGGGATCGAGAGAAATGAAACTTGTAGAGATGCTGGTTGGGTGACAAGATTGAGTTGGGCCAAAGGATTGCTAGGCTAAGGGCGCTTGTGAGGGGAGTCAACTTTGGGCTTTGCTACTGGAATGGTTGACGAAGCCAAACAAAAACATGAGGAAGGGTTGGGCAGTATCTTCGCTGGACAGGGGGACACGAAGCGGTGAGGTCAAGAGGAGGAGTCAACGTTGGGGGGAAAAGCTTTGCTGGTTGACTCCATGGGATGAGCTAGCGGACAAAGGCAACCGCAGGGAATTCGGTGGAGACGCTGGCATAGGGAGAAACGGACAAGGAAGGAGCTGCATCGGTTGAGGGTGGGAGGCGACAAGTGGAGTTGACTGCTGGCGTGAAGAGAAGCGATCGAAGGAGGGAGGCGATCGCGGCTACTTTGGTGGGGTTTGACATTGTGGCAGCTGCATGAAGATCAGTGGAGACGGCAGCTGAACACGAGGGGGGAGGGCGAGCTTCAAAGGAGGAGAAAAATGAAAGCAGAAGCTGCGGACAGAAGGGCAACTTGTAGGCATGCTCGAGAAGCTTGGAGAGGGGGTTGGCTTAAAGTCAAATAAAAATATCTTGCACATAAATGCTTAGTCCCCTAAAGTCCTCATGTATATCTCTAATGTCCCTCAATACTTGCATTTTATTTCCATAAATAATCCACTTTGGTGCCAAATATTGTAGCCCCCATGCCAAGCTCTAAATTCACTCAATTTAGACTTCAAAGAAATATTGTAACCCCATGCCAACCTCGATGGTAATGCAAGACGATACGCCAGGATCTTGATTCTTTCAAAAATCTCAAAGGGACCTATGTACCTCGGACTCAGCTTTCCCTTCTTGCCAAAGCGTGAAATACCCCTCATTGGGCCAAAAGAATGCTTCAAATGCCATAACTTGGCACAAAAGGACATTTAAGTGCCATAACTTACGAAATGTACACTTAAGTGCCACATTTTAAGAAAAGTGGGACACCTGAGTGCCATTTTCGGCCAAATTGGCCGGAAATCATATATGGCATTAAAATATTAATATTTCTCACCAATGTGTCTCTTGGAGAGATGAGTCAGCTTAAATTCACCCAAAACGACGTCGTTTCGGGTGTTGGCCAAAATAGAACTCTTAAATCGGCCAAAATGACGTTTTGGCATAATTTGAATTTTAATATAATATAAAATTTATTTTTTTAAAAAAAATAAATTTATTTAAACATTTTAAAAATAAATTAAAAAATTAAAATTTTTAAAAATTTTACAAAAATTAAAAAATTTAAAAATTTAAAAATTTTAAAAATTTTTAAAAACAAAAATTTTAAAATTTACAAAAAATTTAAAAAATTTACAAAAAATTTAAAAAATTTACAAAAAATTTAAAAAAATTTACAAAAAATTTACAAAATTTACAAAAAATTTACAAAGTTTACAAAAAATTTATAAAATTTACAAAAAATTTCAGCCCTCACCGCCTCTCCTTTTTCTAAATTTTCTTTTAAAAAATTGTTGTAAATTTTTATTTTTAAAATTTTTAAATAAATTTAGTTTTAAATTTAGTTTAATTAATTTTTATATTAAATTTTTACCACATCAGCACCAAAATGATGTTTCAGGTGTTGGCCAGAATAAAGCCCTTAAATCGGCCAAAACGACGTTGTTTTGACATAATTTGAATTATAATATAATATAAAAATTAATTAAATTAAATTTAAAACAAAATAACAATATAATTTATATTTATTTAAAAAAACGGAGGAGGAGGAGGAGGAGGAAGGTAGCCAGCGATTGAGGGTAGAGCCCTCACGCCGCCGGCGCCTCTCCACCATCGCCGGAAGTTGGGGGAGGGTCGGGGGGCCACCTCCCTTTTTTTAAAAAAATATTTAAATTTTTTAAAATTTATTCAAATATTTAAATTTTTTTTAAAAATTCTTTAAATTTCTAATTTTTTTTAATTTTTTAAAATTTTCTAATTTTTTAAAATTTTCTAAAATTTTTAAAATTTTAAAATTTTCTTTTTTTTTTTAAAATTTTTGATATTTTCAATATTTTTAATATTTTTAATTTTTAAGTATTTTAAATAAATTTAGTTTTAAATTAAATTAAATTAATTTTTATATTAAATTTTTATCATGTCGGCACCAAAATGATGCCATTTTTGCACTCGTTCGCCGAAAAATTGACACGTTAGCATTTTGGCGGATTGGCACTCAAGTGATCTATTTTGCTCTAATTTTGGCACTTAAGTGTACATTTCATAAGTTATGGCACTTATGTGTCACTTTCTGCCAAGTTATGGCACTCGAGGGGTCCGTGTGTCCCCTCATTGGTGACACCTTCGGAAAGATGAAATCATAAACTAGGAATTCCAATGGTTTCCGACGCTTATCGGCATAGCTTTTCTGGTGGCTTTGAGCGGTTTTTAATCTGTCTCTGATGACGGCAACTGCATCCACTGATTTTTGGACTAACTTTAGACTGGTGATCTTCTGTTCTCCAACCTCATCCCAACACACTAGCGTTTTGCACGCTCTGCCATACAACGCTTCAAAAGGAGCCATCTGAATGCTCTACTGTAGCTATTGTTGTAGGCGAATTCAATGAGATGAAGCTGTTCCTCCCAGCTTCCCTTGGAATCCAATACGTAAGCTTGCAGCATGTCTTCAAGGGTTTGAATCATTCTCTTAGATTGGCTATCTATTTGAGGATGATAAGTCGAATTGTACTGCAGTTTCGTTCCTAAGGCAGCCTACAAACTTTTCCAAAAGGCAACTATGAATTTCAAGTCTTGGTCTGATGTAATCGTCACCGGCACTTCATACAGACAATTTGACGCACATACAACTCTTCGTGCCTATCCAAATCAAGGTCTTTCATACTGTAATGAAGTGAGCCAACTTCGTCAATTTGTCGATCATTACCCAAATGAAATCCTTACCTCTCTAATTCCTCGGTAAACCCATCACAAAATCCATTGTGATGTGTTCCCATTTTCACTCGGGAATCTCGAGAGGTTGTAGATGTCCTCCCAGCTTACAATGCTGTGCTTTCACTTTTTGACACGTCAGACACTTGGCGACATGCTTGGCGATGTCCACCTTTATACTGGACCACCAATAATGTACTATCAAGATGAATGCTGTAACTGCTACGATGAGCTTTTGACAAAATTTCTTCCTTAAGTGTTGCATCGTCATGTACACACAATTGTCCTCGAAACTTTAGTATTCCATCTTCAGAAATCTAAAAGTCAGCCTTTCTCTTATCGGTATCCTCCTGTAGGATTTTCTGAATATCTGGGTCTATCAACTGAAGTGTCTTGATTCTGATATGCACTTCTAGCTCAATTCTAAGGGTAGCTATAAGATTTGAAATGTGGCATACCTCAAACTTGAAAACTGAATCTCGAGCTCTCTCGAGTAGGATCCATTCCTTGATCATTATCTGTGCAACTGAAAATTTTCGACTTAGCGCGTCTACGGCCTTGTTAGCCTTTCTAGGGTGATATAAAATATCACAATCATAATCCTTTAGGAGTTTCATCCAACGATATTGTCTTATATTCAACTCATTCTGAGAAAATAGATAGTTGAGACTTTGATGGTCTGTGAAGATATGAAATCTTTCCCCACACAAATAATATCTCTAAATCTTCAAAGCCAAAATTATCGTTGCAAGTTCTAAGTCATGCGTTGGGTAATTCAGCTTGTGAGGTCTCAATTGACGGGACGCGTATGCAACGACTCTGCCATGTTGCATTAGTATGCAACCCAATCTTCTAAACGACGCATCACTATAGATCTTGTATCCTCTAGGACCATATGGTATGGTCAGCATAGGTGTGATAGTCAACTTTTGTTTAAGCTTTTGGAAACTACATTCGCACTTATTTATCCATACAAACTTCTCTTCTTTCTTCAATAATCGAGTCAGAGGCGACGCTAAAGTTGAAAACTCTTCCACGAACTGTTTGTAGTACCCTGCCAATTCCAAGAAACTTCTTATCTCTGTCACAGTAGTTGGTCTTGGCCAGTTGATCACTACTTCAATCTTGGTTGGGTCCACGGAGATTCCTTCACTTGAAATCATGTGACCTAGAAAAGCAACACGAGTTAACAAAAACTTGCACTTGCTGAACTTGGTATACATCTCATGAATCCTTAGAGTCTAGAGTACCATCCTCAAATGTCTTTCATGTTCCTTAGGACTTCTCAAGTACAATAGGATATCGTCGATGAATATGATCACAAAATAATTCAAGTATTCTTTGAACTCTTGGTTCATTAGATTCATAAAAGTAGCTAAGGCGTTTGTCAAACCAAACGGCATTACACTGAACTCATAATGGCCGTATCGAGTATGAAATGCTGACTTCGGTAGTGCTCCATTCTGATCCTCAGCTAATGATATCCCATTCTCAAGTCGATCTTAGAGAATATCGACGCTCCTTGTAGCTGGTCAAACAAGTCGTCGATCCTCGGTAGCGGATACTTGTTCTTGATTATCACCTGATTGAGTTGACGATAGTCGATGCATAGGCGCAACGAACCATCTTTCTTCGTAATGAACATAACTGGTGTTCCCCAATAATATGCACTGGGGCGTATGAATCCCTTATCTAACAAATCTTGTATCTGCACCTTCAGTTCTTTCAACTTAGACAACGCCATCCGATAATGAGCCTTAAAAATTGGCTTTATCCTGGAGGCTAACTTGATCACAAACTCAATCTCCCTCTCTAGAAGCAAACCTGGTAATTCCTTAGGAAACATGTTTGGAAATTCTTGCACTACTGCAATGTCCTCGATCTTCAGCTCCTCAACCGTCATATCTACGGCAGTTGCTAAGTAACCTTAGCAACCCCTGTCTAACAAGCGGGTTGCCTCGAGCGACGAGATTAAAGTAATCGAAGGTCCTCCTCGGCTCCCAATAAACTTGAAGCTCTCACCCCTAACAAGTTAAACTGAATCGCTTTGCGATAGTAGTCCATCTTAGCTCTTTGCTTGGTGAGCTAGTCCATGCCAATTACCACATCAAAATTATACATGGTTAGGACTATCAAGTCTATCTTCCCCCCTCGCTCACCAATCATTAATTGCAATCAGGACAACCCATTATAGCTAACATCTTATCCTTTAACGGTGTCAATATACTAATCACTGACACCAACAACTTAGGAATCAAACCTACCAACTTAAAATATTGCTTAGTTATAAATGAATGAGTAGCTTCAGAGTCAAATAAAGCATAAGCAGTGTGGTCGTTCAATGTACATGTGATCTCATTAGGTGCATTATTCGCCTATCCTCTAGTGATAACATACGTCCTTCCTTGAGCCAGAGGTCGGTTCAAACCACCCTGCGGTGCATTCGGTGGCGCGACTCCTTAGATTTAACCCATCGGTGGTGGCGGCTGTAACTACGATCCTACTTGTCTTCCGTGACAGTTCCTAGCTATGTGACCTTGCTGACCACATACAAAGCAAGCACCCGTCCTAGCTGGACACAAGGCTGATCCATGCCTGTCCTCCGCAGGAACGACACACTTTAAACTAGCTCACCGACTTTCTTATCCCACCCTTCCTGTTGGGTGGAACCGGATATCTTCCTCCTGTCATTGGTCTCTTCCCAAACCGATTCCATCTCTATTAGAACCAAACCACAACTTAGATGTGGCGGCTTGTTTGTTTAGATTCCTCTCTATTAGTTGGGCTCGTATGAAAAGTTCGTTATAAGTCTTTAAATCAAGTGGTACCAGCATATTTTTCTGCTTCGGTCGGAGGCCATCCCTCCTCCTCGTTTTGTCCTCGGGATCCTCAATCAACCTAGGAGTGTATTGCAATAACTTGGCGAACTTCACCTTGTATTGGTCCACAGTCATTAGACCTTGATGAAGGCATTTAAATTCTACTATCTTCTGTTTCTTGGCACGGCTGGAGAAATACTTGCCATTGAACACTCCAATGAAGACGTTCCACTCTAGAACCATGCCTTCTGAGAAAAAAACTTTCTCTAGTGGCCCTCCATTAAGTACTTGCAATTACCTGCAGCTGATATGGTGTAAGGGTGACATTTTCTTCCCTAGTGCATCTTAGCATTGCAAATGCTTTTTCCAAATTTGGATCCAGAGGGTTGCAGCCTCGAGATCTCCTACTCCTGTGAACCTCGACGGTTTCAACTTCAGGAATTGCTCAACGAGCTTATGGATTGGTCTCTCAGCAACCACGTTCCTCGATGGAACCTCAGCAGGTACAGCAGCGGCTGCGGCAGTAGTGGCGGCTTAATTCTAGGCCTACTGCCCCATCAAAACTCTAATTGTCTGAAGTGCTTACATGATCCCTTCAAACCTAAGATCACCAGGGGTTGCTACCCTAGCACCAACTGGCGGCAACGCTACTCCACTCGTGCTGGCTTCAGCCTGCATTCTACCACGACCACATTGGGTTTCGACTTTTGTCGGTGTCCTACCCTAAGTTGCAGGGCCTATTGCCCTCTTCCTAAGAGTCCTTTGCTCTTGGTCACTCATCTCGTAGATTTTTTATAGAAACCTGCTTTCCAATTCCAATATTAGATTAGAATTTGAGTGACCTCACAAACAAGTTACCAATTAGCTATCAATCACATGCATCAGTATAATAAAACGGCCTTTCCTACTAACTATCTCATGACCCACCGCACCTTATCATTTCATACATAGACCCGCTTTGATACCACTTAAATGGGGATGTCACACCTCGATCCTCGAGCGCGCGTACATTCCTCTTTGGTTAATACAAATGCGACGTCTTCTAGGACGCGTCGGCGACCCAATCATTTTTAATGTATATGCGGAAGCGAAACAATAACCCCTGACGATAAACAACATGTGATAGGAAAACAAGGCAACGTTTCACAAAAGCACACTTTTATAAACAACATGGTTTAGATACAAAATGAGTCTAGTCAAAAGCCTACAAAAAGATCGACTCTCAAAGAAGTTGCCCTATAACATACTAGTAGGACACATATGCCGATCCTTCAGACTCCACCTCCACAGACTCTAGGGTTTCGGTCCTCCACAACCACCATCTAAGGACCTGAAAAGATAAGCCCACGACGGGGTGAGACATTGTCTCAGCGAGTTCACGCTCTAAACCTCGATTAGGAGGGTGATATGCCTAGAGCGTCCTAACCACACAATCACATAATTAGAACAGAGGACTTACTTCGCCTCAGTTCTTCCCTGCACGTCAATACAGTTTATGTACACAATGCATGTAATCACAGCACACCACAATTGAAACGCCTCACCAACACAATTAATTACAAGGGTTCCAATTATAAGACTAAATTGTTATGACACGTCTTATACCATGCCATACAGTTTTGTCTCATAATCAGGCTCAGTTAACTCAACCAACCATGCATTACAATTGTTAATTACACCCCTCAAGGGTATGGCCAACTTTGAGTTTGGCAGTCAACTGGCGTAGCCAGGCATCGTCTCGCCACCTTTGAGCACGGCTACGTCTCTCAAAGATGGCTTTTCCGAAAGAGCGTAGGTCCAGAATCTACTGCAACCCGAATCCTAATGAATGAGTATCATCCGGCGTAAACGCTTGGGACTAGTTCTCTTAACCAACACACGACCAATGAATCTCGGACCAAGATACCTACCATGCATTACACTCAAAAGCCTCCATTAAAAAAGTGATCTTGGCCTATTTTCTTTATATTAAAACATCCAGTTAAAATAGTCGTGTGTGAGTACACGGTCAGATCAATTCTTGAAAATTGATATCCTCCAATTTAAAATCCCACTGTTTTATATAGTATATAAAACTATTTTTGGTGTTAAAATCCGACACCCGAAATTTTCTGAATAAATAATGAAATTTCCCAAATTTTGAAATAAATGACCAAAAATCTAATCAGTACTCAATTTGCACAAATTAACATCCTATTGCATAAACTGAACACACCATTGCAATCGGTACAAAATTCTAGTCACCGGCTATCTTGGTCTAATTTCTAGAAAATAATTAATAATTAAATAATTTTCAAAATTAATTAAATAAATACAATTAATTACCATTAATAGAAACTTATGTCGGAAATGCCTAATTAAATACCGAAACGGGCCTGGAAAATTCCCAAACCAATCTAGGTAAATAATACAACTTATTTAGTCTCTAATTATGCTACTCTAACCACCTTACATGTAAATCAAATAATTAAATCACTAATATAATCTAACTAACTTAAACTAAACACCCATAAACGTCATTAGCATCCTAAGTAGAGTTTAATGCATAAACTCATCGGTTTAGCTCGAAAACTTGTTCATCGTGACGACGGCTAAAACTTGGGCTCATGGTGACGCCAACGGGAGCTTGGACTGGGCCGAAAAGGCCTTGCAAGCCTGCAACAAAACTAATGGTCTTGGCTGATTTCGGCGACGATTGAGAGAAATGAAACTTGTGAAGATGCTTGTCGGGCGATGAGATTGAGTTGAGCCGGAGGATTGCTGGGCTGATGGCCCTTGTGAGGGGAGTCAACTTCGGGGTTTGTTGTTGGAGTGGTTGACGGAGCCAAACGAAGACATGAGGAAAGGTTGGGCGATGTCTTCGCTGGACAAAGGGACACGAGCGGTGAGGTCAAGTGGAGGAGTCAACGTGGGGGGGAAAAGCTTCGCTGGTTGACTCGATGGATGAGCTGGCGAACAAAGGGCAGCTGCAAGGAATTCGGTGGAGGCGTTGGCAAAGGGAGAAACGAACAAGGAAGGAGCTACTTTGGTTGAGGGTGGGAGGCGACAAGTGGAGTTGACTGTTTGCATGAAGAGAAGCGATCGAAGGAGGGAGGCGATCGTGGTTGCTTCGGTGGGGGTTTGACGTTGTGGCAGCTATAGGAAGATCAATGGAGATAGCAGTAGAACACAAGGGGAGGGGTGAGCTTCGAAGGAGGAGAAAAATGAAAGCAAAAGCTACGGATGGGAGGGCAGCTTGCAGGCGTGCTCGAGAAGCTTGTAGAGGGGGGCTTAAAGTCAAATAGAAATATCTTGCACATAAATGATTGGTCCCCTAAAATCCTCATGTATATCTCTAATGTCCCCCAATACTTTCTTGCATTTTTTTTTCCATAAATAATCCACTTTGGTGCCAAATATTGCAGCCCCCATGCCAAGCTTCGAATTCACTCAATTTGGACTACAATTTCATCCCTAATCTCTCCAATTTGGTGACCAAACTTGCTGCAGAGGAAGCCTACCCAAATTCCACACATTCCTTTCACCAAATAGCTAACTAAGGAGGCCAAAATTCCCTTCAATTTGGCCTATCCGAATTTTTCGTTCTTTTTCGAATCGTTTGAATTGATTTTCCGTAAAAATCCCAAATTCTCCAAAAAATCTTCGGAGGATGGTAGACGTCCCTAAAATAAATCATGACAAAACAGAACTTTCAATTTCTGAAATCGAGTTCAAATTCGCGGTTAATTTCAATCTAACGTGGTTTTAGCGTGACCTAACCTACTTGATAGCTTTTATGAATTTTTAGTGCAATTGACCTGTGATCGATTATTTTTTAGTCACATTGTGCATTTTCGACACATTGACAACTCTCGGTTGTCGTGAAAATCTCGAGATTTCAAATGCGGACACATGATACAGAAATGACAGAAAAATTGATCTAGTGTCATTTGAAATTTTTTTTTTCAATTAGTGGAATCATCCACACACTAATCACATATCTCTATTGAATCGACATATCTCTGGTCTTTGATTGATTTTGACGGTGTCGTAATGACCCTTACAGATTAGCACAATCGAGCAGTCGATTTCTGGTCGAATTCTCAAATTTATTGTGTTTAGATTCCTTAATGGCTTTGCCTAATAGGCTAGTTATCCTGTGAGTGGCCAATTCGGGGAAAATAACTATAGGCATGTCGATGAAAGGGCCCAACTTATTCAATCGAAAACAAAGTTTGAAATTCAGGATGTCACATATGCCTAGTGAGATGACTTCACAGACTCTCTTTGGCTTGACCACCACCACTAAGTATGCTAGCAAGGCTCCAAAGTCCTTCCCCACCAAGAAGGCCTGGATTCAATACTTAATTTCACCAATGGACTTTTCTTTTTAATTAACAAGATAAATCACATAATTATAGTATGATTTCATGATTCTTTTCCGTATCTAGCTATGTTCTCTTGACAGTTGATTTTTTAGTCTCGTCCTCTTGTTTTATGCTATATTATCATCCTACTCATACTCTTTGTAAGTGGTACGCTTGGCATGGGAATGTCCTTACTAAGGGAAAAATAAAGCAAGTTATCCTTTGTGTGACAGAAAAAAATTGGTTGTCATTCACAATGGAATTCCTTTTCAACTTGTAGGTCACAAGCGCGGTAAAGGAGGACGTGCATCGCATGCTTGATAGGTGACCTGATACCATTCGCATGTTTGATAGGGTAGGACTCAAATGTTTGCGGCTTTTATTCCACGGATCCTTCTCGAGATATCAGATCATATGCTAAGATGTACCAATAATGGAAGATAGGCAGATGACATAGCGAGATGAAGAAAATGTCCAAAAGGACGACCCTAGTTTGGTCCTCAAGAATATGCCCTATCACGCAATTTCGGAATTCATTTCATAAACCAAGAATGTTTTGAAACGTCTTTCTCACTAAACATTTCTCAAATCATCAAAAAACTCATTCCATAAATCCGTTCTCATCGTAATACACACGTTTAAACTTTCATGACATTTTTCATAACATGTTTCTCAAATCAATTTTCAAATGAATAAAAAGTAGTAAATGCTTGATCCCAAATTACACATCAAACATGCTTCTTCATAGGTCAAAATATCTCGAATCTATATAATTTTCAAGACATGAGTTTACAAATTCATATAGGAGATAGCACCACCCACCCGGAAAGCTTAAAACCAAAGAACGCGAAGCTAAATGAGCTGATGATCTCGTAATCCTAGTAATTAAACGAGAATCAACGTTAAAACCAAGGAAAACGCTACTTCAATTTCGAAATGGCTTAACCACACCTAAACACTAACAAAAAGAACTCCTACAAGCTTACATGTCACTCACCCCATGCGATTATTCAATATCGTTCACAACGCAAGACTTGAGCGCTCACCTTGGTCGCACCATAGATCTCTCACCCAAATCCTGTTCCAAGCAATCTTATAGTCAAAATGAAGATATTTCCAAGCACTGGAAGACCCACAACTTGGACAATCCCAAATCGAGCCAAAACCGACAAAATATAGCCCCAAAGTTACTGGGTGCACACTGTTCATCATGAGCGTGAAACTTCAAAATTTTATATTAGGCAACCAGTAAGCTCAAATCAAGTTCTGTAAAATTATAAGGCTTCATAATGTCCAACTATCATTTACACACGCACAACTCAACGAGTCAAAAATTGGACTTCACGACTTGAATTTCACATAATTCTGAATTTAAACCTTGAATCCAAAAACTACTCCAATTGAACTAATGAGGAGTATGCGCGCACTTATTGGGCATTGAAAATCGGAGTCAAATTGACTTGACGAAGTTCCCGTAGCACAAAACCCTCTTCTTTCTTCCTCGTCCTCTTCCTTCGTCTTCTTTCTTCGTCTTCTTTTTTTTCGTTCTTTTCCGAACGTGCGCGTATCTCCTCTTTTTTTAACATCTTCCTCTTCCTTTTTCTTTATTTGACTTTTCAACACTTCCATTTATTTTATTTTTTAAGGGCCCACCACCAACTCAAATATTACAATTAAAAAGTAGGGATTGTAAAGTTTTCATTACTAAAGAATAAAAAGATGCATGTGTACTGCATTTCCTATTGGATGGGAGCCCAAAACTGGGGGTTCAAACCTATTGGGCGGGGTTACCTCATACGTTTGTTTTGGTTCAAATTCAAAAAGTATGTCAATGACCAATTCGAGGGATGATCTTTTCTCGTACTCTTTCGGATTCCCAAATGTTAAAAGAGAAGTCATAAGGGAAAAATAGAAGTAGAGAAACGAGTTCCCATGCGCGGACTAGGGTTAGGAACGCCCAATATTATCAGGTGAAAGATTGAGCAAGTCGAGATTACCAATTTGCGTATGTAAGGGATTGGATTGATTCCTCGTTCTCTCATCATCCTATACCCACTTTCGTTGGTCGTGTTGTACAAGGCTAGGAAACAAGCCTCATTTTCAAAAGAAGCTAATCAATGTCCGTGATGTCCCACCTAGGCAAAATATCACCATTTTAATAGTATTATGTTTTTCCATCAATCGAAGTACTTTTTAGTAACAAGGATGAAAACTAATGCTTATGATTACTTTATTAGCTCAATCAAATCAATTAGATAGAGGAAAAATACCTAACCTAAAAGATTATATGTCCACAACACATCAAAAAATTTAATTTAAAACATATAATCCTATCCATCACATTATTCATAGACTTATTAATTCCCTATCTTCGTTCTTGGCAATTACAGTTTCAAAGGAAAATGATGGTGATGATATTACACGAACCTGACAATGATGAAATCTGTTAAAACCTTAAATTCTTCCAATATCCCATACACATCATAAACGCCATTGACAAGTGTTATCATACAAGTGAGCTTCGTCGTCATTTCTCTGAATTCTATATATTGAGGTTCAAAAACCGTTGCACAGCACCAAAAATAGTGTTCCACTAGCCCGTCCGTATAGAAGGTCATCTTATTCGCTCAAAGTTCACCCCAACACCTCAAAAAATTTGCAATGTAATGACTAAGTCGATCAAACTGCACTCCCCCCGTATCGCATTTGCATGAATTTAAATCCTCACTTAAAATGCATCTATCATCTATGTATAGTGTGCATGTGTATACCTTGCCATGTCGCTGACTTCCTTCTTATGGATTGACTGCACCACATTGAAGTCTAATTTAGCCAATCGTAGCAAAGAAGGGATCCCGTCTTGCTATATACATGTGCATGAACCATCGAGCCTCCAACCTGTTTGGTCTCTAGTGGATCGACATATCTATTGCATTACTCACGTCGCTCATTAGATTAGTGAGAACTTTATCGAGGTTTAGATCCTTCAGATGCTTAGAAGCAAACTTCGATATAAAGGATGGTATAGCATAAGATAAGTGCATCAATGACGAAGCTCCATGAACCTGTTGAATGAATAAAACGTGCTCCGAAAGCAAACTACAAACATTTCCCTGACCAGTGCTACTCACCAACACCCATATAAAGGATGGTATAGTATAAGATACTTGCAACAAATTTTGCAATGGCTCTTCCTGCTTTGCTCACAAACTTCCTCCCCTCCTCGATCCGCCCTAACCAACCCTCTCTCTCACTCTTCAGTCGCCCTCGCTCCTCCTTCTCCTCCCCCTCCGCCATTTCCTCGGGCGCTCGGTTTGCGAAATGTGCTTTGACTATTGAAGATCAAGATACCGCGAGACGTTCGGCGAATTGGAAGCCTAGCGTTTGGGACTATGGCTTTGTGAAGTCACACAATGCTGATTTCGTGGTAATGATTCTCTTTTCTTTTCTTTTTTCCAGCACACAACCCAACCTAGCCAGTGGTGACCACCTTTGAACCACGTCAATGAACTCGAGCTTGGCCACCTGATTCATCTCCCTGTGGAATAGACCTTTGACTTCTTCCTTCAACCTTTGAACTTGCTCTGTGTATTTATCCACCTAAGCACATGAAAAACTCGAAAAATGAGATCTTAATCAAAGGTAATGCACAAGCAGAGTTGAATATTGTTTCTTGCATTAAAACAGATTGATCCTCATGCTATGTCCAAAAAAATGTGAGTTATGCTTATATATTGAAAGTACACATGTACTAGTAGTTGGGTTCACTCCTATGTGGAGAAAGCCCAATGAGTTGCAAGCCCAAAAAGGGCTTGAGCCCATATGATGAGTCATATGGAGAAATATGATTTCTCACTATATTTAAAGCGGTGGCCGCCAAAAACGTACTAACAAGAGAAAAAGAGAAAGCAGGAAATTTGGGGTTGGGGCAAAGTCTGATTTACATTAAGCTAGCATTAGAGATTGATTCGTGATTTGATTGAGCTGAAATTTTTCAACATGTTCGTGGCACAATCTTCTCGAATTTGAACGGTTTGATTTTCGCTTGAAGCTTTCCACATCAGGTTTTTCGTGAATTGATCAAAACCTGTGTTTTTGGTCAGATTTATCATTGATTTCTTGTGAAATTCATGTGTATTGCTAAGAATTATGTTCTTGAGGTCTTTGCTCCAATTTTGTTGATAGTGAAGATTTTCGGGTGGACTCTAGTCCCATGGTTTTTTTATCTCCTCACATCGAGGAGGTTTTCCACGTAAAAAAATCGTATTGTGTTCGCGAGTTTGATATTTATTTTACTCTACTATATCGATTTCTATTAGGATTACACAAGAAGGGAGATTATTTTATTCCGCTGCATTAATTCGATATTGTTCAAATTGTTACTATTCTCCCATCATGCACATCATACATTCGGCTAGATTGGTTTGTGTGCTGGAAAAAAGAAAAGAAAAAGAGAATCATTACCGCGAAATCAGCATTGAGTGACTGCACAAAGCCATAGTCCCAAACGCTAGGTTTCCAATTCGCCAAACGTCTCGCAGTATCTTGATCTTCAATAGTCAAAGCACATTTCGCAAACCAAGCGCCCGAGGAAACGGCAGACGGGGAGGAGAAGGAGGAGCGAGGGCGACTGAAGAGTGACAGAGAGGGGCTTGGCTAGGGCGGATCGAGGTGGGGAGGAAGTTTGTGAGCAAAGCAGGAAGAGCGATTGCAAAATTTGTTGCAAGTATCTTATGCTATACCATCCTCTATATGGGTGTTGGTGAGAAGCACTGGTCAGGGAAATGTTTGTAGTTGCTTTCGGAGCACGTTTTATTCATTCAACAGATTCATGGAACTTCGTCATTGAGTAGCACTGGTCAGGGAAATGTTTGTATTTATTCGACAGATTCATGGAACTTCATGACTGATATACTTATCTTTTGATTGAATTTCTAAAAGTGATCGTCCTGTACACGTGATAAATAGTTTGGACAAACAAGAACGCCATCCTTCATAAGTATTGAAAAACCTCTCCCAATTATCATTGTAATTAAAAATTTCGATGGATTTTTCGACTTTATTTTTTTTTCTCTAAAGAATTCGATAAAAGTCATTGCCTCCTTTAAGATATACTAATAAAAGTGAATAAGCTACAGTAGACAATGTAGAAATAATTTGAAGGCCAAACATCATGAAACCCCTACAAACACAGTATCTAGAATTATAAAATAAAGGTATAGAAAAATTGTCGAAATTTTCGTCTCGACCATGCATAGTAATAGATAAAATAAAGAAAAGATATTGACAATAATAATATATAATTAGATGATAGATTCCTTGCACGAATAGGATATCACTAGCTTTTCAGTTCAATTATTCATCTCATCTTGACCACTAGCGTTGTTTCATAAATCAAATAGCCTTCGGTATGAGCTCCATCCTCTTGAAAGAGTTTTGGATATTAGATAGATGAATGAAGTAATTACGGATATTAAGTAAAATCCAAGAAATGGGGAAAGAAAGGGCAAAAATGGAAAGAAACGAGCGACGTTGCACCAAAGTCGAAGTAGAAATAGTAAGAAAACGTCATAGGATGTCCTCCCTGCTCTAGGACTTTAAGTCGCAGCAAGGTGCAAAGCACAGTATAACAAAATGATACAAACATGGCAAGAAATTTCGAGGTGGAAGGGGCTCCGCTCTCGAAGCTGAAGGCGGGTTCACTCTCCATGCTAAAATCACAAATCACGTTCTCCTACTGCTGATCTCGATGCCCATTGCCCAGCATCGCAGATAACGGGTGGCAATTCTTCATATTTGATCTCGGATGGAAGCAAAGTTATAGCAAATGAAGGAGGAGGAGTCGGAGAATGAGGGGGACGGATTCTACGGACGTGTTTGCCCAGCATCGCAGATAACGTGTGGCAATTCTTCATATTTGATCTCGGATGGAAGCGAAGTCATAGCAAATGAAGGAGGAGGAATTGGAGAACGAGAGGGTCCCAATTCTTCATGAGGGACAGATTCTACGGACGTGGAAAAATGAGAATCTGGAGTTCCCGGGGGTTCTTCTACTCTGGTCATTTTGTAAGAACCGACCTCTCACCCTATTTGTCAACAATATTATCTGCTTTGGGCTGGAGCCCACACGGCTTTAAAATGCGCCGTTAGTAGTTAAAACTAATGCCACACCTTATAAGGCATCTCACCTCACCGTCCTCGGGTAACGTGGGATTTTGTTCATTTCTGCCCCCGCGCCATCCTCACGAGGCCATCCCTCACAAGACCCGATCGTTACACATTTCCTCTTATTTCACTTTCCTTTCCTCAACCCCCCCCCCCTCTCAAAGGAAAAATCCAGCCCTTTTTTATTAAGAACGATTTGCTCTTTGATTGGAGCAAGCCAATCAAGTGCGAAATTAAATGAATATATAAAAAAGAGAGAAAAAGAAAATGATTGAACGAGAACTAGTTCAAAGGAAAGATGATTGTTTTTCAAATAAAGATGATATGTTAAAATTATGTTTTGAGTTTGAGCTCAATACGAGATTCGATATACACGAGGAGCATTTGTTGATCAAAGTTCGGCGCAAATTGACAAACGAAAATTGACAATAAAGAAGCAAAGCATGAAGGCCCTCTGTATATTTGTCAAAGATGTGCACGCCTCCCAAGTCCTTTTTTTTCTACCTCTTTAATTGCATGCACATGGACGTGCATGCGTGGCGATAAATAAACGTTGAAGACTAAGGTCAAAGTAAAAAGTTGTGGGCTTATTTTGTCTTCTTTCATTAACTCCTTGTTTCTTCCATTCGCTATTTCATTCAGCTGCAGCCGACAAAAGGAAAGAAAGGGTAAAACATTAATTGAAGGAGTTGAACGTCATGGACATGATCTTGGAAGACGGCGGCCATCCTTTTTTCTATGCTTATCTTCAGGGATTATGCGCGCAAGTTTTCTGCCTCGTTAAATGTGCTCCCATGCAAAGTGTGCATGCGTGCCCATGAATTTTGGTGGGCGTCAGTGCTGATTGTGAGCGCCTGAATGAGTCCACATTTCTGTCTTGTTTCTCCTTTAAAAGGAGGATCGGAGAAGAGAAGCATGTAGAGCTAGAGAGAGAAGTCGTGAGCCTTCCTAGAGAAAAGGCAGAAGGTCTCGGCAGAAAGGAATTTTCTTGTTATAAATTATACCCGAGTGTTTTAACTAGTTAAATTCTTGTGAGTAGAATTTATTTAATTCTTTGAGTAAGGTTTCATTAGAAATTATGATGGGTTAAATACTGTGTGAGTTATTTAGATATAATTTGGGGTTGGGAAACACTGAGAGTGTGTTTGAGTACTCGAGTGATTGTAATTTCCGGTATATCGCTTATTTCTATAGTGAAATTCCGTACTACTCTTCCCATGGACGTAAGTTCCGATATTCAGACCAAATCACGTAAATTCGGTGTTCGATTCCTTTTCCTTCATTCCGACTATTTTATCCGATTTGCTAGTCCATATTCCGTAACATAATAAGCGAGGATAGTTCTTCCAAATAATTGCCCTCCCTTTCTTTTGAGTGGTGAGCGGGTGGGTAAAATTTTCGGTCGTTTAATTCTTATTATTTTGCGAAGGGATGAACCCTGCTGCTGCTTATAGTGAAACCCATCTGGCGTTCCTCCAAAAGATACGTCAGTTCAATACAATCTCATGGTTTTCAATGCTTTAGAAAGCTTATAAGCTGATATTTCTTCTGCTATCATTCGAGTCAAAAGAACAGGGGAAAAAAAGTACGAGTTTCATGAGCCATTAACATCATATGCCCCCGTGGTTAAAAGATACGCCATCTTAATATTTCTATGATGGAATTGAAGCATATAAGGTATTATTAGAATCTTGGATTTTTGGCATCATCGCTTGCAGGATTAGAGAAAACCTTCCGTACTCCCATTTCAAGTCGTGGGTGCTGGAGAAAACTCCTTTGATGTTTTGAAGTTGACAAAAATGATCGAAAGTCTATTATGAAGATTTCCAGACTTCTGTGTCAAAGTCTGAAGACTACCAGACTTTAGTGTCAAAGTCTGTTCTACATCAGAAGTCTGCTAACTTTGACAAATTTCAAATTGAATGCAAGTGAAGAATGAAGACTTATCCAGACGCGGGATTATCTTTCTTTCTTCAAGGGTTCGGTTCATATAGATTATATATGGCTTTTTAGATGGAAATATCGCCTACGAGATTGATTATCTTTATTGGAATCAATTTAGATACATCAAATCTTTTTGGATAGCAAGTAAATTTGAAAAGAATATACTTATGGAAACTAAGATCCTGATCGTATGGGCGAACATGATTGACGGGCTTTCATCACAATCTTAAACGGCTCGAGATCTCCATGATTGATTTTGTCCAACGGGTTGATTGAAAGAATTCCTTTGGAAGGTGCCAATGGTCGAGAAGGCATGAAGGAGTATTTAAGGAGGACTCTCCAGTCATTGGATAGTATGCGTGAAAGAAAAATTCAAAAGTCTGAAACTTCCTAATTTCTTGTTATTCCATATATTGTGCTCTGAACTGTACTCAAAAGAGAGAGAGACTCATAGTGTGATTTCGTGAGAAAGCAGTAGAGACTCTTCACTATGAAGTCGAGATTACAAGATTGTAAATTCTCTTTTAATTCATAGTGGAAACCAACCAGGAGGCTGTCAGTGTGGGAGAGTGGATGTAGGCTTGATCTAAGCTGAACCACTATAAATTCTGTGTTCTTATTATTTTCCCTGAACTCTTTTATTTTGTTTGTAAGTTCTATTTAACTGCTAAAGTCTGAATTCGCTCAAAGTATGTTGTTCTTCAGACTTAGTTTCAAAAGTAAATTATTTCTACTATTTTTTGCAAAAAAATTGTCTTCACACTTATTCACCCTCCTCTAGGTGTTCATACTAGCATTAACAATTGGTATCAAAACTTGTGTGCTGAAGTGTTTTACTTCTAAGCTAAAGATCCTCTATGGCTAGTATTTTGGCTCTAGGACTGGTTGAAGGTCAGAGCAACATCAGACCTCTTTACTTCGATGGAAATGAGTACAATGTGTGGAAGAATAAGATGTAGACATTTTTGAGATCGAGAGATCCCTTGGAGTGGGATGTTGTAGAAAAAATGATTAATCCTAAAGCAACATCAATCTCAAACGGAGGAAAAGAAGTTGTTGATGCTTACGAGACAACACAAGTTGAAATTATCAAAAAACAAGCTCTTGACGTAAAAGCTATCTACTCTATATATTGTGCCTTATCTTTCACTGAATATAACTGAATTTCTTCTTGTGAAACAACAAAAGAAGTTTGGGATAGATTACATGTTACCTACGAAGGGATTAACCGTGTGAAAGAAATCAAAATAAACATTTTGCTTATAGTATGAAGCCTTCAGAATGAAGCCTGGAAAATCTATTACTGACATGTTTAGTCGCTTTACAGAGATTGTGAATGGCCTGGTTTATCAATGACAACCAATCTCAGGACCAATGAAAGTTAACAAACTGCTGCGTGGGCTTTCGAAAGATTGGAATCATGTAAAGACTTCAATTAGAAAAACTTAGAAGATCATGCCTCTATCGGTTGATGAACGGATAGGCACACTTCAATCATACGAAGTGGAGCAATTAAATGATGAAGAAGATCCTAAAGGTAAGAAGTCAATTTCTTTAAAGTCTAACATTAATTCTGATGATACAGATTCAGATGATGATATGGATGATGAGGAACTATCACTTATGATCAAGAAATTCATAAAGCTAAATAGAGAGGGAAGAATATTCAATTGGAAAAAGCAGAGCACGCATAATTTCTAGAAGAGACTGACGGAGGACAATGAAACTAGCAAAGATGTTATATGCTTCGAATGCAAGAAAAATGGGTATATCAGACCAAACTGTCCATTGTTGAAGAAGAAGAAAGGAAAAACTGAGAAGTACAAAAAGGCTTTCAAAGCTGAAACTTGGAGTGACACCGAGTGTGAAGAAAGCGAAGAAGAATATGCCAACATATGTTTGATGGCTCATTCCGAATTAGACTTAGAATCAGAAACAGACTTTGATTCAAATTCAGACAAAGAAATTGAGGTTAGTGACTTAAAAATTCCTGTCAAAGTCTCTAAGTATATAGATGAACTTTGTCTCAGTCTTAAATCCTCTTTTAAAAGGATTTCCAAACTAAAAAGAGAGAATTCTAAGCTCAGACAACAGGAAATTTTTTGGAAAGAAAAATTTGAAAGTTTGAAAACAAGTTTTGATAATTTGAAAGAAAATTTTGCTTCTGTTTCAAAGAAATGTCCCAAGGTTTGGAGACCAGTTAAGAAGGACTGGCCTAAAACTATTTTTAATACTAACTCTCCTGGACCCAAGAAGATATGGGTACTAAAGAAAGTTTGAATTTTTCTTTTGATCACAGGTCATTATTAAAATAAAGATCAAATGGTATTTGAATAGTGACTGTTCGAGGCATATGACATGAGACTCAAGCTGCTTCATAAAGCTTGTTAGACTAAATGATGGAAATGTATTTTTTGGAGGGAACAACAAAGGAAAAATTGTAGGATGCGGAACTGTGAAAATTAAAAGCCCGACTATCAACAATATTTCTTTGGTAAAAGGTTTGAACTACAATCTACTAAGTATAAGTCAACTTTGTGATATTGGTTTCAGAATAAACTTCCAAGAAAGCATTTGTTCTGGAACGAGTCAAGACTTCTCTCAATCTTTTACTAGTCGAAGGCATGGCAACATTTACTTTCTAGATGTAAACCTAGAAAATTCTCAGTATCTTATTTCTATTCAAGATGAAGCAAGTCTGTGGCATCGTAAGCTTGGCCATATAAATATGACACAAATTGCCAAGATTTCTTCTATGAAGCTTGTTCGAGGACTTCCTAATCTGGGTTACCAAAAGAATGAATTATGCACTCCTTGTGTCTTGGGAAAATAAGTCAGAAGTTCCTTTAAACCTGTGAATCAAGTCTTTACCAATTGAGTTTTGCAGCTTCTCCATATGGACCTTTTTGGACCAACCAAAATTCAGAGTATTGGTGGGAAGAAATATTGCCTAGTAATCATGGATGATTACTCTTGCTTTAGTTGGGTATACTTTCTAGCAAGTAAGTCTGAAGCATTCTCTTATTTCTCGAAATTTGCAAAGAAGGTTCAAAATGAAAAGGGTTATACTATTTCGAGCATAAGAACTAATGATGGAGGTGAGTATGAAAATCAAGACTTTGTAAAGTTCTGTTATGAATCTGGTTTTCGGCATGTTTTCTCTTCTCAATATACTCCAGAACAAAATGAGATTGTGGAAATAAAGAATATATCCTTACAGGAGATGGCCAGACTCTCTTGATAGAGAGCAAGATATTCTCTTGATTTTGGGCAAAAGTAGTCTCCACTGCTTGCTATATTATCAACTGAGTATTCTTAAGGTCTATCCTAGAGAAAACTCCTTATGAAGTATATAAAGAAAAAAAGTCTATTGTTTCCTCTTTCATATCTTTGGCTGTAAATGTTTTATTCTGAAGATACAAATGATCGATTTGGAAAATTCGAGGAGAAATCAAACGAAGGAATCTTTTTGGGCTATTCGACTTTAAGCAAAGCCTACGGGGTCTTTAACAAGAAGACTCAATCCATGGAAGAATCTATGAACGTCAAGTTTCACGATTATGTGCAAAATCAACTAGATTAGACTCAATTTCAAGAGTCTTGACCCGTTCCAGATTTTACAAAGTCTATTTCCCTTGAAGAGGTTCAGACTTTTGGAGCAAAGCAACAAGCAGAACAAGAAGATTCAACCGAAGCAGAGGATCAACAGACTTTCAAACCAAGCAGCAACTAGAAGCACAAGTCAAGTCTTGCCAAAGAAGTCATCATTGGCAACATTGATGAAGGAATTCACACCAAATCCAATAGAAGAGAAGAGTCTAATGTTTTAGCACTTGTTTATGAGATAGAACCAAAAGGTGTAAAAGAAACCCTGTTTGATGAAAGTTGGATAGAAGTTATGTATGAAGAACTCAGATAATTCAACATCAGTGATGTATGGGAGCTGATTCCAAAACTTAAAGGCAAATCCGTGATTGGAACGAAGTGGGTTTTCAGGAACAAAATGGATGAGAAAGGAAAAGTGATCAAAAACAAAGCAAGACTCGTGACAAAATGATATACACAGGAAGAAGGGATAGACTATGACGAGACCTATGCACTAGTAGCGAGATTAGAAGCAATTAGATTATTACTTACTGTTGCTTGTTATAAAAATTTCAAGTTATTCCAAATGGATGTCAAAAATGCGTTCTTAAATGGGTTCATACAAGAAGAAGTTTATGTGGAACAACCACCAAGATTTGAAGATCAAAGAAAACTAGACTCAGTTTACAGACTGAAAAAGGCTTTGTATAGACTAAAGCCAAAACCTCAAGCCTAGTATGAAAGGTTGAGTAAGTTTTTAACTCAAAACGGTTTTGAAAAGGGAAAGGTTGATATTACCTTGTTTATAAAGAAAGAAGGAAAAGATTTTGTACTAGTACAAATTTATGTAAATGATATTATTTTTTGTTCTCCTAATGAAAGTCTCTACAAGAAATTTTCAAGATCTATGTAGGATGAATTCGAGATGAGCATGATAGGTGAGTTAACTTTCTTTCTGGAATTGCAAGTTAGATAATTAAAGAAAGGTATATTCATTCACCAAGAAAAATATGCCAAAGATCTCATCAAGAAATTTGGATTAGAAAATTGCAAGAAGACAGAGACACCAATGTCAAGTTCTTTGAAATTGGACAAGAATGAAGAAGGGAAGAAAGTAGATCAAAAGCTATACGGAAGCATGATCGGTTCACTTCTTTACCTTACTGCTTCTGGACTTGATATTTTGTTCAATGTTTGCATCTATGCTAAATTTCAGTTTGATCCAAGAAAATCTCCCTTAAGTGCTACAAAATGCATCCCTAAATATGGTGTGACCTCTCCAAAGCTTGATCTGTGGTATCCAAAAGAATGAGACTTTACCATTTTTGGATATTTAGACGTTGATTTAGTAGGTTGTAAAGTTGATAGAAAGAGCATATTTGGCACCTGTCAATTGCCGAGAAATATGCCGGTATCTTGGTTCTCAAGAAAGCAAAGTATTGTAGCATTATCAACTGCAGAAGCAGAGTATGTTGCTCTTGGGAGTTGTTGATCTTTGGATTTTCTTTACTCAATTTCGAACGCTCGCAACATATCAAATTTGGAATATTCAGAATTTCGTATTAGGCTCAAACTCAAGACATATTTTAACAATCTCTACATTGGCTTGATGTTTGAACCAAGTCACAATCGCTTTGCAAAAATTCAAACTCTGCCGCTACTTTTCCATAGCTCCTGATGGGCTTAATCGCCATAAATATTATCCAAGTCCAAGTTTCGCTTGAACTTCGCCATAATTGAGGACCTCATCAGAATACCAACTCCACCTACACTTTTAACTGTTCCGTAAGGATTTTCCGATGCAACCTCCTCAACTGTAGATAAAGCAAAATCATTGTTGTATCAATATTTGTTAGGAGATCGAATACATACCTTGTCAATATTAGCAATTACAGTAATCGTTAGTACTATAGGCTCCATCTCGCTACAAGCACCATATGTGTCGATTACTTTGCTAGTACCCATATACGTTACCTCAAGAGTTTTTGGTCGCAACTCCACCTCAAGTTGAACACTGTTTAGATCCATTTGAATACTATTATAATCACTTCTAGTCAGAAGTATTGGAGACTCGTCAAAAATAACTTTTTTGTTGATAATAGGTGAATTTAACTCTAGGCATCACAATCGATAACCCCTCTTACCTCATGCATAGCCTAGGAATATGCACTTTCTTATCCTTCCATTGAGCTTACCATCACTCGCTCGAACATTACATGGGCAATCAAATATTCTGATAACAGAATAATCAGCAACGTTACCTAACCACACTTCTTCGGGAGTCCGATATCCAATCGTAATTGATGGAGATCTATTCATCAGGCAGCTCGCCGTACTAAGTGCATCCGCTAGGAATCTCCTAGCCATACTAGCACTAGAGAGTATTTTATGAGCCGTCTCTAGCAACGTTTTACTCATCAATTCTACAACATATTGTGGTTCATCAGCATTAGTGCGGTGTTTCACTATGCATTCTTTCATGTAGAATTCTTTTAACAGTTTTGAGCAAAACTCCATGCTACTGTCAGTCTGCACATGCTTGATCGTCTTACCAATCTCATTTTCGATCAAAGCTATCAACTGCTTGATCCTAACAACGGCATCAAACTTGTGCCTAAGCATAAATACCCACGTCTTCATCGAGTATTCATTAATAACTGTTAGCATATATCTAGCACTCTTCCTTGAAGGAAACTGCGACAATCTGCGAACATTCAAGTGAATTAACTTTGCAATTTCCATGGTTTCTTTGACAGTTGTACTGAACTGCACTTTTCGCCATTGATATAAATCACAGCACCTGCATACATTCAGTTCGTTGGAAACATAACCACATAACATATTTATTTCACTTAAAACCTTCAGGCTTCTCTCGTCAATGTGCCCCAAACGCATATGCCACAATTCAGACTCTTGAACGGATGTATCCGACGTCTTCCCAACGAAATTTGTCACTATCTCACATTGAAGCTCATATAGGCCATTGTGCTTGATTCCATTTTATTATTATCAAAGCACCTTGAACAATTTTCAAAATATCACATTCTGAAATATATCAATACCCAATTGAATCCAGGGCACTCAAAGAAATTTAGTTCTTCTTCAACTCTGAAACATGCCTTACTCTAGTTAATGTCTTCACAATACCATCATGCATTCTGACTTTAACATTGCCAACACCAATGACATCACATTTAGCATTGTTCTCCAACTATACTTTATTATTATCCATGCATTGATAAATAGTAAACTAGTTTCTATTTGGTGTAATATAAAAATAATAACCAGAATCTATAATCCATCTATCAAACGATGAATAATCAATGACAGATAAGACATAATCAGCATTATCTGCTATAACTGCAATATTATCCGCAGAATTAACTATAATTCCCTTACCCTTCTCATTCTTTAGTTTAAGACAATTCCTTCTAAGATGCCCCATTGCCACAGCTCTAAGCAGTCCTAGATTGATCACACATGTTCATATTAGTACTACTTTTATCCACACGTGTTCTAGATCTTCTTCTATTTTCACCTACTAAAGCAGCAAATACAGGTTCTGTGACATCTTAAAATTTGCAATTCTGTTTTCAATTTAATAAATCGGGTCTTTCATCGACGCGCCTATAATGCTATTCTCCGAGTTGATCACTCTAGGGATAACTAGACTATCTAGGAAAGTCATTAAAGAATTTTAATGCAATAAACTTGAGAATTCGATCAGGACTCGACTACTTGATCGTGTTTATCTGTAGAGATCATTACAGCACAGTAAATATCGATTAGAAATCAGAGATATATTGGTTTGACTAAGATGTGTGGTTAAACATGAGTGATTCCACCAAATTGAAAATTTCTCGTTAATTGGTACTAACTTGATTTTTCTATCATTTTGGTACAATGTGCCCGTATTTAAATTCTCAAAATTTTCACGACAATTGAGAGTCGCCAATGTGTCGAAGAGGTTCATTATGGCTCAAAGAAAATCAACCACTGGTCATTTGCACGAAAAATTTCTGAAAGTTACCTAGTAACCTAGGTCACGTTAAAATCGTGCCAGATTGAAATTAACCACGAATTTAAATCCAATTTTAGAAATTAAAAGTTCCGTCACGTCACAAGTTATTTTAGAAGTGTCGACTCAATCTCCGAAGATTATTTACAAATCGAGATTTTTGGTGAAAAGTTGAGATATGGCCGTTTTTTGACCTGGAAATTCAGAGGAACATTTTTTATTGCAAAATTGGGATGCAAATGGGTTCAATTGGCAAGGAAAAATGCCAATTTGATAGAGGAATTGACGGTTAAATTTTTAGAAGCTGAATTGAGTCGATTCAAGAAGGAAATAAAATCCAATTTGAGCTAAATGTTATGCAAATTCGTATGCCCCCTTCCTTGCCCACAACCTTTGGACCACTTCAAGGCTTCTAGAAGAGGAGATGGGTGCTGGAAAATGATAGGAAGCCAGTTGCCCAAGTGGACTAGTCAAGGAGACCAAAGAGGTGGGATTGGAGACAAGATGGTCCCACAAACCAAGCCGTCCCTTTCCCCCTTCCTTCCCCCTTAACTGGTTGAGCATCCGCCATCTCCAGGAAACCTTGAAGCTCCCAGCAACCCAGAAATCAGTTAGCCTCTTCCCCTTACCGTTAACGCCCGTCGGAGCCACCGCAAGCAACCGTGTCGCCGTCGCTACTCGTCGCGCTCTCAGTCACGAGTCACGTGTCTCCGCCGCCCCTATTCGTTGTGCCGTCTAGTTCGGTGCCCCTTAGGCCACGTGAGGCTTAGCTAGAGCCCGTGCAGCCGCCTCTGACCGCCATGAAGCTCCGCCTCAGCCTGCCTGACCCTGCTGCACCATCGCCGTCCAACCTCGTCGCTTCAAGCCAACTAGAGAGCCTTTCTCAACCCCGAGCAAAATCGGAGCCGTGGGTATTCCAACCACTGTTTGGCCAGTTTCCAAGCCGTTCCTAACCCCACTTGGTGGTCCCGCTTTGGAGTATCTCAACCCTCGTCGCGTCCCCGTCGTTTTAATTCGAGCGGATCTTTAATCAAGTGAGTTTAACTCACTAATCATTGCTTAGTAAGTTAATGAAGTTTAAGGGTTGATTAGTTTAAGTTAAGTATGGATTAGGTAGATAGTTAGAATATATTAGTGAATTAATTGATCGATATTGCATGTTAGGTGGTTAGAGTAGTGTAATTAGAGCCTAGACAAACTCTAATATTTATCTAGAGTGGTTCGGGAATTTTTCGGGCCCGTCTCGGCTTTTAATTAGGCTTTTTCGGCCTAAGTTGCTATTTTTGATATTTAATAATTAGTTTCTGTAATTATTTAATTAATTAATTATTTTCCGGAAATTAAACCGGAATAATCGATGACCGAAATTTTATGCTAATTGCAATGGTGTGATTGAATTATTTATTTGATTGCTATTTTGTGCAAATTGAGTGTGATTTGTGATTTTGGGTATTTATCCCAAAATTTATTTAATTTCAGTATTTAATTAGAAAATAACCGAGCGTTAGTTTATAGTGCCAAAAATGTTTTTATCGACTATATAAATAGTGGGATTTTCTAAAATAGAGATATTATATTTTTGGTTGAGGCCGATCATGTACTCACACACGATTATTTTTATCGGGTATGACAAAAATGGTGAATAATTGTGTAATGGTGTATAATCATAATAAGATGACTATTGAATGATAAAGTGACATATGTTGTGTGTGTTGATATGGGTTGGGTTAAGAAAACCGCCAAAGTATGGATGTGCCTATTGGGCCGTAATTAACTGCCAAAATATGGCTGTGCCCATTGGGCCATAATTAACCGCCAAAGTATGGCTATGCCCATTGGGCGTTAATTTATTGCCGAACTTGGAATAGGCTATACCTGTTGGGCTATACTTCACCGTTGAACATTTAATAGGCCATGCCCGTTGGGCCATAATTAATAGTTGGAGTGAGTAGTTGGAATGACCATGTGATGGTCTTGATAACATGGAATCGACTGAGTCGATTTATCGATGGTTCGATCTAATTGATTGAAATGATTGGATAGTTATTGAATTATATTGATTTGCAAGAAGGAACTGAGACAAAGGTAAGTCCTCTGACTAATGTTTGTGCTTAGGTAGCCCTTGTGACGTATTTTCTTCTTAGTCGGTCTTAGGGAGTAGAACTTAATGAGACATCGTCTCACCTCATTGTGGAATAACAATTTTAGGTCCTTAGATGGCAGCTCCTCCTAAGCGTTTTGGTCAACCGAAGAAGATCACAGAACAGGTAGTCTATATTTTGATTTATGGGCATCCTAGGGGTTTGGTCTATGAGCTCGTGAAGTTTGTGGTCTAGGTCAATGAGGCTCTACCCCTATAAGGTACCTCGTCAGTACAGATTATGGTATCGTCATGAACGGCATGGACAGAGAGAGAGTCCTATACCAGAATCCGAGGTACTTGTGTATGTGTTGGAGGTTGCTTTTGGGGAAAGCACTGCAAATCCCCCTAAAGGTTCAATGGTAAACTTGGTGTACTCGGATCTTGAAGACCTAGGAACCCCGATGTACTCGAAAGAGGGCTCCAATGTTAGTGAGGAGGTGGAGGAAGAGGATCTGTAGTTTTTAAACCCCCCTGTTTTGCAAACCTCATGTTATTAGACTGGTTTTGTAATGACACAGCTTGATATGAATATATATATATATATATATATATATATATATATATATGTATATGTATATGTATATGTATATGTGTGTGTGTATATATAAGTGTGTTGTGATTTTCAGTTTGAAAAATTTGTGACCCTACTTTTCTATCCCATCTTGTTGTTGTCTAGAGATTATCTATTTGCTTCCGCATGCGTATTAAAACTGAATGGGTTGGTGATGCATCCTGGGACGTCGCTGTTAAATCGACCGTGGAGGGATAGGCACGTGCTTAGAGGATCAGGGCATGATAGGTTCGCCGGATTCTAATCTACGAATGTCCTCGCTCGGAATCAAATCTCGAACCCCATCAAATGTCAAACTTGTTGACCTAGGGGAATTACTAACGGCAGTAACAATAGTATTGCAACTATCAAGCAGTGAGGATAATAGAATCAAAGCACGTACCTCATCTTCAAAGTCAATCTCAACTGAACTCAATTGATTAAAAATCACATTAAATTCATTGATATGATCTGCAACTGACGCACCTTCGCTCATCTTCAAATTAAACAGATGTCGCATCAAATAGATCTTGTTGATCGCAGAGGGCTTCTCATACATGTCTAATGGGACTTGCATCAAATCAGCATTGGTCTTCTCCTTCAAGATGTTAAACGCAATGTTACGAGCTAACGTCAGCCGAATAACACCCATAGCTCGTCTATCCAGGAAATCTCAATCAGCTTGCGTCATCTCTTCATCTTTGCTCCTCTCTAATGCATCTACCTCTCCATTGATTTGTCACCGACATATTTTCCCCCAATTATTGGGACGCATGTACGGTACAGGCACAAGGTCTCTCTCTATAGGTAGAGGTACATGGAGCCGACCTCATGGAAGTATGATTCAAATTTGTCTCAACATTTGGTTTCTCCATCCATTGTTCGAAATATTTTCATGTGGAAATTTAAGAAGTTTGGATCACTAGAAACTGGAAGATAACAAAACGAAAGTAAATGAGTCTCATCAATTAACTTCTCCAAGTGCTGTTTGACGAACTTGTGGAAATTAAGGAGTTCAAACATGTCCTTTGTTTGAAAAGCACTGATGGCTGCTTTATCTCCTTAATCAAATCGCCATGCTCTTGGGCGTCTGCTTCAATCTGTTAAAAATATGTTGATCTTTAGAACCAAACGAAGCAACAATGTGGCCACTTATTTTTTTTGCTTACTGACTCACTGCGACAAAGGAATCTATATCAATACCAGTAGAGGAACCTAACCTTTAAGCAATCTCTGCTGTGGCATCGGCCATTCCTTGTTTCCCACCCCTCCGACTGGTGTTCTTTTGCCTTTAGATGAGTTTCGGGTTTTCTCTCCACCTTCTACCTTTGCCTTCAAGTTTCTACACAACTTGCTCATGTTTGTAGATCTCTTTAGCTTGGTATTTGCTTTCTTTGCACGCAGCGCTTTTGCCATGCCACCTGGAGGAGATGCTGGTGGTGCACCTCCCCTGGATGGTGGCATAGGGGGCGGTGGAGCTGGTGGAGAGAGAGAGAGAGAGAGAGAGAGAGAGTTAAGAATTATACCTGCCATCTGAGAACGTAAAAGCCTTTGGGAAAGAGATGGTATTGGATGGTCGAGGATCCAGGCAGCATGAAGGGGATGCCCAGTGAGATGACTCCACAGACTCTCTCTGGCTTGATCACTACCACTAGGTATGCTAGCAAAGCTCCAAAGTCCTTCCCCACCAGGAAGGCCTGGATTCAACACTTCATATCACCAATGGACTTTTCTTTTTATTTAACAAGATAAATCACATATTATAGCATGATTTCATGATTCTGTTTCTGTATCTAGCTATGTTCTCTCGACAGTTGATTTTTTAGTCTCGTCCTCTTGTTTTATGCTAGATTATCATCCTACTCATGCTCTTTGTAAGTGGTACGCTTGGCATGGGAATGTCCTTACTAAGGGAAAAATAAAGCAAGTTATCCTTTGTGTGACAGAAAAAAATTGGTTGTCATTCACAGTGGAATTCCTTCTTAACTTGTAGGTCACAAGCGCAGTAAAGGAGGACGTGCATCGCATGCTTGATAGTGACCTGATACCATTCACATGTTTGATGGGGTAGGACTCAAATGTTTGCGGCTTTTATTCCACGGATCCTTCTCGAGATATCAGATCATATGCTAAGATGTACCAATAATGGAAGCTAGGCAGATGACACAGCGAGATGAAGAAAATGTCCAAAAGGACGACCCTAGTTTGGTCCTCAAGAATATGCCCTATCATATGCTTTCATATAATGGTCATGTGATCGTATAATATCTTTATATGACCAAGAAAGATCAACATTAAGAAGCTCAGCCATCTCTATATCGATGGTTCCAATGACGATTGCATTGTATTATTGTTGGTGTCATGACAAGAATTCGTTTCTCAAGAGACAAGATATGGACTGACCAATATGTCAAAATTAGCATGTAGCCAAAAACAGAGAATGCGCATGAAAAGGAGCAATTTATGGAACTAATTGAGGAGAAGAAAGGAGCGTGAACTCTCAAGTCTCAACTCTCAACAGCAAAAATTGGCTGAAGTTAGAAGTTTCAAAGCAATAATTGTCTGATCATCCCCATAATGGCTGCGCAGATCAAGATTAATACTTCTAAAAGGGAAAAAATTGTAATGGACCATGATAGATTATTGTGATGGTACCTTGCAATGCCCAGAGCATCAAGGAGGGCAACAACATCTTCAACAAGATCGGCATAACAACCCTTCTCAGGGTCCAGAGGCTGATCAGAGAGCCCATAGCCTCTAAAATCGATGGCGATGGCATGATACCCAGCATATGCGGTGATGATAATTTGGTGCCTCCATGTGTACCATATCACTGGGAAATCATGCAGGAACACCTCCACCTTTGGACCTGCAGCGTGCGCCCAGTAAATTTATGAACTGGGTTATACTTCATATGGTGAGCTCAACAGCATAAATGTCACTGAACAAGTCATGTATGTTTGTGTGTGGGTCTCTCTACAATTTCCTGTATTATGTACCTTCTCCAATTTCAGCAACATGAAGCTTGACATCTCTTACTGTTACATGGATGTGCTTAATTTTCTCCATCTTTCCTAGAACACACCCACACACACACCCCACCCAAACAGAGGAGAGTCAAGTAGGTGAGGATTGACGAGTATGACGTTGTAGACGGCCTTAATTGAAAACAAATGGTTTCTACAAAAATGCTGACTAGGCAGTTCAGAGTCCTCTCCAAATCAAACAAACAAAAAATTCCACTCAAAGGTGTAGATTCTCAAGAGCATCCTTGGTTTGGATGATCTGCTAATTACAGTTGTGCACTTGGATCCCAAGGATCATTCCAACTAGAAAGATTGGCTGTGAGGGTTCCCCAGTTTCCTTATTAAAATTGATTCACGTAGATCGTACGATGAGACATGATTTGAAGCTGATAGGGTTGACTTAACTCTCACTCGAAGTTCCTATGCTTTCTCCCATTAGATTAATAAATCCATTAAGTCGATGCTTTGACAGTTCATATCGTATAAAATGATGTGTTTAGAGTACAACATACCAAACAGTCTACTAAAACGATGAGATTCTAGTTGGCTAGAATGAAATAATAAGAGCCCGTCTACACACACACACACACACACACACACACACACACACACACAAAATAAAAATAAAAATAAAAATCCAAGCGTAGGGTTAGAAAAGGGTTCATTCCTACTACCGTCATCATCCTAGAAGCCCGTCAGGGGTAGCTCTTCGTGCAGACTCTCTCGCCCGAGTGATCACTCTCCACCCTCGTGAGATCGGGTTGTTCCAATCCAAGTCCACACAAGTATGAGACCATGAGACCATAACTTTCTTAGATATACCTTTCGCCTTTCGCTCTCACCAAGAGCGATCCTCCTTTGGCAAAAGGTCTTCATCTTAACACCGTTAATGGTGTCATTCCCATCACGCTAACTTCTCAAACCGAGGAATTAAAATGTAGAGATTGTAAAGTTTTGATTACTAAAGAATAAAAAGATGCAAGTGTAATGCATTTCCTTTTTTTTTTTTTTTTGGTCGATAATGCATTTCCTATTCGATGGGAGCCCAAAACTGGGGACTTAAACCTAATGGATGGGGCTACCTCATACATTTGTTTTGGTTCAAAATTTGCAGAGTTAGCTCAAGAATAAGACTAAGCGTGAAAATATATAGTACGGGAGGCAAAATGAGGGATTAGGAAGATCTCTTATTCTTTGATAGTACGTAAAATTCTATAGGACTACTACCAACCATTGTAAACATTTAAAATGTTAAATGAAAGCATGGCTTAATATTCAAATAATGTGAAAGTTATTACTCAGTTGAAGATGTCAATATACTATCACACCCCAAAAAAAAAAATCAAAAATGGGGGCTAATATTGCTGTCATTCCACCCGAAAGACACAATCTCAAACCACCAATATCCATCTCCCAATAGTCTTATCATCAATATCGCTCTCGAACTATTCATTACTAGTTATAGAAACCTAAAAAAGATTGGAAAAAAATAGAAGGGTAAGCAATTACAGTTCAATGAGTACTGTATCTTTTCTAAGTGGATCGAATATTTACTATGTACATTTACAAATACAATATCACCCTTTATCAATCTCAAAGTTGAAGTTCTATTTATGCAAAATATTTAAAGTAGATAATATCTTTCCAACAAACATTTTTACATATAAATCAATAATAATATCAGTTCACAATAACAAATCAACCGTCAATGATACATTCCTTTGATTAATCTCATTTAACTACATATCGATAGTTCATTCCATCAAACAATATCAAAGCACATGTCAATGGTCCACTCAATTGACCAAACTAATGCTTAAATATCTAATCATGACCACGCATAAGGTCCGTGATAAGGTGATCAATATTCCTCTATTGGTTAGGTCTTCACTTATTATTAGCTAGTAGCTCGAACCATAAGACTATCATAGACTAGTATGCAACATACCCACAAATCCTCAATTGGGTTTGCAGCGATATTGAGCACCCAACCGTCATTCTCCAATATCAAAAATCCAATCTATAAACAATCTTATATATCATAATATATTTCACAAATTAATTACATCACCTTTTGCAACTCAATTTATTCACTTTAAATACTTCTTGTAAAATATTTTGCAAACCATTTTAGGACTCATCTCATTAAGTGCTTTTAATTGAATCAAATCAAATGCATGTCATAAAACATTTCACAAATTAATACATATAACACTTTATAACCCATACTCAGAGTCAAGAACTTTTCATAGAAATGTTTTGCAAACTTAAAATATATAATATTTATCAACTTCATTAATCAAACAGAAAATTTATTTCCACAAAACAATTCTCACACCATTCACAAATACCAAAGCATAATAAATGTCCAATCCAAATTTTATGCCTCAAGTATGCTTATTCATAACTCATAATATATCGAGTTTTTATTATTTTGAAGACATGAATTAATAAATTCTTTGAAGAGATAACATCACTCACTTAGAAAAGCTGAAAATCGGCCTACGGTAGTGCCTCGAGCTAATGCACTTGAAATCCTAGCAATTTATTGAAAATCTATATCAAAAACTAAATAATACACTACCCCTGATGGATGGCTTGACTAAACTATTTAAATGACACCTATACGCTAACAAGGAAACTCATTTATAACAAACATTCATCTTTCTCTGTTACGCATATTGTTCACTATGCGTAACTTGAATGTGAAACTTCAAAAAATTCGTTTGGATCAAACCGTACTTTAGAATAGAATTTTGTCGAACTCCACAGCTCCACAACGCCCCATCTACCATTTTCATATAAATCTAAAGCTCAATAGCTCTTCAATCATACCTCACAGTTCAACTTTTATATAACGCCGCCACCTAGGGAGTCTCCTCCCTGGCCTTCTTCATTTCCTGCGCTGTGCGCCCCTGTGTTTCAAGGGGGAAGCCCGCTTGGATCCAAAGGGGCCAGGTTACCTCTCGGAGAGAGGTGTGGCGGTTTGGCCATTGAGGAGAGCTTATTTATCGAGTCCTCTCCCAAGCTCTAGCTAGGGTTTGAAGGGACTCCCACCCTAGGGAGGTTATCCCTCCATTAGCCTAGCCCCGTCTTTTCGGGCTGTCAAGGCCTTTTAAGGTCCTACCGAGGACCGAATAATAGGCTTCAATACTTACCCGACCTTGCAATTCGAATTGATTTAGTTTGTCGACGTGTTAGGATTATGAATGGGTGGAAATTTCTCTTTTTCCCCCTTTTCCCCGTCTTGGGGACGAGCTCCCTCTCTTCTTATCTTCTTATTTTGCCTGCTGCTTGCCCTCACCTGAAATATCTAGAGAAGAGAAGGAAGAAGATGGGCTGAATTTGTCTATTAAAGACATGGGCTTGGGTTTATTGGGCCATTATTACATATACGAAGCACAAAAGTGATCGAAAACCCAAATCCTGCCAAAGGCAGTCGTTTCTATGTGGCAACTTCGGGAATGTCGTCCTTACACCATGAAGCATCGTGAAGAATCCCCACCGACGAAAATCATGCATGTTAGTATCATGGGTATCAAACTCCAACCGTCCGACCGTCGGACCCCTAATCAGTTGTCTTAAGTTTGCCCCAGGCCGAGGGATGTCGAGGAGCACGTAGAAATGTATTTGGCAAATTTCTAAACTTTGGATACTGAAACTTGAAAGTTTTGACACTTGATCAGTTCTAAAGAACCCACAGGTTTACATTTTCCCACAAGAGTCAGCAACCTAACCCACAACTCCAAATTTTCTTCTTTTTAATTGATGGAAAGTTGAATTTTTGTCATTCATCCATCCTATTTAGGATAACACATGTAATCTAGATACCCAATATCTTCGTGCCAGTAAATCAGCAATGTTTGATCACCTATGATTTTAGGTTGCAAAGCAGTGTTATAAGGATCTATCGGTCTATAACTCGGAGGTATCATACTTTTTTTTTTTTGAAGTTATATTACAAAATTTGTCTAGTTTCCATGATCTCTTCCAAACCACACAATGATTCTTTCGCCTTTCTCCATCACTCCGTCATTCCTATGTCTTCTCCGTTACACTCTCTTCTAACCGCCAATCGGATTCTATCCCTTCTCTTACAAGTGCCCTCGAGGCACTTATCAAATAGACTTGAGAAGAATCATATTTTATTTTAAGGGCGATGCTTATGTGTAACCTGAGAAAATAAGTCTGCTAAAAGCTGCAAACCTTTCCTGCTAGGTTGCGTTATATGTATTCCGAGAGATATTGCCATCAAATTCATCCTTGTAAATCCACATGCATTGACAGTCCTAATTCTTTCTGCAAATGAAATGCAGGACGTCTGCTTTCAATGGAGTCTAATTGTTAAAATTTGCCAGATCTTCAGTTTGACAAATTCATCCATTTGCACGAAGTTAATGAAACCTGAGAGTTCATCACTGGCGATATTCAAGTAGAAGGCCTCATTTTCCCCAGGTAATAAGTCAACAATCCTTAGTGACTACATAATGAAAGGTGTCGAATGAATTTATTTACTCTCACCAAGACCAACTTCTGCCGTAGATAGGGTCTCATAACTAGATACTTTGCTTGTTCAGAAATTCAACTAGGAGACTATTCACTTGCTTCGGAAGTTGCTCATGGACGAAATGGCTCCCCACCGGCAAGAAGGTGATGCCTTAGTTAGGGACAAGGTGCTTCACTTGCCCACTCCTTATGTAGTCCTCCATGCCCGGAAACTTCAGGAAAAAATCTCTCTCCCATGATCAGCAGGGCCGGAGCCGTAACTTTTAGATCCAATGTGACATATTCCGTCCCCAAAGTTCTAGACCAAGAATGCAATAAATCAGATGGCGTATAGGCATCGATCAGTGTGTCTCGAGTGGTTTTGCTTTGCTTGCTATATATTATTTTTCTTTCCAATCTATCTCCAATGAGAAACCCTATATATTTAGCATAAAATAAACGTCGGACACCATAAATATCATCAGCAATTTATATTAATCAGCCACAAAACAAAGCACGGTCCGGCAAATCTTATGAAGCTTGGACAAACACCTGTCAACATCTTAGAGCACACAGACACACCCCAAAAGCTAAGAGACACGAATAAGGTAAAGGGCTCTCTCCAAAAAGCCGGGCCTCGATCGACAATGCATCCCTAATCGAGGGGCACAGGGTCGAATAAAGCCGACACAATATGGTCCTTGGTCTTGTAAGCAGGAAGGCCGTGTCCGTCTCCATACTGATAAAAGCATTGAGATGCTCGTGCCAAGTTCAAACAGGCACCAAGAAAAGGCCCGAACTCGGGATACGGGTAGTCCTCAAACACATCTCTATTCATCCTCTTCCAGGTTTCGCGCACCAAATGCCTGATATGTTCCCGTGCGGCCTCTTCTGAAGCGCCGGTTTCATTCATGTGGCATTCCAGTGCCTTGAAGTTGTCCCCTCGTGCCAATTCATGCTATGCATAGACAACATCAACGGGTTGCAAACATTAGTCTCGAGATTCATCTCGCATCCGTATCAAGTTAAATTAAAAAGAGTAGCATGTCACTGTGAACATGCCAATGTTGTAGTGTTTTTTTTATAAGAGATTATATACGAGGGGAAAGACAAATGTCGAAGTAAGTTACCGATGATGTGCTGAGATCATTGTTGAGTCGAAGGATCATGGCAGAACAATGCATGACGCTCGGGATGTTCGACACGAAATCAAGTCCCTCTTCCACCGGTTTGTCCGTGGTTAGGAAGTAGCTGCCCAACAGCATGATCAGCCCTCCAATTGAAGTCACCCCATTGTCCATGTACTCGCTCAGTGTTGGTTTAATGCCCTTGTTGTACCAACAGGCCTCCTTAATGTACGCCTTGCATTCATCCGCCCACTACAGCATTCAAATTCAAGAAGTGTGTCAATGACCAAGTTGAGGGATGATCTTTTCTCGTACTCTTTCGGATTCTCAAATGTTAGAAGAGAAGTCATAATGGAAAGGTAGAAGCAGAGAAACGAGTTGCCATGCACAAGCTAGGGTTAGGAACCCACAAAAATTATCAGGTAAAAGATTGAGCAAGTTGAGATTACCACTTTGCGCATGTAAGGGATAGGGTTGATTTCTCGCTCTCTCATCATCCAATACCCAATTTCGTTGGTCGTGTTGTATAAGGCTAGGAAACAAGCCCTTATTGTCAAAGGAAGCTTATCAAGGTCCGTGATGTCCCACCTAAACAAAATATCACAATTTTAACAGTTTTAAATGTTTTACTGTCAATCAAAATACTTTTTAGTAACAATTATGAAAACTAGTGCTTGTGATTACTTTATTAGCTCAATCAAATCAACTAGATAGAGGAAAAAAAGCTAAACTAAAAAATGATGTGTCCAAAACACATTGAAAAATTCAATTCATACAATATAATTCTATCCCTAACGTCATTTCATAGACTGAATAATTCCCTCTCTTTATTCTTGGCAATTATAGTTTTGAAGGAAAATGATGGTTGTGATTATATTTCACGAACCTGACAATGAAATCTGTTAAGACCTCAAGCTCTTCCAACGTCCCATACACATCATAAACATCATCGATAAGTGTTACCATACAAGTGAGCTTCGTCGTCATTTCTCTGAATGCTGTATATTGAGGTTCAAAAACCATTGAACAGCACCAAAAATAGTGTTCCACTAGCCTGTCCCTACAGAAGGTCATCTTATTCGCTCCAAGTTCAACCCACCACCTGAAAAATTTTGCAATGTGATGACTCAGTCGATCAAACTGCGCTCCTCCGTGTATCGCATTTGCATGAATTTAAATCCTCACTTCAAATGCATCTATCATCTATGTATGGAGTGCTAGTGTATACCTAGCCAAGTTGCTGACTTCCTTCTTATGGATTGACTGCACTTTATTGAAGTCTAATTTAGCCAATCGTAGCAAAGAAGGAATTCTGTCTTGCTGTTTCTCGTACATGTGCATGAACCACCGAGCCTCCAACCTATTTGGCCTCCAGTGGATCAACATATCTATTGCATGACTCACGTGGCTCACTAGATTAGTGGGAACTTCGTCGAGGTTTAGATCCTTCAGATGCTTCGAAGCAAAGTTCCAAGCTTCATCAACTATGGTTTCATCTTCCAATCCATGGAAAGAAGCCTCGTAAAGACTAAGAAGCCCTCTCACATCCTTCTTGAGCAATTCATTGAACGTACCCTTCTTGTTCATAAACCTTCGAAACACACCTGTATGTCCAAAAAAGGAATGGTAAGATAAATCTTGATGTGTCAACATTATTTGCAAAAGGATGGCGGGGGCAACTACCTTGCGGTACGTTGTATCCATGTTGCCTAAGTAGCCGGAATCGAAGGGAAACGGCGTAGAGATTGTCCAAAAGATGAACATCTTCAGTGTTGTTATAGATGGAACTGAGAGCGTTATTAATCTCCGTCTCAAAATGGTATCCTAGTCCTAATCTTTGAACCACATCAATGAACTCGAGCTTGGCCACCTGATTCATCTCCCTGTGGAATAGACCCTTGACTTCTTCCTTCAACCTTTGAACTTGCTCTGTATATTTATCCTCCTAGGCACATGAAAAACTCAGAAAAATGAGATCTTAATCAAAGTTAATGCACAAGCAGAGTTGAATATTGTTTCTTGTATTGAAACAGATCGATCCTCATGCTATTTCCAAAACATTTGAGTAAGCTCTGTTGAGCTCTCGCCTATACATTGAGAATAAATCTAATTCGCAAGTACGCATGCACATCACACATTCAGCTAGGTTGGGTTGTGTGCTGGAAAAAAGAAAAGAAAAGAGAATCATCACCGCGAAATCAGCATTGAGTGACTGCACAGAGCCATAGTCCCAAACACTAGGCTTCCAATTCGCCGAACGTCTCGTGGTATCTTGATCTTCAATAGTCAAAGCACATTTCGCAAACCGAGCGCCCGAGGAAACGGTGGAGGGGGAAGAGGAGGAGCGAGGGCGACTGAAGACTGAGAGAGAGGGGTGGTTAGGGCGGATCGAGGAGGGGAGGAAGTTTGTGAGCAAAGCAGGAAGAGCCATTGCAAACTTTGTTGCAAGTATCTTATGCTATACCATCCTTTATATGGATGTTGGTGAGGAGCACTGGTCAGGGAAATGTTTGTAGTTGCTTTCGGGGCACGTTTTCATTCATTCAACAGATTCATGGAGCTTCGTAATTGATGCACTTATCTTTTGATTGAATTTCAAAAGGTGATTCTCCCAGACACGCAATAAATGATTTGGACAAACAAGAACCCCGTGCTTCAGAATTACTGAAAATCCTCTACGAATTATCATTGTAATTAAAAATCTCGATGGATCTTTTGATTTTTTTTTTATGCCGAGAATCTAGCCTAACTCACCTTACGGGAGCATAGCACCGACTATATCTCAGGGGAGACTGGCCCAGCAACCTACCACCGGGGTCCCCCGCTTAAATCACGAAACCACGCTGGGAATCGAACTCCTGACCTTACGATCCGCAGAATGCCAAGGAGAACGATCCCACCGGTGCAACTATGCATGGGTGGGTTCGATTTTTTTTTTCCCCTAAAGAATTCAATAAACCCGTTGCTTCCTTTAAGATATACTAATAAAAGTGAATCAGCTACAGTAGACAATGTAGGAATAATTTGAAGGCCAAACATCATGAAAACCCTGGAAACACGGTATCTATAATTGTAAATAAAGGTATAGAAAAATTGTCAAAAATTTACGTCTCGACCATGCACAGTAATAGATTAAATAAAGAAAAGATATTGACAATAATAATATATTATTACATGATAGATTCGTAGCACCAATAGGAAATCACTAGCTATTCAGTTCGAGTATTTATCTCATCTTGACCACTAGCACTGTTTCATCAATCGAATAGTCTTCGGTATAAGCTCCATCCTCTTGAAAGAGTTTTTAATATTAGATAGATAAATGAAGTAATTACGGATTTTAAGTAAAATGCAAGAAATGGGGAAAGAAAGGGCAAAAATGGGAAAGAAAACTAGCGACGACACACCAAAGTCGAAGTAGAAATAGTAAGAAAATGTAATAGGATGTCCTTCTCCCGACTATGGGATGTTACGTCGCAGCCAGGTCCAAAGCACAGTACAACGAAATGATAAAAACGTGGCAAGAAATCCCGAGCTGGAAGGGCCTTCTCTCTTGAAGCTGAAGGCCGTTCACACTCCATGCCAAAATCACAAATCACGTGTTCCTACTGCTGATCTCGATGCCCAGCATCGCAGATAACATGTGGCAATTCTTCATATTTGATCTCGGATTGAAGCAAAGTTATAGCAAATGAAGGAGGAGTTGGAGAACGAGAGGGACAGATTGTACGGACGTGGAAAATGAGAATCTGGAGTTCTCGGGGGGTTCTTCTACTGTGGCAATTCTTCATAATTGATCTTGGATTGAAGCAAAGTCATATCAAATGGAGTACGAGGAATTGCACAACGAGAGGGACAGATTCTACGGACGTTGAAATGAGCACATTATCTTGTCGTGGCGATATGAGATTTGACTCATTTCTGCCCCATCGCTAACCTCACAAGGCATGCTCCTGGCCGTCCCTTGTAAGACGGGTCGTTTCACATTTCCTCTTGTTTCATGATATTGATCTCACTTTCCTTTCCTCATGCTTTCTTCCTCCCCCAAGGGGGCGGGGGCCCCTTCAAAGGGAAAATCTAGCCCTTTTTCATTGAGAACGATCTTCTCTTTGATTGGAGTGAGCCGATCAAGCGCGAAATTGAATAAACATGTAAAAAAGAGAAAAAAAAAATGATAGATCGAGAGCTGGTTCGAAGGAAAAGGTGGTTGTTTTTCGAGTAGAGGAAATAAGTGAGGGTAGTTCTTCCAGGCTCTCCCTTTCCTTTGAGTGGTGAGCAAGTGGGTAAAATTTTCAGTCGTTCAATTCTTATTGTTCTGTGAAGGGATGAACCCTGCTGTTGCTTATTTTGGAACGCTCTGGCGTTCCTCCATGAAATGCGCCGGTTCGATACGATCATGTGGTTTTCAATGCTTTAGGAAACTTACAAGCTGAACTTTCAACTACTATCGTTCGAGTCAAAAGAACAAGGAAGAAAAAAAAAAGTGAGTTTCATGAGCCATTAACATCATATGCCCCTGTGGTTCTTCTACTATGGCAATTCTTCATAATTGATCTTGGATTGAAGCAAAGTCATATCAAATGAAGTACGAGGAGTCGCACAACAAGAGGGACAGATTCTACGAATGTTGAAAAATGAGCACAATATCTTGTCGTGGCGATATGAGATTTGACTCATTCCTATCCCATCGCTAACCTTACAAGGCAGCTCCTGGCCGTCCCTTGTAAGACGGGGTCGTTTCACATTTCCTCTTGTTTCATGATATTGATCTCACTTTCCTTTCCTCATGCTTCCTTCCTCCCCCAAGGGGGCGAGGGCTCCTTCAAAGGGAAAAATCTAGCCCTTTTTCATTGAGAACGATCTTCTCTTTGATTGGAGTGAGCCGATCAAGCGCGAAATTGAATAAACATGTAAAAAAGAGAAAAAAAAATGATAGATCGAGAGCTGGTTCGAAGGAAAAGGTTGTTGTTTTTTGAGTAGAGGATATAAGTGAGGGTAGTTCTTCCAGGCTCTCCCTTTCCTTTGAGTGGTGAGCAAGTGGGTAAAATTTTCAGTCGTTCAATTCTTATTGTTCTGTGAAAGAATGAACCCTACTGTTGCTTATTTTGGAACGCTCTGGCGTTCCTCCATGAAATGCGTCGGTTCGATACGATCATGTGGTTTTCAATGCTTTAGGAAGCTTACAAGCTGAACTTTCAACTACTATCGTTCGAGTCAAAAGAACAAGGAAGAAAAAAAAGTGTTGAGTTTCATGGGCCATTAACATCATATGCCCCTATGGTTAAAACATATGACATCTTAATATTTCTATGATTGAATTGAAGCATGTCGGGTATGTCATACCCCCAAAAACTATAGGGATGGGATGATACGGCCGTCCTTCCGCTCAAAAAACATAGTCTCAAACCATACTCAAAATCTACTTTCAAAAGTCCACATCGATAGCAGCTAGTCCGAATTTGAGCCTTAAACCCGAAAAATACTTCAATTGGATGAAGGAGGGGCTTAATCTCTTACCAGGCGTTATGTTACGAAGTCGAGTCGACTTGGTGAGGTGTTTGCGGCATGCATGTGCCAAACTCCCTTTCCTTTCTTCCCCTTTTATTTTCTTCTTCTTCTTCCTCTTCTTCTACTTCTCCTTCTTTTCTCTTTATATCCTTTCTTTTTGGTCGAGAGAGCTCTCGGCTTCTATTTAGCCGAGACTCCTCCCCTCTTTTTGCTTGGCAGAAGAATGCTTAAAGTGTCATAACTTGGTACGAAGGGACACTTAAGTGCCATAACTTATGAAAGTGATACTTAAGTGCCACATTCGAAGAAAAATGAATCGCTTAAGTGCCACTCCGGCTAAAGTCCGACCAAAATGCTGATGTGTCAATTTTTCGACAAAGCGAGTGCAAAACAACACCGTTTTGCATGCCGACATGGCCAAATAATGCAAAAACAGTGTCGTTTTGGGCTGACGTAGTAAAAAAATAATATAAAAATTAATTAAATTAAATTTAGTTAAAATATTTAAAAATAATAATTTTAATATTAAAAAAAATTAAAAAAAAATTCAAAAGGGGGGTGGGGGAGGCGGGCGAGCCTTCGCCGCCGCCTCCCGTCGTCACCGGGAAGGGCCGGCGACGGAGGGGGAGGGTCAACGAGGGCGGCGAGCCCTCGCCCCGCATTGAGGAGAGGGTTGCGGCCCTCGCCCAAATCCAACCCCGCCCAGATTTGGCGAGGGTCGGCGGCCCTGCAACCCTCGCTCTGATCTGGGGTGAGGGCTCGTGAGCCCTCCCCGTCGTCAGTGGGGTTACCAACCCCCGGCCGGGGCCCCGCGACCTCGCCCGACCCTCTCCCCTCCGTCACCGGCCCTTCTCAACGATGGCGGGGAGGCGGCGGCGGCGGCTCGGCCCTCAACCGCCTCCCCCTTTTTTAATTTTTTAATATTAAAATTATTATTTTAAAATATTTTAACTAAATTTAATTATTTTTTATATTATTTTTTACTACGTTAGCATGCAAAATGGCGTCGTTTTGCACTCGCTTCACCGGGAAATTAACACGTTAGCATTTTGGCCGGAGTGGCACTTAAGTGATCTCTTTTTCTTCAATTTTGGCACTTAAGTGTTACTTTCGTAAGTCATGGCACTTAAGTATTCCATTGTGCCAAGTTATGGCACTACAGGGGTCCGCGTGTTCTTTGCTTTATTGACTTTTCCAACTCCTTTGTTTCCCTTTTAGAAAAAAAAAAAAAAAAAGTCAAGTGGGACCCCCACTTTTTTCACCTAGTCAACAGAAGTCCAACTATTACAGGTATAATCATAATCGAGAATTTTCGGCATCCTCGCTTGTAGGATTAGAGAAAACCTTTTGTACTCCCATTTCATGTCGTGGGAAGTTTGGGTGAGCTTGGTCTATGGTTTTCCCCTAGTTCAGCTATTTACGATAAACCTCTTACGTTCGTGTTTTACATTACCTAGTTGGTTTTTTGCTACAATTTCTATTACGCTCTTTTGATTACACAAAGTGGGGACTAAAGCATTTTCAGTGTATTCTCATTGTAACATCCTCAATTTAGATCCCTATTTTGGCCCCGACTAATAGGCCAAAGTCCAATACGTCAAGGGTGAGACTAGGCCATGAGTTGACTCAAGGGTCGATCATGAGCCGATTAGCCCATTCGGGAATTGACAACCAAGGGATTGGTCCTAGAGTGTTTGACCATGGAAAGGTTATTCGACCATAAAGATCGGTTGTGGGACAATCACGTACCATCACAAATCGACGGACTGTCATGGCTCAATTCCGTCCAATCATTGCACCAGTCACAGGTGATTCCACCCGGTCATTATGCCAGTCATGGACAACCATGAACCAATCCCATGAGATCATGAGTTGATACGAACTAATCGATTCCACACGATTACATGACAACTGATAATCGACCATGGATTGAATAAACTCAATGTGGTTCAATTTCAGACTGATCAGGACTTGTGGTGTAGAACCTTGGACTAGTCACAAGACCAGCTATAGAATTGGTCGATTGGCCTTAGGATTGACCATAAGACTGGCCAAGTAGAACTGACCCATGGGCTAGCTCACAATCCGGTCAGAGGACCAACCAATTGGGCTAGGACCTAGCCACCAAACCCAATTACGACCACTTTTTTTCTCGATAAATGGGATTTCGAACTTGGTTTGGCCAATCAAGCCGGGTTGCACGCTTTGTTTGGGCATGGCTTAAGCATGAATCTCGAGCCAAATAAGGTTGTCGGTTGTGATCAAACTCGATTAATCCTTGCCCAATGACAAGGCCTTCAAAATTTAGATATTTTCCTAAAATGCATTCAATGCCTTTGGCTTGTAGTTAATTAGTGCACATTGACTAAATGTGGATACTTGGCATGAAAGGCTTTTGCCTTGGAAAACAAGTTTGAAACTTTGACTTTGATTCATTAATGAGGAGGACACCTAAGCCTAATTAGGAGGGTTCACACTTAGGGTTCACACTTAGGTCTTAGAAACTAAGTGTGAACAAATGTAAACACATGTGAACATATTTAATGAAGTGTGGGCTACTAAGGAATATTTGTCCCTATAGCCTAGCCTAATTGTAACCCTAAACTAAGTAGAAGATCTTAGAGGCCACGAAAGGGACTACACGCCTATTAGAAGAAGGAGCAAGCAAGTCAAGCCTTCTTGGACATGATAAAAGTGAATTAAATATATTTGGCTTCTAGTTATTTAATGCCAAGATAAAGTGTCCACGCTAACCTAAGACCTAGTTGGAAACTTGGAAGATAAGGATGCCCAACAATTAATGCTTTTTTTATTTTCAAATCTGTTGGACCTTCATTATTTTCCAATTTTATAAAGCTTTTTGTGATCCGAATTTGGAAGAACTTCCTTCTTGAAAGTTGTTCGAAATATCTTGACCTATAACATACTTAAATTTCAAATTTTTCTAAGGTAAATTGGTTGGGAAGAAAGCTCAATCATTTATTGTTTGGAATTTGCTCAGTGTAGTAAAAACAGTAACTAGATTACCTTTTCGAAATTTTATAAAATTTTCCCTTTCAAATTTAACCATGTTTCCTTCATAAAATTTTTAAAGAATGTCCATTTATACAACATATAAAAATTTCAAAGAGTTTTGTAAAGATTTGAAATTTTAAATGGGTCCTTCTTTGCAGACGTTGGATCTGCTTGATGGGCAAATTATTGGGTTGTGTTTGGTGATTTTCTACTCTTTTCACAGCACGAATTTGACTTTACTTTCTCATTAAAAAATATTATTTAAGGTCTTCCCTAAAATATATTAAAATTTCATAATTTTTCGATTCCACTTGACAAGGTAAAGATATTAATTTTGAAAATTGTTCGAAATTGTTTTTCTCACCCAGGAGATGTGAGTCACACCCAAGCTTGGACTCAAATCCTTAAATGCCATGTTGAGGTGTCTCAAGCTACCAAGCTAATTCCTATCATATCCTGAGACTTGGTGATCAATTTACCTTGCATTTAATAATTCTTGACTTAGAGAGGAAGTCTTGACTTTTAAAGCTTGGAGAACAAGTTAGGATTGCCTATAAATATGGGGCATCCCTCTCTCATTCCCACAACACATCACCTTCTCTCCCTCTCTTCCTATCAAAGTTTGGCCCCTTTTCCCTAAGAATTTTTGTTGCCGCCTTTGTTGTCGTGCTTGTCATCATCGTCAATCCAAGGCCACCGACTTAGAAAGTGGTAAGTAGAATCTACTAATATTTGGCTAAGACATTGTGACGCTATTCCGAGTGTGTGACGAGTATTTGACCGAAGTTGATTGACTTGTTGTTGCTTGAAGTTCAATTGTATTTGCTTGGATTAGTTTAGACCTTGTTCCTTGATAGAGTTTGATCATTATTTGATAAGCTTTGGCTCGTGCTTTGGTTTGAGTTGCTTGGAAGAAGTTCGGTTTGTGTGTTTATTTGATATTTTTTGGTTTTTGCTTTGACTCAGACCAATTTGAAAAGTGTTTTTGTGAAAATTTGTTATTTCCTTACGAAACTATTTTAAATCATTTCACAAGTGCATGTACTAGTTCACACCCCGAGCTTCAAAAAGGAGTTTTGTCGATCTTGGACAAACACAGGATCACGATAGATCGGTCCTTTCTTAGTCTTGATTCGATATCGAGGCATATCGTTCCCAAGCTAACTTTGGTACTAGGTTAGTGAACATGTCACGACAAGCCAGTCCTTTCATGGTTTCGGTGCGATATTGAGGCGTATCGCTCCTAAGCCAAGTCTGGTACTAGGTCGGTAAACATGTCACGACAGGCTAGTCTTATCATTGTCCCAGTGCGATATCGAGTTATATCGTTCCCGAGCCAAGTTGGGTACTAGATCGATGCTCAAACATGTCGGATCAAGTCACAATCCTTGATTCGCACTCAGTATGTTTAACGTCTCGATTTTAATAAATCATTTCACACACTTATACATGGCATGCATTCGGGCCCTTGAACTAAAAGCGAAAATAAGAACCGAATTGTGATGCTTGATGCATGGACACACGATGGACTAATTTATGTCGTCAACCAATGGATTCGGTGACTATGCGCCCTCACCAACGAGATGCCCCCACGCCAACGAGATGCCTTGTCAGAAGGACGAGATGTTGTAATAATTCTAACCGTCACCCTTGAATTAGGGGACGTTACTCGATAGATTTAAGATGACCAGTAGATTCCGGAAGAGTCGATAGATTTCGGCTGTTAATAAATGAACCTCGTGTGCATAAATTCCTCACATTATGAAAGTGATTTTGGTTATGCTTGCATATTATTAAGTGAGGTATGAGTTCCTCATGCTATGAAATGGATCTTATTTATGCTTATATAATATTGAGTGAGGCATGAGTTCCTCATGTTGTGGGTGAACATTGGTTTATACTTGCATATTGTTGATTGAGGATTTCTCATGTTTCATCAAGACAAAGCTTTTGTTTTGCTATTGATTTGTCATGAACTAATGTTTTGGATGAATTATGTGCTTGTTGATAAGTGAAGCATCCTCCTACCTGAATATTAGTGGGTTTTACTTACTGAATCCATGACCCACGCCGTTGTTTTTCAGAATTATAGAAATTAAGGTCTCCCACTAGTGCTGGAGTTGCAGTCTTGTTAGAGGAGCTAAAGTTTACCTGATTTGTGGATTGTAGAAAATGTAATGGTTGTAAATATGACAACTCGTGACAAAGGGGCATGTGCTTAATGAAAAGATAAAAAGAAATGGGACAGCGATGCGCTTGGGACATCGAAAAATAACCCCGTCGCTTGTGACCCTGGAGATGGAGTTAGGGTCGTGACACTTATCTCTACCGTGCATGTGACATTGTCATGCTACGAGCTTTTCCAGGACAGCGTGTCACGCCCGAACCCCGAGCGCGCGCACATCCATCGGTGGTTGACTAAATTGAGAACGTTCCTAGGACGTGTCACCGACCCAATCGATTCATGCACAAGCGGAAGCGAAATAAACAATCCCTAGACAGCAAGTAAACATGGGATAGAAAAGCAGAACAACCAATTTAATCAAAATGCACTTTATAAACACATCTGGTTTATACACAGGAGGTATGACTCAAAAAGAAACCTCTAGGCCATCTACACTCTGGAACCTTCAGCCTCAAGTTCTGGATCCTCCACGCTATAGCCCTAAAATTGGTAACCCACAACGGGGTGAGATAAAAATCTTAGAGAGTCTACATCCTAAACCCCGATTAGGAAAATAATACACCTAGAGGTAGTCTAATCACACATCACAGAAGACTTACCTTACTTCAGTACCTCCCTGCACGTCAGTACAACTCATATAACATTTATAAATGCAGTAGATGCAATCAATAATCGAAATGCCTCACTTTCAGATCAATCAATCACAGGGGTTCTGATTATAAGGCCAAATCGTTATGACAAATCATATTCCATGCTACATAATTTTGTCCCATAATCAAGTGCGGTTATATCTCACTCAGACATGCGTTCCAATTAATAACAGCCCTACGAGCAAGTCCTACTCGACGTTTGGCAGTCTTCCGATGTAACCGGGCATCGTCTCTTGAGCACAGCAACGTCTACCTTTAGACGGTATTCCCGAAGGAGCTTCGGTCCGGACTCTACCGCGGTCCAACATCCGTTGATGTGGGGCATTCCATATAGGAGTATCGCCCGGCGTAAAAGCTCATAACGGGTTCTCATAATTATCACGCACACATCCAATCCCCGGCCAAGGATATCGTGCTTTGCACTCAAATACCTCAATTAAAATAATAAACTTGGCCTATTTTCTTCATATTAAAAACACTCGGTAAAATAATCGTGTGTGGATACACGGTTAGATCGAACCATAAAAAGTGATATCATCCCTTTTAAAAATCTCACTATTTGATATAGTACTTAAAAACATTTTTGGCGTCAAAAATCGACACCCAGTATTTTCTAATTAAATACCAAAATTTCATATTTTTAAAATAATAACTCAAAATCAAATCATCACTCAATTGCACAAATTAACACTCAATTGCACAAACTAATTACATCACGACAATCAGCACGAAATTCTAACAACCAGCTATCCCAATATAATTTTCGAAAATAAATAAATAATTAAATAAATGACTAATTAAGATATATACACTAATCTAATCACCTAATTGGACTTAATTAAATACTCTACTAAGCTAACTAAACCACATAATCTAATTAACCTCTAATTAAACTAATCTAACCACCTAATTAGCCTAACTAATTAATCTAGTTAACTAACAAGTTAAATAAATACACTAATCTCACTTAAGCTAATCTAAACCTCACTTAAGCATAATTAATATCCTAAGTAAGGTTTAGAGAGTAAACTCACCAATTTAACGAGCCGATGAGTTCACGACGATGGCGATGCGAAGGTGAGCGAGACTCGGGCCTACGGCGACGCCAAGGGAGGTCCGAACCGGGCTAAAAAACGGCTCGCAAGGCTCACAATTGCTAGTGGTCTTGAAAAGGGCTACTGGTCTGGCATGTGGTAAAGCAAGAAATGAAGATGGAGCTGGCCGACGTGTGGGCTGATGGTGGCAGCTGGCGTTAAAGGTTGGCGTGGAACAATTAGGTGGGTGTTGTCACGGACATGTGGCAGCGAAAGAGGGAAATAGAGGGGATGGGAGTGCTGGTGTCAGGAGGGGAATGGGCGCGCAACTGTTGTCGATGGGGTTGACTCGGGGGGAAAGTGGGCTGACGTGGGCTAGTGTTGTGGGTGGAAGACTGCTAGGCGGTGATGGTAGAGGGAGAATGGGCCGATGAGAGTTGTGTGAGGTCGATGGGGTTGAGAGGGGAAGGAACAATCGCATAGAAGGGAAATGAAAAGAAAGCAGGAGCAGCGAAGGAGGGGGAGCCAAGCTTGAAAAGAAAATGAAAGAGAAGCAAAAACAGAAGAGGTAGGGGGAAGCTAGCGCACAAAGGAGAAGAGAGGGAAGGAATGAGGGAGAGAAGGGTCAAGGGGACAAGGGGAAGGGGAAGTCAAGGCTAAATATCTTAAGCACTTGAGTGTTTTTCCCCCTTATCTTCAGCCAAGTTGGAGCCAACAATATCAATTGGTCACCCAAAGCCAATTGCTCACACATCTTCACCAACTAGAGCTAAATTGAGGACCAAAATGCAGCTGCCCTCAAGCCTACGAATTTTGCTCCCATTCAACCCCAATCCTCACCAAACAATTTTAATTCAATGGCCACACATGCCAAGGTAACAGCCCACACCATTTCTTCACCAATTACTTCAATTTGGTAGCCCAAAACCTCCTTAATTTTGCCAATCCAAATTCCCCGATTTAATTTTGCCAAACTTTGATTTTCCGTAAAAATTCTAGGCTCGCCGAAAATTATTTAAAGGATGAGATGATGTTCCTAAAATAAATCGTGACATGAAAAAACTTTCAATTTCGTGGTTAATTTTAACCATATGCAATTTTAGTGTTACCTAACCTACCATGTAGCTTTTAGAAATTCTTAGCGCATTTGACCTGTGGTCGATTATTTTCGATCCACATTGTGCATCTTCAACTCATAGACGGCTCTCGATCGTCGTAAAAATCTCAAGGTTTTAAATACGGGCACATGGTACAGAAATGATAAAAAAAATCGATTTAGTGCCGTTCGACAAGAATTTTACAATCAGGTAGAATCACCTACACTTTAATTACATGCATCTATCGAATCGACATATCTCCGGTCTCTAATTGATTTTGACAGTGTCGTATTGACCCTTGCAAATTAGCACTGTTGAGCAATCGATTTCTGGTCGAATTGTCAAATCAGTCGCATTTAGATTCCTTAACGACTTCACCTAATAGACTAGTTATCTTATGAGTGGCCAACTCAGAGAAAAATATCATAGGCGTGTCGATGAAAAGCTTAATTCATTTCATCAAAAACAGGGCTGAAAATCAGGATGTCGTACAACATATTATCGAAGTGTACTTTATTTTCTCGGATAAAGTTCATGCTCTTACATGGGATAGTACAATTAGTGACTTCTGTTTACATAACAATATGCCATTTAACAATTAGTACTTTAACAAGACCATGGTTACTCGGAATCGATCTTGTGGACGGTCTTACTGACCTTTCTTGCGGACGATCTCGCCGATCTATGTGCTGCAAGTTAGCTTCATAGAGGATCGGCCTTGATCTCATCAGCTAATTTTTGCGTCAAGTGGTCAGCTCGGTCATCTTGTCCGCCTGCAAAGTTATAGGCGTGAAACGCAAGTTGAAAAGCTCGCCAGAGCAATTTTACACATGTTTTAGTTTCGCTTCCGGTGTTGGTTTTCTGAGCCGCATCGGTTGCTGCCTTTATCCCTCTCCGTTCCTGGACAAAATTTTAATATTTGAAATACATAAACAATGTCATCTTCTTTTCTCATTTGTTTGCAGTTATAAGTAAATTATACCACCAGTGCCAACTCCATGCAGCCTGAAGAAACAACCACCGTTGATTCTTTTATTTGAACTAAAATGCCGAAATCAAAGTGAATGTTTTTGCTCAGGAAACGCTTCGTCTCTTCATCTTTGCTACTCTCTAATGCATCTACCTCTTCTTTGATCCGTCACCCGACATTTTTTCCCCCAATTATGGTGATGCATATATGGTACAAGCACAAGGTATGTTTCTGCAGGTAGAGGTACTTGGACCCTACCTTGTTGAAGTATGATTCAACTTTGTCAAGAAGCTGGCGCAAAGGAGGGGTTACTTTCCAGTTCTTTAGCTCAGTAGCTATGCCTTCCAATCTCGAATAAAGGGCTGCCACCATCCTCAAGGCCTCGAGCTTCTTTGTTGGGAAGCCTTCAAACCTTGCCAGAACCTGATTTCAACTTAGCCCGGAAGAGTTTCTAGGTTAAAATGACCCCACTGCTAATGACTGACAGATTAACTAAATGAGAGTAGCTTTGTCTCAACATTGGGTTTCTCCATCCATTGTCCAACATTTTTGATGTGGAAATTTAAGAAGTTCAGACCACTAAAAACTGGAAGATAACAATATGAAAGTACCTGAGTCTCATCGGTTAACTTCTCCAAGTGCTGTTCGATGAACTTATGGAATTTAAGGAGTTCAGACATGTCCTTTGTTTGAAAAGCACTGATGGTTGCTTTTACCTCCTTGATCAAATCGCAGTGCTCTCGGACGTCTTCTTCAATCTGTTGAAAGTATGTTGATCTATAGAACCAAACGAAGCAACAATGCGGCTATTTAGTCTTTTGGCTCACTAACTCACTGTGACAAAGGAAACTATACAAAAACCAGCAGAGGAACCTAACCTTTTAGCAATCTCTGCTATGGCATCTGTCATTGCTTGTTTCCCACCCAAAGACCCTCCAACTGGTGTTCTTTTTGCCTTTAGATGAGTTTCAGATTTTCTCTCCACCTTCCACCTTTGCCTTCAAGTTTCTATACAACTTGCTCCTGTTTGTTGATCTCTTTAGCTTGGTATTTGCTTTCTTTGCACTCAGCACTTTTGCCATACCACCTGGAGGAGGTGGTGGTGGTGCACCTCCCCTGGATGGTGGCATGGTGGGGAGTGGAGCTGATGATGATCCTTACTTAGTGGAATTGGCGGTGGAGGTGGGGGCAGAGTTGTCTCTGGCTGATTGAATGATAAGACGAGTCCTTTGATGACATAGCTGGAGGAAGAGGAGGCAGCAGTGGCGGCAGTGCAAGGATTGCTGCCTCTAGGCATTCCAGCCTTGGCTTCTTCACATCTTAACTTACACTTTTTATTTCTTGGAAACCATCTGATTCTTTAAAATCCTTTGTCCCGTGGTTACTTTCTTCCGCAGGTAGTCTTCCAGCAACTGCTTCATTTTCGGGAGTTGACACATCCGGTTTCTTGTTCATGTCACTGCCTTCTAGAAGGTTGTGGCTCAGCATCGGTGCATGAGGAAGGGTGCAGAATGGGAAACACTCCATGTCAAGAAGCTTTAGTTGCTTCACTGCTTGAATTCGGAGAGGCAGAAGAAATGGAGGCGTAAAAGTGATGTCAGTGAATTCGAGCGGTCTCATGGAAGGATTCAGCTCAGACGGGAATGATGTCGGAGTGTTGGGTGAGGTACAGGTACTTTTGTTGTCCAAGCAGGACTCACTCAAGATCTCCCCAAAAACATTACTATTTTTGTTGCCATCACTGATTTCCTCATCTTCATCCATCACATCAGAGAACTCCTTTGCAATGTTAATCATGTGATCGAGCTTGGCAAGTACTCTGGCACCTGTATGAAACGCAGTTCTCTTAGTCTACGGAGCATCTAAAAATTGTCTAATCGGATAACTTACCAAGTTGATCTAAATCAACATTGTCCATTCCATCTTCAGCAATATCTCCAGTATTAGCAATCCACTTGTTGTTTTTTGCCCAAAAATTGCTGACGGATCTTAGAGCATGATATAGATGGATCAGTCTCTATGCAAGTGCCTTCTTGTTAGTTGATTGTTATAATAAATGAAAGTAAAAAGTCAGATTTGAATATCGCAAATTGTCAACGGACCTGATGTACCGATATTTCTTCTCTTCCAGTGTTCAAATTGGCTGATACGGCATCAGGATATGACTTATGCAGGTCTTCAACAGTTCCAATCATCAGCTGAAGCAAGAAATGTAGCAGGAATTATTAGTCACGGCAAGTAACACAGCTTGTGAACAAACACTTCACCCTGCCTTTGCTGTTAAGCATATTTAAGTACCTGATGAATGGGAATGCTGCGATCACAAGGAGGAAGGTCGATAAAATCTCGGGAGAGCAATATTTTCTTCCGGAGCTCAACTAACAAGATAAATCTCCCGCCCACCCACATGAGCTTTCAACCTTTGTAGCCATCTCTTTTTTTGGTTTTTGGCATAATTCCTGCAAGCAGGGAACACATGGAATCAGACGCATGCTTGAACAACATTTATGCTAACTTTTGCATTAGCTGAGACGCCTATCGACCTTTGATCTACATGGTTGGAGAAATGTTCTATTATGTTGCATTCGGAATATATCAACAATGGACTTTGCTATAACCAAATTCAGCTCACTGCGATTAATAACCATGAGTTCATATCTGTTGAGGAGTCAGACCACGCATGATCATCAACTAGGACATTCTTCAAAACGGGTGACTGATAAAAGAGAACAGGAATCATGCGATTTGACGTATTTACCTGAAATTGTTGTACATTGTCACGGACTACGGTGTATGTCTCCCCTGAAAAGTCAGAAGCCATTGCTATGATTCAATTTCCTTAATTTTCCAGCAAATGTCGAACCGGAGGAGGATATAAATGTCAAAAAGTGTGATGATGTGTCGGTTCTTCCTATTCTCAGAGCTTGGAAACTGTAAAGCAAAGTTCCAGGCAATAGTTGAACAAGAAATCAATCAAATGAATGAATAGCTATACTGGAGATTGACGATCAAAGGTGCGAAGGTGGGATAAGTATGAAGAAGAATGAAGAGAGAGGGCGAGTAGAAGGTTGTGATTGGTGAGGAGAGAGACAATGGCAGCAACCGCCTGCTTCCTTAAGAAGGGCCAAAACTATGCGGGCGCACCTGTCGTCTTGCTGTAATCTCCATCCCTGTTCACAGTTGAACCTATTAAAAGGGGAGAACCTTCTCTCCTTCAATTTAGGAACTGTTGGACTCCAATGCCTCCACTTGTCTGCGAGTCTGTTATTGATACCAAAATTGACGTCGAATTGATTCATTCTCTCACATCGACTTTGTTTAGATCATTGCTCTGAAGTTAGAGAGGATTGGGAACAAGAGACCAGGCTAATTATAAGGATTCACTCTTGCCATATCTGTGCCATTACTACCCGAGCAGACGAAACTTAGATCAATTTAGCGCACTTCCAGTCTTTACTTATTGCGTGTCGAACGAAGAAAGACCCGAAATCTTGCATGCTGAAACACATCAACATAAATTTATTTCTTAATGAAAAAAAAATTATGTTATTTGATTCACAAGCGCATACAAAAAGACTTGCAGGAACTCGTTTAGCCACTGAGCCAATCGATAACTGCCTAGCTCAATACCTCTTTAAACCAAGCTCAATAGTCCAACGACAACTTCTATTCTAATAAACCATGATGTGAATGAAATTTTTGGGCTGTGACCTCAGTAAGTTGCCATAACAAATGCCGAAACGACCATTGCTGAGATGCCTCATCCTCTGCTCATCTTCTTGCAGGCTTGAAAATGAATAACATGTTAATACTCAAATGCCATATTACCATGACCCAACTAAAGTTATTTTGACTGATCATCCCATCGATGCTATTGCTTCTCAAAATCAAAAGCAATGGCTCCTCAGCGGCTGTGGCGCCAAGGCGCTGATGGCCGATTGGCAATTGCAAGACCTCGGAGGACTGATGCGCATGAAAGATAGGACCGAAACGACCATCGCCTTCGCCTTCACCAACACCTTCTTCTTGCAAAGACTGCGGGAGTTCGACTCATCAGCTGCCAACCCGTCTGCAGATCCTAACCTGTAGGTCTTGAGAAAAACCTGCCGCTGCTTGGCCCGCTCACGCCTATAACTGTAGGAAGGTCTCTGGCCACCATAGGACTCTCTCTTGCGCCTCGACAAGTTCCTCCATCTCAAGGTGGAGTTCCTAGCGAGAGTGTTCATGGCGGTCCAGCTATCAGGAATTGAATTTGAGATGATGATGGGATACGATTCTTGGGACGTGCTTCTTATATAACAAGAAGAATTTTCTGAGTGCACGTATCAAATTGGTGCGATGCTGGAGACTCTTCGTGACTATTTAAAGTGTTTTTAGAAGAGTAGTTACTCATTGACCGTCTTCCGTTCTCTTCTCATTCTATTGTGGCGGGCGCACGAGATGACATTAAATGTTCCATTCAAGAAGCCGCGGGGAAAGTCGTGTGTGAAACTAACGAAATGTGAACGTGTTTCAGTTTTGAAACTTATCTCTTACTCTCTTTTTTATATTTTTGGTTTGTCCGCACTTGGGAATGATTCATGTTTATGTCTGAATTTTTCTCCCCCAGTACCCATCTAAATTATTTATGTCTTACTCATGTAGGGCGGCTGGCGTTCTTAATTCATGTTGCCATAGTCCGCATAGATTGATTTCGCATTGAATTTCTTCATTTCATTAATAAGATAATCTGGTGTTCATGGTCTGCCTGAAAGCCAACAAGAGGATTGGCAGGTTTGAAATTTTTCAGCTAGTGGCATTGGTTGCTGGCCCCTGCTTCTTGTAGCCGTCCTTGGATCTTGCGATGATGCTGGGATATAGTATGTTTATGCTATAACAGAGTTTCCAGGTGCACCTGGCCGTGCAACTTACATATAAAAATTGAATGTTTTCATTGACATGTAAAGGTGAGACTTTTATATACCACCCTCTTTGATATAGATCTTGTCCCCCACCGAATCATTCTATGTAAATGCAATTAATCCCAGGTTAGGATCACACGCCTCTTGTTCATGGAGTCATCTCTGGAGCCAATCTATCTCTATATAGCTGTGTCCTATCAGGAGAATCATAATTTAGATGCTATGTAAGATATGAATATGATGCGCAAAAAGTCGTGGCACGTAAGAATATGAGTGGGGGAGATAATGAGATGATGCGGATGATGATGATGATTGCAGAATGCGAACGGGATTTGCGGAGAACAAGCTGGTGCTTTGGAAGGCAAATGCAAAGCGACAGACCAAAAAAGCCCGAAACTTTCTCATACCCTTCTGTTCCTCCTCTGTGCACCCACAAGCCATGTCCTTCTCTTCCTCTCCTCCTGACCCCTCTTCTTCTTCTTCTTCTTCTTCTTCTTCTTCTTCCTGCATTGGTCCCACCATTTCCTTCTCGTCATGTCCTCTCACACGCCATAGCAGGTACTTTTTGGATCTCTCTGGCTTTTTCGTGCGCGCGAGGGCGTGGGGCTGGGGGATATCGTTCTTGTCTTGCATGAGTATGAAAGTTTTTGGGTATTGCCCGTCTCTTTCTGTACTGCCTAAAAATATTTGTTTTTTAACTTTTCGATTAGATTATGGGGATTATTTGTTACGCAAAAGGTATGCAAAAAGACCCTTTGATTGCGCTTGTTGATGCATTCCCTGCTAAAAAGCTTCTTTTTGCATTGTGCTTCTCTAATTGAAATATGCCTAGTGTTTTCCACAGTCATAGCTGTTGACCTTTGAGAGAGAGAGAGAGAGAGAGAGATGATGATGATGATGATGGGAAGTTGAATTGTGGATGCAAAGCATGGCAGGGGTGCAATCATTGGTGACCCAAGACTTCGTAACCATCTTTGTTCTTCATTAGCCTTTTGCTTTCGGTTTAAAAAGAGTGGGGGGAGAAAAAAGAATGCGCATGTTTGATTTGGGCCCCTGATGAGATTAAGAAGGCATAGACAATGCATTCCATCTTGCTCATCTCCCCGCCGAGTAATCCCCTACCCATTTCCATCTCGCATTGTCTTGTTACTTACATCGATTCCTCTCTGGTTCTGATATTGGCGTCTCGAAATGTGCACCAGCTATAATTGTTGGATTCTGCGTAGCTGGTGGTGGAGTTTCATCTATTCTACGTGTATCCTGCATTTTGATTTTCCTCTTTTTATGTTTCGTCCCTGTTCAGCATCTGACTGTTAAATAGACGTATGTCTGTTGTTTCGGAGTCATCCTAATTGCTAATCTTGAGAGAGCGTGGTCACATTCTATTCCCAATGTAGGAAATGTTATTTTCCTTCACTTTTGAGTATTCTATGCCTGCTGCATGGGATGGACTAACGAATGTTCGCGCAGTGAGCGGTTTATCTCTCTCTTTTGTCCAGCATTATTTAGATACTAAAGTTGCTTCCAAAACACAAACGTAGGTTGATGAGGATGAAATTTACTGGAGACAGAAAGGGGACAATGAAGAGTTGGAATGGTCACATTACGCAAAATCACAGTTAGCTCAATGTTTTAGTGAGTAAACTTTCCTGGCAACATTCCATCTGTGCTATTATATTTACATACTGGCTGAAGCTGGATTGATTACGTTCTTCACATTGAATGCTCTCTAAACTTTGAATATGTAGTTTTTGCTTGCTTCTGATATATCTGAGAAACTATCGACCACATCAGCCCTTTTTTTCCTTTTAATATCTCCGTTTTGATGATCCTTGAATTGGCACTAGGTACTTTTCAGTTTAGCACGAGTCCTTTCTTGCCTTCATCAGATGCTTGATTAGTAGACTTCTATTGTTAGAAGGGATCTGTCTCCTTAACTCATGTTGCTGCATTCATTTTATGAGGAGATGACGCAGCAGAGTACTTGAGAGGTTAACAAATTGGGAGCATTTTGATGGCTTGTGGGTTTCATTTGTTTGTGGGATGAAATAGTCAAACCAGCTCATGTGGTGTCACAACTTCATTCTTCTCAATTTCTTTTTGAGAAAATCACTTCGTTCATCATGTCCTTTTTGGAGGTGCTCATGTTTATCTTTAAGGAACCCTCAGGTTAAATGATATATGAGCACATTCATTTCATTCCTCACCGCTATCCTACTTAGTCTACAAACTGACTTTGAATACTCATGCATTACAATTTCCAAAGAGCAGGCTACTTTTGCAAGTACGCATTGTTCTTTCAAAAGTAACGCTCAAGTTTCAACCTATTTATAGATTCATGGCTGTTGTAGCTAATGCTATGGTTGGACCAAGATCATGGATTGGAGGACTCTTCAACCGCTCCACCAACAGACGTAATGACAAATATGTTGACTATCCTTACAGTCCTCTTCAGGTAAATGATTAGATCAGCTAGTTGGGGTCTTCATGTGTTTACTACTTAGTCTTACTCTTCTAATCTGGTGCTGCGTGAAGTATCAATATGGTAAGTGCTTATTATTTATTTAAGAATCTCTTATAAAGTTATTTGATGTTGTTGCTTCCAGGACCACGTGCAAAAAAGATATGTTTTAGGGATTGTAGAGAGATTGCTTTTTTAAGTGCCTTTTGCCCAACTATTTTTGCCCTGCCCTTTTAACTCTCAAAATGCCTATTCTTACCAGGTGCAACGGCTTCAAAGACTTCAAGAACGTTTGCAAGTACCATTCGATGAGACACGCCCGGATCATCGGGTACTCCTTCGTGCTACCTCATTTTTCTTCTGACTCCAAGTGATTGGACCTCATTTTTTGGCCTCTTAAGAGGAGGTGTACATGCATCAGCATTAGTCCTTGTGGTTCTAAAATTCCCCTGCAGTAATTCTCTGTATAATCATTTTCTGAAATAGAATCTACTTATGTGAGGGAAACTCGCCAAAATTTCTCATTGGCAGGAATCTCTTAGATCATTGTGGTATGCTGCCTTTCCCAATGTTGTTTTGACGGCCTTAATATCGGAGCAATGGAAAGACATGGGCTGGCAAGGTCATAATCCATCAACTGACTTCAGGTATTCTTGCTTCAACCAGTCTTGTAGCAATGCCATACTATAGGCACAAATTGATATAAGTTCTTGTGGATAGATATTGGATGATCTATAGACTAGATCTTCAAAATTATCAGTCACAAAATCTATTCTCTTGGTTCATCTCATAGGGGGAAAAATCAAACTTGTTCTTTATAATCCCCTGTTTCTTTATCAACAGTCAGATGTGCAATAAATGCTGAACATGAAGGATCATATCCTTACTTTAGTTCTGTGGCACGTTTGTAGATGTATTTTGTTTTCCAATCGAATTATATTGGATCCTTTCATAAGTCCTAATTGTGAAAAATTTGTGGTGCTACTTACAGTTATTTTAAATATTTGGGTTAAATAGAGGAAGCGCTTTCTTTGGGGTGATAGAGCAATTCGCCTACAGAGATTGCTCTGTCATGCTACTCTGGATTTTTGTTAGTCGGATGCTACCATAATTTAACCGCAAGTAATAAGCAATTAGGATGCTAGACATTACATGATCTTTATATGCCATGACACTCTACCTTCCTTTGTCAAGATCTAATTTGAATTTCAGTGACTCTTGTCTATGCACTGATGGTTAACCATTCTTTTCAGGGGCTGCGGTTTTGTTTCCCTGGAGAATTTGCTGTTTTTTGCCAGAACTTACCCAGTAAGTATTCTCTCTCTCTCGATTGTGTGAGCTTGACTCTTCGCATTCTTATATGCAGAAGTGCATAATCTTTGTCCATGAAGTTCTTGCTTTCTTTGATGTCTCCATTTTAACTAATTATAGGAATATTCAACATGAAGAAATCTTTTCATAGGTTGTTGTTCAAGGAAGGTGGGAAACGAGCAACCTGGGAGTATCCATTCGCTGTTGCTGGCATAAATGTTACTTTTATGTTAATTCAGATGCTAGATTTATATTCAGGTGGGTACAGACTGTCTATCATCACGCGTTTCTGTCATAAGGACCACTGTCAGTTTACCTTTCGGACAGTGCACATGTTGGTGCTTTGACATTTCTGATCATTGAGTCGTTGAATATAAAGAACCTTAAAATTAAAACCTTGAGAGTGATCCTTTGAAATTGTCAGACTTGACGCCATTTCCTGTTGGAGATGGTCCACAGTGATTAGTGCGACTCCTCTCAAACCTCAAGTAACTAAATCTCTTACTAGGGTTTTAGAAAATGTTGAATAAATTGTGGGCTATCTGTTATAGAGATGGAACTAAAATCGGGGAAAACCATGCTGCTTCGATGTTCTTTAATTATTCGCTGATGTGGACTACACAGTGCTGTGGAGCGGCTTCATTTGCTAGACTTCTATAGATACACAGGCTAATGCATTCGAGCTTTCTGTGCAGAATCATATATTAGCATGGCATCTGCCTGTAGCTATGAATGAAGGTTCTATAAGTTTATCAATCATTCTTGTGTTTATTTTGCAGTCAAACCAAGATGCCTTCCGGGAGTCAATTTTGTCAAATTGTTAGGAGGTACTCTGCCATTCAGTACTCGTTCTTTATTATTTTTGTTTGCAGCGAACTTCACTCTTTCAGACTCAGGTTCACCACCTTCTGCATAAGATTCGTCCTTTACTGACTATCATCACAACTTGATTGGCAGAAGATGAAGAAGCCTTTGATGTCTTATACTGTATAGCTTTCGAAATGATGGACGCGCAGTGGCTTGCCATGCATGCTTCTTACATGGAGTTCAATGTACTCTCTCTCTCTCTCTCTCTCTTTCTCTCTCTCTCTCATCATTACTGACAACATGATAGTCTGGTACATCAAGCTTATTTTAAAAGAAATGCCAATCGTGTGAACGAGCATAATCATAGATAGCGCTCAAATAAAAATAAGAGGTGCCGGATCAGATCCCATTTAAATACTTCATCTGGAAAATGAAAAGATTATGAGGACTTGCATCAGATGATGCTTGATGTCCAGAGATGCCAGTTTTCAGAGATATGTGCGCTATTTCATGATCAACTAAGATAACTTCTTTCTCCACAAGTGCACCTGCCCTTTTCCCCCACTTTCGACGTCCTCCATCTGGTTTACTTGTTTCAGCGATACGCATTGTTGGCACTCGGTATATTTCATGTGGGGTTCGCATTTATGTATAGTTCTTCAACTCCCTCTGGCCATAAAAAGTTTCAGCACAGCATTGGAAGCATTGAGGTTCTCGCTTGCGTTTGTATGTGGTCTAAACAGCATATTTTTCTCTGACACTGCACTGTTTTACCTCCTTGTTAGGAGGTTCTTCGGGTAACGAGGACGCAGTTGGAGAGAGAACTGTCTCTGGAAGACGTACACCGAATCCGGGATCTACCAGCCTACAATCTGCTGTACCAATAGAGACATTCAACTGCTTCGCTTCCAGATATTGAGCATCCGAGAAACACGGTCGCACGGTGAAAAGTTAGGAAAACGCCCGGGTTCAAGTTTCGCGCTTGCCGACCGCATGCCCGTGCATGTCTGCTTGAGGATTTGCAGCTACATGTAGCTGAAATGTGTACACTTTTTGGTGGACTCAATGAGAAAAACGTTGGGAAATTGAATCGGAATCTTGACTTCTGTGTAATTGTGACCGACATTTCTCAGACACTGACATTTTCCTGTAACTGAAACCAGCAGGATCTTTTCTTCTTATTTACTATCGAAAGATTGGGCAACAATTTTTAATCTTCCGTGATACATTCTATTCTTAATCACAAAAAATCAAATAACAAATAATTATAATTTATTGCGGGGTTCATCCTTCAAAAATTTGTAACTCACAACAAATTATTATTTCTACAGTAACTCAAAAGCTGTCTTGATAACAAATCTCTTTCTTATGCCTTGTCTTGAAGCTCCATCTATTTACCACATCATTCAATCGTAGAAATTTAAATCACAAGGCAATAGCTATATTTTTATCTGTTTTGTGAGTTTTGCTAATGTGTATAAAACAAAAAATCAAGGATCTTATGATATCAATATCGACGGTCATAGAAATTCACTCCGTAGATGAATGCATTGTGCATTAGCAAAGTAGGTACTACCTGTTCCCTAGGTACTACCAGTTGGACCTGATAACTCCCAAATCTATCTCCCAAGCAATCCATATTATAAAAATCCCATGCAATTCGCAAGCTTTTTCACTAGGTACGAAAAGATAAAATGCAATAAGAATACGGAGAAAATGAAAAATTTCACCAGAACATCTTATAAAAATTTTAATATAAATTATGTATTCACTTATTGCAATAAATTACAATCGGGAACCGTCGGCTCTAGATTGATTCAATCTGGTCCGATTTCGGGTGATTCCCGATTCTTTTGCACACACCTACATCACCTAATCCACACCCAATTGTATGCAATGGTGAAATTACCCTAATTTTACAATGGAACCAACCATCACACTTCATTAAACAATGCAAGAACTCGAAGAACGACGATTTCGAAGGGAAGGTACGTGCGTGTGATAGCGAAATCTAATTACAAAAACCGAGAGAAGGAAAACGATCTTTTTTTACTGGGGGAATGCCTCGATAATGGAAGGCAGGGCTTGGATCCTGATGATGCTGTAGCGAGGGAAGCCGCCCTGTTCCAGCAGCACCTTCCACTCGGCCTCCGTCCTCTCCTTCCCTCCTGACTGGTGAGCCATCATGAGCAGGTCGAACGTCACGCCGAAGTCCTCAAACGGGTCACCGCTGCCCTCTTGGTCGTGGAGGACTAGGTCGACGATTATGAGCTTCCCAGGTTTCTGATCCGACGATGCTATGGCTTTCCTGCAATTCTTCAGTATCTTCACGCAGTCTTCGTCTCCCCAGTCGTGTAGAACCCACTGTGTTTCAGTGCATGGTCACGAGAATTATATATGTACTTATAATCATAATTGTTCAAAGACTCCTAAACTTTTGTACGACAGCCAATTTAACTTCAAATTTTTCGATTTTTTCATATTAATTCTAAACTTTTCGATAATTTTTCGATGTTATTATTCTGGCCATTAATTTTAATTTACTAATTCAGTTAGAGGCTAAAGGTTCGATCATCCCTATTTTTTTATTTAAGCGTGAGTTTTTAAAATGTTTTGATTCCACCAACTCAGGATATAGCCCTGAATACATTATCTGTAGTCCAAGCAACTGATGATTGATGAGACAATTATTATGGTGGTCATCCTTAATAGGTGATCGTTGTGATGGTGGTTGCCATGTTGATAGACGGCCCCAATGAATAGAGGTCACCGTTAATGTACAAATACTATGACGGCCATAGTTAGAATAACTTCACATCACTTAAATGTGTTATTATAGTATGCCTCATTTACGCGCAATCTCCCTCTAGTAGGCCTAAGCTTATGGAATAGAGATTCAAATGTAATATCAGAGCATAGGTCGATAGTTCATATCCTGACATTCCAATTGGCTCACACAATATAGAAGTCGTGGCTATTTCACTATTGGTGGGCCGAGTCAAATGTGTATAAGGGAGGGACTTACCCACAAGGGAAAACCATCATGGGTTATATTAACAATTGTGGCATGAGGCAACCATTCAATAAGAGTGACCCACACCCGTGGCAAGAGACTACCGCCATCAGCTTAACCATCAGACACCGGTGTCGCTCTGTTCAGCCGCCCACAATTCCCTCTCTCGATTTCTTTTATATTTTAATTTTAATTTTAATTTTAATTTTTTGACGTTGTTAAGGAAGTTTTTGAGTAATTTATTTATGTGCTATACACGAAATGCATGCAGCCACACCTTGAGAAACACCGCATCGGCCTTGGGAATGGCCTCGAACATGTTGCCTCCCACGTGCTCCACACCGTCGTGAGCCGGCGCCGTGGCCACGACGTGCGGCAAGTCGAAGTTGATCCCCCGAATACGAGGATATGCCCTGACGATCTCGGCGATCATGCCCCCGGTCCCACCTCCCACATCCACCACCGACCCAACGAGGCTGAACCCGTCCCCGTACGCCTCGAGGACGGCCTTCATTATGATCTTGGCCGTGCACGCCATGCCGTCGTTGAAAATCTTGTTGAACTCGGGGTTGTCCCTGGCGAACTCCCACATCTCCACCCCGTGCGCCTTCTGGAACGCGATCCCGCCATCCCTCACGCACTGGCCGAGGCAGTGCCACGGCGCGATCTGGACCGGGTGGTTCTGCATGATGACCATCGGGACGAGGTTCAGCTCGGAGTCCCGGACCAGCCACCGGGACAAGTCGGTGAGGCCGTAGAGCAGGTCCCCGCCGTCGGACGGGCGGTGGACGGAGAAGATGTTGCGGCGGACGAGGAGGCGCATGACGCGGGAGAGGTAGGGGAGGTCGGGGGAAGGGGAGCCCTCGATCGACCGGGCTATCTGGGCCAAGGTGACCGGGCGGCCGCCGTGGGAGTGGATGATGTCGGCTATGCGGAGCTCGACTGCGCAGTTGAGGGCCATCGGGTCCGCGAAGCCGTGTATGTAACGCCACATCTCGGCTTGGCCTCGGAGCATTGCAGCTGCATCTCCTTCCTTCGCTCCTTCCATGGTCTCTCTCTCTCCGTGGGACTTTGCCTATCGGGAGAAAGGTGGAAGATTGGATGGAGGCGAGCATTGTGGCGTGGCAGTACTTGTAGGAAGAAGTCGATTGGAGTTTCCACCTGCAAATCTTTATTCAGGTGACGTTCTTTGGGAGTGTCGCAATCTAACAACCCCTCTCGTGTATCGCGACCTAACCCTTCTTGTGGGAAGGCAAATTTTGTTAAATTTAGGTGTATTGTCAACTACAGGCCAATGATCCCATTGGCTCGAGCTTTCACAAATTTATACCTCACAAGTTCAAATTTTAAATTAATTAAGCCTATGTAAATTTTAACTAAGGAATTGCAACTGACTTCTTCTTTAGATTTGATTAGAAACCTAGTAAGATACGAGAGGATATTCAACCAAAGAATTCGAACTCAAGGACTTGATTACGTTAGCTATGGCTCACGCATTTTTGGTACCTAGCCTAATCATGTATTAACTAACACCATAGCAGTCTATCAAAAAAATCTAAGTTTTGTAAAACCATTCTAAAATAAGAAAGCAACATCGAAATAGTGAAAAGTGTAGTCAATTATAATCATAATAGAAAATATGCAAGCTTTCTAAATTGTCCTTGAAAATGAAAATAAAACAAAACAAAACAAAAATCCTCATTGTAAAGTCTAAAGGCTTGTCCAATTCTTGGGTCTTAAAATTTTTAAAGGGTTTTCCAATTTTTCTAATTTTCAAGAATTTTTTATTTTTTCGAACTTTAATGATTTTTCTAATCCAAAAAAATCATTGAAAAATGATTTTTTGGATTTTTAGATTTTTATGAATTTTCTGATTTTCCAATTTTTAAATATTTTTTATTCTTAATGACTTTTCTATTTTCTTTCTTTAAATGTTAATGATTTTCTAAAATTCTAATTTTTCTTGATTTTTGAATTTACTAAATTTTTTTATTTCCCAATTTTAAAAAAAAAAATCATTTTCTGAATTTTTCATTTTTAAATGTTTTTCTTTTAAAAAAATTTTTTATTTTTGATTATTATTATTATTATTATTATTATTATTATTATTATTATTATATTCAGAGAACGGGGTCGGACCGATTTGCCCGATCCGGCCCATTGACCCGACCCAGAAACCCGGATCCAACCCAGACCGATTTTTAAAAAAAAAAAAAACTTTCGTTTCTTAATTTTTTTTTTTATGAATTTTCTATTTTTCTTCTTTTCTTTTCCTTTTTGTCTTTTTCTAATCTTGTCCTTTTTCCCTCGTCACCTTCTTCTTCATCCTTCTCCTTCCGTAGCTCCCTGTTCGCCTGCAACTTCATCTTCTCTCTCTTTTTTCTTTTTCTTTTTTTCCCGAACCCATGCAACTCGACACCATACCATCCTCTACGTACACGTACACCTACGCTTACACCACCGCACACCACCGCCCATCACCGGCTATTTAAACCGAATGGCGTCTGGGACTTCCGGCCACATACTCCGGCGACCGCGAAGCAAATAAGAAATTTGAAACCGAAGCTAACGCTGTTAAGCCCTAGCATCATTGACGATCAAACAATTATGAACGCACTTGAAATGAAAAGCAAAGTTTACTTGAACGGCCTCACCCCTTGAGCGACGCTGGTAAGGAAATCACTGGTCGGAAGGGGGAGGATACATGGCCGACTCGGATGGAGGAGAATGTGCCGCAAGATCATGTGAAAAACATAGAAAACATGGAAATCAGTAACAATGCATCGATATAAGAGCGAATCAGACATATGACGACGCTGTTAAACATCGGTTTTATAAAATGGAATCTGGTTCTTCATTGAGACATTTTGTCGAGCTGTTGATATGCCATTTGAAACCCAAGCTCCGAACTACATTTTAGTGTGATTCTCAGCCTAAACATGTTTTTTGGAAATTGTGATCCATTTTTTCCAAAATTATCTAGAATCTACTAACTTAATCACGAAGGCAAGAACGTTCGCAGCAGCATCATGTTAAAGATTATCTAGAATTGTTGAGAATAGCAGTTGCTAGCTAAACCTAGAAGACTCACATGTGAATAAGCTAAGTCATTTGCTCATTAAAGCTGAAGCCAACTCCATGGGCAGAAAAAGTCTCTAGAAGAAAAGATGAAGAGTCCAAGTTGAACTTGAAGACTCTGAAGAAGTATCAAAGAAAATCCTAAAACAAGCTAGAGAAGTATACGTGCATGGGAAATCTTGAAAATAAGTCAACAATGGCTGCTTAACCATGAAGAAAGAAGGATCAAGAGTACGTGGTTGGAGAAGAAGAAAATGACTTGTCTTGCGGCTATACTATGGCGGTAAAAAAATCAAAACTATTATGCTTGAAGTCAGTTGTAATTGCCTATAAATAGGCCTGTAGCTCATTCATGGGTGGGGTGAATCCTCCACCTTGTATAGGTGAACCCTCCACCGTGAGAGATCTTAGATCTCTACCATGCATCGTGTGAGGAGTGAGCATCAATACCTCCATCAAATTAGTTTATTTAACTAATGAAACTATTTTCCATATCCCGTTATCTATATTCTCTAATTATCGTAGTTTGTCTCTTGTCCATCCTCTACAAAATATATCATACACTTGCACACATCACTAATCAAAAATTACAATTAATACCAAGACCATGCTTCCGCACGTACACATCCAAATTTTTAACAATGTTAAACATGGCTTTAAATCATCACTTTTCATTTCAAATTAGCTTGAGTCTCACTTGATTCATTCAAAAATTTATAGATGAAGTTCAACACTCTACACCTTAGAGAAGAAAGGGGAAATAAAGTGATGTTACCTGATTCGAGTTAAGCGCCGCCCTCGCTCTTGTGACCTCTCTTGTCAAAGGAAGTCTGGTTTCTTTGTAAGAGCTAAATTAATTGATGTTATAATTTATTATTTCACGGTGTTAGTCTAATAAGATGAGATAAAATGTTTTTTAATTAATTTAATATTGGCCTGACTAGTATAAGCTAAGTTGAGCCCGGTTTATAATATAAAAAATATGATTAAAAACTCTATAAATAGTACACACACAATTATCTAGTGATATAGAGGGTAATAGAGGAGAAATTTTGAGTTTGGATTATCGCTATTCCGTATCAAGAATGATAATCCAAATCATATGCGTAAATCTCTTTAGTTAATTACATATGTGTTCTTGATTTTAGTAATGAAGATCTTGGGTTTGCTTTCGCGACTAACATTCTTCTCATTTCTTGTGCCCATTTCTTTTTTATTACTCCTCTTTCATTTGTTATTCTGTCACCCCCCCCAGCTTAGCCTTCCATCCCCATGAGTCCCACTTTCAGTTTCCTTCGCCTAGAAAAAACCGGAAGTATGGGCGTTGGAAATGGAAACCGCGACCGGCCCACACACTTCATCATTTTTTATCATTTTCATTTTTTTTTTATCATTTTTTTTATTTTTATATGTTTTTTTTTGCTTTTTACCTTTTTTTATAAATTTTTATATTTTTGCAAAATAAATGGATATTTAAAACGTCAACAAAAATTTGAGTGCCAATAGGGAGAAGTGTCAAAAAAATCATAAATATATTACATTTGTGCCAATTCAATTCTAAATCTTTTAATTGTTACAATTCAGTTCTAAACCTTTTGACTTAGTATTAATTCAATTCTTCTAGCTAATTTTGGTTGGATATTGTTAATGTGGACGCCGATCGACTCACATGATACAGCCGGCATTGATGCGAACAATTTTTATAATATTTTAATAATTTTTCAATTTTTAATATTTTTTTCTATTTTTCTTTTTCTCATTATTTCTTCTTCT